>JAQSUU010000423.1:1412500-2612500 GCA_038087645.1 Saccharum hybrid cultivar R570
AATGGTTCGTGTATATATTTTACAGAAACGTGAAATCAAAGTTGGGGATAAAGTAGCCGGAAGACACGGGAATAAGGGGATCATTTCCAAAATTTTGCCTAGGCAAGATATGCCCTATTTGCAAGATGGAACACCTGTTGATATGGTCTTCAATCCCTTAGGAGTACCCTCACGAATGAATGTGGGACAAATATTTGAAAGCTCGCTCGGATTAGCAGGGGATCTGCTAAAGAAACATTATAGAATAGCACCCTTTGATGAGAGATATGAGCAAGAGGCTTCAAGAAAACTTGTGTTTTCGGAATTATATGAAGCCAGTAAACAAACAAAAAATCCATGGGTATTTGAACCCGAGTACCCGGGAAAAAGCAGAATATTTGATGGAAGAACAGGAGATCCCTTCGAACAGCCTGTTCTAATAGGGAAGTCCTATATCTTAAAATTAATTCATCAAGTTGATGAGAAAATTCATGGACGTTCTACTGGGCCCTACTCACTTGTTACCCAACAACCCGTTAGAGGAAGAGCCAAGCAAGGGGGACAACGAATAGGAGAAATGGAAGTTTGGGCTTTAGAAGGATTTGGTGTTGCTCATATTTTACAAGAGATACTTACTTATAAATCTGATCATCTTATAGCTCACCAAGAAATACTTAATGCTACGATCTGGGGAAAAAGAGTGCCTAATCACGAGGATCCGCTAGAATCTTTTCGAGTGCTCGTTCGAGAACTACGATCTTTGGCTCTAGAACTGAACCATTTCCTTGTATCTGAGAAGAACTTCCGGGTTAATAGGGAGGATGTTTGATCGGAATAAATATAAATTTTTTTCTTATTTCTATTTTATGATTGACCAATATAAACATAAACAACTTCAAATTGGACTCGTTTCCCCTCAACAAATAAAGGCTTGGGCTAAAAAAATCCTACCTAATGGGGAAGTCGTTGGCGAAGTCACAAGGCCCTCCACTTTTCATTATAAAACCGATAAACCAGAAAAAGATGGATTGTTTTGCGAAAGAATCTTTGGACCCATAAAAAGCGGAATTTGTGCTTGTGGAAACTCTCGAGCGAGCGTAGCTGAAAACGAAGACGAAAGATTTTGCCAAAAATGCGGGGTAGAATTTGTTGATTCTCGGATACGAAGATATCAAATGGGATACATCAAACTAGCATGTCCAGTGACTCATGTGTGGTATTTGAAAGGTCTTCCTAGTTATATTGCGAATCTTTTAGATAAACCCCTTAAGAAATTGGAGGGCCTAGTATATGGTGATTTCTCTTTTGCTAGGCCCAGCGCTAAAAAACCTACTTTCTTACGATTACGGGGTTTATTCGAAGATGAAATTTCATCCTGTAACCACAGTATTTCTCCCTTTTTTTCTACCCCAGGCTTTGCAACATTTCGAAATCGGGAAATTGCAACAGGAGCAGGTGCTATTAGAGAACAATTAGCGGATTTAGATTTGCGAATTATTATAGAGAATTCTTTGGTTGAATGGAAGGAATTAGAATACGAGGGGTATAGTGGAGATGAATGGGAAGATAGAAAAAGACGAATAAGAAAAGTTTTTTTGATTAGACGCATGCAATTGGCGAAACATTTTATTCAAACAAATGTAGAACCAGAATGGATGGTTTTGTGCTTATTACCGGTTCTTCCTCCCAAATTGAGACCCATTGTTTATAGATCTGGGGATAAAGTAGTGACTTCAGATATTAATGAACTTTATAAGAGAGTTATCCGTCGGAACAACAACCTTGCCTATCTATTAAAAAGAAGTGAATTAGCACCAGCAGATTTAGTAATGTGCCAGGAAAAATTGGTACAAGAAGCCGTGGATACACTTCTTGATAGTGGGTCCCGTGGGCAACCGATGAGGGATGGTCACAATAAAGTATACAAATCACTTTCAGATGTAATTGAGGGTAAAGAGGGGAGGTTTCGCGAGACTCTGCTTGGGAAACGGGTCGATTACTCGGGGCGTTCTGTCATTGTTGTGGGTCCTTCGCTTTCATTACATCAATGTGGATTACCTCTAGAGATAGCAATAAAGCTTTTTCAGCTATTTGTAATTCGCGATTTAATCACGAAACGTGCTACTTCTAATGTCAGGATTGCTAAAAGGAAAATTTGGGAAAAGGAACCCATTGTATGGGAAATACTTCAAGAAGTTATGCGGGGACATCCTGTACTGTTGAACAGAGCACCTACCCTGCATAGATTAGGCATACAGGCTTTCCAACCCACTTTAGTAGAGGGACGTACTATTTGTTTACATCCATTAGTGTGTAAGGGTTTCAATGCGGACTTTGATGGGGATCAAATGGCTGTTCACCTACCTTTATCCTTGGAAGCTCAGGCGGAAGCCCGTTTACTTATGTTTTCTCATATGAATCTCCTGTCTCCCGCTATTGGAGATCCTATTTGCGTGCCAACCCAAGACATGCTTATCGGACTTTATGTATTAACGATTGGAAACCGTCGAGGTATTTGTGCAAATAGATATAATAGTTGCGGAAACTCTCCAAATAAAAAAATAAACTACAATAATAACAATTATTATAAGTATACGAAAGATAAAGAACCCCATTTTTCTAGTTCCTATGATGCACTGGGAGCTTATAGACAGAAACGAATCGGTTTAAACAGTCCCTTGTGGCTCCGATGGAAACTAGATCAACGCATCGTTGGGTCAAGAGAAGTTCCGATTGAAGTTCAATATGAATCTTTTGGGACTTATCATGAGATTTATGCCCACTATCTAGTAGTGGGAAATAGAAAAAAAGAAATCCGTTCTATATACATTCGAACCACTCTTGGTCATATTTCTTTTTATAGAGAAATAGAGGAAGCCATACAAGGATTTAGTCGGGCCTATTCATACACTATCTAAACAAGGAAGTTAAATTCGGCGATGCCCCTTTCGGGGGGCATTCCGATTTCGCTAGTACCATCTTTTTTGCCGCGCAAATCCAGATTGAGATTGAGGAAAGGGAGTAAATTAAGTTTTCGAATCACTGACTCAGGCCCATTGTCGAATCCTACTCAGCAATTGTCGAATCCTACTCAGCCAAAAAAGGGGGTACTTATGTATGGCAGAACGGGCCAACCTGGTCTTTCATAATAAAGAGATAGACGGAACTGCTATCAAACGGCTTATTAGCAGATTAATAGATCATTTCGGAATGGGATATACATCCCATATACTGGATCAAATAAAGACTCTGGGCTTCCATCAAGCCACTACTACATCGATTTCTTTAGGAATCGAGGATCTTTTAACAATACCCTCTAAGGGATGGTTAGTCCAAGACGCGGAACAACAGAGTTTTCTTTTGGAGAAACACTATTATTATGGAGCTGTACACGCGGTAGAAAAATTACGCCAATCCGTTGAGATATGGTATGCTACAAGTGAATATTTGAAACAAGAAATGAATTCGAATTTTCGAATAACGGATCCTTCTAATCCAGTCTATCTAATGTATTTTTCAGGAGCCAGAGGAAATGCATCTCAGGTACACCAATTAGTAGGTATGAGAGGGTTAATGGCGGATCCTCAAGGACAAATGATTGATTTACCTATTCAAAGCAATTTACGCGAGGGACTTTCTTTGACAGAATATATAATTTCCTGCTACGGAGCCCGAAAAGGGGTTGTAGATACTGCTGTACGAACAGCGGATGCTGGCTATCTTACACGTAGACTTGTTGAAGTAGTTCAACATATTATTGTGCGTAGAAGAGATTGTGGTACTATCCAAGGTATTTCTGTGAGTCCTCAAAATGGGATGACGGAAAAACTTTTTGTCCAAACACTAATTGGTCGTGTATTAGCAGACGATATATATATTGGTTCACGATGCATTGCTTCTCGAAATCAAGATATTGGAATTGGATTAGTCAATCGATTCATAACTGCCTTTCGAGCACAACCGTTTCGAGCACAACCAATATATATTAGAACCCCCTTTACTTGCCGGAGCACATCTTGGATCTGTCAATTATGTTATGGGCGGAGTCCCACTCATGGGGATTGGATCTTGTTGCACCCGGTAACAAACATGCATAAACCATTTCTCGAAGTATGTGTCCGGATAGCCCAAAGTCTGTACCCAAAGTTTCGGACTTTGGGTACAGACTCTTGTACATGGTACTCCGCCCAAATCTTTTCATGTGCGCTGTGCTTCGCCGAGGCTCCTTTCACTTCACCTAATGCTCAACCGTATGCTCAACCGTCTGCTGAGACTCAACTTGCAGCAATAGCAGCCTGGCTGCGGCAGTCTTTAAGCAAAAGGACAACGTAAAATGCTCAAAAAGAAAAGAAAAAAGGTGTTGCAGATTTGGAAGCTTTCACAGCAGGACTGTGGCGCGCGGCTGCTATGCTAGCTAGCTTGAAGAAACAAATGCTCGAAAATGACGGGTCTCTCATTATTCCTGTACTACAAGTACACTAGATTGTTTGGGAGCAGATTGTGTGAACTGTGTTAGGTACGGTAACCTTTCTTTTCTTTTTCAGACGACGGCTGCCGTGATCTGAGGAGCAGCGCTCGTGCTCAGATCTCTCGCTCGATCGATTTACACCCAGAGGCGGAGCAAGTGGTTTTGATTAAGGGGTCGAATAAATATGATCGTATATTTTACTGTGATAAAAATATAAATAATTAAATGTTTCAACAACTTTTTAAAAAAATTACACTATTTCTAACTAAAATCATGATATTTTAACAAAAAAAAATAGATGAAATTGATATTTTTTTACTATAAATACCAAGATTTGTATAATTATTTAAATGAATCTACTGTGCTGGGGGCATGGCCCCCTGGCTCCGCCTCTGTTCACACCAACTCACGCTTGCAAGGTACAGTCCGTAATTCTGATTCCGTTTACGGAAGTGATGTATATTGCTTGCTTCATTCTTTTTCCTTGGTGATTTTCTCGGTCAGCTTCGACACAAAGTAGCAGGTCAGTGTGTGATGTTGGATTTGTGCTTGGGGAAAAAAGGAACATGCCATGAACCCGTACGTCTCTCTTTAGCATCACCTCTCGATTCTCGAAGCAAGTGGACTCCCTTTTACTCTGTTCATCTGGTTTACAATCCGTTTTTTTCAGCTTATTTTTTCAGCCGGAACAGTATTTTTCTCTCACAATAAAATCAGCCAACAGTGTTTTTCAGCCGGCATATCAGCCCAACCGAACGGGGCCATTGGGCTAATAAGCCGGCTGAAAAACACTGTTGGTTGATTTTGTTGTGAGAGAAAAGTACTGTTCCGGCTGAAAAAACAAGCTAAAAAAGACAGATTATAAGCCAGATGAACAGGCTCGTCACTCTCACGTTCAACTGAGATTTATTTGTTTCCAAACTAAGTAAGTTCTTCTCTCCCTCATTTTTCGTTTCTGTGAGTGGGTTGGTGGATTGAAAGTGATGAGGCTGCTGACAAAAAGTTTAGACTGGACTAGCAATAGCACTATAAGCAGCCTCACTGGTTTTTTTTAAGCAAAGGATGACAAAGAAATCATACTCTTTTGTTATTGAAACAGAGTTGGATCAAACCTCATATTATATTGATCTCAGTAATGAATATTTATAGTATTACAACTCTGTAGCCTTTACTGAAAAACCCCTATGCGGGAGACAAGCGAGGCGCTGGTGAGCGCGCAGCGTGCGCGGCTAGCGCGCGACGTGGGCAAGCGTGGGCGGGCGCGTGGTCTGGTGACTGAGTCAAAGACGGAACTGCAACCTTCTGTTATGAAACCCCCACCCCCCACCCCACCCCACCCCCCGCAGTATCAGCGTCAGGGCACCTGACAGTGAGACTGGACCGGAACGCCAAGAATGTCGCCGTCGGCAAGCCCTTGGTCATGACGTCGGCGAACTGCTGATCCATCACAACGTGGACGACGCGGAGATCACCCAGAGCGATGCGGTCTCGAACGAAGTGAATGTCCAGCTTGATGTGTTTGGTGTGGCGGTGATGAACCGGATTCTTGCTCATGTAGACGGCGGAGATGTTGACGCAGTAGGCCACCGTCGCGCCGTGAACGTTGCAGTGTAATTCGCCCAGCAACTGTCATAGCCAGATACACTTGGCCACAGCGTTCGCCACAGCCCGGTACTCAGCCTCCGTGCTGGAGCATGACATGGTGGCCTGTCGCTTGGACGACCAGGAGACCAAGGCGGGGCCGAGGTAGATGCAGTACCCGGAAGTAGAGCGTCGCATGTCCGGGCACCTAGCCCAGTTCGCATCCGAGTAGGTCGTGATCGTTGGTGTAGAGGTGCCGTGAAGATGGAGTCCGTGCACCGTCGTCCCGCGCACATAGTGGAGAATGCGCTTTACCATCGCGAGGTGGCATTCGCGCGGATCGTGCATATGCAAGCATGCTTGCTGCACGGCATACGCGATGTCGGGCCTGGTGATGGTGAGGTATTGTAGTGCGCTGGCGATGTTGCGGTACTCGCTCGGGTCGTTGATGGAGGCGCCCAAGGTGGACGGCAGCTTTCCCTTTTGTGTCGATCGGTGTCGCCGCCGGCTTGCAACTCACCATCCCGGTGCGGTCCAGGAGTTCTTCAGCGTACTTCGTCTGGGACAAGAAGAACCCAGTGTCGGTGTGCTTCACATCCATGCCGAGGAAGTAGTGGAGGGGCCCCATGTCCTTGACGGCGAACTCGACTTGTAGACGCGTGATGACGTCGTTGAGCAGCGCGTCTGTGGAGGCGCTGAGCACCATGTCGTCGACGTAGAGGAGGAGGAACGACATGTCCTGGCCACGGCGTAACACAAACAAGGAGGAGTCCGAGCGCGTGGCGACTATAACAGAACCGCCCAATTTACATAAGTCCAAGTAAGATAATCACCTGCCGAAGCGAAGAATCAAGCCTACTTGAGCTCACATAAACCCGGTAGTCCGTAAAATCTCGAAGGATTTCAAACTTTTCCACAATAGCCAAGATCGTAGACATTTAGCGGTCACAGTTCACATGATACACCAGTTCGAAACATAATTTGATACATCGGAGTTCTAACACAAATAATTATTACAATACCAAGTCTTCAATTAAGTAGCGAAAGCAAATAGTTTTAAAACCACACACGCGAACACTTAGTTCAGATACACTGCCAGATAATGATCATAGTCCACAAAAGCAATATAGGTAAGATACTTAGAGAAGATCACGCCCATGATTCGACTGCTTCACCACACAGGGTAGAAACAGGTGCTGCAGTACCCATAGAACATCTGGCCATCTACAACAAGGGGAATAGAACCCTGAGTACGAGAATGTACTCAACTAGACTTACCCGTCATAAACCAGAAATAAAGTGACACCAAGGATCATGCAAGGCTGATATAAAGTGGGCTAGCTGGACTCTTTTGCGGAAAAGCATAAGTACTAAAATAAACCGTTTCCATCCTTTAGCAATAGCTTATAATTATAACATGTTTACTACGTGAGCAGCTACGCTAAACAACATTTGGTTTATTTCACAACAATAGTACCATGTCCAATTGTAGCCTTTCAACAATAATGCATCATGTCCAACTCCAATGTTCCATAACCATTACTACGATGACGTGGCTCTAGTCAAGTGCTCACTAATCAGGAGCGATGGCGATTCGAATCGATTTCTAACCAGCTGGCGAGTTTATTCCCCCACACAAACCCCACTCACAGATCTCGTGAGTTACAGGTAACCATGGCACTTTCCAGGTACAGTCGCGGGATCGACAATAACCAACCATACCCCGGGGGCCTCCCGACTGCCAGGATGTTCAGGCCATGCCTGCCCTTGGGCTCACTCTTCGTGCCCCCGTCGCACCCCCTTTAGCACCAATATCGTGCATTAGGTCGATCCCGGCCCGAAAAGTGTTAGGCTTCGCGGTCGGAACGACTTATCCTTCCAGCTAAATGTGGGGCATGCGTTCAACATGACAAGAGGGATGACAACGGTCGGTCCTTAATCGACACAGACGGAGGCACTATAGTCCAAAACCCTACAAGACTCCGTCCGGTCTCCAATTTTTATCAACACTCATTCCATGATAATCCACATATGGCTAACAGTGACAAGGTAACCACCTATAGTTCGCAGGTGACAGGAAATCACCTGACTTCTACCGGTCTAAGCAGGGCTAAGCATTATTGCACACCTAGACCTAGCAGAGTGACAAGGATAGTATAAATACCAAAAGTAGGCAAGGAGTATACAATGCAGCAACGGTTGCAAACAACGCCTATACTTAATGCATCAAAGACAAAAGACGCAATAATTAATTAATTTGCAAACCGTAGGAGAGATATGCTCCGGGGCTTGCCTCGCTCAAAAGCGCTCGGACGGTGGTCCGGGCACTCGGGCTGCTCCTCGACGTCCTCCTCGGGTGCCTGCACCACCTGTGCGGCCACGTCCTGCTGCTACTCCTCCTCTGGCTGCTCGAATTCCGCTACCGGAAGCTCCTCCTGTGAACCTATATGATGCATATGCGCGTAATAAGTATCATGAATGTAGGTAGCGGTGTAAGTGCGATGACATGGTGCGGTGCATGGTTAAACATGTTTACTGTTAATGATTGAATGCGTGCAAACTCTTCTCTAGTTGACTAACATATACACACATCATGACATGCATCCGTTAATTAAACTGGCGACATGGCAACTGTACCAGCAGGTTGATCAGGTTATAGAGCACATAAAAAGTAACATAAAATGATATATAACACACCCGTTTAACTTAATTAAACATGTATTAACAAATGCATATAACAGTAGCATATAATTATATTTCACAGAAACTTCTGTAAAAAATACAGCAAGTAGCACATGTCAACTGGACCCTACTATAAAAATTTCAGCCCAAAACAATGCATATTACATTCTGCACAAAAATGACAAAAAGCAGTCCAGAACTAGCATGAAAATATGTTGTACAGTGAAAAGTGTGAAACAACAGATTTAACATTTTTTTAGCTACTTCTTAGCACAAGAGCAGTTCACAAAATTTTCCAGCAATTTTCCATGCATAGATTATTTACTAAAAATGCCACAAGAATCAGCCTCTAATTAAATAAATATGCAACTTAAAATAATTCCATAACAGTGACACTTCAAACTTTTCTCACAGATAGAGCATCACAGGATCTACCTAATAAATCAAGTTTCACAGTTTTCTGATAATTATTTGATTTACCACTCATTTTCTAAGTTATCAGCAAAAACAATATTAATTAAAACAGTATATAAAAGTACCATAAAAATACCAGTAAAAATACTCAAACTGTAGATCTACTCATGCATGACACAACAAAATTTGTTTCGCAATTTTTGGAACCCTAGAACTCCAGATCCACATTTTCTAAGCCTTTTTAGCATTTTCTGGAAAAAGGAAATAACATTTTCTTTAAATCGAAATCCAAAACAGCCCTAATCCAATACGGGTACCCCAGATCGGCGCACCCTGAACCATTCCCAGCGACTGTCATGCAGGGCCCCGCGGTCAAAAGGGCCCACACGTCAGCCACACATGGCAGGGGGCGGCGCTGACCGCGGTGTTCTTGCCGACGGCGAGCTCGCCGGCGGTAGCGTCTACCCTTCCATGTTTGCCTTGATGAGGTGAGCGTGGTGGTGTGGTTAGTTTGGCCGGCGGCGAGCCGGAGGTGGCCTGCCACCGTGCGCCATGGCACGGCGGCGCTGCTCGCCGCGGCCGGCTCTGCTCCGACAATGGCGGGGCGAGCGGGGTGGCGCATGACGACGAGGGCGAAGATGTGGTGCTGGTGCGCGTGACGGTGAAGCGAATGACGACGCGAGGTGGTGTGTCCACGGTAACCGCAGCGGCGGCGCTGCTCGCGGAGCTAGGAAAGAAGGGGACTGGCTTGACGGTTTACCCTTGGGCACGGGGTGGTCCGGAGCGTGGCGGAGCTGGTACCGCGGGGAATCGGACGGAGATGGCGCCGACACGACATATTTCGCCGGCGGCGGTGCGGTGGCGTGCGGGCAAAGGGCGAGCGCTGCTGCGGTGAGAGCGGGGTGGAGCGCGGTCGGAAGAGTTCGAATGAACCTGGACGCCTTCCGACCAGGTAGATGAAGGCGGGGCGTGGTCGGACACCGCCCACGGCGGCCGGTCGACGGCGACCACGTGGCGGGCGGCGCGGCGGACGGCGTGGCGCGGTCGGGAGTGCGCATGCGTGCGGGAACGGCAGGTGCGCGCGGCGGGGCTGGGCTGGTTTCGCGGCTGGGCAGAGAAGTGGCACGGGCGGCCCAGGTAAGTGCCTTCTCTCTTTTTTTTGAATTTTGTTTTCAAAAGCAGCAGCCCAAAAACACCATTTTTGAACAAATTATAAACTTTTTCATGAAAAACTCTAAACATGAAGTTGTAGAGAATTTTAAGAGGAACATTTTTTATGTACAAGCTTTTCCCAAATTCTAACTACTTTTTGAATTATAAAATTCAATCGAAATCAACCATTTTTGGAAATTGATTTTAAGAGTGGAATTTGTAAACTTTGTACATAGTACCCTAGGCCCAAAAATTAACCTAAGCATGAGCATAACACTTGCCAAGCCCCAACTACACCTTACCATGATCTAAGCACAAGAATTATAATCGTAGCACTCACATGAAATGATAAAGCACATTAAAAAAATGCAACCCATGTTTCATGTGTTTCTAGTGAATGTTTCACAACATGTTGAGCAGGTAATTAGTTTAAGGACGATGCTCATGCTAATGCAATGACATGTTAATGTTTGCTTAACACCCAGGGTGTTACATCCCTTCCTCATAAAAATCTCGTCCCGAGATTTTGAGTTACTAACCATCGTTTATGAAAAGTGGGATATACTTCTTTTAGATACTCTTCCGTTTCCCAAGTTGCATCATTATCATCATGATGACTCCAAACCACTTTATAGGTCTTCACCACTCGATTTCGAGTTGCTCTTTCCTTGCTATCTAGAATTTGGACCGGTTGCTCTTCATACACTAAATCTGATTCAATACTCACACCCTGTGGCTCAATTCTTTCTTCGGGGACTCGCAAACACTTCTTCAATTGGGACACATGGAAAACCGGAAAGATAGTACTCATGGTTGCAGGCAATTGTAACTTGTAGGCTACTTGACCTCTCCTTTCTACAATTCTAAATGGCCCAACATACCTTGGTGCAAGCTTTCTTTTCACCCCAAACCTTTGCACACCCTTCATTGGTGAGACTTTCAAGTAAACATAGTCACCAACTTCAAAAACAAGAGGTCTTCTTCTTTTATCAGCATAGCTTTTCTGGCGGGATTGTGCGGCGGTCATATGCTCTTGAATGATTCAGACACGTCTTTCAGCATCCTTTACGAAGTCAATACCATAGTACCTTCTCTCACCAAGCTCGATCCAATTCAAAGGGGTTCTACACTTTCTACCAAATAAGGCTTTGAACAGAGCCATCTTGATGCTTTCTTGGTAACTATTGTTATAGGAAAACTCGACCAAAGGTAGTCAAGATTCCCATGAACCCTCTTCTTTAGAATTCTGAGCGGACAAGACACAAGCTCTCAACATATCTTCTAATGTTTGATTAAGTCTTTCGGTCTGACCTGAAGTCTGAGGATGATAAGCTGTACTATGCATTAACTTGGTACCAAGACCCTGTTGTAAACGCTCCCAAAAGTGAGCGGTGAACTTGAAAGCCCAAGTTTGGTTTTGGTAATTAATGACACCAAGTTGCTAATGCTATTGTATCAAGTGAAATGAGCTAGGCATAAGCAACATGTGATGGAGGTGTGTGTGGCAAGGAGTGTGGCCACTAGATCACAAAGAGATGGTGCATGGACATGAAATGATGATCATGATGGAATGCACATAAAACGATGGACATGATGATCAAGTGGAGGAGAAGGATCTAAGCGCAAGGCAAAGGTATAACCATAGGGTTTTCCTTTTGCAGGTCTAAGATGAGTAGAGAAGTGATTGACCGGGTTTAGGATACATTGCCGACTATCAAGAGGGGCAATCACGGTTAGCTCGGGAATCAAGTGCCACTAGATCAATGTCTTGAGCATATGCATTAGGATATAGTAGAGAGCTAACATAATGCCTTGAAAATGTTTGTGAAATGCTAACACACATGCACATGGTGGTTTACACTTGGTGGTGTTAGCACATTTGCGAAGGCGGTGGAGTTTAAGCGGTAGAGAGGGGTTTGGATTCCTCTCTCCCTCCCGCCGAGCTTGCAAGCTCGGCGGGATTCGGCGCTTTTTGGGGAAGTAAAACGCCTATTTTCTACTGTGCCGAAGGCGGAGAAACGGAGGCGAAAGTTCAGAGTGTTATCACTGAAAAACATCAACCGGACGCTGGACCGGACGCGGTCTAGGGTGGACCTGCGCGTCCAGTCAGCTCAAGTCAAGGGCAGAGGTGCAACACGCCTAGGGTTTGTGGCCGGACGCTGGTCTGGCCTAACCACCGCGTTCGGTCAGTTCACCTGGGCGCAGAGGAAAGGTGCACGCAGAACGCGCGACCAGCGCATCCGTTGGTCCTCGGGACACGATCAGACGCGCGGCGCATCCGGTTAGTAACGCGACACGATCAGACGCGCGGCGCGTCCGGTCACGTGTGACCGGACACGTCCGGTCATGGTGGAAGCTTACTGGACTCCGACCGGACGCCAGGTGCAGCGCTGAAAGGTCTTGATGTCTAGAGGGGAGGTGAATAGCCTTTTAAAATTTTCTACAAAGACAAGTTAAACAAGTTTATCAATACAACAAATAGCGAGATGCGAGTTTTGCTCAGCCTACTGGCTGTTTGCAAGCCACCTATCCAATTCACAATTCTAGTATATTGGCACTGAACCGCACAAGTCAAACCGAGAAGGTAACTACAACTACGACTAGCAAGCTACACAAAAGAGCTACTCTAGCAAAGCTAACTAGCTAGCAAAGATAACTAAGAAAGTAATGCGGAGTTGAGTTAGGAGAGTTTTCACCGAGGGGCGAAGTATTGAGCCAACCAATATGATCAACAATGAATACCAAGACAACCGAACACCGGGATCAATTACTGACAATATGAAAGTGATGACGCGAAGATTTATCCCGAGGTTCACATGCTTGACGGCACGCTAGTCCCCGTTGTGTCCCTCTTCACCACGTGGTTCGGTGGCTAATCGGTCTCACACCGAGTCTCTCAAAAGGTGCCACAAGAACCTACCAAATGGCAAAAGGTTGCAATGACATGAGCAATTTACTAACGTTGCCTTTGGCACTTCGTCGAGGTAGGCACAAACCCCTCACAATCACCGGAGGTGGCCAAGAACAAACACCAACTCTTGCCAACGCCTCCAAGCTGCTCCAAGCCGTCTAGGTGGCGGCAACCACCAAGAAAAACAAGAATCCCGCAGCAAATCAACCACCAAGTGCCAACTAGATGCAATCTCACAATGCAAATGCACTTGGATCACTCAATCTCACTTCGAATATGCAAAACAAGCAAGAGAGATGAGTGGGAGGGGAGTTGCTTAGCTCAAAGTGCTCACAAGTATGTCAAAAGTCCAAGAGAGGGAGCTTTGAGCCGGCCAACGAGTATTTATAGATGCACCCCTTCGAATATAGCCATTAGACACGAGATTCAGCTGAAGTCGCGCTGACTGGACGCGCTGGTCGCGCGGACCGGACGCGCCGATCACACAACAGCTACTTTCGCGAACCATCGACCAGACGCGCTCGTCGCGCGGACCGGACACGCGAAGTACGATCGGACGCGCTGGTCCCGTAATGGACCGGACGCGCTGGTCAAGCAGAGATCGCGTTCCAACGAAAAGTGACCGGACGCGTTGTAGAACTGACCGGACGCCACAGTGCCAGCGTCCGGTTGGAGTCCAGTAAGCTCCCTCAACGACCAGACGCGTCTGGTCGACAGTGACCGGATGTGTAACACCCTAGGTGTTTAGCTTCCATAATTGCATTGCATTTCATAAGCATGAGCATCATTAATATCATCCATGTCTTTGTTTTGCTTGCAACATGAGTATGCAACATGCCTCAATGTGTTTTGTTTCACAAAGTGATTGCTTATGAAATGTGAGTGGTGCAAATTGTAGATACAACATTGGGTCACATATTTTGAAATATGACAATGGGGCTAGCACCTTTTGTTGGGATCAATGGGTGCAACAAAGTCTTGCAACATGCGCAACATGACAATGCAACATTTTTGGGTGTATTAGGTTTTGCTTGTTTCCAATCATGTGACACTAGTGTTTTGTGTAACTAAGGGGTAGAGTGGCTAATTATATCTTACAACACTTTAATTACACTTAGGGTCACTAGTGGAGCAAGGTTCATGTTGACCAAAATTACCAAAATGCCCTCCAATGAGCTGTTGACCAATAATGGACCCTAGAATGCTTTGATTTGACCAATTAAAAAGGCTAGCTTAGAGACCTTTCATGGAGGAGAAACCTTAACTTGTAGATGATTTCCTAAGGAACAAAAGTTCCAATATGGCTATCTCATGAAAATGATCAGAACATGCTCAAAAGTGGCCCACAAGTCAGGTTGAGGGGCTGCCCAACACTTAGAAATATTCTAAGTCTAAAATTTGGAATTACAGTTTCTAAGCAGCCCACTTCAATGCCTTGTAACTCCTAAACCAAGCCGAACCAGTTCATGAGCCAATTAACAAAATTGTAGCCCTCATGTAGCTCTACAACTTTGATGTTAACATCTACCACTAACTCCAACTGGATTAGGAGTTAATCAGCGTCAAACTTGCTCTGTCAGTCACTAAACGTCGGCTTCGTTTCAGTCTTTCAGGGCAGCGTGGCTGTTGATATTTGGTAACGCAATTAGGAAATAGGATCCGCAAGCGCACGGATATCGGTGAGCACTTCACCTGAGATGTTATCCTGGGTATCGTATTTATATTTTTACCACTAGGAGAAAGAGTGCATCTGACTAACCAAATCTATTACTACTAACCTTTAGGCTACAACCACTATGATTCGATGTGAGTGATGTATAGAGAAGACTACAACCGCACTCTTCTTCTAACCTTGGTAAGGATGATCTACTGTTCTATTGGGGAGGTTTACGGAATCTAGACACCACAAAGGATGTTCAACCCGCACCTATAAACCCTATCGATCCTGCTAACGGGATATGGAATACAAAGGTAACTCGGAATTGTCACGTTCCTCGCTACTACCACGGTCCGGCTAGACGAGGGGATATCTATGAGTATCCTAGCTTAAACACCACGTTTACGCTAGAGATGATTACTCTAAACTCTACGCGAAGAGATCAAAGTAAACTCATAAACCAAAGAACAATAAAACAAAGAACTTACTAGAATTTAGAAGTCGAAATACTGAAGAATCCTGAGAACAAGCCTCGGGTTAGAAGAACTTGCTCCCGCAGGTACAACCTCGGAGTAGACACCGACAGGCCGGCTTCCTCCGATCTACACCTCCACTCTATCTCTCTCAATCTAGTAGAACTAATTCTACTTTCACATTGGATGCTAAGCCCTAAGAGGTGGGAACCCTAGAGGGAACCTCTCTCTCTAAACCCTAACTAGAGATATGCAACTGAATAATGAATTGGGGTCTTCTCCACCAGGGGTCAGGGCCTTGCTTATATAGCCCTTTTGGATGAATCTGGACCGTCGGATCAAACCGACCTTCATCCTACGGTTTTCCTTGATCCTCAAAGGCGGTGGAGCATAATCCGCGAGACTCGACCTGATTGGTCCCGGGGGCAGGGCGGGCGCCCTAGGGCACAGGGCGGGCGCCCTGTGTCCTGGCCCGTTACGGCTCCCGTTCGTTCCCGTGGCTTCTGGAATCTTCTAGATGTAAGATAATTACGTGTTCGGTTAATATCCCGTCATTAATCCGACATGTGGGCCTTTCTTCCGTATCTCCTGATAACCCCCTGCAGAAATAGATAAACAACAAAACTCGTGGAATTCTGTTAGATCAAACCCTAATTCTAGGTGTTGCTTGCATATAGGTCCTTTTCTTTATTTATTTGATGGTTATAATTGATACTTAAGAACCGTCAACAAACACCCCCATACTTAGGCTTTTACTCGTCCTCGAGAAAAGGTTGGTTAATAAAACATCTGGGGTTGAAACATTCTTTCATACCTGCAGGGTGTTGTAAAAATCCACTGTGCACTTATATTTAGGGAAATATATGGTCAGAGTAAAGAGCCTTTCTTCTTCTTAATCCCTATCACTTGGAGTTTTTACATATTTTTGAAAAGAAAAACTTAGCATACCTTTATCCTCATAGGTGCTCTCAGAGTCACTCATTATCTTTTATATTTCTCTCTAAGGCTGTTTTGATTTTGCAAAAATAATTCTTTAAGCATACATACCTTGCATTTATTGTATGGTCAAAACCGGATCCGAGGAGAAGAATGCCATACTCTTAGATCAAAGATTTTGAAAATTAAAAACTTGTCACTCTTACTGGCATATTGCTTATTAGAGGGACCATGGGCTATCATTTTCTTTTCATCATATTTTTATCATATCTCATTTTTTTCCTTTGGGTGGATACCGAGGTACCCCTAATTCTACTGCCGGACACTTGTCCATTTTTTTTCTGCGAGGTTGTCGAGCACTTGCTCCTTTTTTATTTCCTCGATATATTTATAATTTTGCATAGCCCATGCCTCTAATGCAATAATACTTCGGAAGAGTAAATCTTTCTGAATAAAAATGTCTTGATCTTAGGAGTATGATAAATCTCTCAACAAGGGTCTAACTTGTTTTGAACAAACTCAATACAAAGCAGATAGCTTTAATTAATATTTTCATGTTTAGCAGGCATATAAAACTTGAGGATGGTAGCTATAATTTTGAGATTTTTAAAACAAATTCTCCAAGCAATAAAGATACTAAGAATAAGGTCCTCATACCCTTACCATCTCTTATTCCACAATGACTTTTAGCAACACAGGGTTTTGAAATAATTTTAATAATTGCAGGTTTCCAGGAAATATCACAGAGTGAGATTGATCATGATTATAAGCATTTTTATCCTTTTAATTTATCATGTTTAGAGAGATAAAATTCTGCACAAACTAAGGTGAGTGTGTAAGTGTGTAATAAAAGTGTGCAGAGTGTGTACCTGGTTCATGGAGTGGTGCGATCGAAGTGTGTGTGACATGTCAGGGAATCTCCCCCATACTTGTTTTCTGCTTTCTTGCACAAAAGTAAAGTAGAGACACACAAGACATACTAATAATAATCTTTATTAATCTTGAGGCATTTATTACAACCGAATAATAATAATAACCGAATATAATAGATCTAAACTGATTATAAGCGAACCTAATCGAATCTAATAATAACTAAGACATATATAGCCCCAAGATCTAATCTAGATAGCTCAGCGACGCTCACGCCTCCTAAGACTATGCTCTAACTCATCGATCCTCTTGTTGGCGTCGGCAAGGTCATCCCGTAGCTTTAGGATCGTAGTGTTATGGTTGAAGGTCCTCCGATCCATAGAGATATTGGAGTTCTGAATTTCTATAATGCTGTTCTTGATCACCCGTAGCTCCTCATCCACATCTGCAATGGTCCTGCGGCGCTTGGGAGGTGTCTCGAAAGCATTAAGAGCATGCTTGGGTGCTTCCTTCGGAGGAACGAAGCAGACCTTAGCTGCCCTAACACCCTCGAAGTAAGGTCTCTCCTCCGTGGTATAGCGGACACTAGAGATCTCGCCGCTCCGGTTGGTCTTCACTCCGATGATCCGCTCATTGGGTTTTGGCGGCAGGATCTTTGTTCCGGCTGGTACCTTGATGATCTCCTTCCCCTTCGACGATGATGGCGAGCCTTCGAGCAATAGGGGCTGCGTAGGTGCGGTAAGAACTGGGCGAGCAAAGTAGATTGGGCAGAGCTGCGTTGACGTGGTGGCATGGCTTCCCTTGTATTTATGTTTCCATGCCTTTGACATGGCCCACATCTTCTGATATATTGCTTCGTGTCATCGTACATCGTAGGCCAGTAGAATCCACATTGCCAGATCTTTGAATGTGTACGGAATGCTCCATAGTGACCTCCGTATGGTGATGAGTGACATCTGTCGATGATCTTCAATCCTTCCTCAGTGGTCACACATCTTCTAAGTAGGCCATCAGCGCATACTCGGAAGAGATATGGCTCATCCCATATATGTGAACGACTTTCCTGAATAAGCTTCTTCTTGTTTGCTCCGGGTGGTACATAACCTGAAACCATAAAATTAACAATATCTGCATACCAGGGGTCAGATCTGTTAATCCCGTAAAGCATGTCGTCCCGGAGTGAGTCATTAATGGGGGGTTCCTGTGAATTCTTAAAGTACATTCTAGACAAGTGATCAGCAACAGAATTTTCTACTCCCTTTTTATCTTTTATTTCTAAGTCAAATTCTTGGAGTAATAAAATCCATCTGATTAAGCGGGGTTTCGCATCTTTCTTAGTGAGCAAATATTTTAGTGCAGCATGATCAGTGTAAACAATTATCTTAGCTCCAACTAAATAAGATCTAAATTTATCAATGGCAAAAACAACAGCCAGAAGCTCTTTTTCAGTGGTTGCATAATTGAGTTGAGCTCCTGTCAAAGTTTTACTTGCATAAGCAATTGCATGATGCTTTTTATCTTTAGTTTGTCCCAAAACTGCCCCCACAGCATAATCACTAGCATCACACATAATTTCAAAAGGCAACGACCAATCAGGGGGTTGAATGATTGGTGCAGAGATGAGTGCTTGCTTTAATAAATTGAAAGAATTTAGACATGCATCATCAAATTCGAAAGGAGCATCCTTGGCTAGCAAAAGAGTAAGTGGTCTCGCAATAAATGAAAAGTCTTTTATAAATCTGCGATAAAAACCAGCATGGCCAAGAAAACTTCGAATTCCTTTTATATTCACAGGTGGAGGTAGTTGTTCAATTACTTCAATTTTAGCTCTATCTACCTCAATACCTCTTTCAGACACTAGGTGTCCTAGCACTATTCCTTCTCTAACCATAAAATGACATTTTTCCTAATTAAGGATTAAGTGCTTTTCTTCACATCTTTGCAAAACCTTATCTAAGTTCTCAAGACAACTATCAAAAGTTTTTTCATAAACTGAGAAATCATCCATGAAAACTTCCATAATCTCTTCAATCATATCAGAAAATATAGACATCATACATCTTTGAAAAGAAGCTGGTGCATTACATAACCCAAAAGACATTCTACGATAAGCATACGTTCCATATGGGCATGTAAAAGTGGTTTTGCTTTGATCATCAGGATGGATAGGGATCTGGTGATACCCTGAATATCCATCTAGAAAACAGAAAAACGAGTGTTTTGCTAACCGCTCAAGCATCTCATCTATAAAAGGCAAAGGAAAATGATCCTTTTTCGTGGCTTTATTAAGTTTTCTATAGTCTATGCACATCCGCCACCCAGTGATGGTGCGTTGCGGAATTAGCTCATTCTTATCATTAGTAACAACAGTCATGCCTCCCTTTTTAGGCACAACTTGAACAGGACTTACCCACTCACTATGCGGCACAGGATATATAATCCCTGCACGCAGCAACTTTATAACTTCTTTTTTAACTACCTCTCTCATCGCGTTGTTAAGTCTACGTTGAGGCTCTCGAGAGGGTGTAACAGAAGGATCTGTCGGAATACGATGGGTACAAATCATAGGACTGATTCCTGTGAGATCTTGAAGTGAGTAGCCGAAAACAGAGTGGTGTTTTTCAAGAATGGTCATTAATCGCAGAGTTTGCTCCTGAGTGAGTTTATTACTAACGATCACAGGAAACTCTGGATTATTGTTTAGGAAAGCATAGGTAAGACCGGGTGGTAAAGTTTTGAGTTCTATGGGGGGTCTAGGTGTTTCTGCAAACTCATCTAAGGGTTCAGGTTCAGAAGGTTCGGCCTCTTCTTCAGTGAAGAAGGGGGCTTCCTCTTCTAAGTCTGGATCATCTAAAAGTTCTAGAGATGCAGCCTTTACCTCCTCCATAGGATCAGGTAAAAGATATGGCTCAGTCTTATTATTCAAGGAGTGAGTTATTGTCATAGGGAATTTAAAATCCTTTCCAAAAGAAATGTGTAGCTTTCCAGTTTGACCTTCATAAAGGAGTCTTCTAAATGGTTGTCCTATCAACAGGTCGAAGTCCCATGTATCAAAGATATAAAAGTTTAAATGAATCATGGAGCCTTCTACCATAAAGGGTAGGACATTCACAATTCCAAGACTGGGGACCAATCGTCCCGAAGATTCCTTCATGAACTTTGTTGTGGGGGTTAAAATTAATTTTCCATATAATTTAAGTGCAAAAGCTTCAGACATGATATTGATCCCCACAACAGGATTATAGAGAGCATCAAATTGATCAGAATCATAAGCACAGCGTATAGTGATAGGAGGTGTATCCAAACGGATTACTTCAGAGGAAAGCTCTGACTCCTCTAACCATTCGCTACTCATAACCGAGATAAGCTCTCTCAATTGACGTTCACTTGGTAAACAAATGCTAAATTGGCCGTTTTGGGGTCGGTCTATAGAATGGTAGTTTGAAATGTTTCCAAAATCGGCAAAGAGATCGGATTCTATGTCTAGCATGAAATCAGATGGTAGAATTTCTTCCTTTTGTGGCTCAGAACCTGGGATGGCTAAAGTAGATGAAAAATTTGGCAGAGTGTCTACTTCGGCTTCGTAGGTTTTATCATGGAGGGCATTATCCATCTCAGCTTCTAGGATTCTATTCAAGATCCCCTTAGCTTCATCAGTAGGGATACGAAAGAAAGAACCTCTAGCCATAGTATGCAGCATTTGTTTATTATCTTTCTGAAGACCTCGAAAAAAGTGAAATAAAAGAACAGTGTCTTCAAGCAAAAGTTTTGGACCAGATTCTAAAAGATCAGAAAAACGTTTCCAGGATTTCCCCAAAGTTTCATTATCTTTTTGTTTAAAAGATAGGACTTTGAGTCTAAGGTCACCAGTACGGTCAAGGGAATAAAAATCTAGACAAAAGTTGGCTCTTAAAACTCCCCATTCACCTTGCGGTTGACTTACCTTCTGACTATACCATCGTCTAGCTTCTCCTCTTAAAGAAAAAGGAAAAAGCTTCCAACGTAAAGTCTTATCAGAGATGCCATCAATGCGAAGACAATCGCATGTCTGCTCAAAATCTCTAATATGAAGGTAAGGGTTTTCGTCTTCCTTTCCCGAAAAAGATAAATTTTGAATCATCGCAATCAACCTTGAACTTAACTTATACTGGGATGTTTGGATAGGCTGTGATGACTCCCATGGTAAAAGGTCAGTTGCTGAAGGTGTTGCGGCATCAAAGATAGATATAGAACCTTGGTTTTCCATTTTTGGTAAAAAGAAAAAGAAAGAATGAAGAAAATAAAAAGTATGAATACAAGCTAGTAGTAAGACTCAAGGTTATCTCAGCAAACCGTCTTTCTCCCCGGCAACGGCGCCAGAAATGCTTGTTGATATTTGGTAACGCAATTAGGAAATAGGATCCGCAAGCGCACGGATATCGGTGAGCACTTCACCCGAGATGTTATCCTGGGTATCGTATTTATATTTTT
Source organism: Saccharum hybrid cultivar R570 (assembly GCA_038087645.1). NCBI lineage: Eukaryota > Viridiplantae > Streptophyta > Magnoliopsida > Poales > Poaceae > Saccharum > Saccharum hybrid cultivar. The sequence goes on from JAQSUU010000423.1 coordinate 1,434,094, forward strand.
ACCACTAGGAGAAAGAGTGCATCTGACTAACCAAATCTATTACTACTAACCTTTAGGCTACAACCACTATGATTCGATGTGAGTGATGTATAGAGAAGACTACAACCGCACTCTTCTTCTAACCTTGGTAAGGATGATCTACTGTTCTATTGGGGAGGTTTACGGAATCTAGACACCACAAAGGATGTTCAACCCGCACCTATAAACCCTATCGATCCTGCTAACGGGATATGGAATACAAAGGTAACTCGGAATTGTCACGTTCCTCGCTACTACCACGGTCCGGCTAGACGAGGGGATATCTATGAGTATCCTAGCTTAAACACCACGTTTACGCTAGAGATGATTACTCTAAACTCTACGCGAAGAGATCAAAGTAAACTCATAAACCAAAGAACAATAAAACAAAGAACTTACTAGAATTTAGAAGTCGAAATACTGAAGAATCCTGAGAACAAGCCTCGGGTTAGAAGAACTTGCTCCCGCAGGTACAACCTCGGAGTAGACACCGACAGGCCGGCTTCCTCCGATCTACACCTCCACTCTATCTCTCTCAATCTAGTAGAACTAATTCTACTTTCACATTGGATGCTAAGCCCTAAGAGGTGGGAACCCTAGAGGGAACCTCTCTCTCTAAACCCTAACTAGAGATATGCAACTGAATAATGAATTGGGGTCTTCTCCACCAGGGGTCAGGGGCCTTGCTTATATAGCCCTTTTGGATGAATCTGGACCGTCGGATCAAACCGACCTTCATCCTACGGTTTTCCTTGATCCTCAAAGGCGGTGGAGCATAATCCGCGAGACTCGACCTGATTGGTCCCGGGGGCAGGGCGGGCGCCCTAGGGCACAGGGCGGGCGCCCTGTGTCCTGGCCCGTTACGGCTCCCGTTCGTTCCCGTGGCTTCTGGAATCTTCTAGATGTAAGATAATTACGTGTTCGGTTAATATCCCGTCATTAATCCGACATGTGGGCCTTTCTTCCGTATCTCCTGATAACCCCCTGCAGAAATAGATAAACAGCAAAACTCGTGGAATTATGTTAGATCAAACCCTAATTCTAGGTGTTGCTTGCATATAGGTCCTTTTCTTTATTTATTTGATGGTTATAATTGATACTTAAGAACCGTCAACAAACACCCCCATACTTAGGCTTTTACTCGTCCTCGAGAAAAGGTTGGTTAATAAAACATCTGGGGTTGAAACATTCTTTCATACCTGTAGGGTGTTGTAAAAATCCACTGTGCACTTATATTCAGGGAAATATATGGTCAGAGTAAAGAGCCTTTCTTCTTCTTAATCCCTATCACTTGGAGTTTTTACATATTTTTGAAAAGAAAAACTTAGCATACCATTATCCTCATAGGTGCTCTCAGAGTCACTCATTATCTTTTATATTTCTCTCTAAGGCTGTTTTGATTTTGCAAAAATAATTCTTTAAGCATACATACCTTGCATTTATTGTATGGTCAAAACCGGATCCGAGGAGAAGAATGCCATACTCTTAGATCAAAGATTTTGAAAATTAAAAACTTGTCACTCTAATCCGCTCGCCGGAGCTTTCGGCTCGCCGCTCCCCTATCCCTCTCTCGCTGATAGCGGGTCCCTCCTGGCAGACGCACATGCGCGGACAGGAATCGGGTCAGGCCGCGCGCTGGCTGGACCGCGCTGGCGAGCCGGGCCGGCCCAGTACTGTAGCTAGGGTTGATTTCTGAGTTATATTTCACAGATTTAGATGATGTTTAGGAATTTCATATCTAGGGTTTTACTTGCTCAAAAATTATGATTTAAATTTTGTTGGGCTCTGCATGAAGTGTAGTATTTAAGAAAAATATCAAATAGGTATGTGATGTTTATTTTCTGGAAGGATTAATTGGGGTTTTGAAATGTGTCTTAAATTGGATATAAACCTGTTAAATGAATAACTGGAGTTCTATTGTCCCAAAAATTATGAATTTGTGGAGAGTGTCCTGGTACCCTAAAGTATTTAAGAAAAATATGAATTCTGTTGTTTGATACTTTTCAATGTGATCTGTTAATTATATAAAAATCAGTCTTTTTGGCTTGTGAATTTTGTGTAGGGAGTTTCTGTGAATACTTTTAGTTCAAATTTTTACAGTAGCCTCTTTTTAGGTCAGAGAGTCTCCTGTAATTTTTGTAGAATTTTATAAGCAGTTTGCATATAGGTTTAATTTTCCACTTAATTAATTAAGTAAATTAAGAAAGGGGTGAAAATAAATGTTCTAGGTTGGCACACCTTACTTTCTGATGTTTTTATGACATGTGTGAACTATTGGTATCATTTGTTTAGTCATAGAGGAAGTTTGACACATAAAGAAATATTTAATCTTCATATTTCTAGGTTTTCTGGACAGCTAGTAACATTTTTGGATTTGACCCTTAATAAAAGTGTTTTATGGAAAACTTGTGAATACCAAAGTGGTAGTAAATTTGATAAAATAGCTTGTGTCAAAATTTGGAGGCATTTGGCTTAGTAGTCTAGGAGTTATGGCTGTTTAAAGTAACTGTCCAGAAATGACTGCTCTCTGTTTGGAGAGGACAGATTTCTGGAACTCTAGAATTTCGACTAGGAAAACTTAGGAATTAAGTGTTGAAGTCTCAAAATGATTTGTAGAGAATTTTATAAGCTTTCCAGATTGTTTTGGATCATGTCTTTTGGATTTAGGAATCTCCAGTTATAATAGAAACACTTAGCTGCTGTCCAGAATGTCTTATTTTGATATTTTGTGCTTGGATGTGGTAACTTAAGTAAAGTTGTTCTTTTGATTGTTAGGTGTTAGGGCCTTAACAGAGGAGGAACAACTATACATTAGGTTGTGTAGATTAGGTAAGTACTTCTCTACCGGAGAAGAGATTTGCACTTATTATTGAAGTGATTTGAATAGAGCTTTAGGATTGGTTGTAGTGCATTTCATCCCGAGCATACTGCATCCTTTATTTTGCATACATGAAATTTATTATGCACTCATGCAATAGGTGTTCCGGAGGGGGTGACTCTTCTCGAGTTCGAGGGGGCAATCTCGAAAGAGATCCAGGAGCAGCCGAGGGAGCCAGAGGAACCAGCCGGAGAAGAAGTTCCCGCAGAAGATCTACCTGAGTGTCCTGATCACCAGCCGTCCTCCTTTCTGAAAGGCAAGCCCTGGTGCATGCTGACCCTATTGTTTTATAAATGAATCTTGAGTACTTTTACTTGTTAACTACATTAAGTTGTAGGAGCTGTGTGAAAACACTTGTTGCATTATACCTGTCCTTGTCCAGATATCGTACTTAAATCCTAAATTAGGTTTAGGCACGTGTCAATGCTTAGCCTTGCTTAGTCCGGTAGAAGTCGGGTGATTTTCGGTCATCCGCGAGATGTAGGAATGGGTCACGAGTGGCTATTATGGCTATCGTGGATGGAACCATGCCTTAAAATGAAATTGAGACCGGACGGGAGTTTGATAGTGCAGCCGCAAGACACTTCACGTCTTGGGTGCGGAGCTATGCCCGTCTGAGTCGTTTAAGGACCAATTCGTTGTACGTCCTTGAGTCATGTTGAACGTAGTCTAACACTTAGTTGGCCGGATAAGTCGTTCCGACCGCGAAACCGAGTAATATGGTTCAGACCGGGAATCGAATGGTAGGTTGCATCTTGGAGGAGAGAAAGGATGTGCTTGGGGACATTGGCGTGAGACCAAGGGGGGTTAGAGTCCTTATCACCTGGCAGAGTGTCGCCCTTGGGGATGCGACATCATTCGGACCCGCGATTCCTGAATTGTACGAAAGGTGGCTTGTGCGACCCTGGCAGGGGCCTGCGCGGTGAGTGTTAGAAATATCCCTCCAGCTGGATAGGAATTCGATTCAAATCGCCGTCGCTCCCGGTTAGTGAGCACTTGACTTGAGCAGCGGCAACGTAGATCTCATTAAATTGAACTGATGGTTAAAGTGAATGATACAATGTTGCCACAAATTATACCTGCTATGGATATAATAATATTATTTGTTTGATTATAATCAAGTGAATGATTTAGTACAAGTGCTAAGATAGATGACAGGTAAATGCTAAAAAGCACTGCTAGTACAGGTTAAAAGAGTTTTAATTACTTATGCCTTTCTGCAAAATGTGATGTCAGCTAGCCCACTTATGAAAGTCTTGCATAATCTTTGGTGTCATCTTATTTCTGGTTTTTGTCGGGTAAGTCTAGCTGAGTACATTCCAGTACTCAGGGTTTATTCCCTCCTGTTGCAGATGATATGCTTTACCAAGGCTTCTGCAAGAGCTGTCTCCACCCTGCGGGTGACGAAAACTAGATCACTCAGGTGTGATCATCCGTTATGCACTTTCCTTAATGCTTTTGTGGAATGTTGATCGTTAAGACTGGCAGTAGTATTTGAACAACTGGTGTGTGTTATGCTTCTGCTACTTTATGAACTTGGTTTGTAATAATTTGCGACTCCATGTGTGTAAGTGAATTTCAGAACTACTTTTGAAATATAAACGTGTGATGTGCTATGTTGAATGATGCGATCTTGGTTGTAAGCAAGTTGGTTTGAAATCCTTCGTGGTTTCGATTGACTACCGGGATTATATGGGCTCAAGTTCGAAAATTTGAGCGCTTCGGCGCTTGTTTTTGTACTTGTGCTCTTATAATTTGGTCGGTTCTGTTATTGGACGCGCTGCGCGTCCAATCAAAAAGCTGAAACACGCGCAGACGCTGAACACTGACCGGACGCGTCCAGTCAAACAGAGACCGCGTCCGGTCACCTCGGTGACCTCCGTTTGCCTCCGTTTGATTTCCGACTTCCGGCGTAGTGGAAAATAGGCGTTTCAATTCCTCGAAAATACCTGAATCCCGTCTCGCAAGCTCGGCGAGAGGGAGAGAGGACCCCAAACCCTCTCTACCGCTCAAACTCCACCGCCTTCGCAAATGTGCTAACACCACCAAGTGATCACGTCTTGTGCGAGTGTGTTATCATTTTCACAATCATTTTTCGAGGCGTTATTAGTTCTATCCAAATGCATATGATTATGAAATGCACACCTAGAGGCACTTAGGAGTTCAATAGCCGCGTCATTCCCCTCTTTATGGTACGGCTATCTATCCTATAATGTAACCACACCCACTAGGTGTCTTGGTTACTAAAACACAACCCTTAATCAAATACCTTTGCCTTGATCACGTAGGGTTGCGTCCAAATCCAAGTGTGGCCATCATGATCACCATGTCCATCTTGCCACCAACCTTGGAATGTACTAATCCTCATATGCTACATACAACTTAGGCATAGGATTAGTACTTAGGCATTGTCACTAATTACCAACACCAAACATAGAGCTTTCAATCTCCCCCTTGATGGTAATTGGTGACAACCCTTTCACAAAGATATTATGATAAAATTTTGATTGAACCCATGTCACATTGTCCAAGTATATTACCATGTGTAAGAATTATGGACATGTGATCATGAATTCAAATTGATAGCAATGACTCCCCCTACATGTATGCTATATGTTTGGATTTAGGATGCATACATGCTTAGATAGGAAAAATATAGGAGAATTGACTATCAATAGGTGCTAAGTGTTTTAGATTATAGACCTTTGAAGCGTGATACCATCGGAGTAGCGATAAACACCATCTTAGCACCTTGTGTAGTTAGATACCACTTGGAAAAGCACAAACATAACTAGAAACCTCGTGAGATCAACATTATAAGCAAGGCTCTAGTATCACTTCGAAAAACATGAAGCAAGAAAAATCTAACTACTTCCTATTCATGCTAGTACCTCAATATACCATTCAAATTATACAAGCAAGTCACCACACAAGCAATGTATCGGAGAAAAAGAAATGCATAACTATGCATCATACATATGAAGTGCACATGGAAATGCAACATTCATGTTTAAGAGCTTGCTCCCCCTACTTGTGTGCTCAAAATTTTAGTTGATCCCCTTCTTTTATCATTTTCTCCCCTTTTAGAATCTATCTTTGTGAACAACATTTTTCTCCCCCTTTGGCACCAATGACCACAAGGGACCAATTTTAGATAGAATATCATGTTAAATTAAGGGGTGAGGGTCAAGTTTGTGATTCAATCTAGATTGCTTGCATAAGTGAAATGCTTCGGTTTGATCCAAGAGCAAGCTTCTTCACACCTCACTAGAAGGGTTATCATGCACCATGTTGAAGCAAATACTTAAACAAGTTATCTAGATCAAACACATAGGATCACAAGCTACTTAAACAAGTTATATGCTACCACTAGATCATACAAAGCAAAGAAACAATAGTGGCACCATATAACCTTCAAATTCATTTGATTTTCATGAATGAGCCTAGAACATAAGAAATCATGACTAGATGCACTAAACATGTCCTTAGTATAGAATGTATGACATGTCAACCAATTGTACCTTGGGGCTCGAAGGAGAGGCATGTCATATCATGGAAGTGCATCAACTCATGTTGGAGAAGTCAAGTATGTTCAACTCATTCTTTAGCTTGTGAAATCTCTTCTCATCAAGTGGCTTGGTGAATAGATCGGCTAATCGATCTTCAGTGCCCACATTCTCAATTGCAATGTCACCCTTTTGTTGATGATCTCTAATGAAGTGATGGTGAACATCAATATGCTTTGTTCTTTGATGTTGAACCGGATTGTTGGTTAGCTTCACGGCACTTTCATTGTTACATAGCAATGGCACATTCTTGAACTTGATTCCAAAATCCTTCAATGTTGCCTTCATTCACAAGATTTGTGCACAACAACTACCCGCGGTGATGTATTCGGCTTTGGCGGTAGATAGTGCAATACTATTTTGCTTCTTGGATGACCATGAGACAAGTGATCTTCCCAACAATTGACAAGTCCCGGAAGTGCTCTTTCTCTCAACTTTGTCACCGGCATAGTCAGAATCCGAATATCCAACTAGCTCAAAGCTTGCACCCTTGGGATACCACAATCCAACATCTTGTGTATGCTTTAAGTACCCTAATATTCTCTTTGTTGCCTTCAAATGACTTTCTCTTGGTGAGGCTTGAAATCTTGCACACATGCATACACTAAACATTACATCGGGCCTTGATGCCGTCACATAGAGTAGGCTACCAATCATTGATCTATATAGCTTTTGATCCACCATGTTGCCATTCTTGTCACTATCCAAGCTTCCACTAGTGCTCATTGGAGTAGTGATTCCTTTTGCATCTTCCATACCAAACTTCTTTAGCATATCCTTTATGTATTTGGTTTGGCTTACAAATGTTCCTTCCTTCATTTGTTTGATTTGAAGTCCAAGAAAGAAACTAAGTTCACTAATCATTGACATTTCAAATTCCTTTGCCATCATTTTCCCAAACTCATCACAATAATCTTGATTGGTTGAACCAAATATGATATCATCAACATATATTTGCAACACAAATAAGTCTTTTCCAATCTTCTTGGTGAAGAGAGTAGTATCCACTTTGCCCATGACAAATCCTTTGGATAGCAAGAAGTCCCTCAATCTTTCATACCATGCTCTAGGTGCTTGCTTCAATCCATACAAAGCTTTTCTCAATTTGTAGACATGATTGGATTTCTTGTCATCTTCGAAACCGGGAGGTTGCTCCACATACACCTCTTCTTGAATGTACCCATTGAGAAATGCACTCTTCACATCCATTTAATATAGCTTGATATTGTGAGCACAAGCATAGGCAAGTAAGATCCTAATTGCTTCCAATCTTGCAACCGGGGCATATGTTTCACTAAAGTCAAGACCCTCTATTTGTGTGTAACCTTGAGCCACTAGTCTTGCTTTGTTCCTTACTACTATCCCATCTTGATCTTGCTTGTTGCGAAAGACCCATCTTGTTCCAATGACATTGTAATCCTTAGACCTTTCAACTAGTTCCCATACTTCATTTCTCTTGAAGTTGTTGAGCCCTTCATGCATTGCATTTACCCAATCTAGATCTCTCAATGCTTTATCAATGTCCTTGGGTTCTTCCATTGACACAAAAGAAGAGTGAGTATAAAATGATGCCAATCTTGATCTAGTTTGAACTCCCCTTTGTATGTCACCAATGATGGAATCCAATGGATGGTCTCTAGCAATGTTGGTTGGTTGAAGCACTTGCACTTGATTGCTTGGATGTTGATGTTGATCATGAGTTGGAGATGATGAACTAGCCACTTGTTGATCTTGTTGCACTTGAGATGATGTACTAGCTTGATTTTGCAATAGAGAACCACTAGCTTGTGTAATTGGACTTTGGAGCACTTGATCTTTGTAGTCATCCACATCAATCACTTGCTTTAGTCTAATGTCACCAATATCCATTTCTTTCATAGCATTGGTCAATTGAGTTCCTCTCACATCATCCAAGTTATCTTCCTCATCTTGAGAGCCATTTGTTTCATCAAACTCAACATCATGAACTTCTTCAAGTAAACCACTAGCCAAGTTCCAAACTCTATAAGCTTTGCTAGTAGTGGAGTAACCAAGTAAGAATCCTTCATCACATTTCTTCTCAAACTTGCTCAATCTAGTGCCCTTCTTCAAGATATAGAATTTGCAACCAAATACCCAAAATTATGCAATGTTGGGCTTTCTTCTATTTAAGATCTCATATGGTGTCTTCTCTAGGAACTTGTGGCAATAGAGGCGGTTGCTATAGAAGCAAGCTGTGTTGATTGCTTCGGCCCAAAATGAATGACTCACATTATACTCATTCAATATTGATCTTGCCATAGCAATTAAGGTTCTATTCTTCCTCTCAACTAGGTCATTGGATTGAGGTGTATACTTGGCCGAAAATTGATGTTTGATTCCAAGCTCATCACATAGCTCATCAACTTTTGTGTTTATAAACTCACTTTCATTGTCACTTCTCACTTTCTTGATTGTGGTCTCAAACTCATTTTGTACCCTCTTAATAAACTTCTTGAATATGTCAAATACATCACTCTTGTCCACAAGAAAGAATACCCATGTATATCTAGTGAAATCATCCACAATCACAAAACCATACTTGTTGCCACCAATGCTTGTGTATGTAGTTGGCCCAAAAAGATCCATGTGCAACAACTCAAATGACTTGGAAGTACTCATGATGCTTTTCAATGGATGAGTGTTGCCCACTTGCTTTCTAGCTTGACATGCACTACATAGCTTATCCTTCTCAAATGTGACATCCTTCAAGCCTCTAACTAAGTCATGCTTCACTAACTTGTTCAATTGCTTCATGCCTACATGACCAAGTCTTCTATGCCATAACCAACCCATACTTGATTTGGTGAGCAAGCATGTAGAGAGTTGAGTGTCACTAGCATTGAAATCAACCAAGTATAGATTCTCATATCTAAAGCCCTTGAAGATCAAATTGGAGCCATCAACACTAACTATCTCCACATCATCAACACCAAATATGCACTTGAAACCAAGATCACATAATTGAGCAACCGAGAGAAGATTGAAATTCAACTTTTCAACTAAGAGCACATTGGAAATGCTATGATCATTTGAGATTGCAATCCTTCCAAGAGCCTTTACATCACCCTTGCTATTGTCACCAAATGTGATGCTATCAATGCCACTATCATTTGATTTGAGAGAGTTGAACATTCTTGAATCACTGGTCATATGCTGAGAGCACCCACTATCAAGCACCCAATGCCTTCCTCCGGCCTTGTAATTTACCTAAAAAATAAATTAATGTCTTTTAGGTACCCATACTTGCTTGGGTCCTTGGAGGTTAGTCACTAAGCTCTTTTATACCCAAATGGCCTTCTTCTTTGGACCCACAATTGGTGTACCAACAAACTTAGCTTGCACACCCTTCTCACCCTTGGTAAGCACGTAATAAGAATCAAAAGGAATGTAATCCATTTTAGCATGAAACTTGTTGTTGTTCTTGTTCATTTTATTACAATTAATCTCTAGATGTCCAACTTGCTTGCATCTATTGCAATAACGACCATTGCTCTTCACAAAGCGAGGCTTTGGAGTAGCAAAGGCCGCCTTGCCCTTCTTGGGAGTATAGCCCAAACCCTCTTTGTTAAGAGAGAACCTTTGGCTACCCCAAGCATTTTAGCAAGCGGACATCCCCACCATAGGCATTGCCTAATGCGCGGGTGAGATCATCCACCTCTCTCTTGAGAGTCTCATTCTCAACCACAAGTGATGAATCACTAGTAGTAGAGATAGAGTTGGTTGTGGTGGATGATGATGAGCTACATAAAGCATTAGTAGGACCAACAAATAAAGAATCATTAATAATATCACATGTTAGTCCAATATCACAAGTGACAATCACTTGCTCCTCCTGAGCTTCCTTCATGAATTTCTCCAACTTGAGGTCCTTTTCCTTAATGAGCTCAAGTAGAGTGGAGTGGGCTTCCTTAAGCCTGGTGTGAGCAATTTCAAGATCCTCGTGGTCTTCCTTTAGACACTCACGAGAAGCCTCTAGCTCATCAAAGGATTTCCTAAGAGCTTTGAGCTCTTGTTCAATTCCTTTGCACTCCTTACTCTTTTTAAGAGCAACAAGCTCCTCCATCAAGGCATCATTTTTATTGCTCTTGGCAATGAGATCTTGCTCCAAGATTTTGCACTTCTTGGTTGTCCTCTTATAGCCCTTGCTCATTTGATCTATTATGCCTAATAGATCATCCTTGGAGTAGCCTCATCCTCCTCATCATCACTCCTACAACCATCACTAGCACAAGAATCATCATCACTATCATCATATTTTACCTTGGTAGGCTTGGCCATAAGGCATGTCGATATAGTGTCGAAGATGGATGGCTTGTTGGAGAGGGTGATGCTTGCAATGGCTCGCCGAGTGGTCCTCTCATCATCACTAGAGCTATCATCATCACTATCGGAGTTATCACTATCCCAAGTGACCACATAGCCACCACCCTTCTTCTTCTTGTTGATAGTGAAGCTCTTCTTCTCTTTCTTCTCCTTCTTGTCCTTCTTGTTCTTCTTCAACTTCAACTCCCCATCATGATATCTTTTGTCTTCATAGGGGCATTCTGCCACTACATGATCGGGGCTATTGCAATTGTAGCAAAGCACCTCCTTTGCCTTCATGAAGTCCCTTCTCTTTCTTGCACCATATCCTTTCTTCTTCATAAACCTCCCCATCTTGTGCACTAGGAGGGCCATGGTCTCATCATCGAATGGATCATCATCATCGCTCTCCACCTTGCTCTTGCCCTTAGAAGATGAAGCCTTGAATGCAATGGGCTTCTCTTGCTTGAACTTGGTCTCCTTCTTCTCATCTTCATCTTCGTCATCATCATATTGAGCATCGGTCATGACATCCCCAAGCACTTGGTTTGGAGTCACCTTGTCCAAACCCTCTCTTTGGATCATCTTCTCTAGATAGCAAACTTCTTAGGTAAGTTCATCAAGAACTTGTGTGAGAAATCCTTGTCCTTGACATCCTCTCCTAGGCTCTTGAGATCGTTGACTATGACTTGAAGTCTATAGAACATCTCCGGTATGGACTCATCATCCTTCATCTTGAAGCTTGCAAACTTGTCCTTGAGCATATAGAGCTTGGCACTCTTTACCGTTGAAGTGCCCTCATATGTTTCCTCTAATCTTGTCCATACTTCACTTGCCATCTCAAGATCCTTGATTTGCTCAAAATCCTTTGCATCAATCCCATTGTAGAGAGTGTTGAGAGCCATAGTGTTGCATTGGTTGTTGATGCGATCATTGTTGGTGAGGTTGTCGGGATCAATGATAGCATAATCATGATGTGTCACCTCCCAAACCTTCTCATTGATAGAGCCAAGATATTGCTTCATCTTTCTTTTCCAATGATCAAAAGATGAGACACCATCAAAGAATGGAGGCTTGCCCCCGACATGGTTGAATACAACTTGAGCCATCTTACACCGAGGTTGTTAAGCCTTGCAAACGGTGATCACGGCCCTGATACCACATGAAAGGTCTTGGTGGCTAGATGGGGGTGAATAGCCTTTTAAAATTTTCTACAAAGACAAGCTAAACAAGTTTATCAATACAACAAATAGCGAGATGCGAGTTTTGCTTAGCCTATGGGGTGTTTGCAAGCCACCTATCCAATTCACAATTCTAGTATATTGGCACTGAACCACACAAGTCAAACCGAGAAGGTAACTACAACTACAACTAGCAAGATACACAAAAGAGCTACTCTAGCAAAGCTAACTAGCTAGCAAAGATAACTAAGAAAGTAATACGGAGTTGAGTTAGGAGAGTTTTCACTGAGGGGCGAAGTATTGAGCCAACCAGTATGATCAACAATGAATACCAAGACAACCGAACACCAGGATCAATTACTCACAATATGAAAGTGATGACGCGAAGATTTATCCCAAGGTTCACGTGCTTGCCGGCACGCTAGTCCCCGTTGTGTCCCTCTTCACCACGTGGTTCGGTGGCTAATCGGTCTCACACCGAGCCTCTCAAAAGGCGCCACAAGAACCTACCAAATGGCAAAAGGTTGCAATGACACGAGCAATTTACTAACGTTGCCTTTGGTGCTTCGCCGAGGTAGGCACAAACCCCTCACAATCACCGGAGGTGGCCAAGAACAAACACCAACTCTTGCCAATGCCTCCAAGCTGCTCCAAGTCGTCTAGGTGGCGGCAACCACCAAGAAAAACAAGAATCCCGCAGCAAATCAACCACCAAGTGCCAACTAGATGAAATCTCACAATGCAAATGCACTTGGATCACTCAATCTCACTTCGAATATGCAAACAAGCAAGAGAGATGAGTGGGAGGGGAGTTGCTTAGCTCAAAGTGCATACAAGTATGTCAAAAGTCCAAGAGAGGGAGCTTTGAGCCGGCCAACGAGTATTCAGCTGAAGTCACGCTGACCGGGCGCGCTGGTCGCGCAGACCGGACACGCCGATCACACAACGGCTACTTTCGCGAACCATCGACCGGACGCGCTCGTCGCACGGACCGGACGCGCTGGTCCCGTAATGGACCAGACGCGCTGGTGAAGCAGAGATCGCGTTCCAACGAAAAGCGACCGGACACGTTGCAAAACTGACCGAACACCACAGTGCCAGCGTCCGGTTGGAGTCCAGTAAGCTCCCTCAATAACCGGACGCGTCCGGTCGACAGTGACCAGACGCGCTGCGCGTCCGATCAAAAAGTTGAAACACGCGTAGACGCTGAACACTGACCGGACACGTCCGGTCAAACAGAGACCGCGTTCGGTCCAGCGTCCGGTCACCTCTGTGACCTCCGTTTGCCTCCGTTTGATTTCCGACTTCCGGCGTAGTGGAAAATAGGTGTTTCAATTCCTCGAAAACGCCTGAATCCCGCCTCGCAAGCTCGTCGAGAGGGAGAGAGGACCCCAAACCCTCTCTACCGCTCAAACTCCACCGCCTTCGCAAATGTGCTAACACCACCAAGTGATCACGTCATGTGCGAGTGTGTTATCATTTTCACAATCATTTTTCGAGGCGTTATTAGTTCTATCCAAATGCATATGATTATGAAATGCACACCTAGAGGCACTTAGGAGTTCAATAGCCGCGTCATTCCCCTCTTTATAGTACGGCTATCTATCCTATAATGTAACCACACCCACTAGGTGTCTTGGTTACTAAAACACAACCCTTAATCAAATACCTTTGCCTTGATCATGTAGGGTTGCGTCCAAATCCAAGTGTGGCCATCATGATCACCATGTCCATCTTGCCACCAACCTTGGAATGTACTAATCCTCATATGCTACATACAACTTAGGCATAGGATTAGTACTTAGGCATTGTCACTAATTACCAACACCAAACATAGAGCTTTCAAGCGCGTCCGATAAAACGCTAGAGCGCGTCCGGTCACGGCAACGGTAACTTCTGACGCGCACTGTTCACGCTTGTCCTGTAGTGACCGGACGCGTCCGATCACCCTGACCGGTGCATCCGGTCAGCACGTTATGAACTGTGTCGTCCAGTAACGGCTAGCTTCGTACCCCTTCGCTATAAATAGAAGATGTCCGGGGTTTGAGGGTGACTCTTGCACATTTTGAGACCTAGAGACATCCTTTGAGCTAGATAACAACCCCTCCACTCATCTCTTTGCTTGGTTGCACATCTTGAGTGAGATTGAGTGAGATTCAAGTGCATTGCTTGAGAGTTGCATTCTAGAGGCACTTGATCTTTGAGTTGCTACGGATTTCTTGTTACTCTTCCGTATTTCCCGACACGGTAGATGGCTTGGAGCAGCGGAGGTGATTGAGCTCACAATTGAAGATTGTTGGAGCCCTCACCAAGTGTTGTAAGGGGTTCTTGATCCTTCCCCGCGGGAGTTCACAAATTGGATACTCTAGTGGAGCTCGTGGCTTGGAGGATCCCCATCTTGTGTGCGGTTGTACGGCGCCCGCCGAGGGCTCGACTCTTGATAGTCGATTAGCTCACGAACCGATAAGTGGGTGCATCGCCACAACGAGGAGAAGCTTGCCAGGAAGCAAGTGAACCTCGGTAAAAATCTTGTGCCATCTCTTTACCGAGGATTTCTCTTGTGGTTGATCATTGTGATTGATTCTTCGAGTGCATTACTTCTCTACATCGTTGCTATAAGAATCAAGTCACCTGCTCTTTACTTTCTTGTACTAATCCTAGTGTAGTTTGCTTAGTGTAGTTTTTATCACATAGGAGTTAGTAGCTTAGTGACTTAGTCTTGTTGGTGTGTATTAGAGATCATAGCCTTGCTTCACTAGAATTGTATAGGTGGCTTGCATAAGTGTAGTTGAGCTAGTGCTAGAATTAGCTTAGCCGTCTTTTATACTAACGTGGTTGTTTAGTGAAGCTTGTAGATTTTTAAATAGGCTATTCACCCCCCTCTAGCCATTTGGACCTTACAGAACTGAGTTCCTCTGTCAGACACTATAGTTTTTGGCATACCATGCAATCGAACAATCTCTTTAATGTACAGGTCGGCATATTGAGGCGGTCTGTATCTTGTCTGAACAGGTAGAAAGTGAGCTGACTTTGTAAGGCGGTCGACGATTACCCAAATTGAATCATTTCCTTTTCGGGTGGTGGGAAGTCTGGTAATGAAATCCATACTTATGTCCTCCCACTTCCAATCCAGAACCGACAACGGTTGTAGCATACCGGCTGGCTTCATATGAATGGCTTTGACTCTACAACACGTGTCACATCTAGCTACATACGTGGCTATTTCTTTCTTCATCTTGGTCCACCAAAACCGAGGTCTCAAGTCATGATGCATTTTGCTACTTCCAGGATGGATGGATAGCCTAGAAAGATAAGCTTCATCCATGATCATATTTTTTAACTCCCTAATCTTGGGCACGACGAGACGGTCATCGAACCATAACACGCCTTGGTCGTCTAATCAGAAATGCTTAGTTGGTTCTCTTTTCATAATCTCCTTGATATGGAATATGCCCTTATCTGTTTTCTGCCCTTCAATGATTTGGCTTTCAAGAGAACAGTTGACCTGAATGCTGCACAACACTTCAGGATGCATTAGTTTGAATCCATCTTCGAACAATGGTGACAAAGCATTGCAATGCGACTTCCGACTCAAGGCATCAGCCACAACATTCGCCTTGCCCGGATGATAGTGCACTTGTAAATTATAATCCTTAATCAGCTCTAACCATCTTCTTTGCCTCATGTTCAGCTTAGGTTGGGTGAAGATATACTTAAGACTCTTATGATCAGTATACATGTTGCACTCATTACCAAGCAGGTAATGTCTCCAAATTTTCAAGGCATGAACAACAGCAGCAAGTTCTAAGTCATGCGTTGGATAATTGACTTCATGCTTTCGTAACTGTCGGGATGAATAAGCAATAACTCGACCTTCTTGCATCAGAACACACCCCAAACTAGTCTTTGATGCATCACAAAACACATCAAAAGGTTTCTCCATATCCGGTTGTTCTAGAACAAGAGCAGTGGTCAACAGTCTCCGCAAGGTGTGGAAAGCGGTCTCACACTCTTCTGTCCAAACAAACTTCTGGTCTTTTTGTAACAGACTAGTCATAGGCTTCGTAATCTTCGAAAAATCTAGGATAAAATGACGATAATACCCAGCCAAACCGAGAAAACTCTGAACTTCCGAGACAGAAGTCGGTGCCTTCCAATCCATAACTTCCAGTACCTTGCAGGGGTCCATCGAAATACCTTCCCCTGACAAGATATGGCCTAGAAAAGGAACCTTCTTCAGCCAGAACTCACATTTACTAAACTTGGCATACAACTTATTCTCTTTGAGTCGGTTTAGGACAACTCTTAAATGCTCAGCATGCTCTCCCTCATTCTCTGAATAGACTAGAATATCATCGAGGAACACAACCACAAACTTATCCAATTCAGGCATAAAGACCGAATTCATCAGATACATGAAGTATGCAGGAGCATTTGTCAAGCCGAAGGACATGACAAGATACTCATACAACCCATATCTGGTAGAAAACATGGTCTTAGGAATATCTTGTGGCCTAATCTTGATCTAATGGTAACCTGACCTCAAATCTATCTTGGAAAACACCTTGGCTTTGGCCAACTGATCAAATAGAATGTCAATACGAGGCAAGGGATACTTATTTTTAATGGTCACGGCATTAAGCGGACGGTAGTCCACGCATAATCGCAAAGATTGGTCCTTCTTCATCATGAAAAGCGCGGCACAACCCCACTCGAACGAACTTGGTCTAATGAAACCCTTATCCAACAACTCTTTCAATTGCATCTTCAATTCAGCTAACTCATTGGGTGACATACAATAAGGCCTTCTCGAGATGGGTGCAGTACTAGGTACCAACTCAATAGCAAACTCAACGTCCCTGTCGGGCGAAAGGCCCGGAAGCTCATCAGGAAAAACATCAGGAAACTCACAAACTATAGGAATCTCATGCAAAGGAGTAACTTGGGTAGCATAGGACACACTAGTAAGGTATATTTTCCTAGGCAACGGCACTTGGAAAGTACCTTCGCCCTGAGGATCTTTAAGGGAAAGCACTCTTTTCCTGGTGTCAATAACTACTTCCCAGTCCATCATCCAATTCATCCCCAAAATCACATCCAAGACCAAGCCGGGCATAACTATTAGGTTTACCTGAAACCTCCTGTCTCCCATACCAAGCGTCACCCCTCGAACCATCTGATTAGTTAATACATCAGCCCCGGCTGAACTTATACGGTACCCATACCCCAATTCCTTTATCTCTTGATTATACTTTCGTGCAAATGCTTGACTCATAAAAGAATGTGATGATCCAGAATCAAACAAAACGACTCTAGGGTGCTGGTTGATAGAAAACATACCGGCTGTCACGGGCTCACCCTCAGGAATATCCTCAATAGTAGTGTGATGCACACGAGCGGGGTAGGTAGCCTGCTGCTTCTTGGGGTGTGGGCAGTACTTGGCAAAGTGTCCATTCTGACCACAGTTGTAGCACGGTCCCTTGACATATGTAGTAGCTCCAGAGGCACTGCCCTGTCTAGTCTTGTTCTGCGGCACAGCAACCCTGAAAGGCTTCTGATTCCTCTGCTGTGGGGGAGAATTTTGACCCTTCTTCTGCGATGCCTTATACTTGCCACCCGACGCAGGTGGACGATACGGCAGATGGTAAGTCATTGGAGCTTTAGGCTGGGACGGACCAGACTCATAGGACCACTTGCGGTTCTTGGAAGCACTGTATAGATTATTATGGTTCTATTGAGTCAAGCAGTCACTGATAAAATCATTGAATGTGGCTCTATTGGAAGTGCCCATGGTCTTCAGCATCTTGGGGCTCAGGCCCCGCTTGAAGCTTGCTATCTTCTTGGTGTCGGTATCAACAAAATCTGTAGCATAGCGGGATAGATTGTTGAATGCATGTAGATACTCGGTCATAGAGTGAGTGCCTTGATTGAGCCTCATAAATTCTGCCACTTTCATTAACATCAGCCCAAGGGGAATGTAGTTCCCACGGAACGCAGTGGTGAACTGCGCCCACGTGATAGGTGTATTCTCAGGGAAGGTGGCGTGGTGATGAGCCCACCATATCCCTGCAGGCCCCTGCAGCTGATGTGCCGCATACTCAGTCTTCAGTGATTCGGTTAGCCTCAACAAATGGAACTTCTGTTCCATGGTATTAATCCACTCATCAGCCTCAAGAGGTTCCACCGCTTCCTTGAAGATGGGCGGCTTGGTGTCCATGAAATCTTTAAAGTTGTTGTACTGGTTGGCCTCATGACCACCCTAGCAGGTGTTGTCAGCAACGTTACGCAGGCTCTCCCGCATCTCATGCTGCAATGCTTCCATGTTGCGCTGAGTGGTTAGAAACTGTGCAAAGAAAGTCTCTGCCGTGTACGGGGGAGGTGGTGGTGGATTGGGGTTCTCCTCAGCGGCATCGCTACCCCCAACCCCGACGCCGTTACGAGTGGTACGACGAGTGTCCATTGCCTGCATATTCCAACAATAGTAGATATTGGATGATGTTGTTGATGAGGACATCACTCCTTCACATACACACAATGATCCACTGTTGGACATTCAAGGTCCAATCACTAGAGCTCGCGCGCGTCAATTAAATTTAGAGGTGAGCTCGTTCCTAAGTAACTCTTTATATGATTCTGAGAATAGATTGCTACCTAATGATTATATTATGCTTAGGTATGAAGGAGAGGTCCAGGAGACACATGGAGGAGGGCTTGGAGGCGTGGAGGACCAGCGAGGGCGCCCGGATAAAGATGGAGGACCAAACCAAATCAAGTTCGAGTCCACCTCGGAATCCAGGACCAGTCTGCCTTAAACTGGTCACCCAGGACGCATCCGGACTCCGTTTTCGATGATCCATATATGGATGGAAAGCTTATTTGATAAGGAAGCCAACCCAAGTGGTCTCATGTCAAAATCTATTCGGAATCAACGGGAATCGTCGAAACAAGTCACCGTCCAGAATCTGTCAGGGCGCTGTGTCGCCGTCTTTTGGGCCGTTTGGGCCTTGTAACGTGTTGGCACTTCCCAAAGACGCGAATAGAGGTCCTTGGACGTCCCTTAGGCTATATAATAAGTAGTCGCCGCCTACATTAGGGTTGGGTTTTGCTTAGATTATTCTGTTGATAACAGTTTCGCCGCCGTCGTCGGTTTGTGAGACCCCAACTTCGTGAGATTAATCATTCATCTGCAATTTGGTTGCATTCCTTTGTGTTCTTGCTTGTGTTCTCGATTTGCAGGTAATGACTTAGCCTTCTTGGCGAGGTCGACCGTGCAACGCCGGTCGATAACCAGAGGAGTCGTGGTGCTGCGATTGCGGGGTTCAGAGCCGAGTTGTTCGGAAGCCGGATCGAATTGTGTCGTGACTCCACCAAATCGAGAGTTATCAGAACCTTTCGGAAGATCGGGATCCCTAGTTCACATCAATTGGTAATCAGAGCTTCAGGTATACCGTTAGGTTCAATTTTACCCTAGTTTAGTTTGATTTCACCTTCGTCCTAGAGTCCACAGAAAAGCCAAAAAAATAGTGTTAGGTTTTTCCCCTATCCCAGAAACCACGTTTAGCCTTTTGCATAATTCTTTTCAGATTCCGTCGTGTTGAGTTTGTGTCCTAATCAAGGTCTTGTTGCTGGTTAGGTTGTGTTAGAGTCCAGTTCGTGTGTTTTCCCCATCGTTTCCTTGAAACCCTAGCCACCGTGACCACTTTTGTACGCATTGTTCTAGTTTTGTCCTCTATTTCGGAGTCCAAACTTGAAACTGGTCCAGTTTTCGCGTACGAACTCGGATTTCGACGTTCCAGATATCAAAATCGATCAGAAAAAAATTTCGGATCTGACCACCCCTAGCTTCGTCGGGGTTCGAAAATTTTATTTTGGTCAAAAACTGGTCACAAGATCCTCTTTTCGTGGTCACAAGCTTTTTCTCAATTTTGGACCCATCTTCTGAATTTTCCTTAGGCCACGTCTTTCACTTGTTTCAGCTCAAATTTTTTGTGGTTACTTCTTGTGTGCTCCTAAGTGAATAAAAAATATCAAAAAAATAAAAAGAAAAAGTCAAAGATTTCCAAAAAAACAACGACAGCCCAAAAAATAGAAAAATTGAGAGGGGCAAAAGAGGAACAATATTTAGAGGAGCACATAGAGGAGACAGTTTGCTATAATTGTGGGCGTGTGCTATCTTGTGATTGTTTCTTATCACTCTTGCTATCCATCATATTTGTTTCTTCATTTTGTTATCACACATCTGGTATTTGGAACACGTTAGACCAGCAACGAGAGCAAGTATTTGGGACTATAATTCAGCATTACTTTCTGTTTTTGAATTGTGTTCCACTCACATATTTGGCCTGCCTGCCTTAACTCCACATACTTCTTCTGGACAGTATAAGTTTTGATCCCTGTAATCGCAGTGCTACGTCTTCCAGGTATCCTTGACCTTGCTGGTAAGAACCTTGTAAGAGCTTGAGAAGGGGTCTCCTTTTTGCTGCGATCTTGAGAGGCCCTACTCCACCTACGTAGTAGATTATTAGGGATAACTTTCACTGTTTGTTCCTGTTTTGTGTCTACAATGCCAGGTGACGGAGAGGATACGGCGCCCAAAGATTGGTCGGAGTGCGTCAGCCAAGACCAGTTACAATCCGTTGTAGATAATGCTCAGAGGGAGATGACTGAGGCAATAGCCAAAGCTGTCACCGACGCGCTCATTGATCTCAAGCTCGGCAACACCCTTGAGAGATTGGACAAACGTTTGTCCGCACTAACCGACAGGGTAGCTTCCTTGGAAGCGCAGCCGCCACCCGTCCAAGAAGTCCATGATGGCAGCAACACCGGAGGACACGATGATGTAGTATATGACACCGATGGTAATGTTGATCAAGCAGCAACAAGACAAAACAGATTACGCCATCGTCTACGCACAAACGCCACAGGTATGGGTGGCGCTCAACACTTCAACCGCCACCAAGGTAATCGTAATCGTGCTTCCGATGATCCTTATGCTAAGGTAAAATTTAAAATACCCTCCTTTTCGGGCCATTATGATGCTGAGGGATACCTTGATTGGGAGATGATAGTCGAGCAGAAATTTAGTTCCCACCTAGTGCCTGAGGAACATAGAGTTAGACAAGCCACTAGTGAGTTTACAGATTTTGCTATCATTTGGTGGACTGGTTTAGCTGCAGACAATGCGACACCTAGTACCTGGGAAGAGCTTAAGGTTGCTATGCGTGATAGATTTGTGCCACCATCATATCATAGAGACCTCCGTAAGAAACTGATGCGTTTAGAACAGGGAGATAAAGCTGTGCAGGATTACTATGGTGACCTTCAAAAAGGATTGATGCGTTGTGGCATAGTGGAGGGGCCTGAGGATTCTATTGTTCGTTTTTATTCGGGTTTGAGGCGTGAAATTCAAGACATAGTTGATTATAAGGAATTTAACACTGTCAACCAGTTGTTTTAGTTTGCTATGCTTGCAGAGAAGGAGTTGCAGGGGCGTGACTTGCAGGGCAAGAACAAGGTTGGCACCACATACACACCGTGATCTTCGGGGCTTCCCAAGGCATCTTCCTATCGGATGCAACCAACCGCGAGCAAGGATAAGTCTGGAGTCAAATCATCTTCTCCACGACCTTCCGGTTCAGGTAAAAATTCTGTGCAGGAACCTTTAAAGAGTGCATCCTCTGTCGCCTCAACGGGACGCACTCCTAGCGTTCAGTGCCACCGCTGCCATGGATTTGGGCATATGCAGCGAGAGTGCCCTAGTCAGCGAGCATACATTGCTACAGACGATGGGTACATCAGCACCTCTGACATTGAAGATGATGAGGATCAAGAACAAGCTGTTCAGGAGGACGGCGAAGTCTTTGGTAGCGATGACACGGCCGCCTACATGAACATCATTGTGCAGCGAGTGCTTAGCGCACAGATACAACAACCTGAGAAGCTGCACGCCACAATTTATTCCAGATTTTCTTCGTAATCAACAATCAACGAGCACGTGTCATCATTGATGGAGGTAGCTGCAATAACTTGGTGAGTACAGATTTGGTCAAGAAGCTTGGCTTGACCACTCGACCACACCCCCATCCGTACCATATTCAGTGGTTGAATGATTCAGGTAAAGCTAAGGTAACACAAACTTGCAGAGTCTCTTTTTCCATTGGTACCTATGTTGATTATGTTGATTGTGATGTAGTACCTATGGAAGCTTGTTCACTTTTATTGGGTCGTCCTTGGGAATTTGATAAAGATGCTATACACCATGGTAGAAGTAATACATACACTTTTGTGCATAAAGGAAAGAAAATTACTTTGGTTCCCTTGACCCCAGCTGAAATTGTACAACATGATAGAGCACGAACTGCTAGTTTGCATGAGGTTAAATCTGAAAATCAGCAAGTAGCAAATTCTATTTACCCACCTAAACAGGAGAAGTTAGCACCTAATGTTCAGGCTCAGGGAATTAAATTGAAGGGTGCTGTTATGCTTGCAAGAAAAAGTGACCTTGCTGAAATTTCTGATGACGATGTATGCTATACTTTGGTTTGCAAACGAACCTTGTTTTCTCTTGATGATGATGTTAGCTCGGTACCGCCTGCTGTCGCTAACCTTTTGCAGGAGTATGAGGACATTTTTCCAGCTGAGATACCCCCGGGGCTTCCACCTATGAGAGGGATAGAGCATCAAATTGATTTGATTCCGGGAGCATCATTGCCAAACCGCGCTGCTTATCGAACCAACCCCGAGGAGACTAAGGAAATTCAGCGGCAAGTATAAGAGCTTTTGGACCGTGGGTACGTACGTGAAAGCCTTAGCCCTTGCGCTGTTCCTGTAATTTTGGTTCCTAAGAAAGATGGTTCTTGGCGTATGTGTGTTGATTGTAGAGCCATTAATAATATTACCATTCGATATCGTCACCCTATTCCTAGGCTTGATGACATGCTTGATGAATTATGTGGTTCTGTAATTTTCACAAAGGTTGACTTGCGTAGTGGCTACCACCAAATTAGAATGAAACTTGGAGATGAATGGAAAACAGCTTTCAAAACTAAATTCGGATTGTATGAATGGTTAGTAATGCCTTTTGGGTTGACTAATGCACCTAGTACATTCATGCGCCTAATGAATGAGGTTTTAAGAGCTTTCATTGGTTGATTTGTGGTAGTTTACTTTGATGATATCTTAATTTATAGCAAGTCTTTGGATGAACATATGGATCACTTACATGCTGTTTTTAATGCTTTACGCGAGGCACGTTTATTTGGTAACCTTGAGAAGTGCATCTTTTGCATGGATCGAGTCTCTTTTCTTGGCTATGTTGTTACTCCACAGGGAATTGAGGTGGATGAGGCAAAGATTGAAGCCATTAAGAGCTGGCCGGTTCCCCAATCCATCACACAGGTGAGGAGTTTTCTTGGTCTTGCAGGATTTTACCGCCGCTTCGTCAAGGATTTCAGCACCATTGCTGCCCCTTTACACGAGTTGACAAAGAAGGGTGTGGTGTTTCATTGGGGAAGGGCACAAGAGGCGTCCTTAGACACTTTGAAGGACAAGCTTACACACGCACCATTGCTGCAACTTCCAAATTTTGGTAAGACTTTTGAGCTAGAATGTGATGCTAGTGGAGTTGGCATTGGAGGTGTTTTGATGCAAGATGGTAAGCCCATTGCATACTTTAGCGAAAAATTACATAGCCCTGTTTTGAATTACTCCACGTATGATAAGGAATTGTATGCTCTTGTACGTTCTTTAGAGACGTGGCGTCATTATTTGTGGCCTAAAGAGTTTGTTATTCATTCAGATCATGAATCGCTTAAGTATCTTCGTTCACAACATAATCTGAATCGTAGACATGCTAAGTGGGTTGAATTTATTGAATCTTTTCCTTATGTTTTCAAACACAAGAAAGGGAAGGATAATGTGATTGCAGATGCTTTGTCTAGGCGATACACTTTGCTGTCCCAACTTGAATGTAGAATTTTTGGACTTGAAACAATAAAAGAACAATATGCGCTTGATCCTGATTTTAAAGATGTGTTGCTGAATTGCAAAGGGGGACGTTCATGGAACAAGTTTGTGGTCAATGATGGTTTTGTATTTAGAGCTAACCGCCTATGCATTCCAGTAGGATCCGTTCATCTTTTGTTGATGCAGGAAGCGCATGGAGGAGGGTTGATGGGACATTTTGGTGCTAAGAAGACGGAGGATGTTTTGGCCACACACTTCTTTTGGCCAAAGATGAAGAGAGATGTTGAGCGATTCGTGGCACGCTGTACCACATGTCAAAAAGCTAAGTCTCGCTTGAATCCACATGGTTTGTATATGCCTCTTCCTGTTCCTTCTATTCCTTGGGCAGATATTTCTATGGATTTTGTTTTGGGATTGCCTAAGACTAAGAGGGGGAGGGATAGCATTTTTGTTGTGGTGGATCGATTTTCTAAGATGGCACACTTTATACCATGTCATAAAAGTGATGATGCTATTCATATTGCTGACCTCTTTTTCAAAGAGATTGTTCGTTTGCATGGTATGCCTTCTACTATTGTTTCAGATCGCGATGCTAAATTTTTGAGTCACTTTTGGCGCACTCTATGGAATAAGTTGGGTACAAAACTGTTATTTTCTACAACTTGTCACCCACAAACCGATGGGCAAACAGAGGTAGTTAACCGCACTTTGGGTGCCAATGTGAGAGCTATTCTGAAGAAAAATTTAAAGATGTGGGAAGAATGTTTGCCTCATGTGGAGTTTGCTTACAATCGGGCAACACATTCTACCACCAAGGTAAGTCCTTTTCAGGTAGTGTATGGATTCAATCCCCGTGCTCCAATTGATATTTTGCCTCTACCTACTAGTGATAGAATTCATGTTGATGCTAAGGAACGTGCTGATTTTATTTTGCGAATGCATGAAACAACTAAGCATAACATTGAAAAAATGACTGAAAAGTATAGAATTGCTGGTAGTAAAGGTAGACAAGAAGTGAAGCTTGAACCGGGTGATTTGGTTTGGTTGCACTTGAGAAAGGATAGATTTCCAGATTTGAGAAACTCTAAGTTGATGCCTAGAGCTGATGGTCCATTTAAAATTGTTGAGAAGATTAATGATAATGCATATAAGCTTGAGTTACCCCCCGAATTTGGGGTTAGTTTCACTTTTAACATTTCAGATTTGAAGCCATACTTGGGAGACGAAGATGAGTTGGTGTCGAGGACGACTCCAATTCAAGAGGGGGAGGATGATGAGGACATCACTCCTTCACATACACACAATGATCCACTGTTGGACATTCAAGGTCCAATCACTAGAGCTCGCGCGCGTCAATTAAATTTAGAGGTGAGCTTGTTCCTAAGTAACTCTTTATATGATTCTGAGAATAGATTGCTACCTAATGATTATATTATGCTTAGGTATGAAGGAGAGGTCCAGGAGACACATGGAGGAGGGCTTGGAGGCGTGGAGGACCAGCGAGGGCGCCCGGATAAAGATGGAGGACCAAACCAAATCAAGTTCGAGTCCACCTCGGAATCCAGGACCAGTCTGCCTTAAACTGGTCACCCAGGACGCATCCGGACTCCGTTTTCGATGATCCATATATGGATGGAAAGCTTATTTGATAAGGAAGCCAACCCAAGTGGTATCACATCAAAATCTATTCGGAATCAACGGGAATCATCGAAACAAGTCACCGTCCAGAATCTGTCAGGGCGCTGTGTCGCCGTCTTTTGGGCCGTTTGGGCCTTGTAACGTGTTGGCACTTCCCAAGGACGCGAATAGGGGTCCTTGGACATCCCTTAGGCTATATAATAAGTAGTCGCCGCCTACATTAGGGTTGGGTTTTGCTTAGATTATTCTGTTGATAACAGTTTCGCCGCCGTCGTCGGTTTGTGAGACCCCAACTTCGTGAGATTAATCATTCATCTGCAATTTGGTTGCATTCCTTTGTATTCTTGCTTGTGTTCTCGATTTGCAGGCAAGGACTTAGCCTTCTTGGCGAGGTCGACCGTGCAACGCCGGTCGATAACCAGAGGAGTCGTGGTGCTGCGATTGCGGGGTTCAGAGCCGAGTTGTTCGGAAGCCGGATCGAATTGTGTCGTGACTCCACCAAATCGAGAGTTATCAGAACCTTTCAGAAGATCGGGATCCCTAGTTCACATCAGTTGTGACATATTGTAAGCGAATGCAAAATTATGCCATAATGAATTCATCGAAGAGAATAAATTCATATGATAAACAAGGGCACAATAATCCAATCTCACAACACAACAACACTAATTATATTACTCGTGGTAGCGCGTTCAATCGCATACACTGGACTTTCAGGCGTACAGATATCGCCATAACAACAAAAGATCCAAGGTCTAGGATACATCAAGTCTCGACAAACACGATAATATAGTCGGACAACTAGAGATAAAAGCTAAGGCGATCGCAAGAGATACCACTGGCAACTAGCGAAGGAGCGACTAGTCTACTCGTCGTAGTCGCTATCGAAGTCGTAGACACCACTACCCTCGTCCCTACTCTTAGATCCCTCCATCTCGATCTCCTGTGGGTCCTCCTATAGCTGCTGAATTTCCTCGTTCAGGGCGTCGTTGAGGGCTTGCACTGTCTCCAACTCCTGAACTACTTGGTCTCTCTGCATGGTCATCTGTGCCAGCTGCTTCACATTGGCATAGTGGAGAGCGTGCTCCATGGAGTCCACCACGCTCATCACGCAGGCACAAGTCTTCATCATAGCAAACATAGCACTAGTAGCTGGACCAGCACTACTCTGAGCCTCGTCAGAACTAACCTCCAGGGCATTCCCACCAGGCTGACCCCACACCGGACGATATGGATCAACCCTAGGGAACGCCTCGGCGGTGGCCCAAGCAACCACCTCTGGAAACTGCACCATGATATCCTGCAGGATTATGTAGGCCGCCACATTGGCACCCTCCCACTGAGTCATGCCGTCAGCAAGGAACACTCTCCTACACCAATCGCTGCTATGCTCTGTCCTAGGTAACACAACTGCCTCAACGGTGTACACTGACAGGTGTTCAGTCACCTCCTGTTGCCTCCAGTGATAGCGAGGCTCCCTACCTAGAAGGTACCCTGCCGTGCGTAGCACCCTCCACAGGAGTGAAGGCATGTCAAACTCCTCTAGAAACTCATCACTGCCACTTGATGCCCTGGTGGAAAGCGGGTAACGGGGCACTCGACCTCCTGTGGACTTGCGAGTGGTGTGCTTCGGTGCTATCTGTGGCAAAATTAAAAATTTCTTGTTGAGAACGGGTGTTAATTGGTGAATTTTAACCAAAATGAGATAAGCAATTTATAAGGGGGAAGTAATGCAATAATGAGATGAATATGTAACATGATGCATACACGTTCCATATGATCTCACAAACTTGATGAAAATAATAATTCTAGCGAGATAGACGGTGGCATACAACGATCTCTCGTACATACGAAACTAATACGTGCTACACGTTGTGTTGTTATGTACCTGCAGAAAATTCATTTTAGCCCAACCCACAATATGAGTGCATTGCTGAAATTTAAATTCTACGCGACCCCCCGCATATGCATATCCCCCGATATCCATATACGTGGTGCATCTTACCCCAAAACTTTGTCCTAATGACGGCATCGCCTCCCTAGGGACGGAATAACCCATACATGGGGCACTTTCATACGAACATGCATGTGACATGTAAATATTCTGGTACCATATAAGCACTCCCCTAGACCGGCTGTGTATCCGATCATGCTCTCACATCTCACACTTACGAGGGCGTAGAGGCAATTGATCCATACATAACCATCCAAATGGATGGCCCCCATACAATTGCACGTTGCATGGGCAATGAAATAGAAATATGATGCATAACCCCTGAGTTAGTACTTTACTAGCCACCTAGTGTCCTTAACTGGGCATAAAGGATATGAACACTGGCTCACTCTTAGATTTTTAAACCATAGGTTTAAACACCTATATATATCTATAAGTTGGCAATTAGTTTTGGTAGAACAAAAATCCTTTTGTTTTAAATACTCATATGAACAGTAATACGCAAAACCATGCTCCGATGCCAGCTGTAACAGAACTGCCCAATTTACATAAGTCCAAGTAAGACAATCACCCGCCGAAGCGAATAATCAAGCCTACTTGAGCTCACATAAACCCGGTAGTCCGTGAAATCTCGAAGGATTTCAAACTTTTCCACAACAGCCAAGATCATAGACATTTAGCGGTCACAGTTCACATGATACACCAGTTCGAAACATAATTTGATACATCGGAGTTCAAACACAAATAATTATTACAATACCAAGTCTTCAATTAAGTAGCGGAAGCAAATAGTTTTAAAACCAAACACGCGAACACTTAGTTCAGATACAGTGCCAGATAATGATCATAGTCCACAAAAGCAATATAGGTAAGATACTTAGAGAAGATCACGCCCATGATCCGACTGCTTCACCACACAGGGTAGAAACAGGTGCTGCAGTACCCATAGAACATCTGGCCATCTGCAACAACAAGGGGAATAGAACCCTGAGTACGAGAATGTACTCAGCTAGACTTACCCGTCATAAACCAGAAATAAAGTGACACCAAGGATCATGCAAGGCTGATATAAAGTGGGCTAGCTGGACTCTTTTGCGGAAAAGCATAAGTACTAAAATAAACCGTTTCCATTCTTTAGCAATAGCTTATAATTATAACATGTTTACTACGTGAGCAGCTACGCTAAACAACATTTGGTTTATTTCACAACAATAGTACCATGTCCAATTGTAGCCTTTCAACAATAATGCATCATGTCCAACTCTAATGTTCCATAACCATTACTACGATGACGTGGCTCAAGTCAAGTGCTCACTAACCAGGAGCGATGGCGATTCGAATTGATTTCTAACCAGCTGGCGAGTTTATTCCCCCACACAAAACCCACTCACAGATCCTGTGAGTTACCGGTAACCATGGCACTTTCTAGGTACAGTCGCGGGATCGACAATAACCAACCATACCCGGGGGCCTCCCGACTGCCAGGATGTTCAGGCCATGCCTGCCCTTGGGTTCACTCTTCGTACCCCCGTCGCACCCCCTTCAGCACCAATATCGTGCGTTAGGTCGATCCCAGCCTGAAAAGTGTTAGGCTTCACGGTCGGAACGACTTATCCTTCCAACTAAATGTGGGGCATGCGTTCAACATGACAAGAGGGACGACAACGGTCGGTCCTTAATCGACACAGACGGAGGCACTATAGTCCAAAACCCTACAAGACTCCGTACGGTCTCCAATTTTTATCAACACTCATTCCATGATAATCCACATATGGCTAACAGTGACAATGTAGCCACCTATAGCTCGCAGGTGACAGGAAATCACCTGACTTCTACCGGTCTAAGCAGGGCTAAGCATTATTGCACACCTAGACCTAGCAGGGTGACAAGGATAGTATAAATACCAAAAGTAGGCAAGGAGTATACAATGCAGCAACGGTTGCAAACAACGCCTATACTTAATGCATCAAAGACAAAAGACGCAATAATTAATTAATTTGCAAACCGTAGGAGAGATATGCTCCGGGGCTTGCCTCGCTCAAAAGCGCTCGGACGATGGTCTGGGCACTCGGGCTGCTCCTCGACGTCCTCCTCGGGTGCCTGCACCTCCTGTGCGGCCACGTCCTGCTGCTACTCCTCCTCTGGCTGCTCGAATTCTGCTACCGGAAGCTCCTCCTGCGAACCTATATGATGCATATGCGCGTAATAAGTATCATGAATGCAGGTAGCGGTGTAAGTGCGATGACATGGTGCGGTGCATGGTTAAACATATTTACTGTTAATGATTGAATGCGTGCAAACTCTTCTCTATTTGACTAGCATATACACACATCATGACATGCATCCGTTAATTACTAAAAATTTTCCATGCATAGATTATTTAGTAAAAATGCCACAAGAATCAGCCTCTAATTAAATAAATATGCAAGTTAAAATAATTCCATAACGGTGACACTTCAAACTTTTCTCACAGATAGAGCATCACAGGATATACCCAATAAATCAAGTTTCACATTTTTCTGATAATTATTTGATTTACCACTCATTTTATAAGTTATTAGCAAAAACAATATTAATTAAAACAGTATAAAAAGTACCATAAAAATACCAGTAAAAATACTCAAACTGTAGATCTACTCATGCATGACACTACAAAATTTGTTTCGCAATTTTTGGAACCCTAGAACTCCATATCCACATTTTCTAAGCCTTTTTAGCATTTTCTTGAAAAAAAATAACATTTTCTTTAAATCGAAATCCAAAACAGCCCTAATCCGCTACGGGTACCCCAGATCGATGCACCCTGAACCGTTCCCAGCGACTGTCACGCGGGGCCCCGCGGTCAAAAGGGCCCACACGTCAGCCACACATGGCAGGGGGCGGCGCTGACCGCGGTGTTCTCGCCGACGGTGAGCTCGTCGGCGGTAGCGTCTACCCTGCCATGTTTGCCTTGATGATGCGAGCGTGGTGGTGTGGTTAGTTTGTCCGGCGGCGAACCGGAGGTGGCCTACCACCGTGCGCCATGGCGCGGCGGCGTTGCTCGCCGCGGCCGGCTCTGCTCCGGCAATGGCGGGGCGAGCGAGGTGGCGCATGATGACGAGGGCGATGACGTGGTGCTGGTGCGCGTGACGGTGAAGCGAATGACGGCGCGAGGTGGTGTGGCCACAGCAACCGCAGCGGCGGCGCTGCTCGCCGGAGCTGGGAAAGAAGGGGGCCGGCTTGACGCCTTACCCTTGGGCTTCGTGGCTTCTAGCACGAGCACGGGGTGGACCGGAGCGTGGCGGAGCTGGTACCACGGGGAATCGGACAGAGATGGCGCCGACACGGCGTATTTCGCCGGCGGCGGTGCGATGGCGTGCGGGCGAGGGCGAGTGCTGCTATGGCGAGAGTGGGGTGGAGCATGGTCGGAAGGGTTCGAATGAACCTGGATGCCTTCCGACAAGGTAGATGAAGGCGGGGCGTGGTCGGACACCGCCCACGGCGACCGGTCGACGGCGACCACGTGGCAGGCGGCGCAGCGGACGGCGCGGCGCGGTCGGGAGCACGCGCGCGTGCGGGAACGGCAGGTGCGCGTGGCGGGGCCGGGCCGGCTTCGCGGCTGGGCCGAGAAGTGGCGCGGGCGGCCCAGGTAAGCGCCTTCTCTCTTTTTTTTTGAATTTTGTTTTCAAAAGCAGCAGCCCAAGAACACCATTTTTGAACAAGTTATAAACTTTTTCATGAAAAACTCTAAACATGAAAGTTGTAGAGAATTTTGAGATGAACATTTTTCATGTACAAGCTTTTCCCAAATTCTAACTAATTTTTGAATTATAAAATTCAATCGAAATCAACCATTTTTGGAAATTGATTTTAAGAGTGGAATTTGTAAACTTTGTACATAGTACCCTAGGCCCAAAAATTAACCTAAGCATGAGCATAACACCTGCCAAGCCCCAACTACACCTTACCATGATCTAAGCACAAGAATTATAATTGTAGCACTCACATGAAATGATAAAGCACATTAAATAAATGCAACCCATGTTTCATGTGTTTCTAGTGAATGTTTCACAACATGTTGAGTAGGTAATTAGTTTAAGGACGATGCTCATGCTAATGCAATGACATGTTAATGCTTTCTTAACACTCAGGGTGTTACACCGGACTTCCCCACACCATCGCCTGGTGCGCGCTCTAAGTCGCGTTCTGTCGCCGCGACGCCACCGCACGTGGACGCCGCGACGCCAGCGAACTCTGCGTCCATGACATCACTAGGGCGCCACTGTTCACCATCTGACAACATGCCGCAGGACGCCAACGACACCCAATCGCCACTGTCGTCCACCCCGCCTCCTTCGTCACCATCCGAGGCACCGGTGGCTCCTCCAGGTGTAGGATCGCAGGCTGCTCCTGGACATCATATGGTGACTCGCGCCAAGGCAGGCATCTACAAGCCCAACCCCAAGTACGCCATGGCTTCGACTGTGACGTGCTCCGCCGACATTTCACCGCTACCCAGCTCCGTCTGATCGGCTTTGCATGACCCGAAGTGGCGAGCTACGATACAATGGGAATTCGATGCCCTCCAGTCGAACCACACCTGGCGCCTTGTTCCTCGCCCACCCCGCGCCAACATCGTCACCGGCAAATGGGTCTTGAAGCACAAACTTCATCCCGACGGCAGCCTCAAGTGATACAAGCCACGATGAGTCGTGCGCAGCTTCACACAACGCCCAAGCATCGACTTTGGCGAGACATTTACTCTCATGGTGAAGCCAGCCACAACCCGAACCGTACTCACTCTTGATGTGTCTAACGCATTTCTCCATGGACATCTCGACGAGCGGGTGCTCTGCCAGCAACCAGTCGGGTTCATCGACCCCGCGCAACCGGACGCGGTCTGTCTGCTCTCCAAGTCGTTGTATGGACTTCGGCAGGCACCGCGGGCATGGTTCGCACACATTGTCGGGTTTCTCCGCACCATCGGGTTTGTCACTGTAACGTCCCACCTCCACGAGGTCGGGCCCGCTTACATCTGGCCGCTTTTATAGGACATAGACTGCCCTCACAGACCAACACAAGTCTTTTCTACGCACTTTGTCCTCACTCGTCGCACCCGGGAAGAACTTCCCGGTCGGTCACCCATCGCTTCAGGCCAAGCATGCTTAACTTTGGAGTTCTTTGGAGATGGACTTCTGGAAAAGAAGTTGCAACTTGTTGGTATGTGTATCCTATTAATCTTGTTAAGTCCTGGTCCAGGATGTTACATCCGGTGCATCAGTGGATGTCGTGGCCAAGCTTGGCACTGCCGGAACATGCGCCTCTGGTGGAGCGCGGGGGCGCTCACGTCGCCCAAAGATGGGTGCCACAGGCGCGTCAGTGTCGTTTACGGGCAATGGAGCAGTCGTGGATGATGATGTGCAGGAACGTCGTTGAAAAAGGAAACTGTAGCTCGTCGAACATGACGTGACGGGACACAATGACCTGCCTAGTCTCCATGTCGTAGCAGCAGTACCCCTTGTGATTAGCCAGATAGCCCAAGAACACGCAGGCAACAGAGCGCGGACTGAGTTTGTTTGTGGCGGTGGCGGACTAGTTGCGATAGCATAGGCTGCAGAACACCCGTAGGTGGTCATATGATGGCAGCAAGCCAAAGAGCAGCTCGTGTGGCGTGACAATGCCGGTAGCACGGCAAGAATGGCGATTGACAAGATACGTGGTCATGGCTAGTGCTTTGGCCAAGAACGTCGGTGGAACGTGCCCTTGAAGGAGCATGGCGCGGACGCTGTCTTTCAGGGTCATGCGCTCAGCTTTGCCGTTCTGCGCGGAGGTGTAAGGACAGGAGAGACGGAAGGCAATGCTGTTCTCCTGGAGATAGCTGCTCATGGCGAAGTTGTCGAAGTCCTGGCCATTGTCGGTTTGGAAAGCCAGGATCGGCAGACGGAATTGGCAAGTAACATAAGAACAGAAAGACAGAAAAGTTGGAACTACATCAGATTTTTGCAGCAATGGAAAAGTCCAGACATAGTGTGAATAATCATCAATGATGACCAGATAGTACTTGTAACCCAAGATGCTAGGTACATGTGATGTCCATACATCAGAATGCACTAACTGAAAGGGAAAATAGCTAACTGAAGATGAAGAACTAAATGGCAGCCGCACATGCTTCCCAAGTTGATAGGCATGGCAGGTGTGTGCAACTAATTTTTTGCAGGTGAACTGAAAGGTGCGCAGGGACGCTGCAAGCTAATCATGGCCGGGATGTCCAAGGTGCTGGTGCCAAAGATCAACGGTGGCAGTGGCGGCATGGAGGACATGATGAACTGGCAGTTGGATCGGGTACAGATCACCTTGACTGTTACATCGGAGCGTCACCTAGTTGGTGCGAAGATCCTTGATGGAGAAACCGGAGGGATCAAATTCCACCGAAACATTATTGTCACGGGTTAGTGTTCAGACATAGATTAAATTCTTGATCAAGGAAGGAGTGACAAGAACGTTACGAAGAGAGAGAGGAGAGGAAGAAGTGGGGATGGAGGAGTGTGCCAGATGAGTAACAGGTAAACTGGCTCCATTGCCCACAGTGACAGAAGTGGAGGAAGAAAGAGGACGAGGAGATTGAAGGTTACCAGGGTTGTTGGTCATGTGGGACGAAGTTCTAGTGTCCATAAACCAGTCTGAGGTGCTGGTTCCGGCAGGTGCGACGCCGGCTCTGGCGAGGGCGGCGAACAGTGCATTCGGCTCGTACGTAGGAGGCGCCACGGGGTATGGCACAGGCGGATGACCCCCAGCGACGAACGCCTGTTCGTTGGGGCTGGTGACAAAGGCTTGCTGGGTTGGAGTGCCGGGGCGCGGTCCGAGAACACCAATTGCCGATGGCCGAAAGGGAATTGGCCAAGCCTGGACCATGCCCTGCCACGGGTTGTAACCGGCAGTCCACGGTGTGTTGGGGAAGGAGGGCCGGGAACCCTGGCCACCGCCCGCGGCGAAGGTGTTGTGGCCGCCAGGGTTGTCGTTCCCACGGCCGCGACCGTGACCCCGCCTGGACCGGTTGTTGCCATAACCGGATCCATGGCCGTTGGTGTTGGTGTTGATGTTGTGGCCGCCATTGCCGCCGTTGTTGGATCTGTAACCGCCGGAGGACGACCCGACACCCGGGGCGCTAGCTGCAGAGCCGCCCGAAGGAACGCCAGCCGGCGATGGTGGACGTGAGTTGCCCTAAGCGACCATGGCGTGCTGCGCAACGAGCATTGCGTGCTAGGATTTGTAGATCTCCTCGAGGAGAAGGAAGGATTGAGCGGATAGGAAGGTATGCGGGGGCTGCTTGGAGGTGATGGTGGAGATGGTGTGGCGGAATTTGTTGTTGAGCCCGCGCAACATATTCAGTACCTGGGAGGGCTCGGAGACCGGCTGGCCGAGATCATGGAGGACATCGGCGAGTTCCTTGAGTTTGGCGGTGTTGTAGATCCAACTGACCAAGCACTGATCAATCATTAGCCACTCTGGATCGGCGCGCTGAGCGACGGTTGGAGCAACGTTGATGTGGGAGTGGAGACAGAACTTGCCGAGGACGGAGTCGAAGAAGCACCGCCATTCGGGATAGTTCGGTTTGACGATGTCGAGCACCACCGGGACATGGGACTTGATGTTGATCGTTTGGAGGGAAGAAGTTGGAAGAGGATGAATCGGGGGTGGTGGTGGCGATCGCCGGCGAGCATCATCGAAAGGAACCGTGAAGGATGTGACGGAGGGGGAAGAAGGAGAGGAACCACCATGGGCGGACTGCTCAAAATCGAACAGCGGATTGACATCTATGGCGGGCAGCAGAAGAGGAGGCGAGCGCTGGCAACAGGGGATCAAACCGCGCTGACTGATACCATGAAACGGAGTTGGATTAAACCTCAGATTGTATTGATCTCAGTAATGAATATTTATAGTATTACAACTATGTAGCCTCTACTGAAAAACACCTATGCGGGAGACAAGCGAGGCACTGGTGAGCGCGGCGAGGGCGCGGCTTGTGCGCAACGTGGGCAAGCGCGGGCGGGCGCGTGGTCTGATGATCGAGTGAAAGACAGAACTGCAACCTTCTGTTATCAGTTACTCCCTCTATTCCAAATTATAAGGCATTCCAAGAATCTTGGAGAGTCAAAGCATCTTAAGTTTGACCAAAATTATAGAGAAAATTACAAAAATTTATAACATCAAATAGGTATATTATGAAAATATAATTAATAAAGAATCTAATGATACTTAGTTGGTGTCATAAATATTATTATCTTATCATATAAATTTGGTCAAACTTGAGATCATTTGACTCTCCAAGATTCTTGGAATGCCTTATAATTTGGAATAGAGGGAGTACCTCTCACTTTACTTTGCCGATTTTTTTATTCATGTCAGTAGAGTTCTATGTGGCTAGCTATAATAAAATATACTCTACCTAAGACTATCGATGTTTTTTCTTTTGAGAAAATCCAAAGACTATGGATGTGTGCCGTCACGACAAGAAACGTGAGGCCATCAAATCAAGGACCGTGGCAACCATGATGACAAGTTGGATCGCCGCGGACATTTTGGTGCCGATTCGGCCCAGCCCATAACTGGAATCACTATCGTTTGGGCCCAAGAACGATTTACACGGGCAAAGAGATGAGCTGACCCCCTCTCTCTCTCTCTCTCAAAAAGGAGATTACTAACCACGCGTAAGAAATTATTAAGAATGTACTAGTCTAATTAAACCTCAACCTTAAGCATTAAATTCCGTATCTGTATTCATGGTTGCTTCAAATTTGGACATGTAAACGTTTTTTTTCACAAAACATACATAAACTTGATTGGACAATCATACGGTTCGTATGTATTCCGTCCTTTAGGAATCAGCTAAGAGGCTGTATATAGGGACCAGATGTAAAGAAAATTCAATACACATAAGAATATCATTGTAGAGACTGAGGCTGTGTTTAGTTTGCAAAATGAAAATTTTTGGATGTCATCGGGTATGTCGGAGGATATTAGGAGGGGTTTTCGGATACTAATAAAAAAAATAAATTACAGAACCCGTCAGGAAACTGCGAGACGAATCTAATGATATTAATTAATCCATCATTAGCACATGTGGTACTGTAGCACTTAAGGCTTTTCATGGACTAATTAGGCTTAAAAAATTCGTCTCGCGATTTCTCCGAGAACTGTGCAATTAGTTTTTTTCGTCTACGTTTAGTACTCTATGCATGTGTCCAAATATTCGATGTGATGGATGGAGGCAAAAATTTTTGAGAACTAAACAAGGCCTGAATGCAATACTTTTTTTTAATAAGGAATAAAACATATTGTTTTTTTCAGCATTGATTGAGTGGGCTAAAATAAGAAGAAGAAGAAGAAGAAGCATGCTAGCGGGGAGGGAGCATCATTTCGCCACGCACAGGGCCCATGGGCGGAGGTCCAGAACCGGGATCCATGCCGTACGGGTAGTTTTTGAAATGAAACGAATGATGGTTCTCAAAAGGAGGAGGCTTCAATCAAATCAAAGAGTGAAAATAAGGTTGTGTTTAGTTCATCGAATTTTGAGTGTCAAATTTATTGTAGCGATACTGTAGTATTTCGTTTGTATTTGGTAATAATTGTCCAACCGTTGGCTAATTAGGCTTAAAACGTTCGTCTCGCAAAATACAACCAAACTGTGCAATTAGTTTTTGATTTCATCTGCATTTAGTACTCCATGCATGTATCGCAAAGTTTGATGTGACGGGGAATCTTCTTTTTGCATAGTATATTTTTCAGATAACTAAACATAGCCTAAATCAAACCGAATGAATCACTTGTACGGCAAGCAATGAATGTCATCCGTTCAAACGACCAGGATCATAATTCACAGGGAAAACACACACACACACTCCTCCTGGAGGCTGGTGTGGAGCTTTGCCACTCCTCCCGGGCTCCCGGCCGAACCGTTGGTTGGTTCGCTCACGTCACGTGCGCGGCATAATAATGCCCTGCCGCAGTGCCGCTGAATCCTGGTTCGTTCCTGCAGCAAGCAGCAAGTACATGTTCCTTTTCCCCGTAGCCGGAGGCCACGGCCCACGGCCAGGAGGCGGGCAGTGAGAGGGACGCGAGGCGTGCGTGGCGCGGCGCACGGCCGGGGCACGCGCGCGACGGCGGCATGGAGTGCGGCCGGCGCGCCGCCGGCCTGCGGCCTGCAGGTTAGGCCTCGTTTAGATTCTAAATTTGGGATCCAGATTCTATATAGTAAATGTCCCGTCACACTGTAGTAATTTTGTTTTTATTTAGTAATAATTGTCCAAATATTGATTAATTAGGCTTAAAATATTCGTCTCGCAAAGTACAACAAAACTGTGCAATTATTTTTTGATTTCATCTACATTTAGTACCCCATATATGTGTCGATATTTTGATGTGATGGAGAATTTTCTTTTTGCATAGTAAAATTTAGGGGTGAATTTGGGTATCTAAACAAGGCCTTCTGTGGTGCGCGACGCGAAGCCACGCGTGAATGGATATGATGGATGCCCGGACGCCGCCTCCTCACTGTGCCGCACGGCCGGACACAAGGGACACCGCGAGGTGATCCGCCCTGCCCGCTTGGTCGACCACGCCAGAGCTGCCGTTGAGCTCCCTTCCGGCCGCATCGCACGACCTCCGAGGCGTCCACAGGCCGGCCGAAAGGCGCACTGGTACTAAGTGCGCGACGCGAAGCCACGCGTGAATGGATATGATGGATGCCCGGACGCCGCCTCCTCACTGTGCCGCACGGCCGGACACAAGGGACACCGCGAGGTGATCCGCCCTGCCCGCTTGGTCGACCACGCCAGAGCTGCCGTTGAGCTCCCTTCCGGCCGCATCGCACGACCTCCGAGGCGTCCACAGGCCGGCCGAAAGGCGCACTGGTACTAACTGGTTGATGAGTTGTACGCGTACTGACATCATACACATGACCGTGTCCCGGATATGCCTCTCATTACCGGATCCTCATCAAGTAGTAGTACGGCTCTAACCAGTAACTAGTACTACATCCTCCATCCAAAAATAAGTACACATTCTTGAGTCAATTTCTATTTTTATTTTAACTAAATTTAAACACAAAAGTATTAACTATTTATTATACGCAACAGATATCATTATATTGACCGTGGAATATTTTTACAGTAAATTTATTTAGAGATACAAATATTGATATTATTTTCTATATAACTAGCAAAATTTAAAAAAGTGTTTAACTTCTCAAAAATAAAAAATAAGTTTATTTTAGAACGAAGGAAGTATCCATTTGACGCATCTTCAAACTCTTCAAATGGCTCCGACTACAAGACTGTGTGCTATATTTTGCGAAAACACAACCACTGGGCTCATGGGTTTAACTAGGCTGCGGCCCTATGCACGTCACTCCGTGCGACAATAAGGTAGCGTTTGGTTGGGAGACAAAGTGGTATGGGATGGTCCTATCTCTGATTTCTGTGACACAACAAACTCATTTTGTGTTTGGTTGAGAAGGAATTGGACCGGCTCTTTTTTTTTGTATAGGGACATAAAAAATGGGATGGGACAATGACACGTGAGACCCAACTACTAGATGAGACATGCCTACACTCCACATCTAGAGGAATATTCCCTCGTGAGATGTTCCTGGCTTGACTTAAAACAAACACCACTAGATCAACTGGGTTTGTCCCGTCCTATCCAACCTTATCCCTCCAACCAAAGCACTACCTAAACTTCATCCCAAGCGATTGGGTCACAAATCTCGTTGGATAAAGCTCGAACTAGCCGTCCTCAGCCAATTGACTAGGTGTGTTTGGTTGGAGGACCAAGTTGGATGGAATATGACGATCTATGGATATTGGAATAAGGATATCCATGATACACGTTTGGTTGAATGAATAGAATGAGCCATTTTTCTATTTGGTGGGATGGACGAAAGTGGATGGGACGAGAATAGTTGACTAATTATATCTATTATTTAAAAATAATAGCAACTAATTAGACACTAATAAATATGCACTGATACTATTTTGTCATGATAATCACTAATTCAAAATAAAACATATTAATTAGCATCACTAAATATCCTAATTAGCACACGAAACATGCACTAATCAACATATTAGCACTTATCAAAACTAATCCTACCATCATAATTATTAAGTATTAAAATAACATACTAATAATCCTTAATTTATTTACTAATGACAAAGATTATAAGACCTGGATAATTAAGCTGGTCCGCCATATTTTTTTCGGACCACGAAATCCACCATCTGGGTGGAATATTCTCTATCCATGGATTTTCTTATCTCAGTGATCCACCAACCAAATACATCTCATCCATGGATGGTCTCATCCCATCCAATGCAATCCAAGCAAGCAGGGGTGGATCTACAGGGTTCTGCGATTTTGCCGATTAGGCCATTCTCAAAGGTAGTTTCATATAATTTCATGGACATTAAATATGCTGACATGACACTATATTTATAAAGAGAGAGGTGATAAAAGTTTCACGGGAGTAAAGATAGTTTTATGAGGATAAAACTCTTCAGCATTGTTTCCAACATATGAGAGTATTAAAAATTGGGACATCAAATTAGCGCCGAGACTAGCCTTAATAGAATACATATACGTAAGAAAAACTTGTGTATATTCAATCGAGGGCAGCCGCCGCCGACGTTTGGCTTCCCCACGCGAACTCGCGAAGCAGCCCAGCGCCCATGACGCATTGATCGCAGCTAGTGCGGTGACCCACTGAGTGAGCGGTGTTTCAATTCACGGCACAGATCGAATGAAAGGGTTATTCCTCAAATTAACGCAAATGGCCTCACGCACCCGCACCATCGTCAGTTCGCGGCTTCTTACAAGGCGCTGGAATTGAGTCACCGTCCGCCGTGATGCCCATGCGGCGACGCCACAACGCAGGTCGTTATCTGAGCGCTGGTGCGCCCCTCTCTTGCAGCCGGATCGAACGACATGAACGCGCCACCGCGCTGGACGCCCTGTGGCCGTAAACGTCGAGTGGCCAGCAGACACGACCGAGCCGCCGAGGCCAAGGTAAGATGCAATCTTGTATTTTCAGCTTTTCTGTTTTCTATACACGTAGCTAGCTAGCATATGTGTATAACACATGTCGTCACGAAGCGTGATTTACTACTGATTTCAATTTGTATTAAGTAATTGGATCAGTTGGCCTTTAGCAGCATCCCTAATTAAATATAGAACAAGCAGTCCAATTTTAAATTCTATCCATTTGGACAGTCCAATTCGATAACAGAAGCTATGTATCTAGAAATCGAAAATGTCTCATAATTTGGAACAGTATAAGAGTAGTTAATTAGCATGTGCATATCGAATTATGTTCTAAATTTTACAATTATTTACCAGATGGGTAGATGATTTTTATCGAATTGTATTTGAAAATTTTTTAGTAGCATACCCTGAGTTAAAATCCTAGATCCGCCACTTCAAGCAACCAAATACATCTTACAAGGATGAGGAAGATCACACGGGCATTGAGCATTGCAATACTAAGCCCTTGTTTAGTTTACCTTAAAATTCCAAGTTTTTTCACTCTCTCTCCATCACATCAATTTTTAGCCGCTTGCATGGAGTATTAAATGTAGGTAAAAAAATAACTAATTATACAGTTTAGTTGGAAATCACGAGATGAATCTTTTGAGCCTAGTTGGTCCATGATTGGACAATATTTGCCAAATAAAACGAAAGTGGTACTATTTATCAGGTTGAAATTTTCTTCAATCTAAACAAGGGGCAAGGATGAGGAAGATCACACGAGCATTGAGCATCTCAAATGCGAGGACAGCTAGCTGGAGAATTTCATTCCCCTAATACCCCTAGAACGCCAAGTTTCATAAGTGAGCCTTTCCATGGGTAAATTTCCTAGCACGTCCTGCAATCCCTAACGTTGTCGTCGATAATCCAACATTAGGACATGCAGCATAAAAAGGGGACAAAAGTTTGAATAGTACTACACATTCTAATTCTAATCATATTCTCGCTCGATAGGCATCGATCGATTGCACTAGCTAGAGATCACGGGCCTAGATACGTTATATGCGAAAATTCAAAAACTTGAACTTAATTTTAATGGTCAAGGAGTGATACATTTTTGGGAGAGACAACCAAGCCACGATGAACTCCGTAGACTTGGGTGGTTGCATATATCAGTACGGATGAGAATTTTTGTGTGGGCAACTGGTTAGGACCTTCGTCCTGAGCAGACCCATACCTAGGATTTTATGGCCCTGGAGCAAAACTCAAAATAAAGTCACTATATTTTGATAAATAAAAGAATCAAAGTATATTTGAGTTCCATTATATTAGGGCACACAATTTTCGATACTAAAAACTATAATAGGTATTTAACCCGCTCAAGCGTTCACTAACCGCTGAACAAGAACGCACACAATATTACCGTATTTGAAAAGTTGGATGAGAATGAGATTGAGAAGGAATGTCAGTAGGAAAAAAAATGCACTTTAACAAGGAATTTCAACAAAAAAAATGATTTTTCATTTTTTATGAGTAAACTAATCTTAATCTTAAATTTGATATATCGTAATAAGTACTTTGTCCGCTCAAAATAAACATACATTACATTTTTAGTCAAACCGTCTTAAAGTTAACTAATTATATAGAAAAAAATACATAGTATCAACATTTATGTCTTCAAATCAGTTTATTATAAAAGTATATTCTACGATCAATAGAATAATATTTATTACACATCATAAATATTAGTACTTTGTGCATATATTTGCTTAAATCTAAAAATATTTCACTCCTCCGATAAACGGGACATGGACGAGAGAACATTATTAAATTAATTATGAAAGCTTTTTTACAATATTACATTTGCAGATATAAGAATTAATCTACACAAATACTCCCTTTGTCCTAAAAAAATGCAACAGTATGTTTTGGTCAAGTCAATTTTGTTTTAAAGTTTGATCTACTTTATAGAAAATAATATTAATATTCATATCTTGAAACAGGTTTACTATGATAATATATTTTATGATTCATTCATCTAATAATATTTATCCATAATCATAGATATCAGTACATATTTAATAAATTCAGCTAAATTTGAATTTGTTTGACATTTGGAAAGCGAGAATTACAGTATTTTTATTCGGAGGGAGCAGTACTAATCGTAGAAGGAATGGAGCGGCGCCGTACAAAGAGGCGACGTCATCTTGTGCGGTCGAAACGTGTCGCGGAGGCCCCCACTCACCTTGCCTGCGTCGTGATGGGGGCGCAATGACCGTGGTACCCCTGGGCAGTGGGCAGTGGGCAGTGGCAGAGCGCTGCCCTTGTTTAGTTCCCAAATCCAACCCAAAATTCACTATGCAAAAAGAAGATTCCCATCACATCAAAATACCGGCACATATATGGAGTACTAAATGTAGATGAAATTTAAAACTAATTGCACAATTTTATTGTACTTTGCGAGACGAACATTTTAAGCCTAATTAGTCAAAATTTGGACAATTTTTACCAAATACAAACGAATCGCTACAGTACGCATTTAATGCGCACTGTAGCGCACTGTTCCGAATCGGAACCTCCCGAATCGGGAACTGAACAAGGCCGCTGTTTGAATCACGCGGGCCGAGGCGAGGCGCGCGGCAGTGGGCGGTGGCAGGCCGGGGAATAAAAACCAACCATGCCGTCACCTGACGTCGCCGGGGAAGATTCCTTTTTCCATAGCCCCACCTTTCTCCCTCTCATGGATGTGGATGATTAATTAAACCAGAGACGCAGACGCTCTTCTCTTGGATGGATCATGGCTCTGCCTTTCTCTTTCATGATCTGTATCCATGGGGTGGGGTGACCGGGTTTTTTTTTAATAAGGCTATCTGCACTCATGAACCTCTATATTCATCTTCTATACGTCTTAGTCAGCAAGATTCTCTCATATATACTCAATTCTCCCGCACCCAT
Organism: Saccharum hybrid cultivar R570; assembly: GCA_038087645.1. Lineage (NCBI taxonomy): Eukaryota > Viridiplantae > Streptophyta > Magnoliopsida > Poales > Poaceae > Saccharum > Saccharum hybrid cultivar. The sequence goes on from JAQSUU010000423.1 coordinate 1,477,570, forward strand.
CCATCCTCTATATCATCTTCTATCCATTGTGGGACCCACTTGTCACTTTATCTAAATATATCCATGTGTGATCTAGTTTTGAAGGATTTATTGAGACGAATTTAATGGTGCAATCGAAATTTAATTTGGATTTTTGGTTTGTGAGTTATAGCATTTTTTTCCTTTGTTTAGCTAGTGGGATCCGCCACTGTCCACTATAGAGTAAGCACTGTACTACTCTAAATATAGAGTGAGAGAAAGAATAGAGTATCGTTTTATAGTACCTAGTGCAGCAGTTTTTACTCTATATTCATACTCTAAAACTTTAGAGTATCACTTTAGAGTACCAACTGCGGGCAGTATAAAGGCAGTTGGCTGGCTGGCCGGTTGGGGTGTGCAAGTCCGCAGTGTTGTTGTCTTGGTGTCTCCCTCCGAATTTAAAAAAGATTCCAGGGGTTGATCGCCATTGTGTACGGCATGGGGCGCGCGCACCGGCACAGCGGGGCACCGGACGTCCGGACCCGCGCGGCCCCAGGAAAGGCGTCGCGTCACACGGGACCTGCCGGTGCCGGATAAACAAACGTACGAGTACCGCTAGCTCACTCGCAGTCGCGGTCTCGCTCTCGCTCTCGCAGGGGTTGATCGCCGCCGGACCGACGTGACGGCGCGCGACGTGGTGGTGGTGTCACCGTACCGCATAAACAACACGTGCACGCGCATGCATATCATACTGGAGTGGAGTAGCTACTGTATTCGTGCTCCTACGACCGTGCTCGGCGACGGCGGTGGTGGTGAATTTGAATCGTGGCGGTGCCAGGAGCGGGGCAGCTGGAGGGTAAGCAAGTACTCGTACCGTCGTAGTACGTAGGATACCAGAGCGCCTATAGCTACCTGATTAGTATACGTCGTCTCGTATCTAATCCAATCCTATCCATGATCCTATCCTGGAGTATACTCATATAATATCTAATCCAATCCTATCCAGAGCGCCTATAGTTTAGTTATACTTTGCGAGACGAATCTTTTAAGCCTAATTAGTCAATGTTTAGACAATTATTACTAAATATAAATGAAATACTACAGTACACTGCAGTAATTCGGCCGCCACCCAATCGGCCGAACTAAACACGGCCCTGGAAAGAAAGCGAGCTGCGCTGCGTGCATGGCAGGGCAGCAGCTGGGCCTGGCGGCCTGCTGCCGGCATGCTGGCTCGACCATGTGTCCTCGTGACCAACCGGGCTGCCGCCTGCGCCGACCGATCAGGCGAGTAGTAGGTAGGGATGAAAACGGATCGGAGACGGACGGGTATCACTGATATCGTATTTGTTTTCATATTTATGTCCGGATTCGGATTTAAATACGGATAGTATAAAAAATGCCGGATAGGATATGATTGGATATCGACATCATAAATATGTGATTTAAATATTCGGATACGAATACGGTATCGGATGTTAAATATCCGGACTCGGATACGGACGGATTAAAACCCCTCTAAACGGATTCGGTCTCGAATACGGTCGAAAAATATCCGTACCGTTTTCATCTCTGGTAGTAGGCGAACCCTGATGTTGGTGTCCATGCGTTCAGCTAGACAGCGGAGCGGGAGGAGCTGGCTGCCTACCAACTGCTTTTGCGGTGATCAACGACGATGATGATGGTGATCGTTGCGTCTGCGGCTTGCTTTGCGCCGCCTCCCATGTAACTTGTCTCGGTCAGATAAGATATGTTCATCGGCTTTGGCGATCCAATCCGCAGGCCTTTGCTTGTTCTCGCGGACAGGGCCAGTGGATGGGCTCGAGGTGCCACGGGGAGTGCTAGCTCCCAAACATCATGAACGGCACTGCCCGGCCCACGACATATGGTCCATTCGCCCAGATATGGGGCACTACTCATTACTCAACGTTCATTCACCGCCACGTCCCTTTAAAATTATGAAAAAAAGTTCATTTTTAATATAAGACTCGAATTTTTGTTCAAGTATATGTTTAGCAGTCGAACTCTAAAACAAGACTTGCATAGCTCTTCAACTTATCAGAACTAGATAATATTAGCCCTTGACTGGTTTCAAGTATATATATTTTTTCTAAAATTAATAATATGATAGGTAAATAAACCTCTAAAACTTATAAAAATTTATTTTTGAAAAATATAAAATTGCTACCAAAATTTTTCTTAAAAATATATAATCTATCTTTTTAAATAAATTAGTTATGATTTTTTAAAAAACTTAAATATTATTTTGTTTAAAACATAATATATTTGTTCGAAGTTCTTATATTCTTAAATATAATTTTTTAAATTGTTTGAATGAACTTAGATGGAGAAATGACCCAAAAAAAGTTGTAGATCTTTGTAGTTCATGACTGCTTCATTCGAAATCATTTACAGTACCAAATTATGTTTGAAGTTCTCGTATTTTGAATTTTAAAATTTTTCAAATTGTTCAAATGAACTCAGATGAAGAAATTACCAAAACCAAAGTTGTAGATCTCGACGAGGTAGATTATATATTTAGAAAAGTTTTGTACTAATTTCATATTTTTCTGATTTAAAAAGAATCACTAGTACAGAAATCTTATTGAAGTTGGGCCAAATGGCTTAATAGAGGCGGGCATTGCAACTGCCTCCAATCAAAGATCACGGTTGATCGTGACCTAATGGAGGCGGTTGCTTTGCCCGCCTCCATTAATTGATTAGCGGAGGCGAGAGCTTGCAACGTATGACTCTGTAAATGTTTACAACCGAGGCGGGCATAATAAAACGCCCGCCTCCACAAATCATTTGAAAAAGAATAAAAAAAGCTCTAGGACCCAGCTCTAGCCTCTGGAACCGCCAGCGCCGGCGCCGTCCGTTCGCCACCATGTCTGGCCGCCATACACCAGATCCGGTCGCGCCCCCACCCCCCGCCCCATGTCTGGCTGACTTCCCACCAGATCTGGCCGGCCCCCATTAGATCCGGCGAAGAGAGAGGGGGAGATGGAGAGAGGGACCAGCTGAGCCCATCCACGGCTCCTGCAGACCTCCCGCTCGCTCTTCCTGCAGGGAAGAAGAGGAAGAGTGGACGTTGTTCCACTCGGGTAGCCGGGATCCGTCCGGATCTGGCTCGCTTCCGCCGTAAGGACCTCTGGCTCGCCTGATCTAGCTCGCTGCCACCATAAGGACCACGGGTCGCCCGGATCCAGCTCGCCGCTGCACAGAGGGGCACCGCCGCCGCTGCCTGGAGGAGTGCCGCCGCCGCTGCTCGAGAGGAGGGGGCGCTGCCACCGCTGCTCGAGAGGAGAAGGGGCACCGTCATCGCTGCACTGCCTGGAGGAGCGCCGCCGCCGCTGCTCTAGAGGAGGAGGGGATCCGCCCGGCCTCCTCCTCGCCTCTGTAGAGAGGGGTTCACATAGAGAGAGACAGAGAGGGAGAGGGAGTGCGGTGGGGGAGGGCGTCGCAAGAGAGAGAGTGCGGTGGGAGAGAGACCGCATGCGAGTTGCACCGTGGGAGAAGGAGCGGTGGGAGTTGCGGCTGCTGGGTGGGTGGGAGAGGTGGAGAGAGTGACTTGCACTTTTATAGTTAGGGTATTGAGTGGGCTGTCTCGGGCCTGTTAAACGTGACAGGCTTTCTAAGGTGTCCGCCTCCAAAAATGGACTCATTTTTGGAGGCGGGCAACTTAGGAAGCCCACCTCCGTTAATTGATTTTATCGAGGCGATGGTTTTAATTCGACCGCCTCCGTTAATTACTGATTAACCGAGGCAGTGGTTTTAACTCAACCGCCTCCGTTAAAGTTTAACCAAGGCAGCTGCTTGGGAGGTTGGCCTGGCTCAGAACAACGGCGACGGGCCAAATTTGTGCCCGCCTCCATTCAAATAAGTGGGACGCCACGTAAAAGAAATCGTGTACTACTGAATTACTTATTTTATTATTTTTTAGAAATACACATATACTTCCTCCATTTCAGATTGTAAGTCATTTAGCTTGTTTAGATACAAAATTTTTTTGTTATATGCACCTGGATACACATTATGCCTAGATATATAGTATAGTACTAGACACGCTAGAATGACTTAATTAAGATTTGCAATGGAGGGTTTACTAGCTATATATCTTTTACCTTTATTCTAAGTCAAACTTATTGTTGACAGCCAAGAAGGAATTGTTGATATTTTTATTATTACTTATTAGATTACTCTCCAACTCATGGGAACCAAATATCCTTTAGTCCCGGTTGGGAATACCCTTTAGTCCCTTTAGTCCCGGTTGGTAATACCAACCGGGACTAAAAGTTGGAGGACCTTTAGTTCCAGTTCGTAATACCAACCGGGACTAAAAGATGACTTTTAGTCCCAGTTGGTGTTACTTATTAGATTACTCTCCAACTCATGGGAACCAAATATCCTTTAGTCCCGGTTGGGAATACCCTTTAGTCCCTTTAGTCCCGGTTGGTAATACCAACCGGGACTAAAAGTTGGAGGACCTTTAGTTCCAGTTCGTAATACCAACCGGGACTAAAAGATGACTTTTAGTCCCAGTTGGTGTTACGAACCGGGACTAAAAGTGGTCCGGCCGTTGGGCAGGGTACCGACCGGGACTAAAGTCGTTTTTGGTCCCGGACATAAATTTTGCCGGGACTAATACCCATTTTGGATATCGACGAAATGTCTGTTCTCTAGTAGTGAAACAGGGTCCTATTAGTTTTTTTTTAAGAAAACCCTTTAACTAGGCTTGGATGATAGGCGCGTCCTCGGTCAATCCATACGGTAAAGGTAAATCAGTTGAGTGCGCTTTAGCAAATCCGTTGATCAAAAGGGCCTAGGATGTGTTCCTACTAATTGCTGAAGTTGCTTTGCTCCGGACGGCAAGTGTACTAGCAAATGTGGTGAAATGTAATCATGCATGGTGCTTGGTACAGCATCATGTACACGTACGTACCTCGTTGAGCATTAAGATATGCACGGTAGCACAAGTAGCATTCAAATTCAAATGGGAGCTAGTTAGTATCTCTCTATATACTAGCTTCCAAAACGGAACAAACCCTAAATCCATCCCCACCGCGCCATGATGCCATGCCATCCCATCCCATGCAATCAATCGAGCGAGTTAAACACCTCCGATCCCACCCTCCTGCGCCGGCCGGCCGGCATGCTGATTGCAAAAGGTACCATGATGCATGCTTCAGCCTCACCACCACCACCACCCGGCCCGGGCCTCACAGAGTCACAGTGACAGCACCCACATGCACGCTGGTACGGCCGCGCACGTGCAGTGTGCCTGCAGGCCCATACACCATCATGCACCACCATGCGTTGCGTGGCATGGATGCTACGCAGACCACAGTGCAAAACTGCAAATGCAAGGCTGCTTTTGCTTGCTCCGGCTAGGCATGATCATCGCTGATCTGATCATGGAAAACGGTCAGCTTGCTCCAACGCAAAGCGCCCCTGCGCAGTGGCTCGCAGCAATGCATGCCTTTTCTTCCCACACCCATCCTCTCCTATTTTAGTAACCTTATTTTCGGGTCCTTATAAAAAAAACAAAACCTTATTTTCAGGAGAAAATTTCCTATTTGACACACAAAAAAAAGTACGTCTTTCTTATTTAACATCTAAACTCAAATTCTTCTCTATCTATCTCCATCTCTAATTTTTCTTTCCGATTTGACACTTCTGTTATTTCTGTGAGGAATCACGGTTAAATCTCCTAGTAGGGCAACAAGAAAATACTAAAATGCCCTTTGAGCAAAGGAAGGCAAGAATCTGCCGCTCGGTGCGGCCGGCGCGGGCTCTGAGGCGTCCGGCGCGGGTACAGGGCGACCAGCGCAGGCCAAAGGGGCTCGAGAGGGCGGGTGGGCTGCTGTGTCTGTGAAGCCGCCATGCACCGGGAAATAACCAGGGCCTCAATTGCAAGCCTATGCATGCGCCTGCATCTGCCATGCATGCTATGCACTTCTGGTGCAGTCGTGCTCACCGGCTCCAAGCGTAGCAATACAGGCTACAGCAGCACTCCAGCTGACCAGCTAGCTTGGCATCGTACGTCTCCGACCGTACGTGAGGAGACGTCCGTGCGAGGTGAAGATCTACCAGATCCTCCGTCTTGCTTTGCCGTTGCCCGCTGGCAGGCAGGTGCACTAGTGTAGGTGTAGCAGCGTAGCCTTTTTCTCGCTTGCCCTGTTGGGCTGGTTCGGCTGGTGGAAAAGCCGGCTGATTTCGGCTGATTCAATAGTGTTCTGTGAGAGAGAATAAGCTGAAACAAGCTGAAACAAGCCGAAACATGACCTGCAGAACAGGGCCATGCCCTGCTAGGATCAGATCCGATCGTGCATGCATGGAGATGGAGCCCTTGTTTAGTTCACCGAATCGGTGACATATGCACTGTGCCGAATCACTGTTCATCTTTTGTTTTTATTTGGTAATAATTGTCCAAACATTGATTAATTAGGATCAAAATGTTCATCTCGCAAAGTACAATAAAACTGTGCAATTAGTTTTTGATTTCATCTACATTTAATACTCCATGCATGTGTCAACATTTTAATGTGATGGAGAATCTTCTTTTTTATAGTGGAATTTGGGATAAATTTTGGGAACTAAACAAGGCCGGAGTGATGGTGCGTGCCTTAGTGGCTGCTGCAGCCTGCAGGTCAAGGCGCCGCGCCGCTCACGGGAGTGGCATACAGGCTGGTGGTCTCGTCGCCGTACCCGTCGCATGCAGCTATAGCAGCGGCCGGTGAGGGAGTGAGACGTGAGTGAGGTGGGGAGATCGGAAGCTGATCGATCTCGCGTCCGTGTCCCGCCGACCCGGCCCCGCCGTCGCAGGCTCAGCTAGACGCCGGCGAGTTCCTTCGTCTCCATCTCGACGTGGTCACACTCATCGCTCGCTAGCTGCCTAGCTCCTCCTCCCCTCCTTATCCGTCCCTATATCTTTTGCATTCTACTGGTACTTGCATCGATCGGTGCGTACTGTACATCACCAGGATCATGCTCGCGTGACGCCTTGTCCCATTCGATGGCCGCATCGATCCCATCTCGTCCCCTGGCTCCCTCTCGTGTCATGTGCGCCAACTTGGGCTCTGCCGGGGGCACCACAACACCACGTACTCCCACTGACCACTGTGAACCTCTGAAACAGGATAATGCGAGAGATTCTCTAAAGCTGCGATTTTTTTTCTTCTTCCTTCACTTCTCTCTCTTTCTATGCGAGGGTAAAGAAGTAATTTTGTTTTGGCGCCGAGATCCCTGTTAGAATGATCTCATCCATCTTAACCCAACGGTTAAGATGGACCCTTTGACCGCGTCTTGATCGGGGACGCTTAACCGACTTCTAGTCGGTGGGCCCCTGTCGCGCAGCCCTATAAAGAGGAGGTGGGGGCCAGCGGCACAGAATGAGAGGTTCACCGCCACAGTAGCTACCCATCTCGAAACCCTACCGATTGGGAAGGGGCTGTCAGCGATGGGAAAGTTCCACCGACTTCGACACCGACGCCGGACCTCACTGCTACCTCCACACCGACGGTCAGCCACTCTCACTCCTCTCTCCCTCTCACTGTCCAGTAGTTCGTGTCCTACGGGTTGATTATCAACAGATGTACCCATCTAGATCTAAGGCTAAGTGATTCTATGTCTTACAATGGTACCCGAGCCAGGTTAGTCTGTGGATCTAGATGTTGGGGTAGAAAAGAACAGTAATCAAAGATGTCGATCCGTTTGAATCGGATCGAGAGAGAACAACACCTAACCCTAACCGGGAAAAGAAAAGAAAAGAGGGATCCGATTTTGAATCGGGTCAAAAAGATTTAGCCCAACCCTAACCCTAAAAGAAAAGGAAGAAGGACGGCGAGCACCGGGGGCCTACCTAGGGTTTTCCCCGCCGCTGTCACCACCGCCGTTTGTGCGGAAAGAGAACCGCCGTCACGCGGTGAGAGGAAAGAAAGAAGAAGGAACAGAGGAGGAGTCTACATGTGGCTTACCTCGACGGCAGATCCCGCCATCGCGCGGGAAGGGAACAACCGCAGCCGCCTTTGCCGGCACGCGGGAAGGAAGCCGCTGCCGTGCGGGTAGAGCTCGATCCCGAGCCACCGCTCGTCGGCATGCGGACCACCACTGCCGCACGAGAAGGATACCAGCGCCGCCGTTCGCCGGCGGGCTGGAAAAGAAAAACCGCAGCCGCGTTGTCGCCTTGCATTCGCCGGCGTGCGGTACGGAAGAAGAGCCGCGGTTCGTCACGGCGCGCGGGCTTGGACCGCAAAGAACACCACCGTGGTGCCGCTCGACGGCGCCGCGCGCGGCTCCGGCCGCACGCGCGCTCCGGCGAGCGGTGCCGCAGTGGCGCCACCTCTCGTCTCCGGCGTCTGGCTACTGCCGTGGCTGGCTGCTAGCAGGCGAGAGCAAGAAGAGAAAGCAAAAGGAAGAGAGGGAGCCGACCGGAACTTGCTCCGGCGGCGCCAAGCCCTCGCGGCTGCCGGCGGCAGCCGCCGCCATAGGTCACGCTCGCGGCGAGAGGAGGAAGGAACGAGAAGAAAATGGCTTAGGGTTTTGGGGGAGAGGCGGCCGGCAAGAGGTTTTGTCCTTCCGGAAACGTTGCTCAACCGTCGGATGTTAAGATCGGTTGATCGACGGCCAGGAATTGGAGCAGGCCGAATTCGGCCCAGGCGGGCGGTGGCTTTCCCGGCCCAGGCCCACGTTGCGGCCTGGGCGCGGGGAGCCGCGGTGTGCACGCGCGTGTGGGCCACTGGGCCGGTTCGCCGACCGGGTGGTGCCATTGGGCCGCAGTAAGGTTAGTTCCTCCGCTGGGCCGCCTTCGGGCCGAATGCACAGAAACGGTTTTAATCATTTTTCTAATTTTCAGAAGCAGATTTTGATGCAATTTGAATCGAATTTTGATGCAAACCTTCTGTGCAATTTTATCCAACGATAAATTTGTTCAGTAAAGCATTGAAAGTGCTTCTGGAAAATAGAATTATGTGATTTATTAAATGATTTCCGCTGCAAAGAAAATATTCATTATCTTCTCATTAAATCTGAACCAACGAAATGATTTAATTTGAAGAACAGTTATAGTTATTTAATGAATGGTGAAAAGTTTATCCTCCAGTTAAAGTTGGAACCAACGGGAAAATAATTGGAGGAATAGTTGATAAATTATAATATTGTTATTTTCTGACCAACGTTGATGATAACAATATTATAAATTTATTTAAGAGTTTATGTTTAAAGAAAATTATGATATTGTTATTTTCTGACCAACGTTGATGATAACAATATTATAATTCTATGAGTTTTATGTTTAAAGATTAAATCTCTGATGATTTTTCCATCAAAGTAAATAATTTTTCAGAGAATAGATAAGATACAAAAGATGCTCCAAGAGCGAGCAAAATGTAATGTATTTTCATGTTTCCGCTGCAATGATGATGATGATCTTCAAAATTAGAATTTAATTTTGAAGAGGGTTATAAGATAATTGAGTTTTCATATGTTAATTCCATTTCTGCCCAACGGTGATGTGGAATTGATGTATAAGATTGATTGTTTTATTCTATTTCTGCCCAACGGTGATATAGAATAGAACATAAAGATTTAAAAGTTTAATGTGCATGTCTTTAACCAGACCAATGTAGGGTTATTTTCATGCTCATTATTGATGATGTTTTTCAGATAAAGAACTTCATGCCTTTATTCTTGAAGGGTGAAAAGAAAATGAGCTGGGTACTTGTGACTCAGAAGATGAAAAGTGCAATATTTGCAGAAAGAAGACCATTGTGTAAGGGACTACGGTCTCTTTAAAGAATGACTTCAAAAGAAAGAATTCCAGGATATTGATCCAAGAAAGAAATAGAGCAATAAGAGCTTAGTTTAAGAGATGTCTTTTATGTACTCTTTAAAATAATAATAATAAGTAATATAATTTTAGTCTTAATCATCATGATTTGAAATGTAATAAGAGACATGCATGTTTAATTTGACCAACGTCAGATTAAGCATGTGTGTTAAAGAGTATTTGGATTTATTTCTAAATTTGTTGTTTGAATATGAGCCAATATTGTCATTTATGTCCCTTCAAGAAAATTATCTCGCATGGCGGAAAAAGTTTGTGATAGTACTCGTATGACGGGAAAAGTTTGAGAGAATACCCGCATGGCGAGGTAAAGTTGGCATAGTACTTATGTTAATAAATCCTGCATGGCGGGAGAAATTTGACATAGTATTTATCCTGCATGGCAGGAGAAAGTTGTGATGACTCATGTGCTTTGAGTGTATCCCGCACAGGGAAAAAGATTAGGGTAGCTCTTATGCTATCCTAGTATAAGTTTATGGAGAACAGAAAGATACAGACAAACCTCAAGATAAGAATGACATGCAAGCGTGACTTGCGAAAGTATTAATGATAAAAGACTCTGTTGAGTTTTGAAGTGAAATGAGGAAAAAGTACTCCCAACGAATTAAGAAATAATTTTGCATGATGTAATCATGTGGATGAAGAAAGTAATTCAAAGTTTCCTCATTCACAAGAGTTCTGAATAGTTTTCGAAATTGTGGTAGAAAAGTTCGTACCACATTTCGAGGGGGAGAAATGTGAGATCAATGAAGAAAGACAATTAAGAAAGATACTTCCCCATAATTCAGACAATGCGATGCATACTAAAGTGATCTATAAAAGATGAATGTGATCGTCGGGGGAGTAAGACGGTCATAATATCGATACCCCTAAAGTAAAGATATAGCTAAATTCATGGACCTTTTACAGTTCCAACAGAAAGATAGCATAGTCAGCCAGTATTTATACTGGACGTGCTCAGAGTTTTAAAGGCGGTGCTAAATGCACCATATGAGTTTTAGCATATTGAACCCAAAATAAGAAAATTAAAGATGGGACAATCTGGGGGAGCATGGTACAAAGAAACCTGACTCCGTAAGGAGGATGAGTAATGTAAACAAGGATCTTGTTACACAGCACCTTATAGAATCAATTGTCTTTGGCAATAAAGGTCAAGAAATGCTAGTAGCTAAGGCCCCAGAAAGTCTCAAAGAATAAGAAAGTCAGATATTTCTGATGATTATAAAGTCTATATTGGTGAAATTCAAATGGAGGGTAATCCCACCTAATTTGAAGAAGCCATGAGAGACGTTCACTCGTCTAAGTGGCAAGAAACAAAGAAAGATGAAATGGAATCGATAATACCAATAATATTTTGGGATCTAGAATAAATTCCTAAGGAGCCAAGACAATAGGCTGTGATGGGTCTACAAGACAAAATGTGACTCCAAAGGGAATGTGTAAAGATGTGGAGCGCGACTTGAATCAAAAGTTTTTTGCGCGAAGCGAATGAATAGATTACAATGAGTGCTAGTGGCACATTATGATCTGAGTTACATCAGATGAAAGTAAAGATAGCATTTCCCAATGGGATTTGTATGAAAATAATTACGTGGCATAACCCAGAGGTTTTGTCATGAAAAGAAAGAATGTAAGGGATGCCACCTGTAGAAATCTCTTATGGAATGGAGCAAATCTATAGACAGTGGCATTTAAAGTTGAAGAGTCAATTAGAAATTTTAGGTTAAAGATAATGAGAGGACAATTGCGTATGTACAAAGTTATAGAATAGGAAATTCATTTCCTAATCCTATATATGTGGATGACACCTTACTTGCTGGTAGTGATGTCAATCTACTATATGTGAAGCAGTTCTTGTCCTCGAGACTCAATAAGAATGTTCTCGGTGAAATGACACTCATTATAAGAATTAAAATTCACCGAGACAGATGAAAGGGGTATTAGGATTATCACAAAGGCATGCTTAGAAAAGATTGTAAAGAAACAAAGTATGCATGCAAGTGAACCCACGCCTGTTCATATAGTCAAGGGTAATAATTTTGAGAATTCTAGTGTTACAAGAAGCGAAATGAGATTGATCAAATGAATATGGATCCATATGCTTCAGCTGTTGGAAGCTCAATGAGTGCACAACTATGATATTACAGTTAATGAGTGCACAAGTATGATATTACCCTAACATATTTCATTTATCCGGGATGTTTTGGCAGAAAGTCCAGTCCAGACATAGATCACTGGAATGGAGATTAAGAATGTCTTGCAATTGTACAAAGATTTAATAAGCCTCATGATGAATAAGAAAGAACAAGTACTCTCAAATGGTTGTGGGTACAAGAATGTTGAATTTCGGCGAGATGTTTAGTGAAACCCACATAGTAGCTAACTCTCGCAGTTGGAGTTTTATTGTGGAAAAGCTCCAAAGAAATAGTTGTGGTGTCATCAATGATGCATACCTATAGTACAACTTATTATGAGGCTTATAGGACATGCGAAATGGTTAACTTATACCCGGAATTGATAATGGTACACAACAGCAATTACCATTTAAAGTGATTGACTCCTATGACAACGGGTCAAGTGTGCTGCCAAACACATTGACATGAAGTTAGACGTTGTGAAGGAGAAAGTCCGGAATCTTTTAAAAGCTTTCGAATGTATAAGTAAACGCAAGTACTTGCAGATCAGCTTATAAAGGCTTACCGTCCAGTGTGTTCAGAGAACGCACAGTCGACATGGGTTTATGGTATAGCCTATGATTTCCGGACAATAAAGGGCCCGAAAGTTAAAGAATCTGTTTCAGATCAGAGATGTGTATTGTAGCTGTTAAATCTATCGGCGACTGACCGTGACGATGAGGCATGCTCTATACACTGATTTGTAATGGAACAAATAAAAGTGAAAGCAATTAAAGTCAAAGTTTAAAGTTAAAGTATAAGATGAGATCAAGGGGGAGAATGTTAGAATGATCTCATCCATCTTAACCCAACGGTTAAGATGGACCCTTTGACCGCGTCTTGATCGGGGACGCTTAACCGACTTCTAGTCGGTGGGCCCCTGTCGCGCAGCCCTATAAAGAGGAGGTGGGGGCCAGCGGCACAGAATGAGAGGTTCACCGCCACAGTAGCTACCCACCTCGAAACCCTACCGATTGGGAAGGGGCTGTCAGCGATGGGAAAGTTCCACCGACTTCGACACCGACGCCGGACCTCACTGCTACCTCCGCACCGACGGTCAGCCACTCTCACTCCTCTCTCCCTCTCACTGTCCAGTAGTTCGTGTCCTACGGGTTGATTATCAACAGATGTACCCATCTAGATCTAAGGCTAAGTGATTCTATGTCTTACAATCCCCACTCCATCCTCGGTCTCGGTCATGCATGCTGGTCTTCTTGTTTCCAAAAATGCGGTGTACAGCTGTTGCTCCCAAAGTTCGTCCTCCTCTTCTTTCTCGCACCCCGGCCCTTTCTCGTTTGCGTCTTTTTGGGTTGAAGCTATCCCTTTTCGAACCTCGAGTCCCCAAACAAATCTCTCCCTACCTCTCTCGTCTCTCGCTCTTCACGCTACTCCCAAACTGTAATATTTTTGATTGAGATGCATCCGTTTCCGTTTCTTTAATTTAATGGCGATGAGAGAGAAAGACTGAGATCAGAGAGGCCCATGCTTCGCTTTGTCCGCTAATGCTCCGGCCGCTCACCTCACCGTCGTGGGCTCGTGGCGTCGTCTATCTTGGTCTCCTCTCCTTTTTATTTCCAGCCCGCGGCCACTCTCACGCTTCTCCCTCCTCCCCCGGTTTTCCCTCTCTTATTCAAAAACTCACCACCTCTATCTAACTCACTCTAACCGCCGTGTCTCCTGTCCTCTCGCTCGGCCAGGCCGCCAGCTGCCAGGTCCGTCCGGCGATGGGCAAGGCGGCGCGCTGGTTCCGCACCATCCTGGGCAAGAAGGAGCAGCAGGCCACCACTAAAGACCAGCAGAGGCGTCCGCACCAGCAGGACCAGGCTCCGCCTCCGCCTCCGCCGGCCACCGGCAAGCGCTGGAGCTTCGGCAAGTCGTCGCGGGACTCGGCGGAGGCGGCGGCCGCCGCCGCGGCCGTCGTCTCGGCCGGCGCGGGCAACGCGGCGATCGCGCGCGCCGCGGAGGCCGCGTGGCTCAGGTCCGCCGCGTGTGCCGAGACGGACCGCGAGCGGGAGCAGAGCAAGCACGCCATCGCCGTGGCCGCCGCCACCGCCGCCGCTGCCGACGCGGCGGTGGCCGCGGCGCAGGCGGCCGTCGCCGTCGTAAGACTCACCAGCAAGGGACGCGAGCCGCCGCCCGGCGTCCTCGCCGACGCTGGACGACGCTCCGCCGCCGCCGCCGCCGTCCGGATCCAGACGGCGTTCCGGGGATTCTTGGTAAGGATCGATCCGCAGGAACTTTTATTCGCTCCTTATCCACACCCTGTGATCGAATGGAATCCAACAGTGTTGTGTCGCTGCCCTGCTGCTGCCTCGACATGTTCGAGCATTCGTACGGGGCAGCTGCTCTGCTCTGCTCTCTGTTTCGTACCACTGTTCGTTCTTGCTGTAAGCCTGTAACCGCATCGTTTCTACCGCACGCAGGCGAAGAAGGCGTTGCGCGCGCTCAAGGCGCTCGTGAAGCTGCAGGCGCTGGTGCGCGGCTACCTCGTGCGCAGGCAGGCGGCCGCCACGCTGCAGAGCATGCAGGCGCTCGTCCGCGCGCAGGCCGCCGTGCGCGCCAGACGCGCCGGCGTCGCCGCCGCGCTCCCGCACCTCCACCACCCGCCGCCCGTCCGCCCGCGCTACTCGCTGGTACGTACTACGGACCACGCCTTTCGCTACTCGTTCGTACGTTCTTCCTCACTCTACTGTTTCTTGACGTACGTCCGTCGCTCCGTCCGGCGTGCAGCAAGAGCGGTACGCGGACGACACGCGGAGCGAGCACGGGGTGGCGGCGTACAGCAGCAGCCGGCGGCTGTCGGCGAGTTTCGAGTCCTCGTCGTACGGCTACGACCGGAGCCCCAAGATCGTGGAGGTGGACCCGGGCCGCCCCAAGTCGCGCTCCTCGTCCTCGCGCCGCGCCAGCTCCCCGCGGCTCGACGCCGGCGGGGGCAGCAGCGGCGGCGAGGACTGGTGCGCCAACCCCGCGTCGTCGTCGCCGCTGCCGTGCTACCTGTCCGCCGGGAGGCCGCCGCGCATCGCCGTGCCGACCTCGCGCCAGTTCCCGGACTACGACTGGTGCGCGCTCGAGAAGGCCCGCCCGGCCACGGCGCAGAGCACGCCGCGGTACCTGCAGCTGCAGGCTTACGCGCCGGCCACCCCGACCAAGTCCGTCGCGGGCTACTACTCGCCGTCGCTCAGCGGCTGCCCGAACTACATGTCGAGCACACAGGCGTCGGAGGCCAAGTTGCGGTCTCAGAGCGCGCCGAAGCAGCGGACCGAGCTTGCCGCCTGCGGCGGCGGCGGAGCGCGGAAGCGGGTGCCGCTCAGCGAGGTGGTCGTCGTGGAGTCGTCCCGCGCGAGCCTGAGCGGCGTCGTGAGCATGCAGCGCGGGTGCGGCGGCGCCCGGGCGCAGGAGGCGTTCAGCTTCAGGACGGCCGTCGTTGGCCGCATGGACCGCTCGCTGGAGGTTGCCGGCGTCGAGAACGACCGCCTGGGGTTCTTGCAGAGGAGGTGGTGACTGCTGAGGACCGATCAGCACGCTCCATTGGAAATGCCTGCCAACAAGACGACGAGAAATTTGGAGGAGTAATTAGCAATAAGAATGCGTTTTCATGTGTTCTTGCGAGTTCTCGTCCTTTTTTCTTTTTCTTGTTTTTGTTTTTGCAATGTGATCAATCATGCGACTAGTGTTTTTTTTCTTTTCTTTGTTTTTTTATCAGCGGCCAACAAAGTGTATGAGGAAAATTTGATTCATACTGCACTTGGCATGTACATTCTTGCTCCTATTATTCATGCATTTCTTGGATTGTGTTCTTATGGGCTCTCTTTGTTTGGTTCAGAGCATTAAGTGAACTGTTTCTGCAATTGCGGACGCACCCAGTTAATTGAATCAGCAAAGCTAGTAGTGGATACCAACGTTAGGCACTCACCATTGAACGAAGAAACTGTAAATTCATTTCGTGTGGACCAGTTCACTAGTGTGGGTCCGAGCGTCCATGTATATATAACTCTTCTGACTTCTTAGATGCTGCTAAGATGTGTTGTATTTAATTTTTTATTTATCTTAATATAAAGAAGCGCATACCTTTTGCATGATTGAGAAAAAAATTTCATATGAACCTTTATGTCACCAGGCAAACAACCTCTACAGTCTAGTTCCTACCTCAGTAAACTATGTGTCCTATTCAATATGGCACTCCCTAAACTTGTTATCTAGGCCACCAAACACATTAAACTTCAGCCTGTTCGCCTGAGATTATCAGTCAAATTAGCCAGCCATTCATCAGTGTTTTTCTCTCATAAAAAACCTGCCAAATCAGCCAGATTTCAGCCCAAACAAACATGTTGCTTGTGTCAAGTTTTCAGGCAGGTCTAAATCAACACGTAGCATACCTGTGTACAAATATATTAAGAAGAGGTTTTAATCTCTTATATAACAGATATTGGAATGGAACTTTGTGTAGTCCCACACCGATCCAGTACATAACACTAGCTCATTGCTTCACCATTTATAGTCTCAACGTATGCTTTGTGTGGAAGAAAGTTCTCCATATGCACCTTCCATTTGGAATCAAGATGGTACACGAGATCAAGGTACTAGAAGGATGTTAGTGAAGATGGATTCAGGCTGCAGTCAAGGTGCGCTGGTAGCAATGCGAGCACGATCTGGGCCTTGTTTAGTTTCCCTCAAAATTCCAAGTTTTTTCACTCTCTCTCCATCACATCAATTTTTAGCCGCTTGCATGGAGTATTAAATATTGGTAAAAAAATAATTAATTACACAGTTTAGTTGGAAATCACGAGATGAATCTTTTGAGTCTAGTTGGTCCATAATTGGACAATATTTGCCAAATAAGACGAAAGTGGTACTATTCATCGGGTTGAAATTTCTTTCAATCTAAACATGGCCCTGGTTGGTTGTTGGTTTGCATTCGAGGAGAGGCATTGGCTCATCACTGCTTGCAGCTCTAGTGACACCTCCACCTCTCTAGCATGCTCTTGCACATCTAAGACCCTACTTAGGTGCTATAAGAATGTATATGTTTGCGAGGTGGTTTTATTATAATATGTTTGCAAACTTTGACACTAATATTGTCCTAGTTAGGAAAAGGCTGTACCTCTTTCTCAAAAGATCTTTGTTATTGTATATGTAATTTTATTTTAAGGTCTTTGTTATCAAATAACTTATGTACCCTAAAACTTTCTTCACATACAATAGACGTTATATATGTTGTTGTACGAGAGTTTTTGAATTTTTTGGAATGACAACCGACGGAAATTCAAAACTAAACTACATCTTCGCTTAACAAAATTAAAAAAAACATAAAAATGTATTTAATCTATGGTCCATTCCCCATACGCCATGGAGATAGATGAACAATTCAATTGTTTTGCACGGACAATTGATGAGGACATACTCCACTATTACCCGCTGGCAAAGACGCAACAAAAAAGGCCAAGTGGCCTAGTTGTAGTCGGACGGCGACCGTGTGAGCCTCTGAATAATCCCACCTTGCTTAGCTTGGGAGGAGGAAGCCACCTTAAAAGAGAGAGCCACTCTTCCCCTATCAGACTAGTCTTTTAGGGACATTGGGCCTTTCCCCGAGTGGATGTGCATAAGAACTATTGGGGTCTGGGCAACCTTAATTTATTGGGCCTCGGCCAACCCCACCTGGGCCGGATGTATCATTTGGTATCAGAGCTGGGCCCTTGTTTAAGAGGGTGGGAATGATGAGGACATCCTCCACTATTACCCGCTGGCAAAGACGCAACAAAAAAGGCCAAGTGGCTTAGTTGTAGTCGGGCGGCGACCGTGTGAGCCTCTAAATAATCCCACCTTGCTTAACTTGGGAGGAGGAAGCCACCTTAAAAGAGAGAGCCACCCTTCCCCTATCGGACTAGTCTTGCTTAGCTTGGGAGGAGGAAGCCACCTTAAAAGAGAGAGCCACCCTTCCCCTATCGGACTAGTCTTTTAGGGACATTGGGCCTTTCCCCGAGTGGGTGTGCATAAGAACTGTTGGGGTCCGGGCAACCTTAATTTATTAGGCCTCGGCCAATCCCACCTGGGCCGGATGTATTGATGAGATACAGGCCCGATCTTCTGAGAGGTAACCGGTAAGTTCGATTTGTGGAGATCTCGACGTTGGTGATCCGGCTTCAAATCAGACACGATTCGAACCCTGCAACCGTTACACCACTGCTCCGTTGGTTATCAACCAAGCACAACTTGACTGACCTCGCCAAGAAGGCTTTTCCTGCGAGCGAATCGAAGAGCACAAGTAAGAAGGTAAAAACACGCAATCTGAAATTACAAATATGAATGATGCGAATATCAATAGAGGGTTCAAGAACTCGGTTCCAAAGGACTAATCAACACAGTGGAGGAGATCAAGAATAGGGGGCCCTGGATCACTGTAAAAGGATTTGTCACCACAGTTACAATGAACGATTCAGTTTCTTGTTGGAAAACTAAACTCTAAACAAAACCCAATCGTCTAACAGCGGCGGCGGTTGTGTTTATAGTCTAACACTCGACCTAGGGTTGGGGACGGCCAGGGGTTGGGCGCCCACAACTTGGGCTTAAGGCCCGACACGATACATGGCCAAGTTGACCTAAATAGGTGACGCAGCACCTTGCTGTGGTTACACAGAATGATCCACGGACCTTCTGGAGCTGGGACCAGATCCAAAACGACGGCGTCGTCGTTCCCTTTCCAACGCATCCAAGAACGCCCCGTTTCGATGTCGTATGAGAGAGTTATGACCGAAACAGTGACGACGTGTCTGCTGAATCCGAGGGTGACGTGGCAGCTGAGTTGGGGACGAATTGCAACTTAGGGAAGACCATAGCGTCAGTGTGTCCAGCGTGGCGATGTCCTCATCAACAATTCAAGGTTCTATCTCCATACTAATACTAATTAAGTCTAACAATACCTAAAAGTGATTAAAAAATCTAAAATTTTGAATGTAAGCATATATTGTGTCACTAGTACAGAAAAGATTTTTAGAGACGCCTCTCTTTTCTACCAGAGGCGGTTAAACTAGCACGCCGCCTCTAACATCACCGGGAGAACTATAGCTCCATGACCATTGCGGAAGATCCATTTTTAAGGGCGGTTTCATTAAGAAATCTGCCTCTAAAAATATATTTATTTCTAGGGGCGGTTCCGTTAAGAGAACCGCCACTGAAAATGCTATTTTCAAGGATGGTTGCTTATGTCAACCGTTTCTGAAAATGAGTGATTTTTAGAGATGGTTTTATTAAGTCCACCATCCCTAAAAAATCGATTTTCAAGGACCATCCTTAAAATCACTGTAGCACTAATAAATTCGTATCTTTTTAAATGAAGTCGGATAAAGACAAAAATTTATATCGAAATCGTAGAGCTCGACGAGATCTAAAACTTTGTAGTTGATAAAATTTTGATTTGAGATCATTTAGGGTTCCAAATATATAAATTAAGTCTCAGATTTTGAATTTCAAAATTTTGAATTTTTTAAATGACCTTAGATGGAGAAATGTCCTATATGAAATTTGATGTGTTCGACGAGATCTAAAAATTTGTAGTTAAAAGTTTTCTCATTTAAGATTATTTATGGGCTAAAATATTAATTACAAGATTTGTACATATTAATACAAATAGACAGCATCGTAGAACTTGGCACAATTGATTGTGTGGTGCGGTAGTAGGGGATGAAACGCACGAGGAAGAGGTTGTGGGTTCGAATTCTAGTGTCCGCACCAATTCAAAAAACAAGTGAAAAATAATTCAAAACAAGTGAAAAATAAATCTTGTGACCTGTGGCTGGTCCTCAGACCTTCGAGCAACATTAAAAATAATTTTTTTTTTATTTTTATTAGAAATAATTTTTAAAAATTCTAAAAATTATTTTTAGGGACAGTTGATTTAAGTCAACCGACTATGAAAATTGATTTTTAAGTTGTGGTTGTCTTAAGAGATCCATCTTTGAAAATCGATTTTTAAAGACGGTTTTAAACCCACCTCTGAAAATCACTTATTTTTTACAATCAGTGGCATTGTAATGGTTTTCAAACCGCCTATGAAAACTGTTTTAACCACTTCTAAAAATCTTTTCTGTACTAGTGTGTATATGTTTTCCATAAAATTTTCAAATGATTTTAATAAAGGGGGCACATAGATCGTCCACGACATGGATACACCTCGTGCAACAAAGATCATATACAAAAGTATATAGCATGCAACAACCATGGAAAAAATGTACAACATTTTTATAGTATTTGTTGAAAAATTCTAACATATTTTTACATCTTTCACGAGAAATAGAAATTAAAACAAATTTCTACCGGCCAAGAACAACGCGACTGCCACCAAAAAGCTTCGAAGCGGCCTAAGAACCAATTGGACAACCCATACAATCACCCGCGTAGTAGCTAGGGAGCGTTCTTAGCGTGCCCAAGCTTCAACAACAACAACAAATCCTTTTAGTCCCAAGTAAGTTGGGGTAGGCTAGAGTTGAAACCTAAGTTGAGCCCCTAGTCACAGTTCAGGCACATCGATAGCTGTTTTCCAAGCACTCCTATCCAAATAAAGATCTCTAGGTATATCCCAACCCTTTAAATCTCTTTTTACTATCTCCCCATGTTAGCTTCGGTCTTCCTCTACCTCTCCTCACATTGATATCTCGACTTAGAACTCCACAATGCACTGGTGTCTCTGAAGGTCTCCTTTGAACATGGCCAAACCACTTCAACCGATGTTGGACAAATTTTTCTTCAATTGGTGCTACCCTTAGACGATCACGTATATCATTGTTCCAAACTTGGTCTATCCTTGTGTGACCACAACTCCAACACAACATACGCATTTCCGCGACACTCGGTTGTTGGACATGCCGTCTTTTTGTAGGCCAATATTCTACTCCATACAACATAGCAGGTTTAATCGCCGTTCTATGAAACTTGCCTTTAAGCTTTTGTGGTACCCCTTTGTCATAGAGAATGCTAGATGGTTGGCTCCACTTCAGCCACCCTACTTTGATCCTATGGCAAACGTCTGCATCAATATCTCCATCCTTCTGTAGCATCTATCCTAGATAACTCAAGGTATCTTTCTTAGGCAGCACTTAACCTTCCAAACTCACCTCTCCCTCATGAGTAGCGTTACCTAAGTCGCATCTCATATATTCTGTTTTAATTCGACTTACTCTAAAACCTTTGGACTTAAGGGTCT
Organism: Saccharum hybrid cultivar R570; assembly: GCA_038087645.1. Classification (NCBI taxonomy): domain Eukaryota; kingdom Viridiplantae; phylum Streptophyta; class Magnoliopsida; order Poales; family Poaceae; genus Saccharum; species Saccharum hybrid cultivar. The sequence goes on from JAQSUU010000423.1 coordinate 1,498,739, forward strand.
GCCGCCACAACTCCAGTTTCCTATTTACTCCTGCCTGACTTTCATCAACTAGCACTACATTGTCTGCAAAAAGCATACACCAAGGGATATCCCCTTGAATGTCCCTTGTCACTTCATCCATTACCAAAGCAAAGAGATACGGGCTCAAGGCTGACCCTTGATGAAGTCCTATTTTAATCGGGAAGTAATCTATGTTACCATTATTTATTTGTTCGGACGCTAGTCACGACATTGTTGTACATGTCCTTGATGAGGCTAGCATTGTTTGTTGGGACTTTTATCTGTCCAACGCCCACCACATAACATTCTTCAATGCTGCCTTATCTTCATGGACATTCTATTATAATAATGCTTTGTAAAGGTGGTTGAAAAATCTTTCCACACACATGTTGTTCACCACCTCTAAAAAGTAGTCTCTGATAATAAAAAATAATAGAGGAGGGTAAATAGGTCTGCCTCTCTATTTTTTTTAAAAAAACACAACAATAACCAAACTTGGTTCATGGAGTACTAGGGCCTTGTTTGTATTTGGTAAATTTTTTTCCACCATGGCCTAAGTAGGCTCAAAAGATTCGTCTCCCAAATTACAGATAAACTGTACACATTAGTTATTTTTTACCTACATTTAATGTTTTATGCATGCGTGCAAAGATTCGATGTGATGGGCCGGAGTCATGGCAGCCGAAATGACTGATGATTTGAGCCCTGTTATTATACGTACCTAGGCTGCGTTTAGTTTAAAAAAGAAAATTTTGGATGTCACATCGGATGTGTCGGAAGGATGTTGGGAGGGGTTTTCGGATACTAATAAAAAAATAAATTACAGAACCCATCAGAAAACTGCGAGACCAATCTAATGATACTAATTAATCCATCATTAGCACATGTTGGTTACTGTAGCACTTAAGGCTTTTCATGGACTAATTAGGTTTAAAAGATTCGTCTCGCGATTTCCTCGAGAACTATGCAATTAGTTTTTTTCTTCGTCCACGTTTAGTACTCCATGCATGTGTCTAAACATTCAATGTGATAGATGGAAACAAAAAATTTGGAAAACTAAACCAGGCCCTAGTACAATTCTAAGGCACTTGAACTAGCTAGGGCAGAGTGTACTACTAATAGTAAAACTGAAAATCCTATGGATCTAATTGTGAATGACTGTTTCAGTATTTGTAAGGTATATATGTAGAGGCTATGGATGTGTTTAAAACCTAGGCCATGTTTAGTTCCCAAAAATTTTTAAGATTTCCCATTACATCGAATGTTTGGACACACGTATGGAGCATTAAATGTAGACAAAAAAAACTAATTATACAGTTTGGTAGTGTCGGGTACCACAATAAGGGGTACCTAAATTAAGGCGAAAGTCCACCACAAATCAAGAGCCCGACCTCCCCTTTAAGGGAAAAAATCGACAGAAGAAGACCCATGTGTCAAATCTCCCCTTGCTGGGTCTCCAGCAAGGCGCGTGAGTAGACCTGCCCGTATCCCCGCTTCGTCCGAGGCCTCATGCAGAGGGGTCTCGGAGCACCTCCGATTCACCCGAGGCCTCAGTCCCTAGGGTCTCGGACACAGGACGACCCTCAACAGTATCACTGTCTCGCCCGAGCCCAGAGACGGCATTGACCATCTCTGACTCACCCGAGACCGACCTCCGATGCTGCTCTTCCATTGGTGCGCTCGAGACCTCCCATGACGTCACCCACGTCCTCGCGTTTGCCTAACCGGACAGGCCAGGAATGGCCGGGGTCAAATCACCATGCCCACCACTGTAACAAGCATGGGGAAGAGCTGCTGACCACTATGCTACCCATGACGGCACTATACGCACGATTCATGCGTGCACGGAGTATGGAACCGCTGCTCTGGACCACTATTCCCACGATCAGGATAAGATCGCGCCGCATTTCCCGCCCCCGAGGCCTCGACCCTCTACGTCAAGTCAAACTGCAAGAACCGATACGCCACGCCGGCTACAGGACCAGGCATGACGGGGTGCGTCGCTACAATACCGAAAGACAGGAACCACTCCCTCAGCAGTGGCATGCATGCCTCGCCATGTAGCAGTAGTGCCAGGAGTACCAACGCCATGCCTCTACAGTACAGACCACGACGCCACCGGATAAGGCCCCCCGAGGTCCCAGGGCTGCTTCACCAGCAAGGATGTCTCACCAACATCTTGTAACCCCGCACCTCCTTGAGGCTATAAAAGAAGCATGCAAGGACCATTCTAAGGAGACGGGAAACACAAGTAGTGAAACCCTCACAAGCACAAGAAAACACACGAGCACACGACTCTCCTGGACCTTGCGAGGGATCTGGAAGGGTCACACGCGCACGCACTCCATTCACACCTTGAGACGTAGGAGCCCCTCCCTCTCTCGCTTTCGCTTGTAACCCCTACTACAAGCACTTCGGTGCAAGATAATACAAAACTCTCCTCCCCCACTGGACGTAGGGCATTCTTCGGTCCGAACCAGTATAAATCGCCTGTGTTCTTTTTGCACACCATCCGGACTCCCGACGCGTAAACACTCATTACTCGTTGGTGTTAGGACCGTCGTTTCTTACACCGACAGGTAGAAAACCAGGAGACAAATCTTTTAAACATAATTAGTTCATGATTAAACACTAATTGACAAATACAAATGAAAGTGCTACCGTAGCCAAAGCCAAAAATTTTCGTAAACTAAACACACCCCTAGTGAGACGACGACCCAGGCCCAGCTTATATAGCTAGTGAAAGAAAGAACATGGGAAACTGCAACAAATTCGATGCAAGAGACATCAGCTGCAAACGAACTCGATTTCAGATTTGAACCGCGGCGGGTGTTGTCGACCTTGGGTTTCCTCCGACTCACGTAGGACTAGTCTCGTCAGGTGAGGTGTGTGACACCGTGTGAGTGATGAGCCGTCTCGTCACGTCCCCGTGGCCGGCGACAGGGAGATTTGAGCTGCCGCCGGAACGCGACGCGGCACGGCAGGGCAGGGCATGTGCCGCGCCGTGGCCCCGTGGGCTTGGCTGCCGACCGGGAGCCGGGAGGCGCGGACGCGGCGGAGCCATCGGGGGCCGACTGGACTGGATCCCCGTTCCCCAGCCCAGCACGTGAGGTGAGGTCGAGCTCAGCTCGTGGGCCGCCTCCTGTCGGGACCCTGTTGCTACGGAGGACCATCCCCGGACCAGACTATCAGAGTGCACGTGGTGCACTGCCCGCTGCATGCTTTCAGTTGCCGATTCTGTTTGTGACGTCACAAGTGGCGTCGACGGGACTGTTCTGACTGTTCGTACACCTGTCAACACAATGTGCGCTGCATGGTCGTGGTAATGCGCAAGGAATAGACCCCGACGGGCGAGGTTATGGGAAAGCAGTACTGTAACTACTGTACATATCTCTCAACAATGGTCAATTACAATGGCCACTGTCTTTTTCAGTTTGTTTTTTTTTTCAGCCGAAACAATATTTTTCTCTCACAACAAATCAACCAACAGTGTTTTTCAGTCGGCTTATCAGCACAGCCGAACGGGGCCAATACTTCCTACTCTTTGTGGTGAGTGTAAAACTTGCTAATCTGTATAATCTACATCCATAAACTGGATACTTTATAAGGGTATCCCTCGTCTAGGTCGAAATTAGTGTTAGACATATGAAATTAGTGTTAGACGTATGACAGTAATTTCATAGACCTACTCCTTGTGTTCTGAAATATATGTGTATTCTGGTTATTCTAAGATAAAATAAAAGAGAGTGCAATAGACGTATGTACTCCTCACTTACCTTTCTAATGTATTGAAATCCGATTCTGCTCCGCATGATTAAACGGTGAACTCTTAGTCTTCTTATACAAAATATGGCAAATACATGAGCTACTTTCCTTGTATGTACAAGATAATCATGTATTTTTATTTAGTAAACATTATCTTCTTGTTCACATAATGCACTATATTTCAAATACCAGAATGCACTGTATTTTAGACGGACGGAGTGGATAACATCTTAGAATAAGCTTAAGGACGTATTTTACTACTGTGGTGATATATATACAACAATGCATTTTTTGGTTGTTTGCCACAATTTACCCCGATCTGGATGCAAGTGCATCATGCATGTCCGCAGCCCCATTGCAACTTGCATATCCATAATCAGAACATCATCACCCGATCGCACTGGGTCTATGCACGTCCGTGAGCCCGTGGGTCACAGCACAAGCCCGTGAGACCAGAAGACCAGGCTGCCTGAGTGACCTGCGTGCATGGCGACTTTCTTCTCAGCAATGATTAGGCTAGGTTCTGATTTGATAGATGAGAGAGCTAGCACTCGGACTATCAGCCCCAAGACTCCATGGGTGACCGTGCACTTTATGCTGCATGCTGCTTGCTGCTTGCTGCTTGCTGCATGCATTCATCAGTAGGAGTACGAGTACTGTGCAGATCCTTTTTTTCTCTCAACATTCGTATCTCCTTTCCCTCTCTGATTCCTGCTTTTCTGCACGTTTGCATCGCCGGTTTATTTGCCGCGCTGCAGAGCCAGCACTCTTCGCTTGCTGCTTGTCTTCCAGGTTACATTTGCACTGAGTTACTAGGAGTACAGGAGCATGTTGGCATGGTGGTCGGCTTGCAGAGGTCATTGTGGCAATGTCCTAGTAGCAGGCAAGGCAACGCAAACATCGCTGGGGAACTGTAGTCAATGCAAATGCAAGCAGTTAATCTGTGTAAGGGAAGGAGTACACACACGAGCTCATCAGTAATCCATGGCCCTGTTCGGCAAGCTGTTTTTTTTGGCTTATAAGCCGGCTGTGGCTGATTTGCTGTGAGAGAAAAACACTGTTTCACGGCTGATAAGCCGTGCTGATAAGCTCAGCCGAACAGGGGGCATGTCTTCTCTAGCTAGCCTGAGTGAGCTGTGGAGCAGTTAGCATGGGCTTCGACCCTTGGCTAGACACAGCTGCACTGCACATGGAGGGAGGCGGGTTCGGCTCACCTCTCGAGCTCAACTACGACCTGACCACACCCCGTCTGAGGCAGCAGCCCTGACGACCGCCTGACCAGTGACCACAATCGCATAGAGCATGTTTAGTTCCCAAAAAGAACCTAAAAAAGTGCTACAGTACCTGTCACATCAAATCTTATGGCACATGTATGAAGTACTAAATGTAGATGAAAGAAAAAACTAATTACACAGTTTAATTGTAAATCACGAGACAAATCTTTAGAGCCTAATTAGTCTATGATTGGACACAAATTACCAAATAAAACGAAAAGTGCTATAGTAGCCGAATCCAAAAAAAAAATTCCCAATTAAACAGGCACATAGTCACACGCAAGAGATTTCACCGAACTCCATGCACGACCGCCCAATAAACGGGGCAATGAGCGAAATTCGAAGCAATGGGTAGGGTAGCAAGTGGAGCAGTGGACCGGACCGGAAGCGCCAAGCACATGGACTACTGTAGTAGGAGTTTGAATAAATCCACAGGCACTCTCCGTCTCCGTCGTCTCCGGTGCAGCTAGCCAGCTAGTACTACGGCCTCGTTTAGTTCCGCGTAAAGCTTTACAGTGTCACGTCGGGTGTTATACGAGGTGTTGTATGTGATGTTCAAATACTAATAAAAAAATAAATTACAGAATCCATTAGTAAACCTCCAGACGAATTTATTAAGCCTAATTAATTCGTCATTAACACACGCGTTACTTAGCACTTTATTGTCAAATAATGGGCTAATTAGGCTTAAAAGATTCGTCTCGCAAAGTAGTCGCAATCTGTACGATTAGTTATTTTTTAGTCTATATTTAATACTCCATTCATGTGTCCAAATATTCGATGGGATATGGTGTAAACTTTTGAGGACGAACTAAACAAGGCCTGCATCCAAGTTTTATTTGTGAGGCCTTATTTAGTTCTAGGAATGTAAAATTTTGGGGTGTCACATTGGATGTTTTATAGGACGTTGGAAGGGGTGTTCGGATACTAATAAAAAAAAACTAATTACAGAACTCGCCTGTAAACTGTGAGGCGAATTTATTAAGGCTAATTAATCTGTCATTAGCACATGTTTACTGTAGCACAACATTGTCTAATCACGGACTAATTAGGCTAAAAAAATCGTCTCGTAAAATACACGCAATCTGTGCAATTAGTTATTTTTTAGTCTACATTTAATACTTGATGCATGTGTCCAAACATCCGATGTGATAGGGTGTAAAGTTTTATGGAGGAATTAAACCAGACCTGAGTCACATTCACCTAGCGTTATACTCCTATGTGTATACTAGTACTACCTCCACACCCCCCACGCCCCCAACCCCCCCCCCCCCCCCAAAAAAAAATGCAGAGTTTAACCAAATCTTCTCTTTCTCTATTTCTTCTCTTCTCTTTTCTATATCTATCTCTACAACTAAAACATACTCCCTCTGTCCCGGTTTATCTGTCGTTTCCGGTTTTCGTGCCACAAGTTTGACTCGATTTGTAGAAAATACGTATAATATTTGTATCTCCAAATAAATTTATTAAAAAACTAGATTCAAATATTTTTCCAATGATACCAATTATATATCATAAATATTAATATTTTTTAATATATATTTTGTCAAAATTATTTCTCGGGAAACGAAAGCGACAGATATTTTGGGATGGAGGGAGTATGGATTGCCAATGTCTACCCGGCAGTACCGAAACAATCATGCGATCCACGACTACCCAGCAAAAAAATCCCTATCAATCACGCACACGGAAAAAAATCAACATCAGTCACCCACACACGGAAGTCAATCACGCGCACGCGGCAAAAAAAAATCCCCGGAAACACCGCATGGAACGCAATGGAAACAGGAAGGAATGTATCACCCTCACGGAATCACCGGCAAGCAAATAATCACCACATGGAAACACTTGAAGGCAAGTAAATAAAATGGAATAAAACAAAAAGAGAATTATGGGAAGGGAAAGGGATGTATATATCAGAATATCACCACACAATGATCATGATCGTGATCCTAATCTTGTCCGTCCTTCGCATTGCACGTTGACAATGAATACTTTTTTTTTCCAAAAAATGAATTGGGTGCCATGCCTCGTGCATCTGGGCTACGACGTTGTAATTCCGAGCATACATGTTTTGGGCAAGGCAGAGCATGGATAAATTCAATTCAATGCCTAGCAACAAATTTTCAGCCATTCAGGCAACTGATGCTTGTTGTAACTTTCAGACAACAAGCTCTAAGCCTACCTTTTATTTTAGATTCATTACGATAATGAATGTGTTTCTAGAAATTATCATGGTATAACACGTGCAAAATTGAATTGATATATTCTTGATTTTGACTTGGCTACCAAACATCTCGTTCAATTTATGTTGCACCCGTTGCGACGCACGGGCACTCATGCATCTAGTATACAGATAAAAATATTAATAAAAATAGATTTCGTGACGAATCTAATGCTATTCGTATTTTTAACATAAGCTTGGTCAAACTCAACATAATATAACATATCACTATTCTAGAATTGTATTATTTTCAGGTCAGGACGGAGTAGAATATAGCCGCACTACTACATAGCTTCAAATTTCGAAACCCCAACAGGATCTATCGGAGACATATGGGATCCCGCCTACAATGCCGACCTTGTTTGTTAGTATCGATCAAGATGCATGCACGTCCGTCACCATGCATCCATGTCTCTCTATCTAACACTGTCAATTTTGTTTCCGTCCAGCCATCAGCTTCCTCATCACTTGCCTCTGTGCCCTGGCCCCTGGTTAGTGATCAGAGTAAAACAGAACAGTGCTCCTACTACCATCACTAAACTAGCAATGTTTTCCCAAAAGTTCAGGCATGCAGACCCCTTGTTGCGGTGTGCCATGCATTTGTATTTGTTTACCACTTTGTAAGTACAAAGCAGGTGACAACTACTCTGATCCGGTCTTGGATCTTTTCAAATCGTAGGACTGTGATACATGATCTGTTGTCTTAGCTTGCTGATTTGTAGTATGTGTTGGCACCTAATTAAGCTACATGTACTTTTGACCTTCTTAAACTGACATACTCCTACATATGTTAAATCAAAAGTTAGTGAGTGCGCTGTACTTTTATACTAACATATAGCCCATCTTTTCTATTGGGCGCAGTAGCTAGCTTCTCAACCGTTGAGAACACACATAGGAGTATAGCATAGCTCTAATATTATACTCGTATCTACAGTATAGTGGTTTCAGAAGTGGTACATGTATGCAGTACTCCATGCCTGTTCATTTATTTTTTCAAAAAAAAACTGTGGGAGCTGCAACTAGCAGATGCAACCACACTGACATGAGGTGATAGTGGCGGATTTGTTCTTTTAGTCTGGGCAAATTGAATGGGCGAGTCTTTCGGCAGGCCAGAGATCTAGTTTACTCTTCTAATTGCTACTTAGATCATGTATATAGGACCTCCTAATCCTGGAATCTTGTAACTGATGGTACTCATTATTGTTTTCCCATGTAATTACTACATATATCATGTCGCAAATTAAAGCAGCTTGCTTAGCTTGCTAAAAGCCTCTACGGCCCTGTTCATCCGGCTTATAATCCGTCTTTTTCAGCTTGTTTTTTCAGCCGGAACAATATTTTTCTCTCATAGTAAATCAGTCAACAGTGTTTTTCAGCCGCCTTATCAGCACAGCCGAACGGGGCCTACGTCTCCAAAGATACTCTGTTTTTCTGTTTTGTTGAGAGAGAGAGCATGCGAAGTTGCAACAGCTTGTAAGAGATCGAGCTCAAATGCAACGCAGAAACCAAACTCTGGAGCTAGACGACGACCAGCTTTCAGTGTGGGACAACACTGAAACTGATGATGATGCGGTCCTACAAGTACGTACAGCGTACAGTATATACTGCAGCTGCACGAACTTTCATGGCAATGTGGGGGTATTGCGCGCAGAGAATGGTCTTACTCGCCCACGCATCCACGTCACGTCCTTTCACGAAACAGTGCAGTTCTTAATGCAATTTCCTCTCATTCATTTTTCATATCTGGTTTCCTTTTTCAGAACCAAATACATGTGTGTGTGTGTATAAAGGTCTCGAGTCCTTGACGCATATAACCGCAATAACATACCGAAACAGATGAAACCTGCATATACTAGCACACTGTCTGCCAGGGCTAGTTTTTGGGTGGCATGCTAGAGTACGTATATATAGGAGCCGGAGCCGGTAACTAATCTTTCTGGTTTCACCTGTTTCTAGTCTACTATAGACACGAGACATTTTTGTACAACGTGAGACTTGTTACCGTGGTATTTTTTGGCCTAGCCTAAGCACGACACTGTGCGATTCCGTCATGTGATGTGCTTATGTCGGCCCTTGGCACGCCGGACAACATGCGGCACGGCCCGCAAAATAGCATCGGCTCAGAGAAAGGACTCACACCCATCTCGCCGCTTACTCAAATATACATGAGCCACATGTCTACAACTATATACCCTAGTATCTTGCTCCTCTCCTGGTCATCGCCTCCTGCCTTAACTACCGTCCACTTTCTACTCCCCTTCTTGTTGCAGACTATATTCCAACCTAACCAATAGAAATTTTAAAAAAGACTATACATGATATGTCCATACGTGATCTAGACCTTGTGATTGTTGCGGTCGAGCCTACTGTGGCTTGCTGGTTGCTCTCTGTTGCGTACTTCCTGCCGTTCGACCACAACATGCAAAACCACACACGTCTTCTATGTTGCAGCCGTCGTTGACTAATCACCACGAGTTCGCAAGTCGCACGACGATTGAGTCACCCAAGCCAAGGCCACCTGAAAAATTGTGGTAGAAATTAGCGTGAGAGGGGCACAACCCCTACTGCCCCCTTGCCTCCACCCTTGGACATGGTCACATATCCACCATATCATCTTAGTTTGGATTCCTACTTGAGCTTGCTCAAACTTGGGCCAAAAAGGAAACAATGCATGTGATGGCAGTTGGGTTGGAATCGGCTTCGGAGGAGTTGTGGTTGTAGGAATAAAATTGCCTGAGCATAACTTAACCAAGATAATTTCGCCGACTTTTGTAAATCTTTCGATGTTTGGATAGCTACATCTATTGAACAATTAACTCAGGGGGTGATACCAAATTCTCTAACAACTTCTACAAATCTTAAATTTTGTACCACTTAGTTGAGGTTGCTCCAAAAGGGGATCCTCTAGGTTGTTAAAATCCAAAGTCAATGGCACAAATTATCATGATCATTGGAATCACATAACTAGAATCATTGTTCTTTCCATTGGTTTTGCATGTATTGCGAGATGAAAACTGGAAGTTGATCTGCACTTTCGACCCCACCTTAGCACTAAAGTGACCACTTGAGGCACAAATTCTTATTGTCATTCTAACCTTGGTGTAGCCAAACTAACGATGCATATCCTAATAAAAGCCATAGATAACTTCAGTGATGCTTAGGTAAATGGGGCTTTGTGGGTTTCTTCAAAAGGATTCAAACAGCTTCAGTGATATTAATATCTTAGGTAAATGGGGCTTAATGGGTTTCTTCAAGGGGATTCTAAATGGGACAAGGGTAGGAGAGCAAGGGGAGGGGGGGTCTTGAGCCCCCATACCCCATGCTACAATGTAGCCCAAAAATACCCCTAGAACTTTTATATGAGTTTTACATTGGAGATCTTTTTAAAAAGGTGCTTTAAGATTCACAAAGTTTTTTTAAAAAACAAGCGCTGATACAGTTGTATTATATTTTAAATGGTTTAGCAATATTGTAATACTATGTTTGTAGCTACAGGAACGCTTACCACAAAAATGGATGTGTATATGTATGGTGTTATTCTTATGGAGATCTTTACAAAGATGACATGTACCTAGTACCAATCTTCAGAAAAATGTACTTGATCATGACAAATTTAGGAAGGTTGTAGACCCCACACTAGAGTTGAATTTTGATGACTTGACTCAAACACACCTATTGGAAACAGCAAACCTTGTTTGCCATTGCACTACATTACAACCAAGCCAGAGGCTAGTGATGAATCATTGTGTAAACATTCTTTGCAATATGGTCGACCATTTGAAGCAAATCCTAGTCGATGATGCAACATGGCATTTCGTAAGATTGTAGAATAATGGAAGAAAAAAATCCGTATCTAGATTAGTATGAGGTGGGGACACATGACTCAATATATAAGGGCTAAAAATTTAAAGGAGGGGCTAAAGTGTTGAATATATAGGGGCTAAAAATTTAAGGGGGAGACTAAAGCTGTAACAGAACCGCCCAATTATATGAGATTAAGTAGGAAAATCATCCAACGAGAGGACGATTTAACAAACTTAAGCCCGTATAACCCGGTAGTCCGTGAAATCCCGACGGATTTCAAACCATTTCACATAACAGCCAAGATCGTACTAAGTTTAGCGGTCACCGTCATAAGTTACATAAAAGTTTGCGGCACAAAATACATCGGAGTTTAAACATAGTTATTACAAACCAGGTTCGAATAAAAGTAGCGGAAGAAGTAGTTCAAATCACGCACACACACAGCGTTTGAAATAAAGTGCCAGCTTGTGATCATCTCCAGCAAAAGCATCAGACGAGAAGTAGCGAATGACCATTGCCCATGGTCCTAAGCTTCGCCCATCGCAGGATAGAGGCAGTTGATACAGTAGCCGTAATACATCTGCCCATCTGCAATAAGTGGGAACAAAGCCCTGAGTACGAGAAGGTACTCAGCTAGACTTACCCGACAGAACCAAAATAAAATGACGCCAAGGAGCATGATAGGCTTTCGGGTGGGGTAGCTGACTCATTTGCAAGAAAAGCATTTTTAACTTAACAGTTCTTTTCCAAAAGCATGCAGTATTTTAATCTTTATTACCCTGTCAACTATGTTTACACTTGTGCTAGAGTGACATGTAATTAAGCAAGTAAGGATTACCAATGATCATTAGCAAATAGTTATCATGTCATTGTCCACATAACTATCCAAGTGTTTCATAATCATTACTACGATGAAGTAGCTCAAGTCAAGTGTTCACTATCCAGTGAACGATGGCGATTCGAATCGATTATTAATCAGCTAGTAATTTATTCCTCACACAAACCTCACTCACCCGCTAAAGTGAGGTATTGGTCACCGAGTCAACTATTCAGGTAAAGTCGCGAGCTTGTCAGGAACCACATGTACCCGGGGGCCGCCCGACTGCTCTTTGGCCTTATCATCGCGCCCCCGTATCCTGCCACTACTGCTCCGGTACAGTGCGTTGCGGGCAATCCACTCGGCCCGAATAATCTCCCAGCTTCGCGGTCGAAAGGTACATTATTCGGCCAGCTAAATATGAGGCATGCGTTCAACATGACTCGAGGCCCAACAACGGTCGGTCCTTAATCGACACAGATGGAAAACACTACAGTCCGAAACCCTGCAAGTTTCCTTCTGGTCTCAGATTCATTTCGACACTTATTTATTCTCATATGACATACTTTCATATAGATTCAAGTAATCCCCTATAACTCGTGGATGACAGGCAATCACCCGACTTCTACCGGTCTAAGCAAACTAAGCATTTTTTTTTGACCGCGGACACCAGGGTAACAAGGATCGGGTAAAGCAAGGTGAAACAAGGTATAATGCATCAACGTTTGTAAACAACTCCTAAACGTAATGCATCAAATTAAGTAAAGTCAATAATAAATTATTTGCAAACCGGGAGAGAAATGCTCCGGGGCTTGCCTCGCTCAAAGGAGCTCGGACGGTGGTCAGGGCACTCTAGAAGATCTTCACCGACCTCCTCATCGGCTTCGGTCGACTCCTGCTCTTGAACCTCGGACTGCTCTTCCGGGTCCTCGGGAACTACTACCGGGTTCACTTCCTGCGATCCTGTATGATGCAGAATTATAAGTGCTCATGCCTAGGTGCATTGCAGGGATGACATGAGATGATGATGATGAATGAGATGTAATGAGCATGTTACTTTATTTGGATCGCGTAGAACGTACGACTCTTCTACAAGGTAGTCTACGTCATCCAAGAACATGTACTCAAAAACTATCACCACTATTCCCTACCATGCAAAGGCACCTTGACACTCAAGATGCTTCAAAGATACACCAAAGCATAGTTTACTAACTAATCTTGCATTAAAGGTTGAATGTAAACCCTAGTTAGCACTATGCTTGATCAGCAACACATATTTTGGTAACACAGAAAAATTTTAGAAAATTCCAGTGGATTATTAGCATTAATTATAGCATGCCATAAAAATCTCATTGCATTTGGATTACTAGAACTGCCTATACAAAAATAACAAGTTAAGGCCTAAAAGCGAGCATGAAAATACTTTGCATTATGAAAAGTATCAAACAACAGATTTAGAAATTTTTTCTACATTCTACACAGTAAACAATCACTGTAGAAAAATTATTACTTGCATGTTTTATTTACCTTTATTTAATTAACAAAAATAACAAATACTAGTAATAGAAAGCATTTGAACTACACCTAAAAATTTTTCTACAGAACAGACATGGTACATAACTTTCCTAGCAAGTGTATTGCACAAAAAAATTAACAAACTTGGAACCATATTTTTCTGATTTTTCTATAATTTATTATCAATTTTTCAAGAAAACACCAATTTCAAGGATTAATTAAAACACTACAGAAAAGTAATGAAATATTGACATGCAATATTTTTATATTGTAGATCTGGTTCCAATGAGTCCATAGAAATTTATTTCACAATTTTTGGAGCTGAAATGACTACAAAAACATTTTCCAAAGTATTTTTCACCATGAATAATAAAAGAAAATAGAAAATGATTTTTCGTTAATGATATTGGGCCGGCCCGTGGAAGTCAACCGGCCCGTGGCCGTTTTCGGCCTGATCGCGCGCGCGGGGAAAAGGCGAGCCGGCCCGCTCAGAGGCGCGGCCCACAGGCGCGGTGGCCCAGTGAAGACCGAAGGGGGGGAGAGAACAGAGGCGGCCTCGTCGGCGTTCGGAACCGCGACGGCGTGGTGGTGGCCGACGGCCAACGGCCATCTCCGGCCATGACCCGACCAGCGAGCGCGCGCACAGTGTCCGCGAGGAGATGGCGAACTAGAGAGAGAGGCTCAGGGGGATGGAGAGGGAGCGAGGGAGACGATGGACGGAGCGCGAGTTCGGCGGCCCCGTCGTGGTGGCGCAGCGGGAAGAGCTCGATTGAGCCTTACCGTAGGCGAACAAGGCAAACGGAGGTCCGTTCGGAGGAGAGGAGAAGGTGGCGGAGCTCCGTGCACGAGCAATCGAGCGGTGGTGGTTCACCGGCGTCGGAACACGATGGTGGAGGCGAGGACGTGCGGTGGCGAGCGGCGCTCCCGCTCGGTTTCTCCGGAGGAAAGGGAAAGGGAGCGAGCGAGGCAGTGAGTGGACTGGAGACCGGATGCGCGTGATGATTTGAGGCGGAGCGCGCGCGGGGTCCACGGGCGGCCACGCGGGGGTGTCGCCGGCATGTGGCCGCCACGCGGCGGGCGCGTTCTGCCGCAGCGCCAGCGAGCCGTGCGCGCGAGAGCATGAGGGAGAAGAGAGAGGCCGGACTGGGCCGGGCCGAGGCGGGGAGCGGGCGCGGGCGCGCGCGTGCGGAGGGGGGCCGCTTCCGGCCGCGGGCCGAAACCGAGGCGGCGGCCTGCTAGGTTAGGTTTTGATTTTTTTCAAATTTCTAATTTCAAACAAAATTCAAATACAGTTTTCAAACCTCATTTTGAACAAGAAAAAGACCTTTTCTGGAAATGACCCAAAAATAAATGTTGCTTAGAATTTAATTCTCTACAACTTTGATTAAGGGGCCAACTAAAAATTCTCAACAGATTTTGAATTGGAGAATAAAAGCTAAATAGGGAGTATTTTTGAATATTTTCATATAACATTTTTGAAACCTGTTTTTGACAAAACTTTGAGTAATTTAGTTGCTCCAAAAATTTGACCTATAATTCTAAGTGATATAAAATTTGTAGTTGCACAAATTTTGATGAAAGGTAATTAGCACATTAACATATTACATTACGAATACTATTTTCCAAGCTTTTATTTCACTCAAGTTATAATCTTACCATATATGATTATGGATGATATGACATGTCATGCTTATGATTGCAATGCAAATGCTTGCGTAACACCGGGGTATTACAGCCCTCCCCCCTTATAAAAATCTCGTCCCGAGATTTGGGTTACGAACCATTTATTATAAAATCTTCGTATGCTTTTTGTAGGTATTCACCCGTTTCCCAATATGCATCCCCTTCATCATGATGACTCCATTGTATCTTATACGTTTTCACCACACTGTTTCGAGTAGCCCTCTCCTTGGAATCCAAACCTCGAATTGGCTGCTCACGATACACCAGATCTGACTTAAGTTTTATGCCTCGAGGTTCAATTCTTTCCTCTGGAACGCGCAAACACTTCTTCAGATGTGATACGTGAAAAACTGGGAATATAGCACCCATTGCTTCTGGTAATTCCAATTTATAAGCCACTGGACCCTTTCTTTCCAAAATTTTGTAGGGTCCTACAAATCTGGCGGCAAGCTTTCTGCGTATTCCAAACCGCTTCTTCTTCATTGGTGTGACTTTTAGATAAACATAGTCACCAACTTCGAACACAAGCGGTCTCCTTCTCTTATCCGCATAACTTTTCTGACGTGACTGGGTTGCTCTCATATTTTGTTGAATGATATGAACTTTCTTTTTGGCTTCTTCCACGAAGTCAATACCATAATACCTTCTTTCCCCTGACTCAATCCAGTTTAAAGGTGTTCTACACTTTCGGCCATACAGAGCCTCAAAAGGTGCCATCTTGATGCTTTCTTGATAGCTATTATTATACGCGAACTCTGCTAAGGGTAACCATGACTCCCATGAACCTCTGAAAGACAACACACAAGCTCTTAACATATCTTCTAAAACAGCATTAACTCTTTCAGTCTGACCATCGGTTTGAGGATGATAGGCAGTGCTACGAATCAGACTAGTCCCCAAACCTTTGTGCAAATGCTCCCAAAAGTGAGCAGTGAACTGTGACCCTCTGTCAGACACTATAGTCTTCGGTATGCCCTGCAATCTCACAATCTCCGCAATATACTTCTTGGCATATTGAGGTGGTCTATAATCTGTCTTGACAGGCAAAAAGTGGGCTGTCTTGGTAAGACGATCCACGATTACCCAAATCGAATCATGGCCTTTCTGAGTAGTGGGCAGACCCGTGATGAAATCCATACTTATATCATCCCACTTCCAACTGGGTACTGACAAAGGTTGCAACAATCCGGCGGGTTTCATGTGAATAGCTTTCACCCTACAACATGTGTCACATCTGGCTACATAAGCTGCAATTTCCTTCTTCATCTTTGTCCACCAAAAGCGAGGTCTTAGTTCTTGATACATTTTACTACTGCCAGGATGAATGGACAACTTAGAGAGATGAGCTTCATCCATAATGTTATTCTTAAGCTCTCTATCCTTTGGAACAACAAGACGGTTGTCGAACCACAACACGTCCTGCTCGTCCACTCTGAAGTGTTTTGAGGGTTCTTCTCTAATTTTCCTTTTGATGTGGAATATCCCTTTGTCTGCTTTCTGGCCTTCTATTATCTTACTCTCCAAGGAGCAACTGATCTGAATACTATGTAACACGGCAGGGTGCATTAGATTAAAACCATCCTCGAGTAAGGGTTGCATATTCAAACAATGTGACTTTCTACTCAAAGCATCGGCTACCACATTGGCTTTCCTAGGGTGATACTGTACGTTCAAGTTGTAATCTTTGATTAGTTCTAACCATCTTCGCTGTCTCATGTTCAATTCTGGTTGGGTAAAAATGTACTTGAGACTCTTGTGGTCGGTGAAAATATTGCATACATTTCCAAGTAAATAATGTCTCCAAATCTTTAAGGCATGCACTACGGCGGCAAGCTCAAGATCATGTGTCGGATAATTGATTTCATGTTTCCTCAACTGACGGGAGGCATAAGCAATGACTCTTCCTTCTTGCATCAGAACACAGCCTAATCCTGTTTTTGATGCGTCACAGAACACATCAAAAGGCTTCTCGACGTCGGGCTGCGCAAGAACTGGAGCAGTGGTTAACAGTTTCCGCAAGGTGTGGAAAGCTATCTCACACTCCCCTGTCCACACAAACTTGTGGTCTTTCTGTAACAGACTTGTCATTGGTTTGGCAATCTTCGAGAAGTCTGGTATAAATCGGCGATAGTAACCAGCTAACCCTAGGAAACTCCTGACTTCTGACACTGTGGTTGGAGTTTTCCAATCCATAACCTCTTGCACTTTGCTCGGATCTACCGAAACTCCATTCTCAGATAGAATATGACCAAGGAAAGGAACTTTCTTCAACCAAAATTCACATTTGCTGAACTTAGCATACAACTTATGATCTCTCAGTCTGGTCAAGACAATTCTCAGATGCTCTTCATGATCTTTCTCATTCTCAGAGTATACTAGAATGTCATCAATGAAGACAACTACAAACTTGTCCAACTCTGGCATGAAAACTGTATTCATCAGATACATAAAATATGCAGGAGCATTTGTTAAGCCAAAAGACATAACAAGATACTCGTACAACCCGTATCTGGTAGAAAAGGCGGTTTTCGGGACATCTTGCGGCCTAATCTTTATCTGATGATACCCTGATCTTAGGTCTATCTTGGAGAACACTCTAGCTTTAGCCAACTGATCAAACAAAACATCGATATGAGGCAAAGGATATTTATTCTTGATAGTTACAGCATTAAGAGGTCGATAATCCACACACATTCTCAGAGTACCCTCTTTCTTTTTCTTCACGAACAAGGCAGGACATCCCCATTCAGACTTACTCGGTCAGATAAACCCCTTCTTTAATAATTCCTCCAGTTGCTTCTTCAGCTCAGCTAACTCATCCGGAGGCATCCGATAGGGTCTCCTCGAAATAGGAGCTGTCTCGGGGATCAACTCGATTCCAAACTCAACATCTCTATCTGGAGGAAGGCCAGGTAACTCGTCTGGAAACACATCCGGGAACTCACACACTACCGGGATCTGGTGAATAGGAACAACTTCCATAGCACAGGTCACACTCACAAGGTCTGTTCTTCTAGGCAATGGTACCAAGAAAGTACCCTCTGCCTGGGGATCCTTAAGGGTAAGCATCCGACTGCTTGTATCTATGACTGCCCCCCAGTTCTTCATCCAGTTCATTCCTATTATTACATCCAAAACTAGTCCAGGCATAACTACCAGGTTTACTCGAAACTTTCAACTACCTAACTCAAGGGTTGCCCCTCTAACCATCTGATTGGTTAACACATCAGCCCCAGCTGAACTTATGCGATAACCATAACTCAATTCTGTGCATAGTTGTTCATGCTTCCGTGCAAATGTTTGACTCATAAAAGAATGCGAGGATCCAGAATCAAATAGAACAACTGCAGGGTGATGGTTAACAAGAAACTTACCGGCAGTTACAGGCTCTCCCTCAGGAATCTCATCAACGGTGGTGTGGTGTACACGAGCAGTGTAAGTTTGTTGCTTCTTTTTAGGCGGATAAGGGCAGAACTTTGAAAAGTGGCCTGGCTGACCACAATTGTAGCAGGGCCCCTTCACTGTACCAGCAGATCCTATAGCTCCCTTGGAGTTGCTCTATTCTGCAGCTGCGGTGGTCTTTGTTGGCGGCACGGCCATCTTGTACGGCTTCTGTGGTCCCTTGTAGTTCTGAGTCTTATGCTGTGGCAGCCTGAACCTTGCACCAGGTGCGGATGGACGATAAAAAGAACGATTTGCAATGACAACTCTGGACTATGATGGCCCTGACTCAAACACCCTCTTGCGATTCTTGGATGCAGTGTAGGCGTTGTTGTTCTTTTCTTGTTTCAAACAATCACTGATAAAGTCATTGAATCTGGCGCGGGTATTGGTACCCACATGCTTCATCATCTTTGGACTTAACCCTCTCTTGAAACTAGCAATTCTCTTTGCATCTGTGTCGACCATGTCTGGAGCATAACGGCACAAGTTGTTAAAGGCATGCAGATACTGTGTCACAGTCTTGGTACCCTGATTTAAGGCCAAGAACTCTCCGAGCTTCATCTCAACCAACCCTGGGGGAATATAAACTCCCCTAAACGCTTCAGTGAATTCTCTCCAAGTAATCTGGGCATTGGGAGGAAAGGTGGTGCGGTGATGCTTCCACCACATCCTGCCGGTCCCTGTAGCTGATGTGCAGCATATTCTGTTTTCAGAACTTCTGTCAGCCTCAACACACGGAACTTATCTTCTATAGTGTTGATCCATTCTTCAGCGTCGAGTGGCTCTGCTGCTTCCTTAAAAATAGGTGGCCTAGTATCCATGAAATCCTTGAAGTTGCTGTACTGGTTCACCCCATGGCCACCACCATGATTATTACCTCTCTGAATATTTTCAGCGATGGTACGCAGAAAATCTTCCATATTCCTCTGTGATTGCTCGGCGTTGCGCTGGCTCCCAAGGAACTGTGCGAAGAATACCTCTGCAGTGAGCGGTGGAGGAGGAGGCAATTGTGGCTCTGGCTGTGGCTCCTGGTGGTTGACGTTGTTTGCACCACCCCCACCGGCCCCTGCACCGTTGCCACCAGTTTCAGCGGCCTCATACGTGGCACGACGAGTGTTTGCCATCTGCATTTTTCAGCAACAAGTAATAATTGAGCGAAGTTGTAGTAATTGTATTCGAATGAACAATCATGCCATACTGAATTCATTGGAGAGAACAAGTCATACAATAAAACAGAGGCACAATAATCACATTCCAATTAAAACAACATCACTAATCAAATTACTTCGAATGCAACATCGCGTCCAATACAACCATGTTGCCAGCATACATACACTGGACTTTTATGCGTTCGGGCATCGCATACACAACTAAGTTCCAAAAGATCACCAGTCTCAAGACCGAACAGGATACAACACGATACATGGAAACCAAAAGAAGGCCGTCGCGACAGAGCCTAGCTACTAACGCAGGGCACTATCCTACTCTTCGGGGCCGTCATCGAGGTCGGAGGCGTCACCACCGCTACCTTCAGTAGCAGCGTTGTCGTCGACGTCCATATGGGCGGTGTCCGGAGGAGCATACGGGCCCATCCCGTTGTAGAGGGCATGAAACTCTTCATGCAAGTTGGCATTATACTCTTCTAGCTCCTCGACCCTCTGCCTCAGAAGGTCCCTCTCGTTCCAGGCTTCATTCCTTTCCTGCACTAGCTGTCCCATCATGCGGTCTGCGTTTCTGTTGGCCTGAGTCAACGTCTGCACCCGCTGCATGGCACTCTCACCTCTCTCGAGAGCCCGGTCTCGCTGTAAGCTCATGTCGGCCAACTGCTTCTGCAAGCTAGCTATAGCACGTGCTTGCTTCTTCTTCTGCTTCCTTGCTTCGAGTCGGTCATCACCACGCAGGCCAGTCAAGGTCCAATAGGTACTCTCAAGACCCTGGTATGCTCTGATGGCTGCATACATGGCACTCATGGCGTGGTTATCGCTAGCCCGTCCTTCACTTGGGCCTCTAACCAGGGCACTTCCTTGCGGTTGCACCCAAATGGCATCACGAGGATCATCTCTCGGGAAAGTACCGGCCAAAGCGGCTGCCAACTCATTGGGAAACCTGCTCATTATGTCTCGGATGACGCGAAAGGCTGCACCCTCTGCACCCTCAACTGGAGTGCGCCCTTCAAACTTCAAATGCCAACCATCCTATTCTGGCGCATCACCAAGAGCAGGGACGGTGATTTCCACTACTGCAAGTCCATCCTCAGCTAGCTGGCTCTCACTCCAAGAGTACACCGGCTCTTGACCCTCCGGGTACCCCACATCATGGAGCACTCTCCAAATCAAGGTGGGCATGCTAAACTCGCTTAGAAAAGTGTCCGTGCTGCGGCGCTCCCGTGGGGCCATCTGACGACGGGGTGCTCTTCCGCCAGTGGACTTACGGGCAGTTTGCTTCGTGCGGGCCATCTGTAGCACAAGTTTTAATTACCCGGTGAGAACATATTTTAAGTTGATGTCACTTTTATCAAAATGGGATAATCCTTTTATAAGAGGAGGAATGCATACTATGAATGAAATGCACAGGCAATATGATGCATGCACGAGTCTTACGTTCTCGCAAACTTAGAAAATAAGGACATCTAACGATGAATTCGGTGGCATACAAACGATCCCTCATATACGTAACTAATCGTTCTACACGAAAAACGCTGTTATGTACCTGCAGAAAATTCATTTCAGCCCATTTCCCATGAATGCATGAAAGCAGTAAATCTACCTACACGCTCTACACGAATCCCCAGATGCGTGTACAACGGTAGTATCTACCCAAACACGTCGTCCTATTGACGGCATCGCCTCAACGGACGGAACACCCACACATGCGATACTTTCATAAAAACATGTGTAGAACATGTAATTATTCTAGTATCATATAAGCACTCTCCCTAGATCGGCGGTGTATCCGATCATGCTCTCACAGCTCACACTTACCAAAGCGTAGAGGTAACTGATCCATACATTACCACTCAATTAAGTGGCACTCATACAATAGCACGCCGTATGAGCAACGAAAGAGAAATATGGTGCAAGAACCCCAAGTTAGTACTTAAATATCCACCTAGAGTCCTTAACTGGGCATATAGGATATAACCACTGGCACACTGCTAGTTTGAAAATCACACTTTTTAAACAAAATTTTTGTTTTAAATACACTTATGAACAGTAATCACGCTAAACCTGCTCCGATGCCAGCTGTAACAGAACCGCCCAATTATACGAGATTAAGTAGGAAAATCATCCAACAAGAGGACGATTTAACAAACTTAAGCCCGTATAACCCGGTAGTCCGTGAAATCCCGACGGATTTCAAACCATTTCACATAACAGCCAAGATCGTACTAAGTTTAGCGGTCACCGTCATTACATAAAAGTTTGCGGCACAAAATACATCGGAGTTTAAACATAGTTATTACAAACCAGGTTCGAATAAAAGTAGCGGAAGCAGTAGTTCAAATCACGCACACACACATCGTTTGAAATAAAGTGCCAGCTTGTGATCATCTCCAGCAAAAGCATCAGACGAGAAGTAGCGAATGACCATTGCCCATGGTCCTAAGCTTCGCCCATCGCAGGATAGAGGCAGTTGATACAGTAGCCGTAATACATCTGCCCATCTGCAACAAGTGGGAACAAAGCCCTGAGTACGAGAAGGTACTCAGCTAGACTTACCCGACAGAACCAAAATAAAATGACGCCAAGGAGCATGATATGCTTTCGGGTGGGGTAGCTGACTCATTTGCAAGAAAAGCATTTTTAACTTAACAGTTCTTTTCCAAAAGCATGCAGTATTTTAATCTTTATTACCCTGTCAACTATGTTTACACTTGTGCTAGAGTGACATGTAATTAAGCAAGTAAGGATTACCAATGATCATTAGCAAATAGTTATCATGTCATTGTCCACATAACTATCCAAGTGTTTCATAATCATTACTACGATGAAGTAGCTCAAGTCAAGTGTTCACTATCCAGTGAACGATGGCGATTCGAATCGATTATTAACCAGCTAGTAATTTATTCCTCACACAAACCTCACTCACCCGCTAAAGTGAGGTATTGGTCACCGAGTCAACTATTCAGGTAAAGTCGCGAGCTTGTCAGGAACCACATGTACCCGGGGGCCGCCCGACTGCTCTTTGGCCTTATCATCGCGCCCCCGTATCCTGCCACTACTGCTCCGGTACAGTGCGTTGCGGGCAATCCACTCGGCCCGAATAATCTCCCAGCTTCGCGGTCGAAAGGTACATTATTCGGCCAGCTAAATGTGAGGCATGCGTTCAACATGACTCGAGGCCCAACAACGGTCGGTCCTTAATCGACACAGACGGAAAACACTACAGTCCGAAACCCTGCAAGTTTCCTTCCGGTCTCAGATTCATTTCCAGGGTAACAAGGATCGGGTAAAGCAAGGTGAAACAAGGTATAATGCAGCAACGTTTGCAAACAACTCCTAAATGTAATGCATCAAATTAAGTAAAGTCAATAATAAATTATTTGCAAACCGGGAGAGAAATGCTCCGGGGCTTGCCTCGCTCAAAGGAGCTCGGACGGTGGTTGGGGCACTCTGGAAGATCTTCACCGACCTCCTCTTCGGCTTCGGTCGACTCCTGCTCTTGAACCTCGGACTGCTCTTCCGGGTCCTCGGGAACTGCTACCGGGTTCACTTCCTGCGATCCTGTATGATGCAGAATTATAAGTGCTCATGCCTAGGTGCATTGCAGGGATGGCATGAGATGATGATGATGAATGAGATGTAATGAGCATGTTACTTTATTTGGATCGCGTGGAACGTACGACTCTTCTACAAGGTAGTCTACGTCATCCAAGAACATGTACTCAAAAACTACCACCACTATTCTCTACCATGCAAAGACACCTTGACACTCAAGATGCTTCAAAGATACACCAAAGCATAGTTTACTAACTAATCTTGCATTAAAGGTTGAATGTAAACCATAGTTAGCACTATGCTTGATCAGCAACACATATTTTGGTAGCACAGAAAAATTTTAGAAAATTCCAGTGGATTATTAGCATTAATTATAGCATGCCATAAAAATCTCATTGCATTTGGATTACTAGAACTGCCTATACAAAAATAACAAGTTAAGGCCTAAAAGCGAGCATGAAAATACTTTGCATTATAAAAAGTATCAAATAACAGATTTAGAAATTTTTCCTACTTTCTACACAGTAAACAATCACTGTAGAAAAATTATTACTTGCATGTTTTATTTACCTTTATTTAATTAACAAAAATAACAAATACTAGTAATAGAAAGCATTTGAACTACACCTAAAATTTTTTCTACAGAACAGACATGGTACATAACTTTCCTAGCAAGTGTATTGCACAAAAAGATTAACAAACTTGGAACCACATTTTTCTGATTTTTCTATAATTTATTATCAATTTTTCAAGAAAACACCAATTTCAAGGATTAATTAAAACACTACAGAAAAGTAATGAAATATTGACATGCAATATTTTTATATTGTAGATCTGGTTTCAATGAGTCCATAGAAATTTATTTCACAATTTTTGGAGCTGAAATGACTACAAAAACATTTTCCAAAGTATTTTTCACCATGAATAATAAAAGAAAACAGAAAATAATTTTTCGTTAATGATATTGGGCCGGCCCGTGGAAGTCAACCGGCCCGTGGCCGTTTTCGGCCTGATCGCGCGCGGGGGGAAAAGGCGAGCCGGCCCGCTCAGAGGCGCGGCCCACAGGCGCGGTGGCCCAGTGAAGACCGAAGGGGGGAGAGAACAGAGGTGGCCTCGTCGGCGTTCGGAACCGCGACGGCGTGGCGGTGGCCGACGGCCAACGGCCATCTCCGGCCACGACCCGACCAGCGAGCGCACGCACAGTGTCCGCGAGGAGATGGCGAACTAGAGAGAGAGGCTCAGGGGGATGCAGAGGGAGCGAGGGAGACGATGGACGGAGCGCGAGTTCGGCGGCCCCGTCGTGGTGGCGCAGCGAGAAGAGCTTGATTGAACCTTACCGTAGGCGAACAAGGCAAACGGAGGTCCGTTCGGAGGAGAGGAGAAGGTGGCGGAGCTCTGTGCACGAGCAATCGAGCGGTGGTGGTTCACCGGTGTCGGAAAACGACGGTGGAGGCGAGGACGTGTGGTGGCAAGCGGCGCTCCCGCTCAGTTTCTCCGGAGGAAAGGGAAAGGGAGCGAGCGAGGCAGTGAGTGGACTGGAGACCAGATGCGCATGATGATTTGAGGCGGAGCGCACGCGGGGTCCACGGGCGGCCACGCGGGGGCATCGCCGGCATGCGGCCGCCACGCGGCGGGCGCGTTCTGCCGCAGCGCCAGTGAGCCGCGCGCGCGAGAGCGGGAGGGAGAAGAGAGAGGCCGGACTGGGCCGGGACGAGGCAGGGAGCGGGCGCGAGCGCGCGCGTGCGGAGGCGGGCCGCGTCCGGCCGCGGGCCGAAACCGAGGCGGCGGCCTGCTAGGTTAGGTTTTGATTTTTTTCAAATTTCTAATTTCAAACAAAATTCAAATACAGTTTTCAAACCTCATTTTGAACAAGAAAAAGACCTTTTCTGGAAATGACCCAAAAATAAAAGTTGCTTAGAATTTAATTCTCTACAACTTTGATTAAGGGGCCAACTAAAAATTCTCAACAGATTTTGAATTGGAGAATAAAAGCTAAATAGGGAGTATTTTTGAATATTTTCAGATAACATTTTTGAAACCAGTTTTTGACAAAACTTTGAGTAATTTAGTTGCTCCAAAAATTTGACCTATAATTCTAAGTGATATAAAATTTGTAGTTGCACAAATTTTGATGAAAGGTAATTAGCACATTAACATATTACATTACGAATACTATTTTCCAAGCTTTTATTTCACTCAAGTTATAATCTTACCATATATGATTATGGATGATATGACATGTCATGCTTATGATTGCAATGCAAATGCTTGCGTAACACCGGGGTGTTACAAAAGAAGGGAACCATGGTGTCGGCGTGGGTGGGGGCTTGAGCCCCCCATCCCCCACACAACCTCTACACACCTTGATAGACGCATCACTGTCAATATATTAGGTTCAAAATAATATTAGTTACCATGAAGGCATGAACTAATTATTCTAACTTGACTATTGAAAATAAAGGTCATACAATAGTTGAACCACCTAAACATCCCCACCTTAATGGTTCAATTACAAATGGAAGAAAAAGAAATCAATCTGACTAACCTCTCTCTCAACAAAATAATGTTTCTAACAAGCATATTTGAGAGTTACCTACTTCCCTCCTTGCCTACTGTCGCCTGCTCTCCTCGTCACCAGTCCCCACGTAGCCACGCCTTCCCCATTGAAAGGATCAAGATGCCCAAGGAGGGGGTTATGAATTGGGCTAATATAAAATTCTCACGAATTAAAACCTATCACTTAGCCCATTTCACCCCTTGTGCCTAGTATGTGTTTCTAGCCTATGCACAAAAGTTTTGTCATCATAGTCCCAACCCTAAGCTAACATGTCAGTTCTAGGAATGTAAAAACATATAAGTAATTGCACAAAAGTAAATGCTCAAAGTAAAGAGAGGGTTAGGAACGCGGTGATGTTCTTCTGAGGTATCGGGGAGTTGGCACTCCTCACTAGTTCTCATTGGAGCACCCGTGCAAGGATATAGCTCCCTCTTGATCTGCACAAGGATAAATTGCTCTCTACGGGTTGATTCTTCGCCACTCTGGCACGATGAATGACCCACAACCATTCACAACATCACTTGGGCCTCTCAGAATTGCCTTTGAAAGATCACCAAGCCATCTAGGTGATGCTGATCACTAAGATTAACAAGCACAAACTCTCACTTGACCTAAATAAGCCAAATGAGGATGGTGGATGCACACTTGCTACTCCCTATGAACTATTGGTGTCCTTAATCTTGCAATTATTAGCAAACTCAAATCACTCCACTAAGCTTGAACTCCCCTTTGCACTAGGCGCTGGACTCGACACTGTCCAACCACCGAACATGTCCTATGGACAACCCTAGCTACTTACACGTAGCACTTTGTTCGGTGGGTTATTGACCTGAGCACCCAACTAGTAAGCCCTCATTCACTTCCTTTTCAACCATCTTCATGAATGGGGTTACTTCTACTTGATCTTTGGGCTTCCATTGAGTTACCTAGTGCTAAGTTTGACAAGTGTGTACTACGCCTACTCACTAGACTCACCTAGGTCAAGCTATTAGTTCATACCCCCTTTATAGTATGGCTAAAGGAAAAACAAAGTCATAAACTATTCTAAGTGTCCCTCAACACCAATTGACACTTAGAACTAGTTTGTCCTTAACCATGTCGCTTGTCATTTGAAAATGGAATCGAATTTCATCAAATTGGGGCATGAAAACCATTGATTGCCCATTAATCAATCATCATTATGACCTAACTTATAACACCTCTATAAAACACACGTTAGTCATAATGATTGTGTCGTCATTATTTGCCAACACCGAATTAGGGGCCTAGATGCTTTCACTCTTGCTTTCGCTGGTGAAAGGTCCTACTATGGCTAGAGGGGGGTCAATAGCCTATTAAAATTCTACAAAACGCTAGAGCAACTTGATTAGTAAGACAAATGGCGAAATGCAAGTTTTGCTCTAGCTCTACAAGGGTTGCAAGCCACCTATCCAATCAATTCTAGCCACTATGATCTCTAGGCACACAATTTTCTAAGTCACTACGAGCTCTCAAGAACTAGCTACACTAAAGAGCCCAACTAGGTGAGAAGCTATACTACCAAAGATAAGACAAGCTCTCAAAACTAATTACACTAAAGAGCTTGTTACAACTAGTTTGCAGGAATGTAAATGAGAGGTATGTGATCTTTATACCGCTGCGTCAAGGGATGAACTAATCATAATGTAGAAAACCAATCACCAGGAGAAAACCAATCAATCACAAGATGAACACAAGATTTTTCTCCTGAGGTTCACGTGCTTGCCGGCATGCTAGTCTCCATTGTGTCGAATAACACTTGGTGGTTCGGCGGCTAAGAGGTGTAGCACGAACCTCGTCCAACCCGTGGACACCTTAAGAATCTACCCATAAGTGAGGTAGCTAAATGAGACGCCCAATCCACTAGAGTTGCCTTTGGCACTCCATCGAGAAAAGGCATAAGAACTCCTCACAAATCACCGGGAGGTGGCCAAGAACAATACCAACTCTTGCCACAACTCCTCCGCTGCTCCAAGCCATCTAGGTAGCAGCAACCACCAAGAGTAACAAGAATCCCGCAGCTCAAACGATCCCCAAGTGCCACTAGATGCAAACTCACAAGCAAATACACTTGGAATCACTCAATCTTACTTTAAATTAGCAATCAAGTAAGAGAGATGAGTGGGAGGGAGTACGTTCAGCTCAAGAGGATATCAAGATGATAAAAAATGCCAAGAATGCTCCCCAAGAGCCGGCCACCAACTATTTATAAGCCCCCCAAACAAATAGAGCCCTTAGGGTCACGAAGGGGTTCAACACGACCTGACTGGACGCGCCGATCAGGCTGACCAGACACAGGCCCAGCATCCAGTCACTGCCGTCCAAACGCGCCGATGCCTACTACGCGTCCCTCTTTGAATATCGTTCGTTGATCTTCAACGATCGCTGAACAGTCAAGGTCACGGTCAAAGGATGACCGAACACGCCGCTCCGCTCCACCTGACGCTGAACCACGTGGAGTCCGGTCGTTTCCAGAGAGCTCCTAGAGCGCAAAATTAGTGACTAGACGTGTCCGGTCGGGGTCGACCTGACGCGCCTGGCGTCCGATCAGCACAACGCCCTTCTCCTACGCTTGCGCTCCGGCTGACGTCAGCACTGCACCTGATGATAAACAGTGATACGCCAGCGTCCGATCGCCACCATCCGCGCCTTGCCAACTGGTGACCGGACGCGCAGGTGCGCCACGACCCAGCGTCCGATCTAACCTTCGCCTCCTTGGCCTTCTGTGCGCAACCAGTCAATACTGACCGGACGTTGGGCCAGCGTCTAGTCACTGCATGACCAGCGTCCGGTTAGTGTTTCTCAGCGAGAAACACTTCCGTGACTTCGCCACCTTCTCAACCCTTACTTAAATGTGTTAGCCACCAAGTGTATCACCTTGTGCACGTGTGTTAGCATATTTTCACAAACATTTTCAAGGGTTATGTTAGCTCACACTATGTCCTAATGCATATGCTCATATGAATTTACCTAGTGGCACTTGATAACCGTTTCAACCGTGAAATTCCCCTCTTCATAGTACGACTATTAATCCTAAGTCACTCACACTCTCTATGGTGTCTTGAGTGCAAAATAAAAACCTAATGATACCGTTGCCTTGATCAACTTGTTTTTGTTTTTCTCTTTCTTCTTTTCCAAGTTGAGCCCTTGATCATCTTGTGGTCAACACCATCATCACCATGATCCTTCTCTAGGCTCCACCACTTGGCAAGTACCAACCTCAACTACTACATACACTTAGTCATAGAGGTTAGCATTAGGGTTTCATCAATTGTCCAAAACCAAACTAGGACTTTCAGCTGGCAGCTACTTTCTTCTCGGGCCCTAGCTAGGCACCCCTCTCCCTCTCGCCCATAGTGATTCTACCCCTGTCCCTCGTCCCGACTTCCGAGTCTAGGGAGCTCTCTTGTGGTGGGGCTAGGGAAGTGACAGTTGGTGGTGAGTAGGGATGAGCACAAAACTTTTGATATGAGGAATGCGTTGATAGTAAGACATATCGTGCCTTGGTGGCGTCGTTCTTAGGCGAGCCATGTCGTGTTTCCAACCGTTTCAACCTGGCACCGTAGGTTGCCGTACCATTCCTAGGCCAAGTACAGTATAGCCTAGGAGCACGACCATGTCGTGCTTGGTCTGTTGAAATTGGATCGTGTTTGTTTGGGCCCAAGCTGTGACAGACTGGGCAACCTAATTAGACATCTATAGGCTGATGGAGGGAGGGAGAGAGAGAGAAAAAAATGGCTCATTGCTACAATGTATAACCATAGAAGTTGGAGCAGTTTTGAAACCCTACTAAACGAGAACTAAACTTGTACCCATTGTTTATGTGCCGTATTAAGGTTTTAAAAAAAATTAACTTCACAATTTTTTTAGTATTAGTTAGTCAAATTATATACATACTAGTCCACCAACCTGTTCTTCGTCCTGCAACTAATTGATTTAAAGTTCATAAATAAATTTCTTACCTACAACTAAAATTGCTTATTTTTGTTTGTATGTTCTCTGTATTTTCTTATACATATATAGATACTATTTAATCTCTAACTTTGTTGCCCTACAAGATTGGACATTTTTTATTTTGTGAGAATTTCTATGGTTTATATTTTTAGTGCGCCTCGGATGATTAAAATAAATCCCTTCAATTAGAAACAGTGGTAGAGATAGGTAACTAAAAGGCCAATTTAAGAGGGTTACTTTGATTATTTACATGATTTACCTGCTCCCCATCCAGTCCTTTGTCTGAAGCGTGGAGTGCATCTTACCTGCAACCTAACTGAAGTAAACTACTAATTACACAGTTGACAGTACTCCTACTACCACTAAACAAGCAGTATAACCCTCCACGAGTTGAGGCAGACAGTTCATGTCTCAGAGTGTCGGTTTGTCACCATTTCTGATTATACTACTAAGTAGTTGAGCCGGTGAAATCTGTCCAAGGATCGACTCAAACTGACGATGTGCCCCGTAATAACCGGTTTAAAAGTTTTGAATTCCTACTGGCTGCTGATCTCTACTAGCGATTTAAGTACTTGTACTGTTAACCTTCTTAATCTGACAAGGAGTAGGTTAGTGCATATATTGTACTTTTTGAAACTTTGGGACTCTCTAATGTTCTGTACTGGCATTTCTTAGACTAGTAGCCTCTTAACCGTTGAGAAGACCTATACATATGACACTACTTAAACCTTTTAATTACTAACACCTTGTACTGTTGTTTAAAAAATAGTATGTTATATGAATACGCACAACAGGTTTCTGTTTGTTTTAAAAACTCGACCAGAGAGCGAGGTACTAGCTGCTTAGTTCGTTCTTAAATTCTGAGTGGCGAATAATCTTCCACGTACAATAGCCAGGGATGAACATGGGATCAGGAAAGTAAACATCTACTCCCTCCATTCATTTTTAAGGTGTGTAAAGATTTTTTTAAAAAAATGTTTTTAGTGGTATACTTTGATCATCAATTTTGTCTTTCAGTATATCACCAATTGCTTCAAAATCAATGGCTGGTGCAGTTTGCCAAGCCAATGGCGACTGGTCCAGCTTTGAGCACTGAAACTCATAACGATCGCGCCATTCACCGATGTACAGTATGTTAAACTGTACTCCCTCCCTCCTTTAACGTGTCGTTGTAGATTTCGGCATAGGAACTAAGACTACCATAGTGGGATGGTAGTTTTAGAGTATGAATATAGAGTAAAAACTATTGCACTGGATACTCTAAAACGATACTCTATCCTTTCTCTCACTCTATATTTAGAGTAGTACAGTGTTTACTCTATAGTGTACAGTGACGGCCCCACTAGTTAAACAAAGGAAAAAATGCTATAACTCATAAACCAAAAATCCAAATTAAATTTTGATTGCACCATTAAATTCGTCTCAATAAATCCTTCAAAACTAGATCACACATGAATATATTTAGATAAAGTGACAAGTGGGTTCCATAATGGATAGAGTGGACAGAGGATGATATAGAGGATGGATGAGTACGGGAGAATTAAGTATAGAGGAGAGAATCTTGCTGAAGACGTATAGAGGATGAATATAGAGGTCCATAAGTGCGGATAGCATAACAAGCCTAGCAACACAGACCCGAACACCCTTATAAAACATTCACCAGCTGTGAAAATACAGCTCATTAATGCTCATTTTGGATTGAAAGAAGCGGCATGGCACACAAGCAATTTTTTATAGTAAACAAAACAGTGGTCACACAACTTTTTTACTGTTACACATGCACGGCATTTTTTTTATTTAAAGAAACCAAAAATTACACCAAATCACGCGCGGCAAACAGCCCTGGGTGCCAAACAAATACCAGTGCGCTCTATTTTTACACAGAAGAGGCAAACTAAAATTTGAACCTAAAGCTCCTAGCGCCATTTCTCCAACTCGTGTGCCAGTAAAGCCTGATAACCTTTCCTTCCACTCATTTGAACCATTCACCTCTCATGCATCCTCCATGCCAATAGACTTGAACACAGTACCAGAGGGAGGGGAGGAGTTGCCAGATCTCAACAAGAAGCCTGATGAACATGAAGAGGATGATAATCCCTTTGAAGATGTAGTGGATGCAATTGAAGTTGGGGGATCTGGTCACTTTGGTCTCCATCCTGATCAAATTGATGAACAAGCAAAAATTCAAGGTAAGCACATTTGTTTGTATCCAAATCTGAGTGTACTGTTTCAAGCTCTCTCTCTACCCCCTAAAATTATGTTGGTTTATTGCTGTCCTAAAAATCAGGAGCAACATCAGGGATTTTAGTATAGGCATGTTTACTTCATCTCTACTAAAATGACAGGCAACATCGGGAATTTTTAGTGTTTATTTATCTATCACCTGAAACTCTTGCAGCAGGGCTTCTCTTTATCTTATATCTGTCCTAGAATCAGTATGAACTGGTTTACTCTCTCATAAAAATGCAAGCAACATTAGTTAAGTTTATTGTGTCAGGCATGCAACTCATATTTGCTTCTGGTTCAAAATGAAATTGTAGTGAGGGGAGAATAACTCACTTGTGCGGGTGACGATGCCTTTCATATTCATCAGCTGCTTCTGTACAGGTGATAATGTTGGCCATCCATTTGATTTGAATGATCCACTGGTAGAACAACAAGGAAACCTGCATGCAGGTGATTATTTCCATTAGGTCAAGTCATGTTTGCAAGAATAATTGTCCCTGTGAAAAGTTTGATAATTTATTTAATGACAATCAGCACACACACCATCTACATTTTTTTGTAGGAAATGACAACACTGCCTTATAAGCAGAACAAGATACCTTGGACAATCTCATACAAGACTTCGGCATGTACACAGATGCTGTTGACATCATATTTGATGAAGAGGAGTTGTCCGACTCGGATGATGACGAAGATCAGCAAACCTAGGAAGAAGAAGCAACAAATATGGTCAGGATTTTGACGGAAAGAGAAAGGCAAGATATTTATGAAGATTTGCTTCGGCTAAACAGTAATGGCAAATTAAAAAGGGACAACACAACACTTGTTGCTGCAAAGTACAATGTCCATGTGCGTACAATACAACGGGTATGGCAGAGAGCAAAAAAAATATTTAGAACAAGGTATATCAATAGATGTCAAATCTTTGCGACCTAAGAATTGTGGTCGTAAGAAAATTCAAGTGGACCTCACAAGGGTTGTTGATATTCCCTTAAACAGAAGGGGTACCATATGGTCACTAGCAACTGCTTTTAATATCAATAAAAGCTCTCTACATAGGTTGTTCAAAAGAAGGCTTGCTACGATGACACTCAAACTCATTGAAGCCTTATTTGAAGGAAGAAAACAAACAGACAAGGCTGCGGTGGGTTATCTCTATGCTACAAGAAAGTACTCTACCAGACAATCCCAAGTTCAAGGAAACGAAAAATATTATTCACTCAGACAAAGAAGAATATGACTATGTACATGCATCCAGATGAAGAAGACTCACATAGGACAGTGCAATAAGAATGCCATTTACAAAGTCATGTTTTATTCTGTTGTTGGAAGGCCCAGGTTTGATGCTGAAGGGAGATGCTATTTTGATGGGAAACTAGGCATATGGGCTTTTGTGCGAACGGTACTAATCTCTGTCTGAATAATACTTGCAAACCCTTTTATGTTATTTGAAATAACATTCTTTTTAATTACAAGAACCAACAAAAAGGGGAAGTCGCAACAGACTAAGGGACACACCTATCACAAAGATCATGAAGGTTGATAGACAAACAATGAGATCTTATATGATCGACAATCTCATACCAGCAATACAAGCTCGTTGGCCCAGAGAAGCATGGCATGAGACAATATGGATACAACAGGACAATGCTCCTTCTCATGTACCAGTAGATGATGCAGTTTTTGCTGCAACAGTAGCTCGAACAGGCCTCGATATACGCCTAATGAACCAACCTCCTAATTCTCCTGATATGAACTGTCTTGACCTTGGTTTCTTTACTTCTCTTCAGTCGCTAACGGATAGAACAACATCTAGAAACATAGATGAGCTCATCTAGAATGTGTACATTGAATATCAAAACTACAACCCCATCCTTCTCAATAGGGTATTCATCACACTACAAACATGCATGATTAAAGTTATGAAGGATAATGGAGGCACTAGGTACAAGATCCCTCATATGAACAAAGAGAGGCTAGAGTCACAAGACATGCTCCTTACAGCTCTAAGTTGTGATAGCCAGCTAGTTCAAAGGGCTTTTGAGTTGTTCAACACTTAATGGTTGTGTTCATGTAAACATGCTTTTGCGGTGTATAAATAAAATCTCTGTACATATATATAACCATGTATAAATTCTCTCTCTATATATATATGACCATGTATAAATTCTCTATATCATGTGGCAGCGACAAACTAGTAATTCCTTAGTGTGTCATTTAACATTGCAACTCACAAAGTAAACCATAACATAAATATATGCAAGCACCGCAAATCAAAATGAACCAAACTAGTCCAACATAAACCATCACTGCAAACAACCAAAATACCATCAAGTACCATCAGTGCAAACAACCAACAACCCATCAGTACCATCAGCACTAAGGTCGAGTTACAATCAAAATATTACCACTACCTTGACTACCATCTTGTGTGTTGTAGCCCAATGGTTCTAACGTTTGGAACTCTTGAAAACATCTTCATATGCAGGAATGAAGGTAGTGAACATGTCCGTTACTTGTTCATTTAAGTCGTCATCTTCCACCTGTGAATGGCCTCGCAAGTCCACACCATCTTGAAACCAACAACCCTCATCGTCAGTTTTCAGATCAGAGAAGCTAGCTTTATGGTCCACCTTCTCCTTGCTAGTATCCATCTGCACCTTGGCACACGACATATCCAGCTTGTCGCTCTCCATCTCCACATTGGCACTCTCCTGCTCCAACTTTACACTACCCATCTGCACCGTGCCACAAAGCATGTCTAACTTGTCACTCTCCACCTCTAACTTCACACTGTCCACCTCCAGCTTGGCACTCTCCTTGAAGTTGACCCTGTCCATCTGGACCTTGCCAGACAACATCTCCAACTTGTCGCTGTCCATGTCCACCTTGCCACTCTCCTTCTCAATCTTGACATTGTCCATATGCAGCTTGTTGCTCTCCATGTCTACCTTGGAAATCTCCTTCTCCTGCTCCTTCTCAAAAATAAGCTCGCACCACTGGTGAAGCATGGTATTGCACAGAATGATAGAATTTATACACAAAATCAGTGGTGGAGCTTGGAGCAAAACATAGGCAAGGCCAATTTACCATTCAATCCGAATGTACACAGGCGGTGAAAAATTTAGTCTTAGTACTTATAACAACTCCCCGTGCCAAAATTAAGTCACATTGTCACTCCCTGAGAAGTCAAATATTTTTTATTTTGACTAAATATATAATAAATCCTTAATATTTATGATGTAAAATAGGTATCATTACATTACTTGCTTCAATATTTTTATGATGTAAAATAGGTTGACCATGTGGCTGCAAGCTGCAGACCTATCGACTTAGTGTATGTGCACAAAATCAGCAAGTTACCACAAAATCAGCAACGTTAAGATGGCTTACCCGAGACGCCCATGACCTTTGTTGCCACACGGCCCAACACTTCTGCTCACTGTAACAATGTCCTGTGGCTGCGTCTCAGGCACGTACTCATCCTCATCGCCAGGTAAAGATGAACCCTTAACATATTCTTCTTCATCCGAATCAGGTATCAACTCGAATCGATCCGCACCACCTTCCTGTGTATCTTGAGAAAAATCTTGTCCTTCAATGGCGATGCAGTTAAGCTCACGGTCCCACCAAGTTCCACGATGACGATCCTGACCGCGCATCGGCTTTGCAGGCCACATCCTATGGCTTGAAGGGATTCCTAAGGCACACTTCATTCGCAAGTGGCGAATGAACCGGCTAGGCCCATGTGCCCCGTTGCCGCCTGCTATCCAAGGATTGCCTGACAGAAAAACACTGCAATAAGAGTAAAACACTTGATTCTCATGCAAATGATGAACTGATATGACAGAAAAAGGAAGGGACTACAAAATTTGAGAAACAGAAGCCATTCTGAGCTAAGCAATAGCCTATGTGGCTGTGTACTCTCCAAAACATAACGAGAGAGCAAGAGTATTGCAAAAATTATGTGCCTATCAAATGTTGTGGCCTTATGATTCAGAATATTATACCTTGAAGTTGTCCTAGATATGAAAAACCAAAAGACGGCCAACAAAAATTAGCTGATTTGTTAGGGGACAAGGTGCTTACTTAATACACAGTATTTCTTGCGGATTAGTATATGTACAATTGAATCAGGAAGATTAATGCAGTACCTAGGGCGAGCACATTTTGGATAAAGTATTAATTCTTTACAAAGAAACAAACCTGCAGTATTTTTTTAAAAAAAGAAGTACATCAGCATTCCTGGTCAAAACTAATAGAAATACACTGTATTTTTATGAGTCCAGTTACTATTTGTGATGGAAGCACTATGCTTTCAAAGTATTGAGTCGTCTATATGACTTCTCTAGTCAATATAGTATGCAAACACAATTGCTCCCTGATTTCATTTTCATGCGCTATTCATTGGATGCAGGTGGATCCATTTATCCATATTTTAAAGGAACCTTAAGGTGAGATAAGGCAGGGTCATCTTACAGGCCTACTCCTACATGAATGGAGCAGCCTAATTCTGACGTTTGCATACATGATCATGCAAGCAACAGGATTTCTGAGCATAATAGTAGGTGAGCCATATTCTTCCTAAATGTCTAGGCCATCAACAGAGTGGATTAGATGCGCCTAACTTAATTTTCTGAGCACTATAACAGATTATTCCTAAATGTTTAAGCCATATTTTTCTATTTACTTCCGGTGCTCATGGACATGGAAAGATTGAAGTTTTTTGAGAATAGAGATGTTGTGATTTTTGGAGGAGGAATACCTTGACAAAACTTGAGGGTCCTCAGCATAGGCCCTCAGATGCAGCCCACTCCGCCTTGGCCTGGTAGGAGGCAAGGTTGTGGGAGGCGCCGCGATGACAACAGAGGGCAGCGTCGACGAGATGCGGCGAGCCTGTGCGGATCGGCGCTGAAGTCGTGCTTTGCCCTTGCGCTGTCGGATGAGTGTTGGCGGTGTCAGGTGGAGAAAGGGCCTACGCTCCCAGCTCCTGTGGCCCGGCGTGGGATGCAAGGGAGGGGCTGGGCCGGAGGAGGAGGCGGACGCCATGCGCCGCCGCACGAACTTGGAGCATGTGCTCCCGCCTCCCGCGGCCCGGCAACCGGCGACGACGCGGATGGGGCGACTAGTGACGAGGATGGGGCGAGCGTCTACGAGGATGCGGCGCCCGGTGACGATGTGGATGCGGATGGGGCGACCGGCGATGGACGAGGATGCGGATGCGGTAGAAGGGGCCGGCGAGATTGGGGATCGGTGGATTTTTTGTGAGGGGGAAGCGGCGAAGGGATAAGGCTGCTGCGGCCTGCGGGCAGAGGCTTCACATGGTGGGAGCCTGCACCTATGCGTGGAACCCGCACACTAGCCCAACGACACACATTTAGGGACAACACTCCCAGCCCAAAACGACGCACATTAAGGGACGAATGGAGTACTAGTATGCGTTCAAGCAGCCGCACGGTCTTCTCTGCCTCCTGTCTGTGTCCAATCCTATGGTGCATTGCAGTGCGTCCCTCGGTTCCTTCAAAAGTTTAGGAGTCCCATTTCTATGTTGGTCCAAGATACCATACCATTAATTACTCCTCCAGTGAAAAAAGTAATTATAGATTTAAATCAAATCAATTTTTCTTAAATTTGTTTATATTTTAAAATATATTATATGATCAATTTAGTGATATTTATTTGGTATCATCAATATTAGTATTTTTTTATGAATTTAGTCAAATTTTAAATCGTTTGACTCCCCAAAATATGAAAATTGTATTTCTTTTTTGACTGAAGGAGTACCTACTTAGAGCATCCCCACTGGTCCTCTAATATCTTACCCCCATTAAAATGGTATTAGAGCATCTCCAAAGAGTCTTTCTAAATCTCACTCTCTAAAATCATCATTTAGAGAGTCATTTGCATAAAAATCGTTTTCTATACCTTTTCACTCTCCAATAGTTTTTCTATATCCAGCTAGTGAAAATCTAGAATAGAAGATGATTATATTTGGATAACCATTTCTAGAGAAGCTGTTGGAGGGTAGTTTTTCTCCAAAATCTCTATTCCTAACATTCAGGAAGGATATAGAGTCTCTTATAGATGCTCTTAGATCCCCAACATTGTCCAGGATTATTGGGGGAAATGATTTGTAGTCCCCCAATAGTCTGTCTTCATTATTTCTTTCTTACATACGAACCCTACCTGTAAGTAGTCAATTTATTCTATTCTATTTCATTTTGTTGTCTACTTTATCTTCATCAAGCATCTCTCTCTTCACATCCTATTTCACCGCTGGCCACCCTTCCTCACCAGCCTCGCCTCCCTTCCCCTAGTAGCTTGCACCTCTCCCTCAAGCTGTCATCGATTTGAGGTGGCATAGCTACAAGCAAAGAGCCCAATCTTGGCAAATAACAGAGGTCACTGTCGTTGGCATACTCCCTTCGTCTCAAAAAAGTGATGTTCTGGGAACGGACACAAAAACCAACGAGCCAGGCAAAAGACTACAATACCCCTACATCCTCTCTCCTTCTCTTCCTCCCCGTCGGACCGTCGGTGCCCACCCGCGCGCCAGACACAGTCTCACCCTAGCCGGATCCAGTGGCTCCTGCCGCGGAGGGATCGGGACGGGCGCGACTCCAGCAGAGCATGGCCGAATCCAGTCATCTAGCGAATCTAGCTCCGGCGGAGGGGTCGTGACGAGGTCGGATCCCGCGACTCTAGCTCTGGAACTTGGCTGGGGTGGGGACAGGCGCAGCTCTGATGGAGGAGAAGAGGAGGCACCGACGGAGAAGACGGGTGCGACGGATCTAGCGACTCCTGCCACGGAGGGGTCTGGACAGGTACGGCTCTGGCAGAAGAGAAGAGGAGGCACCGGCAGAGAAGACGGGTGTGGTGGGGAGGTGCTCTGCCCAGTGCCAGCCTGCTGCGCTTTGACGCTAGTCGCCGGATCCACCTCTGCTTCGGGGTTGGTCAGATCGGGATGGACGGCGAGCGGGCCGTGGAGGCACCATCGCGGCCGCGTCCTAGAGGTGTCGTCCCAGCCGCGTCTCTGTTGGATGATGTAGGTGCGAAAATGATGAGGTGGGAGGAGTGCGGCAGGTGGGCCCCTCGCCTAGAACGGCACTTTCTATGGGATAAGGGTCAAACGCCAGAACGTCACTCTTTCTACGACGGAGGGAGTAGATTCCAGTGGCACAACGAACAACAACCGTTGCACATTACTTAATAAATGTATCTGAAAAGGCCTGTTTGGAACCGCTTAAAAGCGGACTCGCAGTGCTAGAACACGATAATTGCGCCAAACGCATTCCGGCTGCGGCGATTCTTTTCACCGCCTCAAGCCACGTACCGTGGAGTTTGAACTACGATCATGATGTTTGGACCACAGATCTCAAAACCAAACAGGGCCAAACAATCGTTAGGGATTTTCCTATTAAATCATCTTGAAATTATATGGCAATGCATCGAACAACAGGACTGATTGCAGAAAAAACGTTACACATCAAATGTACAACTGCCTTACACGTCAATCAAAAAGAAATCATCATTCTTCTTTTATCACGTCGTAAGTAAATTTTGTGAAGACCAATGAACATCGAGTCCATCCCTCACATATTCTGTCTTTCAGTAAACGCCTCCCGCCAAAAAAAAAGATGGATATTTCCAATAGCACATCCAAAATGCAGGTTTGTACTAATCATGCAGGATTTCAAGTGGTAAGGCACTCCGATCCCATCATACTGTATGTAAGTCACGGAAATCCTGCGTTCCAAAGAAGATCTAAAACTAAGCGAGTCTAGCTGTTCTAGTAATCTTAAGGATGTACTAATTCAGTGAAAATTTGAATCAAAAGTAGAATCTTAAGGACGGCAAATGAACAGAACAGGTTTCAAAAGAGTTACCGAATGAATCCGATTCACTGCCCTCCTTTTTCCTGTGGGGTGTGTACTCGTAGTACGTACGGTCTGTGTCTTGTTTCTCAGAACAGTAGAGCAACAAAAAGGCACCGCAACACCCCATTAACGGCCACATGCTATGGTACGTACTAGTAGTGTTTGCAGCAGTCGCAGTGCGGTGGAATCGTCCGTAGCAGCATCATAACCCTCCCTACTCAAGTCTCGGAGTAAAGGAGGGGAGGAGGGACGAGAGCAGCACGAACGAGCCGTGCGAATCGCAAATCACTGCATCCGAACCAAGAGGAATCATCCAAACAAAAAGACGAGATGTAGAGACATCTGAGCGCAGCGGCGTAGTACACCCATTCGGCCATGCATTCATCATCATCAGCTGCTGCAGGAAAGGCCAGTTTTCACATGGAGATGGAGATAGAACAACCACTGCGAGTTAGTGAGTGAGTGTGAGTGTGAGTGTGAGCCGGTTTAGTTCTCAGAAAATTTTGCAAAATTTTTCAGATTCTCTGTCACATCGAATCTTTAGACACATGCATCAAGTATTAAATATACATAAAAAATAAAATTAATTACACAGTTTAGACGAAATAGACGAGATAAATCTTTTAAGCCTAATTAGATTATGATTGGACACTAATTGTCAAATAACAACGAAACGTGCTACAGGGTCATTTTGCAAAAAATTTCGCAACTGAACAAGCCCTGTGAGGGCGAGCTTCCTGAAAACGCAAAATGATTCAAACTAGCACATGCTATACATATATATTCATCAGTCTTCTGTGCTCTGGGCGCCAATGTTCTATGCCTGTGCCCTACACACATTTATTTACTCATCAGATCAGAGTTAAGGGCCTCAGCTCAGGACCATGTGTGTAAAGAGAGAGATCAAGCAACTCGCTGATACTAGTACTGTGCAAGCTACGGTACTCATTCAGGCGGTGTTTATAGTTCATCGAATTTAGAGTGTCAAATTCATTGTAGCGATACTGTAGCATTTCATTTGTATTTGGTAATAATTGTCCAACCATTGATTAAGTAGGCTCAAAACATTCGTCTCGCAAAGTACAACTAAACTATGTAATTAGTTTTTGATTTCATCTATATTTAGTACTTCATGCATGTATCGTTTTTTACGGATTTGCAGTGAAAGCACAGTGCATTTTTCAGGAACTAAACATAGCCTCATTCATATTCACCTGACGCTCTCAGATGGTATCACTGTGCCATCACCACAGTATGGTACAGTACTATGAAAATTGAGAGCTCAGCAATTGCTCAATGTCAGTGATCAAAGAGAGTATCGATGTACAATTCAGAGGCCTTGTTCAGTTCCCGATTCGGGACCCCCCCCGATTCGCTACAGTAAGCTACAGTGCGCATTAAATGCGCACTGTAGCAATTTGTTTGTATTTGGTAAAAATTGTCCAAATTTTGACTAATTAGGCTTAAAATGTTCGTCTCGCAAAGTACAATAAAACTGTACAATTAGTTTTAAATTTCATCTACATTTAGTACTACATGCATGTGCCGGTATTTTGATGTGATGGGAATCTTCTTTTTGCATAGTGGAATTTATGGGTTGAATTTGGCAACTAAACAAGGGCAGAAATTTAAAAACAAAAGAAGCTGTCTCCATCCCCACAGCGTGGCTCTTGAGTGGCGGAGGCGGGTTAATCAGTACTAGGGTGTCAAGGCTATGGTGTCAAGGCTATGTTTAGTTTTCAAAAATTTTCAAGA
The DNA here is from genome assembly GCA_038087645.1 of Saccharum hybrid cultivar R570. Lineage (NCBI taxonomy): Eukaryota > Viridiplantae > Streptophyta > Magnoliopsida > Poales > Poaceae > Saccharum > Saccharum hybrid cultivar. The sequence goes on from JAQSUU010000423.1 coordinate 1,540,370, forward strand.
TTCTCCGTCACATCGAATGTTTGACACATATATAGAATATTAAATGTAGACGAAAAAAACTAATTACATAATTTGGAAGAAAACCACGAGACGAATCTTTTAAGTCTAATTAGTCCATGATTGGACACTAATTAACAAATACAAATAAAAGTACTACACTAGTCAAAGCAAAAAATTTCGCAAACTAAACGCACCCTAAATCACTAAACACCGAGTAGAGAATCAGCTGTAGGAGATGGAGATGTCCAACCAATGAAAGCCCAGCAGTGCCGGGACTCGAAAATACTGCTCCCTTCATGTCCCTAGAGAATGTCGTTTTCGGCATAACACGGTCTAAAAAAATAACTTTGACCACTACTTTTTACTATAAAATATTTATAGAATATAATCAATATGTACTTTTATAAACTACATTTCGAGATCTACTTATATCATTTTTATATTTTAAAACTCAACCTAAAAGAATTGATTTGTAGTTAAAATTTAAAATATTTGACTTAAAACGACTTGGAATATGGAGGGAGTATACCTTACGAAATATGTTAAATCACTACAAACTTGAATGAAACATTCACAAACAGTTCCGCCAGCTCTCCCGATGAACAGTTTTGCTGCTGATGCACATACATCTGCGGATTGTCTCCTGCTGCACAAACAATTCCTGTGCACAGCACAAGGCATACGAAGGAGTACAACAGTATATAGACTCAACAACCACTAGTTGGTGAAGAGCCTGTTTAGTTTGCAAAAAGCAAACCCAAAAAGTGCTACAGTACCTATCACATCAAATCTTACGGCATATGCATGGAGTACTAAATATAGGCGAAAGAAAAAACTAATTACACAGTTTGGTTGTAAATCACGAGACAAATCTTTTAAGCCTAATTAGTCTATAATTAGACACAAATTGCCAAATAAAACGAAAAATGCTACATTAACCAAATCCAAACTTTTTCGCCAACTAGTGCCTCTGGGGCCTCTGGGGCCTGCAAGCAAACGTTCGTCAGCCTCTGAAATCTGAATTCACTGCCATGCCCTCTCGAGTCTGGTCGATGCCTGCTGCTGCATCAAATCAAATGAAATCATATTGCAGTGCATTGCAGCGCAGTGGCTGTCCATTTCATTCCTGGGATTCAGATTTACACATCCAACGAGGCCTTGTTTACGCCTTCTCTAGATGCAAGGGTAGAGTTAAAAAAATTTCACTGTTTTCGTGGCATCAACTTTTACACGTATACATAAAGCATTAAATATAGATAAAAAAATAACTAATTATATAGTTTAGTTATAAATCACGAGACGAATCTTTTTAGCCTAGTTAATCTATAATTGGATACAATTGTCAAATACAAACGAAAGTGCTATAGTTAGAAAAATTCTAACATTTTACCAACTAAACAAGGCCTTAGATCTCTTCCAAATTCTAAATTTTTACACTCTCTCTCCATCACATGGAATCTTTGGATATATGCATAGAGCATTAAATATAGATTAAAAAATAATTAATTACACAGTTTAGTTGTAAATTACGAGACGAATCTTTTGAGCCTAATTATGATTGACACTAATTACCAAATACAAATGAAAGTGTTACAGTAGCTAAATTCTAATTTTTTTCATCTAAATACCCCAGTCTGCATTTTTCTCTGGACTGTGTCCTAGTTCTACGGGACACATAATATAATAGATATCTTCAACGAGGAATGAATCCCCGGTCTCTTGGCCATCTGGTCACTGTAGCAGGCTCTGTTCATGTGACTTCGGTCACTGTTTATGTGGTCCCAACACTGTTTATGTGGGTCCCATAGACACTGTTCAATTTTTTTTTGCTTATCTTTTTTTTACTCCTCTTTAAACCGGCGTTGTAGTGCGCCCCCTGTGCTAGTATATTTAAGTTGCTGAGATGGATAGGTAATATGGGGGACAGCAGGAATTGAAAGTTTAAGGAGTAATGTATCATTACTGACGAAACCTGAAAGGACTACGGAGCCTTCATTGGCATAAATGTTGACGTTGTGTTCTCAGAATTCTGCTATCATCATGCATGGCAACATTGGCAAAGGTAAATGAACAATAATAGTTTTTCAAGCCATTGCTATATAAGTATTCAGGTCACTTGTGAAGATTAATCCGCAATATTGTAAAAAGAAAAACTATAATCTCGGGGTGGTTAGAAAGCATTGAATTTTAAACAAGGACCATCCAATGGGACCAAGCCTGAGGCTATCCCCACTCATGGACCTCTATATTCATCCTCTATACGTCCTAGTCAGCAAGATTCTCTCATCTATATTTAATTCTTCCGCACTCATTCATCCTCTGTATCATCCTCTATCCACTCTATCCACTGTAGGACCCACTTATTACTTTATCTAAATATATCCATGTGTGATCTAGTTTTGAAGGATTTATTGAGACGAATTTAATGGTGCAATCGAAATTTAATTTGGATTTTTGGTTTGTGAGTTATAGCATTTTTTCTCTTTGTTTAGCTAGTGTAGCCGCCACTGCCCACTATAGAGTAAGCACTGTACCACTGTACCACTCTAAATATAGAGTGAGAGAAAGGATAGAGTATCGTTTTAAGTACCTAATGCAGCAGTTTTTACTCTATATTCATACTCTAAAGTTTTAGAGTATCCTTTAGAGTACCCAGTGCGGGTAGTCTGATGCGCCTGGTACCATCACTTGACACCTGACAGAATATGTTCTTGCATCGCCTTCGCCAAAGGAATCAAAATCCTGCTCACTGAACTCCTCGATTGGATGCAGGAAATTTCCAGCTGCAGTAGTTTTGTTTTCCGAGTCCCGAGGCACTACAGTTATTAACTGCACAAATACTCTGTACTCGGCGTCCTCTAATACTCTGTACTCGGCGTCCTCTTGATATCTTGGTTCTCTTCGGCAGACTGTTTTTTTTGGCTTATAAGTCAATTGTGCCTGATTTGCTGTGAGAGAAAAATATTGTTCCACGGCTGATAAGCCGTGCTGATAAGCTCAGCCGAACAGGGGGCTTGTTTAGATAAAAAACTTTTCATGAAAAAGTAACGAATTTTGTGGCATATGCATAGAGTATTAAATATAGACAGAAAAAACTAATTGCACAGTTTGGTTGAAAATCACGAGATGAATGTTTTGAGTCTAATTAGTCCGTGATTTGACACTAAAGTGCTACAGTATAAATGTGCTAATGCCGGATTAATTAGGCTTAATAAATTCGTCTCGCGGTTTCTAGGCAAGCTATGTAATTAGTTTTTATTAGTATCAAAAAAATCTCTTCCAACATCGCACAAAACATCCAATATGACATTTTCTCGAAAACTTTTCACCAACTAAACACACTCTGAAATAAGTTTATATGATGAATGCTCGAGAATCTGAGATGATGTTAGTGCACCCTGAAATAAGTTTATATGATGAATGCTCGAGAATCTAAGATGATGTTAGTGCAGAAAGGATTGAAGATCTGCTCAAGGAATCGTCCCTGTATTTGGAACTTCCAATACCTACCAGGGTAGTACAATACAAGATGAAATCGGCAGCAGTATATTTTGTAATGAGCTTTTCTTTCAAGGTCTTCCATGTAACCTGTAACTTATCAGCAAAGGCCCTGTTCTGCAGGTCATGTTTCGGCTTGTTTCAGCTTGTTTCAGCTTATTCTCTCTCACAGAATACTATTGAATCAGCCGAAATCAGCCGGCTTTTCCACCAGCCGAACCAGCCCAAAGTCCGATTATCTGTGACAGAAAACTCTTTGAAGGGCATTTTCTTTATTTCTTTTTGATCAACCTTTGAAGGGCATTTTCAAATGCCAAGTATATGACCAGATGACAGAAAAACAAACAAAAACAATAAGGAATAGGTCTAATTTCCTACCTTGCTCGTTATAATTCAGCCTGCTTAAACGTACCCAGTAAGAGCATCTTCAACAAGACCACCCTACTTCAGATTTAGGTAGCGGAGGCTAAAAAACCAACTCCAACAAGCCCCTACTAGACCCCCCACATTTGTTGGCCTCCTACTTTTTCCCCTCCACCCTCTACTTCTGTTGGCCCCCCTACTCTCCACCGTGCAAAATCTGGATGAGAGAGATGACAAAAGAGCCCCACGCGTCATTGACTACTAAAACGAATTTGAGTAGTATGGTTTAGGTAGTATTGTTGGAGTTGGAAGTAAAATATGAGTAGTCTCAAAATAGGTAGTTTCCTAAATAGAGAATTAGGGGGGTGTGTTTTAGATAGTATTGCTGAAGATGCTCTAAGGCCCAGCAATATTAGCATGGGCCTATGCAGGGCTCATGTTTCAGTGAGCCTGCAAACACTGAACTAGCTTCCATGAAAAAATAGCCCAGCACAAGCAAATTTATTTTCTTTTCTCAAAAATAAGCAAATTTATTCTCTTTATTTTTCTTCACTAAGAAGAGTCAAACAATGATTCAGGCAACAGCATGTTTGGTTTATGGCACGAGGCAATCCGGGATGATCCGTACCTGAGCCAGAACAGTGACGTCAGCGCAACGCCACGCAGAGGTTGTTGTTGTTGGCTTAAACTGAAGAAGAGTACTCGACATTCCTTTGGGTGTTATGTGTGTTATTATTCTTCATCTCCTTCTATGTTTTTTCCGTGATCGTATAATGTTGTCTTTTACCTAATTTGCAATATAACAAACTTGTTTACCTCTGCTATGCGTTTTCAAGATCCACTAAGCAACAATAGGTTGCAGAGAACAATAAATGCAACAAACCATAAAAATCTGTGAAAAAACAAACAAACAAGATGGAAAGGACACGAAGGTTTTTTTTTTTTTTTTGCCTTCACCCATCACATCGAATATTTGACACATATATAGACTACTAAACGTAGATGAAAAAAACTAATTGTATAGTTCTTGAAAAAATCACGAAACGAATCTTTTAAGCCTAATTAGTCCATAAAAAACCTTAAGTGCTACAATACCATCGTATGCTAATGACAGATTAATCAGTATCATTAGATTCGTCTCACAATTTTCTGACGAGTTTTGTAATTTGTTTTTTTATTAGTATAAAAAACCTCTCCCGACATCCTTCCTATGTATCCAACGTGACAGAAAAAAATTCTTTTCGCGAAGTAAACGCAGCCGAAATATGCACAAAACGTGGTCGGCAGGCTTCGAATATTGTGTTGTTGAACTGCATCCTGCTGGAACTGTGCCAGCAAGAGCCGCTGCGACGCGAACCTGAGCGAGTCCTGACGGCGTCGGCGTCGACGCCAGCCATGGCGGCGCCTCTGTCCTCCACCGATTCGCTGGTTCCGCCCCTCCGCCGCCGCCCGCGCCGCCTCGTCTTCGACAGCCGCTACGGCTGGATGTAAGAGACACACGACCCCCAGCCAGCTCCCCCATCTCTGTCTCTCTCGCTCGCCGCCGAGATCCTGTTTTCGTGTGCTCTGACGCTCCCTCCCTCCCCTTTCCCTCCCGCAGCTTCGACGAGTGGACGGACCCCGCCGACCAAGCCCTCTCCGGCGGCCGCGGAATGTCAGTGCTTCCCCTCCCGCGTTCCGTGGATGCTGGATTTCCTCAGAGTTCCTTCTTTTCCCCAATTTTCCCAGCCTCAACTCTCGTTCATACCTGCCCTGCTGCTTCTCAGGTTCTGTGCGGTGACGGTGGCGCGGTCGCTGGTGAACGCTGCGGCGTCCTCGGTAATCTCCTTGCTGGCAAGTTAGGATATGTGCTGAATTTTGTCATCTTCGCTGGATTAGATTGTTGGGAAAGGGGGCGAGCGTGCTAGGGTGCATTGGACAAATCTAGGCGATAATAGAGTGGCATGCTAGCATCACTTTGTTCTTGTTACGGATTTGCAGTGACAATACAAGCTCTGGTATTCTGAGTTCTGAATTCTACAATGGATTTATCATTACTCCCCAGATTCACTGTGCTTTCACATCATCAGTTTATGGTCACATCTTTAACGTTTGGGGTTTATGACAAGTACAAGCTGGGCAACATCATCGGCACGTGATTTAATTCCAGGAATTTGTTTGTTGGGTGGAGATTTCTAGATTGCAAAAATAGGATGAGGCAACCAATTTGAGGTCTAATATGATATATATGTTTTTTTTTCTGAAAGTTATTCATCAGAGTTGTTCATATGATTGGCATTTGTCTTTTCCTAACTTTACTAATCTCGCAAGGCTTCCGTGTCATCCAGGAAACTCAGAATCACTGTGTATTCAATTTTGGATAACATTCTGAAAAATATGAACAGTTCTATTCTGAGATCATTGATCTATTCTGAACCTTTATTTACCTTAGATGAATTATTACTGCGGTGGATTGTTAATCTTTGAAAACTGCTAAATGTGTATTCGACTACATGCAGGGAACATTTTCTTTGAGGACTTAACTCTGGACTCTGTTCCTATCAACTGTTCATGTTTTAGCAATTTATATTTGGTGGGTGTTCATATGGTAGAAATGAAGCCATGCATATCCATGAGGTTATCAGAACTTACCAGCTGAACTGAATATGATCCACTTTTATGTCAAATACTCAATTGTGCTTGTAGATTAGTCATGTCAGTCAATAATGCCTATATATGATGTCATCCTTCCAATTATTCCAATTGATGATTCTACCCACTCTAGTACTACACATCAGTTATTATGGTTACTTGAATACATCAAGCATGCAGGTTATCTCCTAATCATAAAGAGAGAAATGGAAAAACCTTTGATTTGGCTATATTAATAGAACATCATCCTGATATCTAACAACTCGTTTGTTCCATCACAGATTAACTATGCTGCCAGTTCGATCAGCAGAGTTCTTGAACACCCCAAAAGACTGCCTCTACCAGCACATATGTCTACCCTAGCATTCCGCAAGAAGCAGCAAGCCTGGTTTCGTGAACTTGAATGCTCTGGAGTCGTAGCTGATCTTAAGTTAACACACTGCTATACTCATTCTGTACTGGAATGTACAGCAACTGATTGTCTCTGTTTAACAAAGAAGCATGGCCATCTGTAAGCAATGTATCAGAAAATTATAAGACACTTATCCTTAGAAAAAGCTAATTTGTTATCTATATCCTGTTTCTACTCTAATGCGGCAAATGATGACGCAGTTATTTACTGGGGTGCTAGTCATGAACTCATTACAGTGTTGAATGACAAGGACCATTACACTTTTATAGCTGAATCCATGTAGCAAATGAAAAGGATAGTGCCCAACTCATGCTGACTTTTATAATGTTCTTACACTTACGAATAGAATTTTAATTATCTCATTTTACCAAGGGATTAGAGTCTTGAAAAACTTCCACTTACATTTTTTTGAAGTTATAATGTCTAGAAACCCTTTTCAGAATAATGGCATTAGATTTATCTTGTGAAATACTGTCATAGATATATAGATGTTTGTCTGTGGAGAAATAATTCTCAGTGTATTCACTTTGCATATTTTGGTTGAAGTAAAAATCCAGCATTCGGGGTGGTAAAAATGAAACGAAGGCCCTCGGCTCTTGGCAACTTTGCTTCTCATCATAAGTCTGAGTGGAAGAATGGCAACATCAATTCTCATCATTACTGACGAAGCCTGAAAGGACTACAGAGCCTTCATTGGCATAAATGTTGTGTTCTCAGAATTCTGCTACCATCATGCATGGCAACATTGGCAAAGTTAATGAATAATAATAGTTTTTCAAGCCATTGCTATGTAGTCAGGTCACTTGTGAAGATTAATCCGCAATATTGTAAAAAGAAAAACTGTAATCCCAGGGTGCTTAGAAACCATTGAATTTTAAACAAGGACCATCCAATGGGACAAGCCTGCCTGATGCGCCTGCTAAGTGCTTAACATCACTTGACAGCTGACAGAATATATTCTTGCAGGAGTGCCTTCGCCAAAGGAATTAAAATCCTGCTCACTGAACTCCTGGAATGGATGCAGGGAATTTCCGGCTGCAGTAGGTTTGTTTTCCCTAGGCACTACAGTTTTTTTTTTTTGAAAGAGCGGCAAGAGCTTTGCCGAACGAAATATTAGATGAAGAAAAGAAAAAGAGGCACAAAATTCAGTCACCCACTACAGTTTATTGACATGTTGAAATACTCGGTGCCCTCTTGATGTCTTCAAATAAGTTTTACATGACGAATGCTCCAGAATCTGAGATGATGTTAGTGCAGAAAGAATTTAAGATATGCTCAAGGAATTATCCCTGCATTTGGAGCTTCCAATACCTACCAGGCTAGTACAATACAAGATGAAGTTGACAGCAGTATATTATTCTAATGAGCTTTTCTTCAAAGTCTTAGATTTTTTTTTGAGCAAAAGGTCTTATATGTAACCTGTAACTTACCAGTGAAGTCCGATTATCCGTGATAGACTACTCTTTGAAGGGGCATTTTCAAGTGCCAAGTGTATGACCAGGTGACAATAAGCCCAAAAAACAAACAAATATAATAAGGAATAGGTCCAATATGCTAGCACCAGGCCCAACTGTATTTAGGGATGAAAACGGACGGAATTTTTCCCGTACCGTCCCGTTCCATTCCGTTTTCTACATTTTTCCGTCCGTTTCCGTATTTGCGAGATCCCGTTTTCGTATTTGCAGAAGTAGAAAATGGTGTTTTCCATTCGTTTCCGAGTAATCCCGTTTTAATACGGAATAAACCCATATTTATCCCGTTTTCAATCTATGCTCAACATGTTTAACAATTACATGTCCTTATGTTATGTTAATATAACTACGAATCACCAAATATGCATGTTATGTTCACGTACATAGCATGTAAATAAATATTAAACTTTGTATATATTATTACATGACTTTATATATGTATACTTTGAGAATATTAGATTATGTGATCTTAATTTAATTTTCCGGCTCTCCATCTGTATTTGTCCGTTTCCGTATGTCCGCATATTCCGATTCCGTTTTCGAACCTGCATTTTCCGAACTCGCTCCCGTTTCCGCCAAAAAATATAGAAACGGAAGTAGAAATAGGGTTTTTTCGTCCGTTTTCATCCCTAACTGTATTAGACTGTCTCCAACAGCGCAACCTATACCCAAAATAGGTCATGCACAGTGCTTTGCCTACCTAGAAACACCTTCCAACAGATGACCCAAACAGATGACCTATTTTGCCTACTAGCCGAATCGACACGCAAAAAAGCGTCCTCTCTGGACGACGACGCAAATGAAACACGCTCATAGTGGTGGGCCTGACGACGGCGAGGCAGGGTGGGAGGCGGGCGGCGGCGCTCGACGGGGAGGCGGGCGAAGCTCGGCGGGGTGGGAGGCGGGCGGAGCTCGACATCGAATCAGCCAGGCGGGAACGCGGCGAGGAGCCAGCGGCGGATCCGAGCTCCTCCTCGCCTGCGGCCGCAAGATTCGGGCTCCTCTATCCCGCGACCGCCGGATCCGGGAGGGAGGGGAGGGAGAGACGCCGTGCTCAACGATGGAGGGGAGAGAGGGAGGGGCGGCGCCGGGGTAGAGAGGGAGAGAAGGAGGGGTGGCGCGTGCAGAGATGCGGGCGGTGCTCGGTGGGGAGGAGGCGGCCGGCGCTCGGCGGGGAGAAATAGGTCTCGGTTTGGGTTCGCTGTTGGAGTACGGCAGTCTTGGGTGCGTTGCTCGTTTGCTGTGCGTGACCCAAACGGGTGAAATAGGTCTCAGTTTGGGTCGGCTCTGTTGGAGATAGTCTTAGTAGTAAGGCCCAATTGTATTAGTAAGGCTCATATTTCAGTGGGCCTGCAAACATTGAATTAGCTTCCACGCAAAATAGTCCGGCACAAGCAAAAAAAATTATTTTGCTAAAAAAAAGCAAAATTTATTTATTTTCTTCCCTTTAAAAAAAGCAAAATTTATTTTCTTTTAAGTGTTCAGATGGATAGGTCGAGATGGTACACTCATAGGCGACACAGTGATGAAGCCTTAAAGGACTAGAGAGCCTGAATTGGCATAAACGTTGTGTTCTGCAGTTTCTACTATATTTGCATCGTGTATGACGACATGTAAATCGATATTAGATGCAAATTTTGCAAGAAGAAACAAGCTCTTTTGGAGTAGTGTTCCAACACAATATATCCACACATAGATACGAAATTTTCTCGACGACAACACGGGTGCAGGCAACAACTAAAAAAACTGCAGAACAGAATCGATTCAATCCACTGCTATATAACCAGGTCAAGTGAAGGTTAATCCGGAATAACTGTAACTTTTGTGAAAAGAAACATTGCAGTGTTTTTTTTAGCTGTAACTTTTGTGAAAAGAAACATTGCAGTGTTGGGTGGCTAGAAAACGTTGAATTTTAATATTTAAAAAACCGAGGGCCATCCTATGGAACAAGGTATGGTTTGCCATGTAACAACTAACAACCCTGGACAGAATAGATCCTCTCAGTGGTGCCTTCGCCAAAGGAATTGAAATCAAATCGTGCTCACTTACTCGCTGAACTACTCCTGGAATGGCTGCAGGAAATTCTTAGTGCAGTATATTTGTTGTGCCGGGGCACTGCAGGTTGGTATTAACTTGCTCAGTTTATACATAATAATAACCCATTGAGAGGTTGTTTGGATGCCAGCCTTTATTTGCCACAGCACAGGTGTGGCGGCCATAGATTGTGGCGGCTAAATTGACCGCCACAGACTGTGGCGAGATTCCTGAAGCTTTAACTCTTGTACAGCTGTGGCAACCTCATCTTAGTCATGAACCAAGCAGGGGACAAAACTGTTGTGGCAGCCATATATGTGGCGTGGCACGTGAAGACGAGGAACCAAACAGCCTCTGAGTCTCTTGATATCTTCAAATAAATTTACTTAATAATAATAAATGCTCGAAAATCTGAGATGACGAAACAAGTACACAAAGAATTGAAGTTCTGCTCCACAAGTCATTACTGCATTTGGACCTTGGGACTTCTCGATACCTCGATACAAGGGGAAGTTCAGCCGTATCATTCAACGTCATCGACGTAACCTAGAACTTAGCTACAAAGTCCATTTTTTCCTGTGATATTCTCGATACCTATGACACAGGGCTAATAATACAGCGTTGCTGGCTGTATGTGCTGTTCATCTCTCCGCCCACTCATATACTCTTCATTACAACTAATATATGACCCACGTGTCTCTCTCACAAGGTTCCTCGGATTTGGTGTCTACTTATAGCCCGCTTCCCTTCTCTTTCCTCTACGTCAGCATTCTCTCTTTCTCCTCTTCTCTTTCCTTCACGTCAGCATTCAACATACATAAAGTCTGCTATTGTATCTCATTCAACGTCATCGACATAACCTAGAACTTAGCAACAAAGACCTTTTTTTCTGTGATATCGCGGAGTCCGATCTGTGATGGAAACTTCTCATTTTGCCCTGATGACAAACTGACATAAATAGACACACGAAAACGAACAAAATATAATACGGAACAGGCCTGATGGGCTACCTAGCCTGTTCTGTTTCAGCATAAACAAAACTACCCATAAGGCCCAACTGTACCTGCATGAACTAGCTTGCATGCAAAATCTTACAGCCAAGCAAATTAATTACCTTTAGAGTTTCCTTATAAAAAGAGGGAAACAATAATTAAGACACAAGCGTCCCTAAAAATGATTCAAACATGTGTACACAAATTGCCATTACACAGTTATATTCATGCGTAAACATGGACGATGAACATTGTTAGGAACTGAATCAGTAAATGAAAGGATTCCGCACAAGTCCAGCTTTTTTAAACAGAATATCTAAGAGAGTAACCCTTAATAATCCTGGTTGACCCTACTATGTTCTGGGCTCTGCTTCTATTACATTGCCACTCCGAACAGGAATCACGTTACAAGGTGTGTACTTCTCCAGGTCAATCTATTGATTGAGTCTATAGCTTCTTCCTCTGAAGGCGCCAGTCCCGGCATTGCCGTTGGCTGGTGGCCGGACAGGAGCGTTGGCTTGCATGCCTATTCTGAATCGAGCAACAATCTTATGTCTGTGCAAGTGCAGCAGGTTAAGGAGACAAGGAGCAGATATATTTTTAAAAATAAAGTAGCTAAGTTCGGATGGATGCTGTGCTCTCCGCAGCGGCTACCTGGTCGCTTGCGGATGGATGCTAACCTTTCTACCGGTGGATGCTTTGCCACCACGGCCTCACCCACCCTCTGTTGACGACCATTGCGCGGATGTATTTCTCTTGGCAGGCATAGTCGGTCGGTCTGTTGAGGTGGAGGTCCCCCCCCCCCCCTCGTGTATTCTTGCTGTTCGTTTGTGTTTTTTTTGTGTTCGTGTCTTTGGGATTCCTCCGGTAATCCTAGGATTACTTGGGAGTCCTTTGTATCCGTGTTCCGGCCTTTCTTTTGGCCTTTCCTCTTAATGAAAAACGGGTAAAAGACCCGATCGAGAAAAAAGAAAAAAAATAAAGTAGCAATAGCGCAGAAATTGATCTTAGTTGTATATGCAAACTGAGAGAATGCTTTGGCCATGACCGTGTAAAAGGATACACCCATTTCGGAGTCTTGAGGTAGTTCTTTCCGGTGGCAAGAGGGTGCAACACTGAAAAGAAGTAGTAGAGATGTCCAATCATGATACCCAGAAGGCCAGGCTTTAATGATGACCCAAATATCACATCCAATAAGAGCATAACCCATGGAAGATAAAACGCCTGCAAAAAAAAGGGAGTACATCAACTACTAAGGAATTAATCATATTGTCCACAGGTCCGCAAGGCTTACTTTGCCTGTTCACCGATCGAGCAACACGGAAATGGGAATTGCAATCAATGGTAGTGAAATTACATACCCTCAATTGGAAGAGGCCGTATATATTTATCTGAGCATTCGGACTCTCTCGGCTCCAGACATAAACAAGCATGCTGACCATAGGTATTCCCAATGCATAAGTATTGAATACGGGAATAACAGACACCACCTGATTCAAGCAATGTGAGTTATACGCAAGTTTAGTAAAGTTCAAGAATGTCTCTTGGTTTGGTCTAATCTGAAATTCTGAATGCAGAAACAACTACTACTGACCAATAGTGAGATGGCACCAAATATCATCATCCACAAGAAATCTGCAGTTCGTTTATCAAATGCTCCCTTTTCCAGCATGACACCATACCTTGCTCTATGTAAGTCAATTTCAAACAACCAAAGATAATTTAAAAATTATAGATACTGTGGAAGTAACAATATTTTATCATTTGTGTTCAGCAAAACTTTCACTTACATCATCAGAAGGCGAATACCGAAGTTTATGGAAAATGGTCCCAGAAAGAAGAAACTTGTAAATAGCCTCCATACCTGCAGGGTCCATTTTTCTAATATATAAAAAATGAAGATATAGAGGAGTGCAAAACATGTAATTTACAAGTTCCAAGCATAAGTACATGATAGACTGCAGAATATATTAAATCAAAACAAAAGTGTTCAGATCTATTCATAGAAAATCAAATATAGAAGGGTGGAATGCAATACATATATTTCAAAACAAACTCAAGCAAAGTAATTTCCCCTTAATTATCAGGCAAGGTAATCCAGCATGTTACAATGTCCTACCTAATAGAAGCTTACAATGTTTTGCAGTCGAAACTAAGCGATAATAATGTCGAAACTAAGAGAAAACAGAAACAGAAGCTAACCTCAAACTTCTTGAACACCCAAGGGTAATATAATACAAGAAAATCGCCATCCACGATATGGAGCCAAACTAGCACGGTGCTAAAGAAACACAATGTCCCATATGCCTTGCTTATAGGTGGAAGTGATTTGTAGTACCTGAAGAAGGCAAGTGAGCACACATTCCAAAGCAGCTTCAAAGCTAAAGGATTTATACTTGTTTCTTAGTACAAAGCCTCCAGAAACTAGTACTCCATCCGTTCCAGATTATAAGACGTTTTGGCTTTTCTAGATACATAGCAAAATAAGCAATGTATCTAGACATAGAGTATATCTAAGTGCATAGCAAAAGTCACGTATCTAGAAAAGCCAAAACGTCTTATAATTTGAAACAGAGGGGGTAATAATTTACAATAATAATTGACAACTAATGCATGAGCAGAAATAAGAGCAGCACTAGTAAACCAATGGACAAGACATCACTCTATTAGTTTAGGTAATAGAATCAAGATACGAAATTTGCAATTAGAAGCATAAGCACAACAAGGCTAAAGTTACTGGCACAAGCCATTCCCTCCCAATTGCATTATAGATTCATGGTCAATTCTGCATATGTCACTCTGATGTTTTGTCTCTTCTCTTTTACCTGTTGCATTTGAATGCATGTGCCAACTGCCAACATTTCATAACTTTGGCCACTAATTTTCATTTATTCATATTTTTCACATACAAATTATTTAGTTGATGCTTCACAGTATAATTTTAATTATTTTGGCCAGCATATAATTAGAACAGGTAAGGATCAAAGGGTGCACAATGGAGACTGCTAATAGTCAAATTGGCAATTGAAGCAGAATTGAGGTAGTTGCCTGCTCAATTGATGTGTTTGTTGAATGGACAGTGGACACTATAGAGGGTAGGAGAGGAGTACAAAAATCATGAGTTCATAAACTGGCTCAAAAACCCATATCAGAACCTCGTGCCTTAGTGAACAAATTCAAATAGGAATAATTTAGCAGAGCTAAGGGTCACAGGGTCAGAAAAACAGGCCAAACTGGTTTCATCATTTCAGCTAGTACAAAAATGGTGACAGTTTCAGATGACTAGATCTATGGATTTTAACCACCGGCACCAACATCTTTAATCAAATTCTTTTGTTGATTGGCAGAGTCATCACCATTCACCAGTATCAAGGGCCCTATAATCAAAGAACATCAAAGGGGGTGTCTTCATGATATATTGTACTGTCAATGATGCCCCAGCAAAAGCAAAAGGGGAAAGAAAAAACGAGTCGCGTTTGTAGATTTCGACAACAGCAAAGTGGCAAAATATTATTAGTAATTTATAGAATACCTCTGCATCAGGTGATGCACACTCCAGCTCTTCCTTTCGAATTAAACTAAACGCGAATTATTAGTAATTTATAGAATACCCTTATTCAGAAACCAGGAATCATTTTTCGCCAAACACACTAAGTATGCAGCACAAACAGCCATGGAACTAAATGACATAAAAATGATCTGTAAGAATTACGTATTGACATTGTCATCACTGACACGTCCAGAAAACCTTCCAGCCCAAGATCACAAAGTTTTAAGTGCATGGAAAATAATATTGTTATTCAAACTTGAATGAAAATGGAGCCTGTAAACAACCAATTCAGGTGCTAGAATTTTCACAGGAATAAAGGCAAGTGGTGAATCAACTTCGCTTCTAAGTTGAAAGACTATTTACCATGAGTGATAACTAACCCTTCATCTTGTGACAGTACAAACTCGCAGTACAAAGCCGGTTAGCCGGATGACATGTATATAACGCTGTAGCAGTCCAGCAACATATAGAGATAATAAAATCACTAGAGCACCGACGAATATGAACCTATCAGCTCAAACCCCCGACCAATTTCGAAAAAGCCGAACCCAAAGTGGCGCCACGACTCCGGAACCCCAGCCCTCTACTGTCGCAACCCCAGGATAAGCCCACTCTATTCTGATAAAAAATGATAGAATCCATCGATTACTCGGAACAGTTCAGCTCGAATTCCTCTAGCAATCCCCAACCCGAATCACGGGGCCTACCATATTACGACATCTACGCGTCGGAATCTGAGATCGAAGCACGGAATCAGATGAAACCGCTGTAAGAGTCGAGGGGACTACTCACTCGGAGGGCGAAGACATCTTCACGCGTCGATGGATCCGAGGCCTCGACGTTTGCCTGGTGGAGCCTCCTCTCGCGTCCGCTTCCTTCTTCTCGTCGTCGCGTTCGAAGCTTGGGGCTTGGGAGGAGGAAGAGCTGGGGTTGAAACCGCGGTCGACGGCGCCTGCGGGAACCTTCCGGAGGAGAGAAACAAACGCACCGTTGATCTCCGATCGGAGGGATGAAGATGGCTCGACACGTGGTGTGCGCGCTCCGGCGCAGACGATTGGTCGTGCTACGCGGCTCGATGCTGAGGTGGCCTTGGGGCCTGTTTACTTCTCGAACCGTGTGTTTGGTTGGAGAGCGGAGCGAGCCGGAGCAGGTTCGACCCACTTTTTGGCTGTTTGAATGGAGTTTCGGGGTGGGTTGGGTTGGCTCCCAGAGGAATATTCCTTAAAGATGCGGGTTCGTTTGGACCGCCGAAAAACGACGGACGGAGCCGCTCCGCTCGGGTTGGCCTGTCTCACGTGTGAAATTCATCCAACCCAATCTAAATCCTCCAACCAAACAGACAACGGAGCGAACCCACTCTCACAACCAAACAAAGGAAGGGTCGGAGCCGTCCCCAAAACACGGGTCGGAGCCGTTCCAACCCATTGATCCCACAACCAAACACACAGGAAATATTTTGCGAAGTGCTACCGTAGCACTTTTCGTTGTTATTTGATAATTAGTATCCAATCATGGCCTAATTAGGTTTAAAAAATTCGTCTCGTCTATTTTGTTTAAACTGTGTAATTAGTTTTATTTTTATCTATATTTAATGCTTCATGCATGTGTCCAAATATTCGATGTGACGGAAAATCTACTGTTATTTCGTGAAATATTTTGGAACTAAACAAGACCTTGGTCGTGCTACGTCGAACTGAGACGGACTTGGAGAACGTTGCAGAACCAGGGCGGCCGTGTTAGGGCAACTTTAACCAACCTCTCAAAATTTCCTACCGTGAGAGTCCCTCGTTCAAATTTGAGCACTCATTTTTCTCTATGCTCCAAACAAACCCTCATTTCTACCTCCATATATTTCTCTCACCTATATTTTATATATAATTTCTAACTACCAAATCCAGCATTTTATATATAAACCGTGTTTTTTGAAATTGGTATTGTTGGAACGGATATTTCGAATCGAATTAACAAATGAAGCACAAGTCCAGCATCAAGGGGCCAGGGACTCAAGGAGGAGAGCACAGGAGGGGGGAGGGAGCCGCGCACAGTTGGGGAGAGGGAGCGCCACATAATAGAGCGCAACAGCAGCAACAGAAGAGGGCCTAGCACGGGCAGCCGACGAGCGGTGGCAGCCACGCTAGCTAGATCTACTAGCAGGGATGGAGGCCACGGGGAGAAGAAGGAAGGCACCGAGCCTACCTGGATGGCAGACTTCGCGGCGGCACGGAAATCAGGCCGTTGGTCTCCCAGGCGGATGAGAGCTCGGATCGGAGTCCCCCACATCTAGGAGTTGAGGACAGAGAAATAGGAGACCCTCATCCATTGAGGCTGGGATGAGAGACCGATTGGAGACGAGATTTTGTGTTTCATCCCTCAAAAATAAGATAGGAGTTGAGATAAGGGGCTGGTTGGAGTTGCTCTTATTGTATCTACTATAGTATTACCTAATCGGACATGGCTAACGCATGATAGGCGCACCGCACGACCGTCGTCAATCTTGCGCAGCCCCCTTCCTCTTCTTCCTCGTGGCGTCCCCTTCTTTCTCCTCACAGGCGTCTTCTTCATCACCAGCTACCCTTGCCCCCGCCGCTGCCGCTCTCCCACTGCTTCAGTGTGTTGCGTGCCCACAGTGGACATCTTCAGCGCCCCCTCACCAGAGCTCGCCCTCCCCGGAACTTCCCCGTGAAAGCCCAAGTTTGGTTTTGGTAATTAATGACACCAAGTTGCTAATGCCATGTGTTAAGTGTTTTTAGTTAGGCATAAGCAACACATGTGATGAAGGTGTATGTGGCAAGGAGTGGTGGCCACAAGATCACAAAGAGATGGTGCATGGACATGAAATGACGATCATGGTGGAGATGCACATGAAATGATGATCATGATGATCAAGCATGAGGAGATGGACATGGAATAAATTGATCAAGGCAAATGTATAATCATAGGGTTTGTTTTTGCCGGTCTAAGATGAGTAGAGAAGTGATTGACCGGGTTTAGGATTGATAGCCGACTATCAAGAGGGGCAATCACGGTTAGCTCGTGAATCAAGTGCTACTAGGTCATCATCTTGAGCATATGCATTAGGATCCAGTAGAGAGCTAACGTAACGCCTTGAAAAATGATTGTGAAAATGCTAACACATATGCACATGATGATATACACTTGGTGGTGTTAGCACTCTTGCGAATGCGGTGGAGTTTGAGCGGTAGAGAGGGGTTTGGGTTCCTCTCTCCCTCCCGTCGAGCTTACGAGGCGGGATTCGGCACTTTTTGTGGAAGTGAAGCGTCTATTTTCTACTGCGTCAGAGGCGTAAGTCCGGTGTGTTTCTCACTGAAAAACAGTGACCGGACGCGGCTGGCGCGTCCGGTCAGTTCAAACCGCAGGCAGACGCGCGCGCGAGAGGGTCGCGAACCGGCGCATCCGGTCCCTCGTGGAACCAGCGCGTTCGGTCACGTACCCAGGAGAGCAGCACGAAGGGTAGGTGCGAGCGGACGCGGTGGCGCGTCCGGTCACGTGCAACCGAACGCGTCCGATCGCGCGAGGAGCTCTCTGGACTCCGATCGGATGCCGAGTGCAGCGCGTCCGGTCAAATGGTGAAGCGCGTCTGGTCACGGCAATGGCTCTCTCTGACTCGCACTGCTACTGTTTGTCCTATAGTGATCGGACGCGTCCAGTCACCCTGACCTATGCGTCCGGTCATCACGTTTTTCACTGCGATGTCTTGTAACGGCTAGCTGCTTACCCCTTCGTTATAAATAAATGGTGGCTGGCCCTTGGGGGTTCTCTCTTGCACATTTGAGATATTGAGGCACACTTTGAGCTAGAGAACTTCCCCTTCACTCATCTCCTTGCTTGGTTGCATAATCCTAGAGAGATTGAGTGAGATTCAAGTGCATTGCTTTGAGAGTTGCATCTAGTGGCACTTGATTCATCTAGTTGGTTGCGATTTCTTGTTACTCTTGGGTATTTCCCGACATCCTAGACGGCTTGGAGCAGCGGTGGTGTTGAGCTCGTGATTGGAGATTGTTTCGAGCCTCACCAAGTGATTGTGAGGGGTTCTTGAGCCTTCCCCGCGGGAGTTCACGAATTGGCTACTCTAGTGGAGCTTGTGGCTTGGAGGATCCCCATCTTGTGAGTGGATGTGCGGCACCCACTGAGGGTTTGACTTTTGATAGTCAATTAGCTCGCGATCCAACAAGTGGGTGTATCGCCACAACGAGGAGTAGCTTGCCGGGAAGCAAGTGAACCTCGGTAAAAAATCTTGTGTCATCTCTTGCCAAGGATTCTCTTGTGATTGTGTGTGATTGTTTCTTTGGATATATTTCTTCTCTACACCGTTGGTATAAGAATCAATTCACTTCCTCTTTACATTCTTGCACTTTACCTTGTGTAGCTTGTTTAGTGTACTTTGTATCACCTAGGAGTAGTTAGCTTAGTGACTTAGCTTTGTTGGTGTGAATTAGAGATCATAGCCTTGTTCACTAGACTTGTATAGGTGGCTTGCTTAGTATAGTTGAGCTAGGGCTAGATTTAGCTACGCCATCTTTTATACTAACATTGGTATTTAGTGAAGCTCGTAGAAAATTTAAATAGGCTATTCACCCCCCCTCTAGCCATTTGGACCTTACACCCCGCCCCAACCTGGCTCGACCGCCGCCGCCGCTAGGTCCCCTAACCGCCCTTTGACCATCCCCACCGCCTGGCCAGCCTTTCTCCCCCCAAACCCTCCCTTTGTAAGCCCGCTGGATTTGGAGAAGATGAGAGGAGAGCTCGCCGGAACCCACTCAGAGATCGAGGAGGAGGAGGAGGAGGAGGCCTACCTCACCGGATCTGCCATGGCCGTCGCCGGATCTGCCATGGCCAGCACGGGTGGGGGGAGGAACTCGGCGTGGGTGGGGGCGCGGGCATGGGGCGGTGGGGAGGAGGTCGCTGGTTGCCGTGAGAGAGAGTGTGTGAGGGGAGGCGGGTGTGGGGAGTGGTCGTGCGGGTCATATAAAATACGGCCGTCCGTATAGAAGTCATTACCTAATCAATTTGCCTTTTCTTTGTTAATCACAGTTGCATCAAGCGTACCTCACTTAGAATCGTTTTTGGATTCTCAACAACAATAAACAACGTTTAGAAAAGGTAGGTTTCTCTCCATTGGCAGGGCCATCTCGGGAATTTCATAGACTCTATGCTAAATTTATTATTATATATGTCCTAATCTTATCTACAAGATATAATGCTATACAACATATTATTTGAAAAATATCATTTTTAGCGGACTTGTCTTCAAAATAACATTTACTGTTGATTTGAAAAAGAATTATTCATTACTAATTGTTAAATATTTTCAAGACCATTCTTTAATAAATTAAATAATTAACTATTTTAGAATCTATTGCATCCTAATAAGTTAGACCAACTATATCAAGTTGAAAAAATATCAATATTTATTTTATTATTATTTCATCAGGTGATTAAGACGACTTTATTGTAGTGTATTTATTGCTCACCAATGGAAGATAAATTAGCTTAAGACAAATTCAAATCACAAACTTGGTGAACACACAATTACATTGAAAAGAGAAAAATAACTACGTAGCAGTTGAAAAGAAAAAAATCTACTTTGAGGTTATTGGAACTTGAGTCCTAAGAGCATCTCCAAGAGACTCTCTGTATCCTTCCTAAATGCTAGGAATATAGATTTTATTGAAAAACTACCCTCCAACAACTTATCTAAATGGTCATCCAAATATAGCACTCTTCTATTCTGGATTTTTCGCTAGCCAAAAATAGAAGACAAGAATGACTCTCTAGAGTGCACATGAGATATAGAAAAACTGTTGGAGAGTGAAAATATATGAAAAATGATTTTTATGCAAATCACTCGCCAAATAGTGATTTAGAGAGTGAGATTTAGAAAGGCTCTTGGAGATGCTCTAACTTGTATTTGATCTATGAAGGTGTTGGAAGTTCCAAGGTCTTAGTAGTGGTTGTTGGAGCAAGAAGGACAAGGGTTTTTTTATGAAGTAGTATCACGTTATGATGATGATTCAATCTATTAAGATTGCATTTCACTTTCCAAAGGTATCTTACATTGTGATCTCTGTGATGTCCTTAGGACACATGTAGTGTCGATACTTTATTATGATCTTTTCTTATTCTTGAATTATTTATTAGTGCCAACTAATTTGTTTCATTTCTTTGTTCATAGGCTATGGGTAAATTCTCGTCTTTAGAGCATACAAGCAATAATTATAATAAATGTGAAGTATCATATAGTACATCTGCAAATGATGGCCCAAAAATTCATTTTATATGCCGTTTGAAGAGGATCATGGAGTTGTGTTGGAGGCACGATAGCCTCTCCTTCAATTTTTCTTGGATCATCTGATTAATTGGGAGGAGCTTCATGAAGATGGTATTGATTTCAACAACCACGTGTATTAGGAAAGAAACGAAGGAGGGCTTCACACCTTTTATTTTGTTTCAATTTGTTATGTGTGTGCAATTTCAGTTTTATTTTGATCTAGTTCTTTTATTCCGATGATGTTGATCCAATTCAGTTTTCGTTTTTGGTTTGAAGATGTGTCTCATGTTGGCAATCAACAAGAACTGACCAAGCACGAAGCAGTAGATCAATAAGGAGCAACTGTTTAGATTCTCTTTTTTTTGTTGGTTTGAATCTGCTTAGCAAGCAACCTTGTTGTTGGAGCTAACGAACAACTCTTGCAGCGGTACCAAATGGCAATGTAGAAATGCAGAAAATAACTTTAATAGTGAAGTTTTAAAGGAGCTGGAGCCATTTTATATTAAGGAGGATGAGCCAAGATTTGTGGCTTCTTCCAAGGATCCAAAATTAGAGTTGTTTTTGTAGGAGTTAGAACCCTACTAAACAAACCTAAATAGCAAGTGGTGACTTATACCACCGACCCAAACATATGTTGCCTCACGGTCGTTTCGAACTTCCTTGTGTGCTAATCTGAGCAATCTCCTCATGGATCCAAGCCGACCATACTTTGCGCCTCCACGACTCTCGCTCGGTTCGACACTCCATGGTTTGTTGCTGCCCCTGCTTTGCTCCACATGAAATGGCCACGTTTGCATGGCTGCATGGCTTTGCACACCATGGGCACACACTCCTGCTTAGCAGCTCTGCCCTACATGGTCTCCAATGTGGAGAAGCCCCATGGAGCAGGCATAACGTAGCAGGAAACAAAAGAGCACTCCCTCTGTATCATTATATACTCCCTCCGTTCAGCAAATAAAAGAACATCTAGCTTTTGGGCACACAGATTAAGGCATATGGAAAATGACACTTATACCCTTGTAAAGAGGTTTGACATCTTCAGGAAGCACAGTTTAAAATAAATAAACTGGTGGCCACTGGTACAGAGAACCAGCCAACTCAGTGGAACTCAGTGTGACCAGCTGGCCACCTGGAAGACCACAGAACCTTCCAGTTACACAAACGTGGCGTGCCCACATTACACAATTTAAATCTAGCGCCATCCCGCCCACATTACACAATTTGAATCTAGCGCCATTGCACCACTATAAAATGCCTCTAGCTGTTCTACATGGACCCAACGAATGGCTCAACATGCTCCAAATACCCCAAACTCCATCAACCTGGAATCAGATCCACATTTAGACATGGCCATAGATCTAAATATAGTACCAGATGAAGAAGCTACAGAGTTGGCCATAGATCTAAACATAGTACCATATGAAGCCAACAACGTAGCCTTGCTTGACCTAAACGCAGAACCTGCAAATGAGGAAGGCGCTCAAATCCATCATCCACTAGATCAACATCAGGTCCATCTCCTTGAAGAGGATGAAGTACGTCGACAGCATGAAGGTTAGGCCCACTATCTTCAGCAACCTGAACAGATTGGTGTGCATATCATCGATTTCAACATTGCTGCTTGTGAGGGACAACATCAACAACATGAAGGTAATGTGTTTATCTTATTAACTGTGGCATTACAACAAGCACACGAACAACTATGTGTAAATAGAAGTTTTAAACATCAATTTCAGGACAAGTCTTTTAGCTTTCACAAACAATTTTAGCAACTAGTAGTATCAAACATTTAGCATTTACGTATAGCTCTGCACCAATGGTATAGGAACTCACCAAGTAATTGTTCTTGTAGACATGATCGAGGACATGCATGACTATCGTGCGCATGGCATTGATCTCAACATAGCTGCTAGTGAGGGACAACCACTGCCACATGAAGGTAATGTCTCTTAATTGCATCATCACAACAAGCACAAGCTGGAATTTGTAAATACAAGTTCAAAAGATGCCTCACCTTTTCTGCAGTCCTTGCTGGTGAAGAAGACCATCAACATGGAGATATCAGCTTTCATGGTGCATATGAACAAGATGAATTTGGCCTCAACTCAGAACCTTTTGATCAGCAACAAGAGATAGAACAAATGATGGGTAAGATCCAAATTTGCAGACCATTTTTCTCAAATAGTCAGCAATTTTTTTCATACAGCTCAAACACTTCCAAGACTAGTCTTTTAGCTTTCACAAACATTTTCAGCCACTATTATTTTTACGAAACATTTAGCATTTACATACAAATCTGTTCCACTGGTACAAGAACTCACCAAATAATTGCTCTTGTAGACATGATTGACGACATGCATGACTATGGTGTATACACTGATGCCCTGGACATAGCCTTCGATGTAGAAGAGTTGGAGGACTCAGATGTCAATGAAGATGAACGTGCAAATGAAAATAATACACATCATCGCAAAAATATGACAGATCTTCAAAGACAGCAAATATATGAAGCATTGCTTGAGAGAAGCACCCGTGGAAGGTTACAAAAGAACGCTACAACTATAGTTGCTCAAAAGTTCCAGGTCAGTACCAGTCAAGTGCGGAGTGTTTGGTGGAGAGCAAAGCAATGCCGTGCACAAGGAAGGCCAGTAGATGTTAGATCAAGAAGAAAGAATTATGGCCACAAAAGGAAGCAAATAGACCTTTCAGCTGTTCTTAGCATCCCCTTGCGTAGGAGGAGAACGATACGATCACTAGCTGATTCTCTTGGTGTCCGTAGCAGCACTCTACACAGGTGGTTCAAGCAAGGGCTGCTACGATGCCATTCTAGCACATTGAAGCCTCTACTCAGGGACGAAAACAAGAAAGAGAGGTTGCGATGGTGTGTGTCCATGTTAGATGAGCGAACATTGTCAAATGAACCCATGTTCCGTGAAATGAAAAACATTATTCACATGGACGAGAAGTGGTTCAACACCACATCGAAGTACACAACGTATTACATGCATCCAAATGAGGATAACCCACACAGGACTATGCACAATAAGAATGCCATTGACAAAGTTATGTTCTTATCAGCGTTAGGAAGGCCTCTATATGATGAACAAGGCAATTGCATTTGGGATGGGAAGATAGGACACTGGCCATTTGTAACAAAGGTACGTAATGCAGTAGTCTCACATTCTTACTCCAAATTCTGCTACTTGATATTAGTGATTCCTTACTTGATTTTCTATTATTGTAGGACAAAGCAAAAGGAAGAAGCCACAATAGAGGGAGGGGGCCGAAATAACCAAGCCTATTAAGGTAGATCGAAGGACTATGAGGTCGTACCTAATTAATAAAGTTCTCCTAGCTATTGTTGAACGGTGGCCACAAGAACTTAGAGGAGAAACTATCTACATTCAGCAAGATAACGCCCCTTCACATGTGCCAGTAAATGATAAAGAATTTAGAGATGCTGTAGCATGGACAGGGCTTGACATACAACTCATCAACCAACCTGCCAATTCACCGGATTTGAATGTCCTGGACCGAGGATTCTTTAATTCTCTCCAGTCCTTATCCTATGACACGGTCTCTAGGAACTTGGATGAGCTAATTCGGAATGTGAAAAATGAGTTCGATAGATATGATCCAGATACTTTGAATAGAGTGTTCCTAACACTACAAAGGGTGTATGATTGAGGTGATGAAAGATGGTGGAGGGAACAAATATAAAATTCCTCACATGGACAAAGATAAGCTGGAGGCATTAGACAAGCTGCCTAAAAGGCTTCCTTGTGACTGTCGCCTATATGAGTCTGTGATGGCAACATTAGGGAACTAATTGTGGTGCCACTGCTGTAATTTTAAGAACCTTATATGTAGGGTTGGTAGTGTTAACCATGTGTGATAATGCTGTAAATTAGTCTTGTCTCCATGTACTAGTACTGTAAATTTGGAAGCCATTGATGTAATTTTGTGAACCTTATAATGTAGAGTTGGGACTGTTAGCCATGTGTGCTAATGTTGTAAATTAGTTGTCTGTTTGTTAATGCGAGTCATGTACTAGTACTGTAAATTGGGAAACCATACAATATTATAATGTGACTCATGTCTGGTACTGCTCTAAATTTTGTAAGCCTATATGAAGAGATGCAAGTTGCACATCAAGAATTAGAGTTGCCATTCTAAAATTGTCCCCACCAACAAAGATATGATTCATAGTAGAGATACAAGCTACACATTCAGTGTTCATATTCTGATAAAAACACCCTCAATGATGATGTCAAGCTTTGAAGAATTTTTATCTCGGCAAATGACACAATCTAGGACAATTAGATTTTTATGTCGACTAATTGTGCCTGGTGCACCAGCTTGATCAAGGGGAGTGAACATTCTGTGATTGTGGACTACTCCTAACTGACAAGGAGAAGTCAATAGTTGAACAAGCATTTTATTATACACAAAAGTAGCAGTTCATTGTTACACAATCAGACCTAACTGACAGTTCATCAGTACACCTAATTATCTAAAGCATATATACAATGGTTCATCATCCCACAGCAAAAGCATTCCCTACATTTAACCCATTTCAGCATGAAACATAAGAAGCACTACATGACACATAAAGCAAGAGCAAGTGAACTAACCATGCAAGGGACACAAGCATATAGGTACTAGAATTTTGTACAGGCTTACAAAGACGTCATGGTAGATTGGATCCAAATTGGCAAGAACCTCCTTCAGCTGTTCAGGCACCTCGGGGGGCACATCCTTGTTCGTAGGCACCTCGGCGGCCACATCAGGAACCTGGTGCACAACGCCATCGACGACTGCGTCTCCCTCAGGAACTAGCTCTACGCCGACAGCCTTGGGAACCTAGGGGGTCAGGTCCATGGCAAAATCCATGCCCGCAGTGACATCTAGGCCAGACGCCTTCGCCTCCTCCGTGCCGGATTTTTCTTCCGAGTCAAGGACATACACGTTGCCGTGGGAGTCGATATGTAGGCCGGCCTTCTGGATTCGATGGCCATGCACATAGATCCAGCCCTCGCTGCCCGAATCGGCGTTGCTTGGCTACTGGACCTCGGAGTCAGCACCGCTTGAATTGACGACTTGGCCAAGGCTCGCATCACCGGTGCGACTACGGAACCCACGGCCACCATGCTTGCCCCCACCATGGTGCTTGATTACAGCGCCGCCGGCGCCAGGCATCTGGCGGCTTCGATGCATCGAGCGGCTACGAGGACGGATCCCGCGCCCTCTGGCCATGCTCGCATAGGAAAACTGGGATTGAACTCGCAGCTGTAGGGGGTGTGAGGTGGGGAAGGAAAGGGATGGGGAACGAGTGTTGGTGCGGTGGACGCCGATGCGTATGCGGGAGAGAAGACTGGTAGGCTGAAGTCACGGGTAGCTTCTAGATGGAGAGCCTCCGTTGATTTTCATGATAAATAACACGAAGGATATGGTGGAGCGGCTGGGTATGAGCGTGGACAGGGTGCACCGGTTGGAGGGCTGGACCGTGCGCAGTGATTTTTCTTACTCTTTTTTTATCCCGTCATTTTTTTATTTTCTTTTTTTGGAGAGTTTCACTGCACCAACTGGCGTACTGCTCTTGTGCTGTCAGCCTGTCCCGCTAGGGGCTTTAGTGGAAAAATTGCCTATATATGACCATTAATATGAGAAAAAATTTGAATCATAGATGTTCTTTTATTTGTGGGACGGAGGGAGTATACTTGACCTTCTAGCATTCAATTTGTCCCAACATTAGGGGGTGTTTGGTTCACACCTCCTAAATATAGTCCCTCCTAAATGGTTTAGTCACTTTTAGTAACTCCAGAGTTGCTAGAGATGACTAAAGCCCTTTGAGTCACATTTAGTCATAGTGTTTGGCAATAAAGTGACTAGATTTAAGAGCTACTAGGTGAACTAAACACCCCCTAATGTTGTCATTCTCACTTCATAATGCACCTTTATCTTTTCCCAATGTATCTCTATCTATATCTCTTTCCTTCTCGTTTTCTATGCACTATACTTTTTTCACTCCTTAATTCCTGTGCCCAAAGCTAAAAGTCATCTATTATGGGATATGGGGAGTAAGTCATAAGCCAAGGATGAACTCGCTTGCCTTTTTGTTTCAAGGGACAAGGTTGTCTTAGACAAATAGAGTATTCCTTAGAGGATTACTTGTTAAGGTGTCGTTGAATCCTGGTGGATACTTAAAAAATTGGATAAAAAAATCTAGTGCATTCATTGGATTTTGTATCTATATACCAAAATTCAATAGAATCTAGCATGTTTGCATGAAATTCTAGGATTCTAAGATTTTTTATCTAGATTCGTAAAATTCCTGGAAACCAAAGAGAACCTAAAAATAGGATCATATGTCTTCCAAATTAAGCACCACCTTTAAGGTAATGATGACACCATGAGTAAGGGCCCTGTTTGGATCCCATAGACTAACTACTAGTTGGCTAAAGTTTAGCCCATGAGGATTCAAAAAGGTGGACCAATGGATGTAAGGTCCAAAAGGCTAGAGGAGGGGTGAATAGCCTATTTAAAATCTACAAGCTTCACTAAACAACCACGTTAGTATAAAAGATGGCTAAGCTAATTCTAGCCCTAGCTCAACTACACTATGCAAGCCACCTATACAATTCTAGTGAAACAAGGCTATGATCTCTAATGCACACCAACAAGACTAAGTCGCTAAGCTACTTACTCCTATGTGATAAAAGCTACACTAAGATTAGTACAAGAAAGTAAAGAGCAAGTGACTTGATTCTTATACCAACGATGTAGAGAAGTAATGCACTCGAAGAATCAATCACAATGATCAACCACAAGAGAAACCCTCGGCAAAGAGATGACACAAGATTTTTACCGAGGTTCACTTGCTTCCCGGCAAGATACTCCTCATTGTGGCGATACACCCACTTGTCGGTTCGCGAGCTAATCGACTATCAAGAGTTGAGCCCTCGGCGGGCGCCGCACAACCGCACACAAGATGGGGATCCTCCAAGCCACGAGTTCCACTAGAGTATCCAATTTGCGAACTCCCGCAGGGAAGGATCAAGAACCTCTTACAACACTTGGTGAGGGCTCCAACAATCTTCAATTGTGAGCTCAATCACCTCCACTGCTCCAAGCCATCTACCGTGTCGGGAAACACAGAAGAGTAACAAGAAATCTGCAGCAACTCGAAGATCAAGTGCCTCTAGAATGCAACTTTCAAGCAATGCACTTGAATCTCACTCAAGATGTGCAACTAAGTAAAGAGATGAGTGGAGGGGTTGTTATCTAGCTCAAAGGATGTCTCTAGGTCTCAAAATGTGCAAGAGTTACCCTCAAACCCTGGACATCTTCTATTTATAGCGAAGGGGTACGTAGCTAGCCGTTACCGGACGATGCAGTGAAAAACGTATTGACCGGACGCACCGGTCAGGGTGACCGGACGCGTCCGGTCACTACAGGACAAGCGTGAACAGTACGTGTCAGAAATTACCGTTGCCGTGACCGGACGCGCTCTAGCGTTTGACCGGATGCACTGCACCTGGCGTCCGGTCAGAGTCCAGTAAGCTCCCACCGCGACCGGACGCGTCCGATCGCACGTGACCGGACGTGCCACGCGTCCGGTCGGCTCTACGACAAGTTCTGCCCCTCTGGGTGCCTGACCGGACGCTCCGGTTCCGTGAGGGACCGGACGCACCGGTTGGAATCCCTAACAGTCACGCGCCTGACAACTGCTGAGAACTGATCGGACACGTCCGGTCAAACCGCGACCGCGTCCGGTGCAGCGTCCGGTCACCACAGTGACCGCCGTTCGCCTCCGTTTCTTTTTCGACTTCCAGTGCAGTAGAAAATAGGCATTTCACTTCGCCAAAAAGGGCCGAATCCCGCCTCGCACGCTCAGCTTGATCATTATGTCTATCATTTTATGTGCATCTCCACCATGATCATCATTTCATGTCCATGCACCATCACATACACCTTCATCACATGTGTTGCTTATGCCTAACTCAAAACACTTAACACATGGCATTAACAACTTGGTGTCATTAATTACCAAAACCAAACTTGGGCTTTCAATCTCCCCCTTTTTGGTAATTGATGACAACCATCACAAAGATATGAAATGAAATCAATTTTTAATTTCGATAGTATTAGCTCCCCCTACATATGTGCTTTCATGAGTTTGGTTCAATTGTGCACATATGTATGGATTTGAATTTTGGGAGAGTTACTACTATCAAATTGATGCTAAGGTATATAGAATGGACCTTTGAAGTGTGATACCAATCAGAGTTGCCTTTATATACCATCCTTAGCATCGATGTAGCCAGACACCACTTGTAATACATCACTTGTAAAGATCACAAACACTAAAATACCCCGTGAGATCAACATTATAAGCAAAAGGTGTCTAGATACCACTTGTAAAGCTACTCTCAACAAATCATCATTCAAGTTCTATTTCTAGCAATCACCATACAATCATGAATATGAATTTAAGCTTTGCAATGCAACAATTCATCATGTTAATGCACATACAAATGCAACAAATAATTCATGAGCTTGCTCCCCTACTTGTGTGCTCAATTTTAATTGATCCCTTTCCATTGTCATATTTTTTATTTCTCTCCCCCTTACTATATCTTTCTCCCTTTTTGCAACTTAACTTTTTATCTTTGTGACTTTTCTCTCCTTGTGACTTTTCTCTCCCCCTTTGTCAATAATCACCAAAAAGGTGCCAATTTTAGTAAGAGTTAAGTCAATCAATATGAGGGAGTCCAAATTATGGTTCAATCTAGATCATGTCCTAGAATATGTAATTCGGTTTGATCCAAGGACAAGCTTCTTCACACCTCATAAAGTATAAGGGTTATCTTGACCATGTTGAATTACACAACATGAGCTCATTTTCTAGATTCAACACTAGGTTTGCAAGCTCACAAATATGTCATATGCTACCACTAGATCAAACAAACATAGAAGCAATAGTGGTACCATATATACATCAAAATCATTTGATTTTCATGAATGAGCCTATTTGTCATGCAAATATGTCTATATGTTCTAACCATGTCCTTAGCAAAGTATGAATGATATGCCAAACAACTTTACCTTGCATAGTCGAAGGGGAGGCATGTCATATAAGAATATGGGGGTGCACTCATTTCAAGTTGGAGAAGTCAAGTATGTTCAATTCATTCTTCAACTTGTAAAACCTTTTCTCATCAAGTGGCTTTGTAAAGATATCGGCTAGTTGATCTTCGGTGCCAATGCCTTGTATACAAATATCACCCTTTTGTTGATGATCTATTATGAAATGATGCCTTATGTCAATGTGCTTCGTTCTTGAATGTTGAACCGGATTTTGAGTCATCTTGATAGCACTTTCATTGTCACAAAACAATGACACATTCTTGAACTTAATTCCAAAGTCATTCAAGGTTGCTTTCATCCAAAGCAATTGTGCACAACAACTACCAGCACTAATGTATTCGGCCTTGGCGATAGATAGTGCAACACTATTTTGTTTCTTTGATGACCATGAAACAAGAGACCTTCCAAGCAATTGACAAGTGCCACTTGTGCTCATTCTATCAATCTTGCATCCACCATAGTCGGAGTCCGAATATCCAATCAACTCAAAATTAGACCCCTTTGGAAACCATAATCCAACATCATGAGTGCCCTTAAGATATCTCAATATCCTCTTGGTTGCTTTCAAGAGACTTTCTCTAGGTGAAGCTTGATATCTTGCACACTTGCACACACTAAACATTACATCCGGCCTAGAAGCGATGACATAGAGCAAACTTCCAATCATAGACCGCTATTGCTTTTGATCTACCATGTTGCCACTAGCATCAACACTCAATTGATCATTTGTGCCCATTGGTGTACTCATTGGCTTAGCATCTTGCAATCCAAACTTCTTGATCATGTCCTTGATGTACTTGCCTTGACTTACAAAAGTGTCATTCTTTATTTGCTTGATTTGAAGTCCAAGAAAGTAACTAAGCTCTCCAATCATAGACATCTCAAACTCATTTGCCATCATTTTTCCAAACTCTTCACAAAAATCTTGATTGGTTGATCCAAAAATGATATCATCAACATAGATTTGTAACACAAACAAGTCATTTCCAAGCTTCTTTGTGAAGAGAGTGGCGTCAACCTTTCCCATCTTAAATCCCTTAGAGAGAAGGAAATCCCTTAATCTCTCACACCATGCTCTAGGTGCTTGCTTCAAACCATACAATGCCTTCTTTAGCTTGAAAACATGGTCGGGCTTCTTGTCATCTTCAAAACCGGGAGGTTGCTCAATATAAACTTCCTCATTAATGTAGCCATTGAGAAATGCACTTTTGACATCCATTTGATAGAGCCTGATGCTGTGGGCACAAGCATATGCTAATAAGATTCTAATTGCTTCCAATCTTGCAACCGGTGCATATGTCTCCCCAAAGTCAAGACCCTCAACTTGAGTGTATCCTTGTGCCACTAATCTTGCTTTGTTCCTCACAACCATGCCATCTTGATCTTGATTGTTTCTAAAGACCCACTTAGTACCAATCACATTGTAGTTCTTCGACCTTTCAACAAGTTTCCAAACTTGATTTCTAGTGAAGTTGTTTAGCTCTTCATGCATGGCATTTACCCAATCGGAATCCTTCAATGCATCTTCTATCTTCTTTGGTTCTTCTAATGAGACAAATGAGTAATGCTCACAAA
Organism: Saccharum hybrid cultivar R570; assembly: GCA_038087645.1. Taxonomy (NCBI): domain Eukaryota; kingdom Viridiplantae; phylum Streptophyta; class Magnoliopsida; order Poales; family Poaceae; genus Saccharum; species Saccharum hybrid cultivar. Next base: position 1,572,336 of record JAQSUU010000423.1, read on the forward strand.
ATGATGCCAATCTTGATCTAGTTTGAACACCACTTTGAATTCCACCAATGATTTGATCAAATGGATGATCTCTTGCAATACTAGTAGGTTGGAGTATTGGGAGTTGATTGCTTCCACTTGTTTGTCCTTGAACTTGAGCTTCATCATGAGTACCACTAGAGCTTGCTTGATTTGTATCAATTTGCACACTTTGGTTGATCACATGAATATCATCATCATCAACTTGCCTTGGCCTAACATCACCAATGTCCATGTTCTTCATTGCATTTGATAATTGATCTCCTATCACATCATCAAGGTTTTGAGCTTCATTTTGAGACCCTTAGGTTTCATCAAACTCAACATCATGAACTTCTTCCAAAGTGCCATTAGTGAGATTCCACACTCTATATGCCTTGCTTGTGGTAGAATAACCAAGTAAGAATCCTTCATCACATTTCTTTTCAAACTTGCTCAATCTAGTGCCTTTCTTGAGAATATAGCATTTGCAACCAAACACTCTAAAGTATGCAATGTTGGGCTTTCTTCCATTCAATAGCTCATATGGTGTCTTCCCAAGCTTCCCATGGCAATAGAGACGGTTGCTACAATAGCAAGCCGTGTTGATGGCTTCACTCCAAAATGAATGACTCACATTGTATTCACTAAGCATTGATCTAGCCATATCAATCAAGGTTCTATTTTTCCTTTCAACTACACCATTGGATTGAGGAGTGTATGTTGGTGAGAATTGATGTCCAATACCAAGATCATCACATAAATCTTCAATTATTGTATTCTTGAACTCACTACCATTATCACTTCTAATCTTCTTGATATTAGTTTCAAATTCATTTTGCACTCTCTTGACAAAAGACTTGAATAGATCATAAACATCACTTTTGTCATGGAGAAAGAACACTCAAGTGTATCTAGTGTAATCATCAACAATCACAAAACCATACTTATTGCCACCAATGCTAGTGTATGTTGTTGGCCCAAACAAGTCCATGTGCAATAGCTCGAATGCCTTTGATGTGCTCATTTCACTCTTGCTAGGATGTGCATTTCCAACTTATTTGCCAGCTTGACACGCACTACATGGTTTATCCTTTTCAAAGGTGACATCTTTCAAGCCTCTAACTAAGTCATGCTTTATTAATTTGTTCAATTGTTTCATTCCAACATGACCAAGCCTTCTATGCCACAATCATCCCATACTAGATTTGCTAAGCAAGCATGATGTCAATTGTGTCTCACTATCATTGAAGTCAACCAAGTATAAGCTACCATGTCTAAATCCTTTGAATATCAAATTTGATCCATCAACACTTATGACTTCAACATCATCACTACCAAATATACACTTGAAGCCAAGATCACAAAGTTGTGCCACCGATAAAAGATTGAAATCCAAGCTCTCAACTAGCAACACATTAGATATGCTCATATCATTTGAGATAGCAATTTTACCAAGCCCCTTGACCTTGCCTTTCTTATTGTTGCCAAAAGTGATAGCATCAAAACCACCATTTTGACTTGTATCAATTGATATGAACATACATGAATCCCCGGTCATATGTTGAGTGTACCCACTATCAAGCACCCAATGCCTTCCTCCGGCTTTGTAATTGACCTACAAGATAAGATCAATTCTTTTTAGGTACCCAAACTTGTTTGGGTCCTCCAAGGTTAGTGACCAAGCTCTTTGGTACCCAAATGGCTTTCTTCTTTGAGCCCATCTATGGTGCACCAATGAACTTAGCATGAACACCATTTGTACCCTTGGTAAGTATATAGAAAGAATCAAACTTAATTGAGGACACATTAGCATTGGATTTCTTGTTCATGCAATGTTGCTCTATGTGACCAACTTGCTTGCAACTTTTGCAATAGCTACCATTGTTCTTCACAAAATGAGTCTTGTGAGGAGCAAAAGCGGCCTTACCTTTCTTGGGGTTATAGCCTAATCCCTCTTTGTAGAGAGAAGCTCTTTGGCTACCCAAGCACATAAGCAAGCGGTCCTCACCACCATAAGCCTTAGCTAAGGTGTGTTGAGCTCTTTTACCTCCTTAAGATTTTCATTCTCAACTATTAGTGTGGAGTCACAAGTGAAACCGTCACTACTAGATGAGGATGATGGAGATGAGCTACATGAAGGGTTAGTGGGAGCAACAACAATAGGCTTATGACAAGATTCATCAATTATATCACAAGATATGCCTATGTTGCAAGTTTTAGCTTTCTCAATATTTGTTGGCATGTTTTCATATTTTTCAACTAGAGAGGAATGAGCTTCTTCAAGCTTAGTGTGAGACTTTTGAAACTTCTTATGGTCTACCTTTAGACTCTCATAAGATGCCCTAAGCTCATCAAGTTCTTGCATAAGGTTTTTCTTTTTCTTAAGTAAGCCATTGCACTCCTTTCTAGATTCTTTAAAATGTTGAGTGCAATCTTCTAGCATAGTGATTAGTTCATTTTTAGTGAATTCTTCTTCATCACTATCACTATCACTAGCATTATCATGATCACTCTCATCGTCGGATGATACCTTAGCGGCCTTAGCCATGAAGCACGATGGAGTGTCGAAGAGGGAGACCTTCTCTTGGATGGCAATGCTAGCATGTCCCTTCTTCTTGCTCTTGTTGTCATCCTCATCATCACTTGAGGAATCATCACTATCCCATGTAGCAATATGAGAATCATTCTTCTTCTTATGAGAACTCTCCTTCTTTTCTTACTTCTTCTTTTGCTTCTTCCTCTCCTTCTTGATAGCATCTTCATCATCACTATCATAAGGACACTTTGCAATGAGATGGTCCTTGCTATGGCATCTAAAACATCTCATGGTATGCTCATTCTTCTTGGATGAGTTCTTCCTCCTTCTTGCACGAAAGCCCTTCTTCTTCATGAATTTGCCAAATTGCTTGACAAAAAGAGTCATCTTCTCATCAATGTCATCACTATCACAAGAGCTTGAGTCTTCATCACTTGATGATTCAATCTTGGATTTGCCCTTGGATGTGGTGGCTTTGAATGCCACACTCTTATTCTTCTCATCATCCTTCTTCTCACTTTCCTTCTTCTTCTTTTTGACCAACTCCTCTTTCTCATCATCTTCTCTATATGAATCATCGGTCATCACTTCTTGGAATACTTGTTGAGGAGTTGAATCCTTCAATGTAGTCCTCACTAGCACAGTGATCAATGTATCAAATCTCTTGGGCAAGCTTCTCAATAACTTCATAGAGAATTGGTTGTCCTTGACCTCCTCACCAAGTGCCTTGAGCTCATTCACAATAACTTACAATCTATGAAACATTTCCGGTACACTCTCATTTTCTTGCATCTTGAAGCTAGAAAACTTTTCTTGCAAGATATATGCTTTAGCGGTCTTTGTGCCTTCGGTGCCCTCAAATGTTTCTTCTAGCTTGGCCCAAGCATCATGTGCAACTTCTATATTCTTCACTTGCTCAAATGTCTTGTCATCTAATGCCTCATGAAGAGCACTAATGGTAATGCCATTGCATTGGAGCTTCTTCTCTTCCACTGGTGTAGGTGCTTCCGGATTAGCAATTTTGTTTCGGTGACCTTCCATACTTCTCTATTGATTGACTTAAGGTGTGCGGTCATCTTAACCTTCCAATATGCATAATTTGTGCCATCAAAGTGAGGTGCCTTCTTGGTGTTGTTGAAGTGCAAGCTTAATTGAGCCATTTCTTTTTCACCGTAGGTTGTTAAGACTCAAATAAACGGTGCCTCGGCTCAGATACCACTTGTAAGGTCCAAAAGGCTAGAGGGGGGGGGTGAATAGCCTATTTAAAATCTACAAGCTTTACTAAACAACCATGTTAGTATAAAAGATGGCTAAGCTAATTCTAGCACTAGCTCAACTACACTATGCAAGCCACCTATACAATTCTAGTGAAGCAAGGCTATGATCTCTAATACACACCAACAAGACTAAGTCACTAAGCTACTTACTCCTATGTGATAAAAGCTACACTAAGATTAGTACAAGAAAGTAAAGAGCAAGTGACTTGATTCTTATACCAACGATGTAGAGAAGTAATGCACTCAAAGAATCAATCACAATGATCAACCACAAGAGAAACCCTCGGCAAAAAGATGACATAAGATTTTTACCGAGGTTCACTTGCTTCCCGGCAAGCTACTCCTCGTTGTGGCGATACACCCACTTGTTGGTTCGCGAGCTAATAGACTATCAAGAGTCGAGCCCTCGGCGGGCGCCGCACAACCGCACACAAGATGGGGATCCTCCAAGCCACGAGCTCCACTAGAGTATCCAATTTGCGAACTCCCACGGGGAAGGATCAAGAACCCCTTACAACACTTGGTGAGGGCTCCAACAATCTTCAATTGTGAGCTCAATCACCACCACGCTCCGGTTCCGTGAGGGACCGGACGCACCGGTTGGAAACCCTAACACTCGCGCGCCTGACAATTGCTGAGAACTGACCGGACGCGTCCGGTCACCACAGTGACCGCCGTTCGCCTCCGTTTCTTTTTCGACTTCCAGCGTAGTAGAAAATAGGCATTTCACTTCCCAAAAAGCGCCGAATCCCGCCTCGCAAGCTCGGTGGGAGGGAGAGAGGAACCCAAACCCCTCTTTACCGCTTAAACTCCACCGCCTTCGCAAACTGTGCTAACACCACCAAGTGTACACCACCATGTGCATGTGTGTTAGCATTTCACAAACATTTTCAAGGCGTTATGTTAGCTCTCTACTAGATCCTAATGCATATGCTCAAGACATTTATCTAGTGGCACTTGATTCCCGAGCTAACCGTGATTGCCCCTCTTGATAGTCGGCTATGTATCCTAAACCCGGTCAATCACTTCTCTACTCATCTTAGACCGGCAAAAGGAAAACCTTATGGTTATACCTTTGCCTTGCGCTCTTAGATCCTTCTCCTCCACTTGATCATTATGTTTATCATTTTATGTGCATCTCCACCATGATCATCATTTCATGTCCATGCACCATCTCTTTGTGATCTTGTGGCCACCACTCCTTGCCACATACACCTTCATCACATGTGTTGCTTATGTCTAACTCAAAACACTTAACACATGGCATTAGCAACTTGGTGTCATTAATTACCAAAACCAAACTTGGGCTTTCAGTGGATGGAGTAACAATTAGCCATAGTCCATCTAGTTGTTAGTTGTTAGTTCACTGGTCTATTTAGCCCAGCTATCGATGGCTAAAATTTCACGTGGCCGTGAAAAAGACACCGGTACCCCGACCCTATCCACGCGCAGGCTGTTTCCCCATCTTCCCGCAGCTTTCCGCGCTTCATCTCCCTGGTCGCACTTGAGCAGCAGGGTCACCGGATGCGGGAGCCTCGGCCATGACGGGGCCGCGGTGCAGGTGACCGAGCTAGCGCCGGCGACTCTTTCATCTCCTCCCTTCTCCCTCCCACGCGACCGCCCGCATCAGCACCGCGACCGCCCGCGCCACCACCGCTGGATGGACGACGGACGGGCGGAATGACCAGAGCAACGCGAAGTTGAGTCCCTGGAAGAATGGGTGCTCCTTCATGTCAGTCTCAAACCCACCGGATTCGTCCTTGTCCGGCTCCTCCCCAAATCCTGCGTCGTCGATTCGCCCTCACGGCGGCCCGGCGCAGCCGGCGCCCCGATGCGTGTGCGGACGGAGACAACAATGATGAGCATCCTTTCTCGAGCCTCGCGCTATGGAGATACCTGGCGGCGGCGAACGGTCAAGGAGCTCGGAGCCCATGAGGATACTCGTTGCTCTGCGCGGGGAGCACCAGATCATCGTCAGACATGTTGTGCCACACGAAACCGTTCTTGTAGAAGATGTGCAGCAGAGTGAGGAAGGGTATTCTTGTACATCTAGAGGTGGGTATGAAGTTGTTAGCCAGTGGATCCAAACATGACTGAACTAATCACTAGTTAACTAACTACTAGTCAGCTAATCATTAGTTCTAGCTAATCACTGGTCCTAGTTCATCCAAACAGACCCTAAGATCGTAACAATCGGTCCTTTTATAAAAAAGAGAAAAACAAACTAGTAGAAGCACAACACGTGGGCTGTGGTGCTGTACTCCATGCTTGTGTTAAAGATTCGGTTATCCATTTAGTGTTAATGTGTTATTGTATATTTAGGTAATTAGTATTTTGCCTTTTTCGTGTTTTATACTTTTCATTGATTTCGTTACTCTGTTTGTTCAAGTAATATAAAAGATTATTACTAGTATGGAGTAGTATTTATGATATTCAGGTCATTAGTGTTTTATTTTTTTAGTGTTGGCTTCGTACCGATTTTGTTTGGCTCGATTAATGCATTTCAGTAGAGGCCGGTCCTCGGTCCCTCCTGCTTTCTCAAAAGAAAAATGATATCATATAAGTAACTAAGTTTCATAGTTTGTTATGAAATATACTTCCTCCGTTCCAATGTATATAAAAAAAAGTGAAAACGACTTATAATTTAGAATAAAAAATATTTTTTATATACCTAGATGTAACGTTAAATTTGTCTTTTTGCTAGATGTAGTTATCGTCTTCAATTGATTTGGATTTTCTTGCCGGGCGGTTGCAGATGAGGTGAGGCTGTAGGTCGGGCCCGGGTCAAAGAGAATCGAGTAGTACGCGTACAGTGTACTACGGCAGAGTGGCTGCCTGGCCCTGGCTGAAATGGTTGGCCGTGGCAACGTGATTGATGGTCATGGAACCCGGCCAACCCAATCGCCTCGCACTCCCACAGTCCCACTCCCACGTGACGTGAGTGACGTGAGTGAATATTTTCGGTTTTGATTTGATGATGCGCCCGGCCGTCCTTGGCGTCCCTGCCATGCCCCGGTGCCATGCCATGCCGGTGATTCTCTTGCTCCCCTCCCCCGCTTGATCTTATCCCAATCGCCTGCCGTGGTGCCCAGCCAGTCCCCGTGCCGTCCGGACCACGGCTGACACGGCCACCAGCAAACCGGCCAGTCCTCCAAGAAAACCACGTCCCCCAACCTGTCTCCGTAGCAGCGGCCGGTCCCTGATTCCGCCGTGCAGTCCTCGCGTAGTCCCTGAGCCCGTGAGCCGGTCTGCGCCTCCTTCCCGTCTGCTTCCTCCCGTCCCAACCAAGACCAAGACACGGCGAGCCCAACGAGATGATGCTGAGACACCAGGGGCGTGTTTAGATGCCCGAATTCGGACATGAATTCGGGACATGAACAGTGTCCTGACACTGTAGTAATTTTGTTTTTATTTGGTAATAATTGTTCATACATTGATTAATTAGGTTCGAAATGTTCGTCTCGCAAAGTACAACAAAACTGTGCAATTAGTTTTTGATTTCATCTACATTTAGTACTTCATATATGTGTCGGCATTTTGATGTGATGGGGAATCTTCTTTTTGCATAGTGAAATTTGGGAGAAAATTTGGGGAGTAAACAAGGCTAGCCAGAAGATTTGTCCACGTGTAGTGGCAAACATGGGTCCAATTGTTGAACCGAACCGTGCATCAAAGGTCAAACTTATCATACCACGCTTTTAAGTAACACTGATTAGTATTAGCCTTCGTAAGGCCCAAGTAAGGTGATAGGGACTGGAATTTTTTTTTATTTTTAGCCCAAATTTAAAACAAAATTTAAATTTAACCCTAGTTTGAATTTTTTTTAAATCTAACCCGTTTGGCCCCGCCACCATGCATGGCGGGGCAAATGCACTGAACCCCGCCATGCATGGTGGCGGGGTACACATCCCACGTGGCATGGGTGACGTGGCCGCCCCGGGGCGTACCCCGCCATGATGGGTGGCGGGGTAGGCCAAACCCGCCACCCATCATGGCGGGGTGTACCCCGCCACCCGTCATGGCGGGGCGCGGCGTAAATATAAGCCGCGCCCCGCCACGCCCAAGCCGGCCTCCTCTCACTCACCCCGCCGCCTCCGCCGTCGCCCGCGCCTTGCCGCCGCCGTAGTCGCCGCCGGAGGTGCCGCGCTCGCCCGGAGGTCCTCCCCCGCGCCCCGGCCGCGCCCCCCCGCACCCCGGCCGCGCCCCGCCGCGACGCCGCCGCCGCCCGCAACCGCCGTCCGCGCCGCCGCGCCGTCTCCCGCGCCCCCGGCGCCGCGGCCCCGGCGACCGCGCCCTCGGCCGCGTCTCCGGCATTCGTTCCCGCGCCGCCACCCCGGTAATTTTTACGGTAATATTTTTTACTTTGTCGTTTCAATTATTTATTTGTAGTAAATATTAATAAGTTTTATTATTTATTTAGTTAATTATTTATTATTCATTGTATTAAACGATTATTTAGTTATTGAATTATTTATTTAGTTAATTAGTTATTATTGAACAATAGTTATTTAGTTAGTTATTGAATTATTTAGTTACTTATTTAGTAATTTAGTTAGTTAACGATGATTTCTTATTGACGATATTATTGATAGTTAGTTAATATTGGTTCGTATTAGTTATTGATGATTATTTAGGGTTTAGGGTTATTGACGATATTATTGATGATTATTTGTTACTGACGATATTTGTTATTGATGATTATTTAGTTAGTTAATGGGTTCGTATTAGTTATTTAGTTAACTATTATTAGTTAATTAGTTAACGATTATTAGTTATTCGGATTTTATTAGGTAATATTAGTTATTTAGTTACGTACCTATTAGTTATTTAGCTATTAGGTAATATTAGTTATTAAGTTATTTAGTTTGGTAACGATGATTTGTTATTGACGATATTATTGATAGTTAGTTAATATTGGTTTGTAGTTAATGGGTTCGTATTAGTTATTTAGTTATTAGTTAATTAGTTAATGATTATTAGTTATTTGGATTTTATTAGGTAATATTAGTTATTTAGTTAGTTATGTAGTAATTAGTGGTACCATAATGGTCAGTTGATAATCAGATGTCAAATCGTTTTGTAGATGGATTACGGTGTAAGAGTTTTTTACGGAGGAAGTGTTAGGAGAGAGGATTGCCAGTTTGAGGATATGTATGAAGAATTGGAATGGTTTGATGGCACCCCTAGTTTCCGCGATCTATGTGACCGTTTGAGTTTGAAGTTTGGCGAGGCTTTCACACTAAAGGGTAGGTTCGATGTTGGAAAGAATAGGGCACACTATGTGATGATGGACTTGTATAAGGATCCCTGGTAAGCCTAGAGGGGGGGGTGAATAGGCGTATCTAAAAAATTCTACACAAAACTCAAAGTCACTTGTCAGCAACTGTCGGAAGTCCCGACAGATTATGTCGGAACTTCCGACGTCGTCAGAAGTGCCGACGTCAGCTGTCAGCAATTCCGACGCCTGCGTGGAATAAACTACAAGTGCTCAAATGAACTTTGTGAAGCCAATAACTTACAACCCCACTTCCTAGTGGTAAGATGAAGTTGTCCAAGTGTTTCCTTGCCCTTGGAGCACCACCAAATTGTAGATCGGGACCAAAACCTAAGAAATAGCTTGAGAGAGAGAGAGAACAAAGACCAAATAATCTCAAGTAATCACAACAACAATAAGCACGCGGGACACAAGGATTTATCCCGAGGTTCAACTCGCCACTAAGGCTTGTCTACGTCCTCGTTGTTGAGGTGACCACTAAGGTCGGAGTCTCTTTCACCTCCTTGCCTCTCTCAAGCAACCACAAAGGTAAACTTGAGTTCTTCACTAGAAAATCAAGGGTAATACAAACTTCCCAAGGTTCTCCCACAGATCGGGAGCTCTTGGGCGACGCCTAGCCGGCTAGGGTTTCAAGAACCCAAGAGTAACAAACGCAAATCCAACCGGCTTGACGAAGAAATCAAGTGCTCAAGCTTTGAATCAATGTTTCTCTCACCAAATCCCTTCTCTCAACTCAATCTCTTGGAAGATTTGAATCTAGGAGCAAAGAGGAGAAGAAGAGGGGAGTTTGAGAGCTAGAGAGCACTTTCACTGAAGGTTTGGTCGAGTGAAATGAGTTTGTAACGGTTAGAAGTGAAGTGATGGCTATTTATACTTGAAGTAGAAATCTAACCGTTCAGATCTACGTCGGAACTTCCGACGTAGATCTCGGAACTTCCGACGTAGAGAGAAAGTACTGTTCACGCAAGGTTATAAACACTGCGCAAAGTCAACGTCGGGACTTCCGACTTACGTCGGAACTGCTGACCGTCGGAACTTCCGACGTACGTCGGAACTTCCGACGTAGCAGTCAGCAGAGCGAGCCGAGGGGCCTAGTGTCGGAACTTCTGGCGTACGTCGGCACTTCTGACGTACGTCGGGACTTCTGACGTACGTCGGGACTGCTGACAGTCGGGACTTCTGACATACGTCGGGACTTCCGACATACGTCGGGACTTCCGACGTACGTCGGGACTTCCGACGCCAAAAGTCACTAAAAATTATTATATGTGCTCGTGAAGTGCTAGAGTGTCTCTCTTATGATTTAGTTTTAATACTTGAGCACTCTATCTTCCTCAAACCAACTAGATTTGCATCCCCCTTTATAGTGCGGCATAACCTAAACTCAAGATCAAATATCAAAGAATTTAAACGCTTTTGAGTCCATTACCGCGTCATTTTGTAACTCGGGCTTCACCATCTCATGCATTATCCTCATTCTTATTTTGCCTGCTTGTCATCTCGATAAATCTCATTAGTCCTCTAATCGTGTGGTCATTATCATCAAAACCCACAAATAGGGCTTGATTGCACTTACAATCTCCCCCTTTTTGGTGATTGATGACAACACAATTAGAGCTTACAACAATATTTGAAATGAAACTGAGATTTTCAAGCCATGGGTGTAGAGACTCCCCCTAAATATGTGAATAGAGAAATGAATTCTCAAATTGGCATAAGAGGCCAAAATTCACATATAGAGTTAAGTGATGGGGCTCCCCCTACATCCATGCTTCTGTGGGGTGCTGCACATAGTGTCACAAGAATATACGTGATGCATATGACAAGTGTGCACAAAAACAACCAAGGCGACGAAAAAAAATTGTACCCCCCCTCTCATTCTCCCCCTTTGGCAACAAGCACCAAAAAGCGGAAAAAAAAGGAAGAGGGATACAACAAACTTGACACAATTATGGTCAACAACAGATAATAAAAAAAAAACAAGCAGTGACCATAAAGTGCAAGTTCTCTTTTGATAAAGCATTTTAAAACACATTATGAACTTTTTGCAAACCTTTTGTCTAGAAGCTAGTTGATCAAACAAGGTGTGCAACATTTCAAACCACATTACGAGAGTCAAGTATATTTAGTTCACTACGCAAAGCACAAAACCTTGACTCGTCGAGAGGCTTAGTGAAGATATCGGCTAGTTGCTTTTCGGTGCTCACATGGCGAATTTCGATATCTCCTTTGGCTTCGTGGTCTCTCAAGAAGTGATGTCGGACGTCTATGTGCTTAGTTCTTGAGTGGCTTACGGGATTGTTTGCAAGCTTTATGGCACTTTCATTGTCACACAATAATGGGATTTTGGTAAAGCGACATCCGAAATCACGAAGGGTTTGCCTCATCCAAAGTAGTTGAGCACAACATGCACCGGCTGCAACATACTCGGCCTCAGCGGTGGAAAGGGCTACACAATTTTGCTTTTTAGAACTCCAAGACACTAGGGACCGTCCAAGGAATTGACACGTCCCTGAAGTGCTTTTTCGATCTACTTTGCAACCGGCGTAATCGGAATCCGAATACCCAAGTAGATCGAACTTAGAGCCCTTAGGATACCACAAGCCAAGGTTAGGAGTGTGTACTAAATATCTCAAGATTCTCTTAACGGCCACCAAGTGGCACTCTTTCGGGTTAGCTTGAAATCTAGCACACATGCACACACTAAGCATAATATCGGGCCTAGATGCACACAAATAGAGTAGAGAGCCGATCATGGAGCGATATACCTTTTGGTCGATGGCTTTCCCTTCCTCATTGAGATCAAGATGTCCATTGGTTGGCATGGGAGTTTTGATGGGCTTTGCATTCGCCATGTCAAACTTCTTGAGCATATCATGGGTGTACTTTGTTTGGCTAATAAAAGTCCCTTCCTTCAATTGCTTGATTTGAAAACCGAGGAAGAACTTCAATTCACCCATCATAGACATCTCAAATCTCTTGGTCATGATCCTACTAAACTCTTCACAAAATTCATGGTTAGTACTACCAAATATTATGTCATCGACATATATTTGGCACACAAATATATCTTTATTGACTTTACGAGTAAAGAGGGTAGGATCGGCTTTGCCTATTTCAAAGCCTTGCTTGAGCAAGAATTCCTTAAGGCATTCATACCATGCTCTTGGTGCTTGCTTAAGTCCATAGAGCGCCTTTTGGAGTTTGTAGACATGGTTGGGGAACTTGGGATCTTCAAAACCCGGTGGTTGCTCAATATAGACAAGTTCTTGTATAGGGCCATTGAGGAATGCACTCTTGACATCCATTTGATATAGCTTGAAGTCATGATGGGCAGCAAAAGCTAGAAGCATTCGGATTGCTTCAAGTCTTGCCACCGGTGCATATGTTTCTTCAAAGTCTAAGCCCTCCACTTGAGTGAAACCTTGAGCGACCAATCTTGCCTTGTTCCTTGTCACCACGCCATTCTCATCTTGCTTGTTGCGGAAGACCCACTTGGTGCCAATCACGTTTGTCTCGGGTCTTTCCACCAATGTCCACACTTGGTTTCTCTCGAAGTTGTTCAATTCTTCTTGCATGGCCATCACCCAATCCTCATCCTCAAGTGCCTTTTCTACCTTGACTGGTTCCACAGGAGAGACAAAAGAGTAATATTGACAAAAATTTGCTAAATGTGAACGTGTCAATACCCCCTTTCGAAGACTCCCTAGAATATTGTCAGCGGGATGATCTCTTTGAATGGTTTGCTTGAGTCTTGGGTGCTCAATGGCCTCTTGATTATCTTCTGGATTTTCAACTTCTTCTTCTTCAAAGATTGGTTGCAGGTTCTGTCCTCGAATCGGAGTTGGACTTGCTGCTGCTCCTAGAGGAGGTGTGGCACTGTCGCTCCTAGGTGCATCACTGCCGCCCTGCTGGACTGCAGCAGGGGTTTGCTCCCCCTCAGCATCAGGTACGTTAGCGGAAACTTCTTCATCAGCAGCTAGGGGAACCACCAAATCAGTGGCTTTATCTTCTTGTGGTCTTATATCACCGATAGCTAATTGCTTGATTGCCTCACATGGTGGATCCTCCTTTCCTACAACACTTGCATCAACTTGCTCTACTTGAGAGCCATTAGATTCATCAAATGTCACATCTACCGCTATTTCAACTCTACCGGAGGTTTTGTTGAAAACACGATAGGCATGCTCATTTGATCCAAAACCAAGAAGAAAACCTTCATCAACTTTAGGTGCAAACTTAGAGGTTTTGGGTCTCTTGTTAAGTATGAAACACTTGCACCCAAACACTCTAAAGTAAGACACCTTTGGTTTGTTACCGGTTAGAAGCTCATATGAAGTTTTCTTCAACTTCTTATGTAGGTAGAGGCGATTGATGGCATGACAAGCGGTGTTGACGGCTTCACACCAAAATAAATCTGAAATCTTGTACTCATCTAGCATTGTCCTAGCCATATCAATGAGTGTCCGGTTCTTCCTCTCTACTACACCATTTTGTTGAGGGGTGTATGGAGTTGAAAACTCATGCTTGATGCCCTCCTCATCAAGAAACTCCTCAACTTGAGTGTTCTTGAATTCGGTCCCATTGTCACTTCTCATTTTCTTGATGGGGAGACCAAACTCCTTTTGAGCTCTTCTAACAAATGTCTTCACCTTGTCCCTGACTTGACACTTATCAAACAAGAAAAATACCCAAGTGAAACGGGAATAGTCATCAACAATAACAAGACCATATTTGTTACCCCCGATACTTAGGTAGGCGACCGGTCCAAAGAGGTCCATATGGATGAGCTCCAATGGTTGAGTGGTGGTCATGATGCTCTTTGGTGGATGAGGTACGCCAACTTGCTTTCCGGCTTGACAAGCGCTACATATCCTATCTTTCTCAAAGTGAACATTTGTTAGTCCAAGGATGTGTTCGTCTTTTTGAAGTTTGGCCAAATTCCTCATCCCAACATGAGCTAGCCGGCGATGCCATAGCCAACCCATGCTAGATTTTGCCACTAAACAAGTCTCAAGATTAGCTTTCCCTTTGTTGAAATCAACTAGGTAGAGCTTATTCTTTAATTGACCCGTAAAGACAATAGAGGAATCCTCCCTTCTAAAGACTTCCACACCCTTATCCGTAAAGAGACAATTGTAGCCCATCTCACAAAGTTGAGAAACGGACAACAAATTGTAACTCAACGAATCAACATGTAAAACATTTGTAATTGAATGCTCAAGGGTTATAGCAACTTTACCGAGACCAAGCACATCCCCCCTAGAATTGTCTCCAAAGACAATATTTTCATTTGAGTCCAACTTTGGGGAATATGATTGAAACATACTTCTTTCTCCGGTCATATGATTTGTACATCCACTATCAAGCACCCAACTTGATCCACCGGAGGAGTATGCCTGCAAAACAAGTTTAGTTCCTTGATTTAGGTCCCCAAATGTTCTTGGGGCCTTGCATGTTAGTCACAAGAATCTTAGGAACCCAAATGGAAGTGTTAAGATAAACATTTCTATTATTGCCAACATATTTGGCAATCACTTCTCCCTTGCTGTTGTTCTTCAACACAAAGCAAGAACTCAAGCTTTGTCGAGGTGCATGAGCCTTCGGTTGATAAGCATACTTGTTAGGATTACCCCAAATCGATTTCTTTGGTCTCTGGGGCTCTTGCTTTGGTTGATACACCTTCTTTTTGGGCTTGACAAGAGCAAAAGAAGAAGAGGTAGCCTTCCCTTTTCTATGGGGGGTGGCACTGCCGCCCTTCACAGCAGCACTGCTGCCCTGGGCTGGCTGTGCTGCTCGGGGCTGCTTTTGTGCCACCTTCTGTGCAGGCTGTTCTGTACCTACTTTTCCCTTACTCATGAACTGGACACACTCATATCCATTAATGACCTTTCTTCCATTTGTTTTGGTTCCTGCAGTGTGCCCAAGCCCATGCTTGATTGAGGGGTGTCTCCCTTGCTTGAATTGAGGCACTCTTGAATCATTTGTTTTCTTGTCACTTACTTGAGCCTTACCACTCAAGCAGCCCTTGCCAATGATCTCATTGAGTCTAGCAATCTCCTTTCTCATTGCCTCCATGTTTGCAAGGTTAGTGGAATAAGCATTTAAATCAAGATTATAACATTTTCCACAACCTTGACTAGTGGAGGGAGTAGAGATGTCCTTTGCATTAGAGGGTTGTGGGGTGCTCTCCCAAAGAAGACTATATTGCTGCCCAAGTTCTTTGTGCTTTTCATTTAAGTCACAATACTTTTGGTTGAGAGCAATATTTACCTTCTTTGTGAGAGCATGGTCTTCTTGCTCTTTGGCCAAAGCCTTGCGCAAGGAGGCCACCTCACTTCTCTCTAACGCAAGAGCTTCCTTGCTAGCAATATAAATATTTTCTTGTGCAATAAGATCATCATCTCTAGTTGCTAGCTCAGCTTGGACACTCTCTAAATCCTCCATTAGCTTAGAGATGAAGAGTTTGGTTTTAGGATCTAAATTTTTAATTACATTATCAATCTCTTCATCACTAGGTTCATCATCACTAGAGCTATCACTAAATTCGCTACTAGAGATGTCACTAGGAGGTGAATGAGATTTAGCCTTTGGTTTTACCTTCTCACCCTTTGCCATGAGACAAATGTGAGGGGAGTAGTAGTCATCATCGGACATGTTGTTGAAGAGCCTTGGTGTGGAGGATGGCTTGTGAATGGCCACGGTTGCAATCTTCTTATCCTCCTCACTTGAGCTATCTTTTGTTGAGTCCCATTCATGTCCAATGTGAGCCTCTCCCATGTTCCTTTTGCTCTTTTTGTAGTCGGTCTTGCTCTCTTTCTTGTCTCTCTTGTAATTGTTGTCTTCGATTTCATGAGGGCAATGAGCAATGAGATGTTCGGTGCTTCCACAGTTGTAGCATAGCCTCTTCTTCTTGTTTGGGAACTTCCTCTTCACTACCTTGTAGCCTTGCTTTTTGAGTCCCTTTTGATATCTCCTCAAAAAGAGAGCAACATCTTTCACTTTCTCATATTGTTCACTATCACTTTCATCTTCACTTGATGATGTTGTCTCTACTTCTTCTTTGACTTGCTTCGGTGCCTTGGGCTTGCTAGTTGATGCTTGCTTGTTGGACTTGGACTTGCTTGTAGAGGACTGCTTGGTTGACTTGTTGGCTTTGAGAGCTACATCATCGTTGATCTTGATGCCTTCTAGCTTTGCTTGCAACTCGCCAAGCTTCTTTCTTTCATTTGATTCTTCTCTTTGCATGTCAAATGTCAAGATCCTTCCAAGTACATCATTTGGTGTGAAGTACTCAAACTTCTTCTTGTCTCTAATTAGAGTCACTACGGTCTCATTTCTTGGTGAGTAAGCTTCTAACATAATCTTGACAACTTTGTGATCATCTAGCTCATCACACCCGTAGCCTCTAATCTTGCCCACCATGGTCATCAACCTATCAAACATCTCTTGTGGCCCTTCTCCATCTAAGATAACAAACCGGTTGAGCTTGGACATCATCAAATCAATTCTTGCCTTTCTCACTTTGTCAACCCCTTCATGTGCAAGATGCAAAGTATCCCAAATTTGCTTGGCAACATCCACACCAATCACTCTATTGTACTCATCACCATCCAAAGCACTAAGCAACACACTTGTGGCTTGACCATTTAGGTGAATGATTCTCATCTCTTCTAGTGTTGGATTCTTGGGATCAACCGGTGGCTCAAATCCATTACAAACAACCTCCCAAATGCCGGGGTGGAGACCTATAAGATAAGCTCTCATCAAGTGCTTCCACTTGGCAAAGTTAGTCCCATCGAAATGAGGTAACTTCCCCGCGGGCACATTGATGAAAGACTTGCGATCATGGTTAGTCATAGACATAGAAGAATAATTAAAGGATACGGCGGCATATTTGTTGTCGTCGTTCTTCTTGCCCTTTCCTTTCTTGTCCTTCTTGCTATGCACTTGATAGGACTCATCATCATCACCGTCTTCGGAGCTGCTAGAGAGCTCACTAGAAGATGGGTTGGAAGCTTTGACTTCTTTTTCTTTCTTCCTTCTAGCTTCCCTTCTCTTTCTTCTTTCTTCTCTCTTAAGCCTTCTAGCTTCTTTTCTTGATTTCTTTTCATCTAGCCGCTGCTGCTCCTTCTTCTTCTCTCGTGCTTCTCTTTTGAGCTTTCTTGTTTCTCTTCTCTTTTTCTTCTCTTCTTCATTAAGAACTCTTTCGGCATCGGTAGCCTCAAGATGTGGGAGCGTGGAGACACTTGCTGTCGACATGCTTAGCTCGCTGCTATCGGTGTCATGCAGCTCAACTCGCTCCGGATCGACATCCACCGGCTTCACACCGCTAGTTCCTCCTCCGGGCTTCATACCTCACGCGGTGAAGCGTATGCGAGGTAACCGGCTCCGATACCACTTGTAAGGATCCCTGGTAAGCCTAGAGGGGGGGGGGTGAATAGGCGTATCTAAAAATTCTACACAAAACTCAAAGTCACTTGTCAGCAACTGTCGGAAGTCCCGACAGATTATGTCGGAACTTCCGACGTCGTCAGAAGTGCCGACGTCAGCTGTCAGCAGTTCCGACGCCTGCGTGGAATAAACTACAAGTGCTCAAATGAACTTTGTGAAGCCAATAACTTACAACCCCACTTCCTAGTGGTAAGATGAAGTTGTCCAAGTGTTTCCTTGCCCTTGGAGCACCACCAAATTGTAGATCGGGACCAAAACCTAAGAAATAGCTTGAGAGAGAGAGAGAGAACAAAGACCAAATAATCTCAAGTAATCACAACAACAATAAGCACGCGGGACACAAGGATTTATCCCGAGGTTCAACTCGCCACTAAGGCTTGTCTACGTCCTCGTTGTTGAGGTGACCACTAAGGTCGGAGTCTCTTTCACCTCCTTGCCTCTCTCAAGCAACCACAAAGGTAAACTTGAGTTCTTCACTAGAAAATCAAGGGTAATACAAACTTCCCAAGGTTCTCCCACAGATCGGGAGCTCTTGGGCGACGCCTAGCCGGCTAGGGTTTCAAGAACCCAAGAGTAACAAACGCAAATCCAACCGGCTTGACGAAGAAATCAAGTGCTCAAGCTTTGAATCAATGTTTCTCTCACCAAATCCCTTCTCTCAACTCAATCTCTTGGAAGATTTGAATCTAGGAGCAAAGAGGAGAAGAAGAGGGGAGTTTGAGAGCTAGAGAGCACTTTCACTGAAGGTTTGGTCGAGTGAAATGAGTTTGTAACGGTTAGAAGTGAAGTGATGGCTATTTATACTTGAAGTAGAAATCTAACCGTTCAGATCTACGTCGGAACTTCCGACGTAGATCTCGGAACTTCCGACGTAGATCTCGGAACTTCCGACGTAGAGAGAAAGTACTGTTCACGCAAGGTTATAAACACTGCGCAAAGTCAACGTCGGGACTTCCGACTTACGTCGGAACTGCTGACCGTCGGAACTTCCGACGTACGTCGGAACTTCCGACGTAGCAGTCAGCAGAGCGAGCCGAGGGGCCTAGTGTCGGAACTTCTGGCGTACGTCGGCACTTCTGACGTACGTCGGGACTTCTGACGTACGTCGGGACTGCTGACAGTCGGGACTTCTGACATACGTCGGGACTTCCGACATACGTCGGGACTTCCGACGTACGTCGGGACTTCCGACGCCAAAAGTCACTAAAAATTATTATATGTGCTCGTGAAGTGCTAGAGTGTCTCTCTTATGATTTAGTTTTAATACTTGAGCACTCTATCTTCCTCAAACCAACTAGATTTGCATCCCCCTTTATAGTGCGGCATAACCTAAACTCAAGATCAAATATCAAAGAATTTAAACGCTTTTGAGTCCATTACCGCGTCATTTTGTAACTCGGGCTTCACCATCTCATGCATTATCCTCATTCTTATTTTGCCTGCTTGTCATCTCGATAAATCTCATTAGTCCTCTAATCGTGTGGTCATTATCATCAAAACCCACAAATAGGGCTTGATTGCACTTACAATCTCCCCCTTTTTGGTGATTGATGACAACACAATTAGAGCTTACAACAATATTTGAAATGAAACTGAGATTTTCAAGCCATGGGTGTAGAGACTCCCCCTAAATATGTGAATAGAGAAATGAATTCTCAAATTGGCATAAGAGGCCAAAATTCACATATAGAGTTAAGTGATGGGGCTCCCCCTACATCCATGCTTCTGTGGGGTGCTGCACATAGTGTCACAAGAATATACGTGATGCATATGACAAGTGTGCACAAAAACAACCAAGGCGACGAAAAAAAATTGTACCCCCCCTCTCATTCTCCCCCTTTGGCAACAAGCACCAAAAAGCGGAAAAAAAAGGAAGAGGGATACAACAAACTTGACACAATTATGGTCAACAACAGATAATAAAAAAAAACAAGCAGTGACCATAAAGTGCAAGTTCTCTTTTGATAAAGCATTTTAAAACACATTATGAACTTTTTGCAAACCTTTTGTCTAGAAGCTAGTTGATCAAACAAGGTGTGCAACATTTCAAACCACATTACGAGAGTCAAGTATATTTAGTTCACTACGCAAAGCACAAAACCTTGACTCGTCGAGAGGCTTAGTGAAGATATCGGCTAGTTGCTTTTCGGTGCTCACATGGCGAATTTCGATATCTCCTTTGGCTTCGTGGTCTCTCAAGAAGTGATGTCGGACGTCTATGTGCTTAGTTCTTGAGTGGCTTACGGGATTGTTTGCAAGCTTTATGGCACTTTCATTGTCACACAATAATGGGATTTTGGTAAAGCGACATCCGAAATCACGAAGGGTTTGCCTCATCCAAAGTAGTTGAGCACAACATGCACCGGCTGCAACATACTCGGCCTCAGCGGTGGAAAGGGCTACACAATTTTGCTTTTTAGAACTCCAAGACACTAGGGACCGTCCAAGGAATTGACACGTCCCTGAAGTGCTTTTTCGATCTACTTTGCAACCGGCGTAATCGGAATCCGAATACCCAAGTAGATCGAACTTAGAGCCCTTAGGATACCACAAGCCAAGGTTAGGAGTGTGTACTAAATATCTCAAGATTCTCTTAACGGCCACCAAGTGGCACTCTTTCGGGTTAGCTTGAAATCTAGCACACATGCACACACTAAGCATAATATCGGGCCTAGATGCACACAAATAGAGTAGAGAGCCGATCATGGAGCGATATACCTTTTGGTCGATGGCTTTCCCTTCCTCATTGAGATCAAGATGTCCATTGGTTGGCATGGGAGTTTTGATGGGCTTTGCATTCGCCATGTCAAACTTCTTGAGCATATCATGGGTGTACTTTGTTTGGCTAATAAAAGTCCCTTCCTTCAATTGCTTGATTTGAAAACCGAGGAAGAACTTCAATTCACCCATCATAGACATCTCAAATCTCTTGGTCATGATCCTACTAAACTCTTCACAAAATTCATGGTTAGTACTACCAAATATTATGTCATCGACATATATTTGGCACACAAATATATCTTTATTGACTTTACGAGTAAAGAGGGTAGGATCGGCTTTGCCTATTTCAAAGCCTTGCTTGAGCAAGAATTCCTTAAGGCATTCATACCATGCTCTTGGTGCTTGCTTAAGTCCATAGAGCGCCTTTTGGAGTTTGTAGACATGGTTGGGGAACTTGGGATCTTCAAAACCCGGTGGTTGCTCAATATAGACAAGTTCTTGTATAGGGCCATTGAGGAATGCACTCTTGACATCCATTTGATATAGCTTGAAGTCATGATGGGCAGCAAAAGCTAGAAGCATTCGGATTGCTTCAAGTCTTGCCACCGGTGCATATGTTTCTTCAAAGTCTAAGCCCTCCACTTGAGTGAAACCTTGAGCGACCAATCTTGCCTTGTTCCTTGTCACCACGCCATTCTCATCTTGCTTGTTGCGGAAGACCCACTTGGTGCCAATCACGTTTGTCTCGGGTCTTTCCACCAATGTCCACACTTGGTTTCTCTCGAAGTTGTTCAATTCTTCTTGCATGGCCATCACCCAATCCTCATCCTCAAGTGCCTTTTCTACCTTGACTGGTTCCACAGGAGAGACAAAAGAGTAATATTGACAAAAATTTGCTAAATGTGAACGTGTCAATACCCCCTTTCGAAGACTCCCTAGAATATTGTCAGCGGGATGATCTCTTTGAATGGTTTGCTTGAGTCTTGGGTGCTCAATGGCCTCTTGATTATCTTCTGGATTTTCAACTTCTTCTTCTTCAAAGATTGGTTGCAGGTTCTGTCCTCGAATCGGAGTTGGACTTGCTGCTGCTCCTAGAGGAGGTGTGGCACTGTCGCTCCTAGGTGCATCACTGCCGCCCTGCTGGACTGCAGCAGGGGTTTGCTCCCCCTCAGCATCAGGTACGTTAGCGGAAACTTCTTCATCAGCAGCTAGGGGAACCACCAAATCAGTGGCTTTATCTTCTTGTGGTCTTATATCACCGATAGCTAATTGCTTGATTGCCTCACATGGTGGATCCTCCTTTCCTACAACACTTGCATCAACTTGCTCTACTTGAGAGCCATTAGATTCATCAAATGTCACATCTACCGCTATTTCAACTCTACCGGAGGTTTTGTTGAAAACACGATAGGCATGCTCATTTGATCCAAAACCAAGAAGAAAACCTTCATCAACTTTAGGTGCAAACTTAGAGGTTTTGGGTCTCTTGTTAAGTATGAAACACTTGCACCCAAACACTCTAAAGTAAGACACCTTTGGTTTGTTACCGGTTAGAAGCTCATATGAAGTTTTCTTCAACTTCTTATGTAGGTAGAGGCGATTGATGGCATGACAAGCGGTGTTGACGGCTTCACACCAAAATAAATCTGAAATCTTGTACTCATCTAGCATTGTCCTAGCCATATCAATGAGTGTCCGGTTCTTCCTCTCTACTACACCATTTTGTTGAGGGGTGTATGGAGTTGAAAACTCATGCTTGATGCCCTCCTCATCAAGAAACTCCTCAACTTGAGTGTTCTTGAATTCAGTCCCATTGTCACTTCTCATTTTCTTGATGGGGAGACCAAACTCCTTTTGAGCTCTTCTAACAAATGTCTTCACCTTGTCCCTGACTTGACACTTATCAAACAAGAAAAATACCCAAGTGAAACGGGAATAGTCATCAACAATAACAAGACCATATTTGTTACCCCCGATACTTAGGTAGGCGACCGGTCCAAAGAGGTCCATATGGATGAGCTCCAATGGTTGAGTGGTGGTCATGATGCTCTTTGGTGGATGAGGTACGCCAACTTGCTTTCCGGCTTGACAAGCGCTACATATCCTATCTTTCTCAAAGTGAACATTTGTTAGTCCAAGGATGTGTTCGTCTTTTTGAAGTTTGGCCAAATTCCTCATCCCAACATGAGCTAGCCGGCGATGCCATAGCCAACCCATGCTAGATTTTGCCACTAAACAAGTCTCAAGATTAGCTTTCCCTTTGTTGAAATCAACTAGGTAGAGCTTATTCTTTAATTGACCCGTAAAGACAATAGAGGAATCCTCCCTTCTAAAGACTTCTACACCCTTATCCGTAAAGAGACAATTGTAGCCCATCTCACAAAGTTGAGAAACGGACAACAAATTGTAACTCAACGAATCAACATGTAAAACATTTGTAATTGAATGCTCAAGGGTTATAGCAACTTTACCGAGACCAAGCACATCCCCCCTAGAATTGTCTCCAAAGACAATATTTTCATTTGAGTCCAACTTTGGGGAATATGATTGAAACATACTTCTTTCTCCGGTCATATGATTTGTACATCCACTATCAAGCACCCAACTTGATCCACCGGAGGAGTATGCCTGCAAAACAAGTTTAGTTCCTTGATTTAGGTCCCCAAATGTTCTTGGGGCCTTGCATGTTAGTCACAAGAATCTTAGGAACCCAAATGGAAGTGTTAAGATAAACATTTCTATTATTGCCAACATATTTGGCAATCACTTCTCCCTTGCTGTTGTTCTTCAACACAAAGCAAGAACTCAAGCTTTGTCGAGGTGCATGAGCCTTCGGTTGATAAGCATACTTGTTAGGATTACCCCAAATCGATTTCTTTGGTCTCTGGGGCTCTTGCTTTGGTTGATACACCTTCTTTTTGGGCTTGACAAGAGCAAAAGAAGAAGAGGTAGCCTTCCCTTTTCTATGGGGGGTGGCACTGCCGCCCTTCACAGCAGCACTGCTGCCCTGGGCTGGCTGTGCTGCTCGGGGCTGCTTTTGTGCCACCTTCTGTGCAGGCTGTTCTGTACCTACTTTTCCCTTACTCATGAACTGGACACACTCATATCCATTAATGACCTTTCTTCCATTTGTTTTGGTTCCTGCAGTGTGCCCAAGCCCATGCTTGATTGAGGGGTGTCTCCCTTGCTTGAATTGAGGCACTCTTGAATCATTTGTTTTCTTGTCACTTACTTGAGCCTTACCACTCAAGCAGCCCTTGCCAATGATCTCATTGAGTCTAGCAATCTCCTTTCTCATTGCCTCCATGTTTGCAAGGTTAGTGGAATAAGCATTTAAATCAAGATTATAACATTTTCCACAACCTTGACTAGTGGAGGGAGTAGAGATGTCCTTTGCATTAGAGGGTTGTGGGGTGCTCTCCCAAAGAAGACTATATTGCTGCCCAAGTTCTTTGTGCTTTTCATTTAAGTCACAATACTTTTGGTTGAGAGCAATATTTACCTTCTTTGTGAGAGCATGGTCTTCTTGCTCTTTGGCCAAAGCCTTGCGCAAGGAGGCCACCTCACTTCTCTCTAACGCAAGAGCTTCCTTGCTAGCAATATAAATATTTTCTTGTGCAATAAGATCATCATCTCTAGTTGCTAGCTCAGCTTGGACACTCTCTAAATCCTCCATTAGCTTAGAGATGAAGAGTTTGGTTTTAGGATCTAAATTTTTAATTACATTA
The DNA here is from genome assembly GCA_038087645.1 of Saccharum hybrid cultivar R570. Taxonomy (NCBI): domain Eukaryota; kingdom Viridiplantae; phylum Streptophyta; class Magnoliopsida; order Poales; family Poaceae; genus Saccharum; species Saccharum hybrid cultivar. The sequence continues at coordinate 1,596,327 of JAQSUU010000423.1, forward strand.
TCAATCTCTTCATCACTAGGTTCATCATCACTAGAGCTATCACTAAATTCGCTACTAGAGATGTCACTAGGAGGTGAATGAGATTTAGCCTTTGGTTTTACCTTCTCACCCTTTGCCATGAGACAAATGTGAGGGGAGTAGTAGTCATCATCGGACATGTTGTTGAAGAGCCTTGGTGTGGAGGATGGCTTGTGAATGGCCACGGTTGCAATCTTCTTATCCTCCTCACTTGAGCTATCTTTTGTTGAGTCCCATTCATGTCCAATGTGAGCCTCTCCCATGTTCCTTTTGCTCTTTTTGTAGTCGGTCTTGCTCTCTTTCTTGTCTCTCTTGTAATTGTTGTCTTCGATTTCATGAGGGCAATGAGCAATGAGATGTTCGGTGCTTCCACAGTTGTAGCATAGCCTCTTCTTCTTGTTTGGGAACTTCCTCTTCACTACCTTGTAGCCTTGCTTTTTGAGTCCCTTTTGATATCTCCTCAAAAAGAGAGCAACATCTTTCACTTTCTCATATTGTTCACTATCACTTTCATCTTCACTTGATGATGTTGTCTCTACTTCTTCTTTGACTTGCTTCGGTGCCTTGGGCTTGCTAGTTGATGCTTGCTTGTTGGACTTGGACTTGCTTGTAGAGGACTGCTTGGTTGACTTGTTGGCTTTGAGAGCTACATCATCGTTGATCTTGATGCCTTCTAGCTTTGCTTGCAACTCGCCAAGCTTCTTTCTTTCATTTGATTCTTCTCTTTGCATGTCAAATGTCAAGATCCTTCCAAGTACATCATTTGGTGTGAAGTACTCAAACTTCTTCTTGTCTCTAATTAGAGTCACTACGGTCTCATTTCTTGGTGAGTAAGCTTCTAACATAATCTTGACAACTTTGTGATCATCTAGCTCATCACACCCGTAGCCTCTAATCTTGCCCACCATGGTCATCAACCTATCAAACATCTCTTGTGGCCCTTCTCCATCTAAGATAACAAACCGGTTGAGCTTGGACATCATCAAATCAATTCTTGCCTTTCTCACTTTGTCAACCCCTTCATGTGCAAGATGCAAAGTATCCCAAATTTGCTTGGCAACATCCACACCAATCACTCTATTGTACTCATCACCATCCAAAGCACTAAGCAACACACTTGTGGCTTGACCATTTAGGTGAATGATTCTCATCTCTTCTAGTGTTGGATTCTTGGGATCAACCGGTGGCTCAAATCCATTACAAACAACCTCCCAAATGCCGGGGTGGAGACCTATAAGATAAGCTCTCATCAAGTGCTTCCACTTGGCAAAGTTAGTCCCATCGAAATGAGGTAACTTCCCCGCGGGCACATTGATGAAAGACTTGCGATCATGGTTAGTCATAGACATAGAAGAATAATTAAAGGATACGGCGACATATTTGTTGTCGTCGTTCTTCTTGCCCTTTCCTTTCTTGTCCTTCTTGCTATGCACTTGATAGGACTCATCATCATCACCGTCTTCGGAGCTGCTAGAGAGCTCACTAGAAGATGGGTTGGAAGCTTTGACTTCTTTTTCTTTCTTCCTTCTAGCTTCCCTTCTCTTTCTTCTTTCTTCTCTCTTAAGCCTTCTAGCTTCTTTTCTTGATTTCTTTTCATCTAGCCGCTGCTGCTCCTTCTTCTTCTCTCGTGCTTCTCTTTTGAGCTTTCTTGTTTCTCTTCTCTTTTTCTTCTCTTCTTCATTAAGAACTCTTTCGGCATCGGTAGCCTCAAGATGTGGGAGCGTGGAGACACTTGCTGTCGACACGCTTAGCTCGCTGCTATCGGTGTCATGCAGCTCAACTCGCTCCGGATCGACATCCACCGGCTTCACACCGCTAGTTCCTCCTCCGGGCTTCATACCTCACGCGGTGAAGCGTATGCGAGGTAACCGGCTCCGATACCACTTGTAAGGATCCCTGGTAAGCCTAGAGGGGGGGGTGAATAGGCGTATCTAAAAAATTCTACACAAAACTCAAAGTCACTTGTCAGCAACTGTCGGAAGTCCCGACAGATTATGTCGGAACTTCCGACGTCGTCAGAAGTGCCGACGTCAGCTGTCAGCAGTTCCGACGCCTGCGTGGAATAAACTACAAGTGCTCAAATGAACTTTGTGAAGCCAATAACTTACAACCCCACTTCCTAGTGGTAAGATGAAGTTGTCCAAGTGTTTCCTTGCCCTTGGAGCACCACCAAATTGTAGATCGGGACCAAAACCTAAGAAATAGCTTGAGAGAGAGAGAGAACAAAGACCAAATAATCTCAAGTAATCACAACAACAATAAGCACGCGGGACACAAGGATTTATCCCGAGGTTCAACTCGCCACTAAGGCTTGTCTACGTCCTCGTTGTTGAGGTGACCACTAAGGTCGGAGTCTCTTTCACCTCCTTGCCTCTCTCAAGCAACCACAAAGGTAAACTTGAGTTCTTCACTAGAAAATCAAGGGTAATACAAACTTCCCAAGGTTCTCCCACAGATCGGGAGCTCTTGGGCGACGCCTAGCCGGCTAGGGTTTCAAGAACCCAAGAGTAACAAACGCAAATCCAACCGGCTTGACGAAGAAATCAAGTGCTCAAGCTTTGAATCAATGTTTCTCTCACCAAATCCCTTCTCTCAACTCAATCTCTTGGAAGATTTGAATCTAGGAGCAAAGAGGAGAAGAAGAGGGGAGTTTGAGAGCTAGAGAGCACTTTCACTGAAGGTTTGGTCGAGTGAAATGAGTTTGTAACGGTTAGAAGTGAAGTGATGGCTATTTATACTTGAAGTAGAAATCTAACCGTTCAGATCTACGTCGGAACTTCCGACGTAGATCTCGGAACTTCCGACGTAGAGAGAAAGTACTGTTCATGCAAGGTTATAAACACTGCGCAAAGTCAACGTCGGGACTTCCGACTTACGTCGGAACTGCTGACCGTCGGAACTTCCGACGTACGTCGGAACTTCCGACGTAGCAGTCAGCAGAGCGAGCCGAGGGGCCTAGTGTCGGAACTTCTGGCGTACGTCGGGACTTCTGACGTACGTCGGGACTGCTGACAGTCGGGACTTCTGACATACGTCGGGACTTCCGACATACGTCGGGACTTCCGACGTACGTCGGGACTTTCGACGCCAAAAGTCACTAAAAATTATTATATGTGCTCGTGAAGTGCTAGAGTGTCTCTCTTATGATTTAGTTTTAATACTTGAGCACTCTATCTTCCTCAAACCAACTAGATTTGCATCCCCCTTTATAGTGCGGCATAACCTAAACTCAAGATCAAATATCAAAGAATTTAAACGCTTTTGAGTCCATTACCGCGTCATTTTGTAACTCGGGCTTCACCATCTCATGCATTATCCTCATTCTTATTTTGCCTGCTTGTCATCTCGATAAATCTCATTAGTCCTCTAATCGTGTGGTCATTATCATCAAAACCCACAAATAGGGCTTGATTGCACTTACAACTTGTGCAACCAAGCAGAGTGGTCCCGATACAATAGGGTCATCCAAGGTTCGAATGTCGGCATGGCTGAGTTGGTGCTGGAGAATGTTGAGAATGAGGAGCCGTCCTTGGACAGTGATACTCTAGGAGATTGTGGTGTGCAACAAACTATGGAGAGTATGGACTTGGATGGTAATTTAACGCAGGAGCGGGTTCATTCTCCTCCAGTTGGTCATATAAGTAATGATTTTGATGTAGACGAGTTTGAACAGGAGGAGGAGGAGGCGGCAGCGGAGGAAATGATTGGTGATGATGTTAGCACTGATTCGGACGATTCAGGAAATGAGGAAGGAGGTCCACATGCCATGCGAGCATCGGTTGAAGCCATGCCCTCTGGAGGTGCACCTGCCATGTGTACACCAGTTCGTGGCATGCCCTCAGGAGTACCGCTTGAGGTACTTCATGGCATGCAGAGTCAGGGCACATTAGCCACCGGTTATCCAGATGATGGAGTGCAATATGAAGGATGGAGCAGGGTTAGGGAGCCACAACAATACGTTGCACCACCCTCTTATACATCGGCAGAGCTTACACAGCCGAGGGAGGCTGGCTTACCTTTTACCGGTGTGCCAAATTACAACGATGTAAGTATGTCGCATATGGCAGTTTGTGACACGGGTTTGCAGATGTGTAAGGAATCATTGTACAACCATAAAAATTTAATACTGAGAAAAGGAATGCTTTTTAATACGATGTCGGAGATGAAGTTGTTCCTTCAGGACTATGCTGTGTATCATCATAGGCCTTACACGGTTCGACATTCTGACAAGGAGGTAAAATTCCACATATTATGTAAGGCTGGATTCCCGTGCTCGTGGAAGTTGAATGCACGAAAGAGGCGGAGTGATGGTAAGTGGAAGGTAACTTCGGTGGAACAGCCGCACAGATGCCAGACTAATGAGGGTAAAAGGTACCATCCCCAGTTAACGGCTCGGTATCTAGCCCGTCGTATATTGGGTCTTGTAGATAAGGACAACGACGTATCAGTGTCTTTCTTGCAGGAGACCATAGTCACATTTGTTGGGTATGAGGTCACGTATGGAAAGGCTTGGCGGGCAAAGCAAATTGCCCTGGCAATTCGTTGGGGTAGCTGGGAGGAAGCCTATAACAGGGTTCCACGCATTTTGTGTGCGATGGAACACTTCAACCCTGGCATGAGATCGTTCATATACACAGGAGGGTTCTATCTTCAGAACCCGTTGAGGCATATTCTGTACCGTGTGTTCTGGTATTTCGATCAGTGCAAACATGCATTTCAGTATTGTAGGCCAGTTGTTCTTGTTGATGGCACGTTCCTCACCGGCAAATACAGGGGCACATTGATGATGGCTGCTGCTGTAGACCCAGAGAACCAGATAGTACCAATGGCTTTTGCTTTGGCGGAGGGGGAAAACAACGATTCATGGTCATGGTTTATGCGTCTGCTCCGTGTTCATGTGCTTGGCCCTTCTCGCACCATTTGTCTGATTTCGGACCGTCACATTGGAATTCTAAATGCAGCCGATGAACACATTGATGGTCACCCGGCCCTAGTGCACCGTTGGTGCATGCGACATTTTGCCGCCAATTTCTGGCGGCGTCAACGCAAGAAGGATATGGCTGACAAGTTAAAGGAGCTTTGTAATAAACGTACGGAACGCGAGTTCAACGAGACTATGGTAGAACTAGAGAAGATGCTTAACCAAGCTGGCAAGGCATGGTTAGACCAGCAGATGGAAAATAAAGCCAAGTGGGCATTAGCATTTGATGAGGGCGGCTTCCGGTACGGCATCATGACAACAAACTCCTCTGAGTCTTTCAATCGTGTGTTCAAAGGCGTTCGATCTCTTCCAGTGTCTGGTATTGTCGAGTTCTCTTTTAGGAAGTGCAATGAGTATTTTGTTAAGCGGTATGGCCTAGCCCTGAGGAATGAAGAGGAGCTTGGAAGATGGGGCAAGGCGGCACATGAATATTTGAAGGAGGCTGAGGAATTGGCCAAACAACAGGTTGCCGAGGCTTATGGACGGGACATGCTTGTTTTCTGCGTACGAGCTAGAGGGGGCACAAACCTGGGCGGCGAACGATTTGGTGGCCGAACGTACCGTGTCGATCTTGGTAAAGTAGAATGCAGTTGCAACGTCCCTCAGATCATGCATGCCCCTTGCTCACACATGATCACCTCTTGTTGGCTAAGAGGTTTTGACCACACAGTAGCACCATACATGTCACCCTTGTATCTCCGTGCCAACACCCTCAAAGTTTGGGAGAAGAGTTTCGAGCCATACCTTGACGAGTCACAGTGGCCTCAATACTATGGTGAGGACTACGCGCCTTATCCGGACCTGAAGAAGGTAGGGAAGGGAAGGAGGAAGAAGAAGGTCGGCAGTCGAACAATGCTAACCTAGGTGGCTGCTCATACCTACTTCAAGTATGGATTTGGGAGCGGTTTCTGGTTGGGAGGCCTACTCAACCTCCGCATTTGCCTGTGAGTAGATTGACAACTTTGATATCTTCATACGACTAAAGAGATTAGTGACACCTTGTTTGTGTAAACTTGCAGGAATGGCAGCATCAAGACGTTCGACCCACCGCCCTTTTCATCTGGAAAGACGCTAAGGTAGTGAGGGGCGAGTTGGAAAGGAGGTACAAGCAGTACACGGATGCGATAGACGTGTTGACACACAACTACATAAGTTATATCCACATTTCCTACTAAAGGCACTATCAATGACATTGATACTAAATTAAGTTTGTTTACTTTGCAGGTAACATGGACACCGTGGTCTAGGTGGGAGCTAGAGGACTACCTTAGTCCGCGCTGCGAGGAGGAAGCGGACGAGTGGCTTTACGAAGGGCCACTTATCTTCTTCCATATCGTCGAGATGCACTACCCTTTTAGGGTTTACAGACAGTTCGGGAGGTTGCAAGGAATTCCACCGCTGTACTCCACCAACGCTCAACTGCATGGGTACGATCGAGATGCACTACCCTTTTATTCTACTTAAGCGCCTCATTTCTAATGCAATATGGCAATGCAGGATCGATCGGAGGCTTCGGACCACGCAAAAGAATTGGGCGTTGACGCACGAACAGCATTTGAACAGATGGTATAACAGGCTTCGTCGTCACATCAACGAAATTCCGCCACACCACCCGGCAAGATGGATGGACTACCTTCAATGGCTGCAGCGAAGTACGAGGACTCATCTCATGGTCCCGTACACGAACATGCCTGCAGATGCGGCCGATGAGGATGACATCGCCGATGCGTTCGACGATGCGCAAAGGGGGCAAACACAACTTCTTAGGGCCCCTCTCAATAGATACGTGGTAAGTACTTTGCCCTTACATTCTCAAACGAGGTAAGGGTTTTTAAATTCAATTGAAATGATCGAGTTAACGTTGTGTGATGTTGTAGGCACAACAGTTGTCGAACTACTCCGAGGAAGCTTCCAGGCAACTTTTTCGGACTAGGGACGACAAGACCAACCCTCTTCGCGCCTTTGTCAAGGTACATTCATGACTACAACTCAGTTACCTTTAAAATTCAGTTACCTTTAAAATTCACGCTTAATAATGCTTGTTGTCATCTAAACCTGTAGAGAATGAAAAAAGGCTGCAAAAAGTTGGCTCAAAAGCTGAGCTGTGCGGATACGACTTTGGACGTACCGTACAACCCCACGTGGTCCAGGAGCCAAACGATGTCCACCACAGCTGCTTCTGCTAGCGACACCAGGGCTGCGTCCTCGTCTATTCGTACTCCGCAGGATCGAGGGAAGGGTCCAGCGGCTCCGGACGATTTGGATGAGGCACTTCAGTATGACACGACGAGTGGCGACGACGACGACGACGAACAGGACGTTCCCCAGTGGGATTACACCGGACACGAGGAGATGGGTGCCTCACAGTTGTGCGGTGCTCCTTTTGGTACACAGGGGGTCGACTACACACAGCAGGAGAACTACACACCAGCCGAGCAACAGGTCCGTATGCTTTGCCTTCTCTTTAATTCTACTGTTCTTAGCTCAACATTTAGAGTAGCTCATCCGGTTGCTTGCTTGCAGGGGCCGTCGTCGACGCAGCAGCTCCATCGTGGACAGAGGCGGCAACGCGAGAGGCAGCAACGGGACCGCACAGACGTTGGCTGGAGAAGCAACGTGGTCCCTACGAATCCAAGGAGGCGACGCAGACCGCGAGACCCCTACACCCCTGGCGATTAGTAGAGTAGTCATATTTAGCAGACGCCGGACACATGCTATCATAGTTATGTAGTGCTAGAACAATTAATTTATGTGTAGGTGTAGCAGCAGTACTCTACTTGGTTATTTCGATTCGACTAATGTAGTTGGTAACACTCGTTTCATCTTTGCCGTAAACGCAATTATTTCTGCCATAGCTTCTGCATTTATTTCATCTTTGGTACTCAACATGGCATTCTGCATTTGTGACGATCAGTTGACGCAAAACGAAAGCATAGTTCCTGCGTGGTCGAAGTTTCAAGGCAACATGAAAATTATTACAATGACATGTTTCAAAGTACAACACTGACAAAGTACACGACACAAAGTTTCTAAGCCACTACATACGACAAACACTAACAACGACAACGTGAACACGTGACAATTTAAATTATTACAATGACACTTGTACGTCAATCAAATTGCGTGCACCACTGCGTAAGCAACTCGTCTTCGGACTCTGAATCCTCCACTACCACCTCCTTACCCTTGGTGGCCTCGACTGCCTTGACTTGAGAGGCCTGACGCCGGTAGTAAGCCGCCTCCGCCTCTTCCGCGACCTGAGAGTACAACTCGGCCTCTTCTTGGGTCATGTCTGTTGGCCCCCATGCGTCGAACAGCGGTGTCTTATGGCTGTGGTACACTGCCTGACCCTCCTCTACTTCAACATCCTCCTCGGGCATCGGTCCTAACTCCTCTGCAAGACGAAGTAGCTCGGCTATCCTTCCCATGTCGTACGCATCCTCGTCCTGAGGGTACCCCAATTCTTCGGCTAGACGAATGAGCTCGCCTATCCTCCCGGTGTCGTCGTCTTCCTCCGGCTCGGCCTCCTCTTCAACCACAATCGGACGGCTTGCGGTGGCACCAACTCCTGCGTTCCGCTTTACTGTCCTATTCTCCGTGTACCTAGCACGAGCCATATCTGCTTCCCAGCTGCCGGTGCATCCAATTTCTGCAAGTACAAAATGCAAACAATTAACAGGATCTTTATAAATGACTTTATTGACAGTCAAACAAAGAAGATTGACTTTCCAAAAACGCAATGACTCACTCGCACATAATGAGTCAATAGTATCGTTCAAGCCTTGCATCTCTGCTCTCGCAGCCACCTCTGCAGCCTTCCTTGCATCCTCTTCAGCCTTCCGTGCCTGGTACTCCTCTACATCCTTCTTCTTTTGCTCGTACCACTTCTTCCACGCAATACTCTCTGGGTTACGAACACGTAGGTCTTGGGCCCGTCGTAGCATTTTCTTCTTATGGTTCTTAACGAAATCAGTGACGTAGCTTGCAGGATATCCTCTGCTATTGCGAAGTGCTACCATTGTCTTATACTCATTCTTGAAATTATACACATCATCATATGATTCCCAGTTGCATTTCTGAGTGCTCTGTTGCAACAAATAGATGAATACAAAGTTAGCATACCAGAGTTAACAAAATAAAACATTAGCACCAACTGTCAACAGTCCTAGCAAACCTCGTCATAATCGATCATGTGGCCACAGAAGTGCCCAATACCAAGGCCTGAAGGGACAAGGCCGTAGCTAGCTTCAACACCACATTTGCACATCACAGGAGGCGCAATAGACCTCCTCTTCTTCTTCCAGTCTGGCACCTCCACATTCTTCTCCGGCTCCGGCCAATGGATCTTTGGACCATAGATCCATTCCTTGAAACGACACTTTGGAAAATCATGATCCTACAAAATCAAAATAGTAAAACACACATATAGGACATGACATTCCAAGGTTCACTCAAACCTTACCTCATGTCGTAGAGGACAAATGAACTCTTGTTCATTGCGTGGGTTTATCACGGCTTGCTCTCCGCAAAGGCACTTTGGAGGATCCTCGAGCCGCCGTGCCGATGCTACGGCCTTCTCTTCCTCCGTCATAGGAGGAGGGTTTGGAGGGGGCGGAACCCAGCGAGTAAACACCTCACGCTTGCAATGATCAATGCCGGGGTAGAAAAGGAGAATCCTTGGATCAAACTTCTCCGGGCCGTCGATCCATTGGAAGAAAAAGCATCGGAAGTAGGGCTATACAAAAGTTTCAATTATCTCATCGCGAATACAACATCAGCAACCAATAAGAACAACAAAGGGCACAATTACTTACGCTACAACTATAACATGTGTAGAAGCAACGAGCCGCAGTATCCGGATGTCTCGACTGGCCCACGTGTGCCGGATGACCACAGTCACAGTTAGGTATAGGTTCCTCGGGAGGAACGGGCGCATCCTTGCAAGACACGTCGGGGTACATCTCTCTAGGACGACCCTTTTTCCTCCAAATCGACTCACGATACGAGTCCTCCATCTAATAACACGAAACGATTTCAACACAAAAAAACTTTACTAACTACATTAACCAAACATACTGCAACGATACACGCAGAGAAGGGGTGGCCGGAACAAGGACCGACGATCGACCTGACGGGAGGAGGGAGGGACGCCGGAGAAGGCCACTGAGGGGAGGGGAGCTCGGTCCTGGGCCGGAGAGGGACGCTGCGGGAAATGAAATGGATGAATGGCCAAAAACGAGAAGTGCCCGGGCTTTTATATGGCCGGGGTTGTACCCCGCCATGAATCATGGCGGGTTAGGGCTACCCCGCCATGCATCATGGCGGGGTACACCCCTGCCACGCTGGCGAGGCGCGCTGCCACCTATGCCACGTGGGATGTGTACCCCGCCACCATGCATGGCGGGGTTCAGTGCATTTGCCCCGCCATGCATGGTGGCGGGGCCAAACGGGTTAGATATAAAAAAATTTTCAAACTAGGGTTAAATTTAAAATTTGGTTCAAATTTGGGCTAAAAATAAAAAAAAATTCTAGGGACTGTGACCTGTGAGTGCGACCACAAAAGGCCGACCTCCAGCGTCCGTAAGCCCCAAGTAACAGGGATCCCCACCCCTTTCTTCTAATTCAACACAAGACTGCAAAATGGATAGAGAGAGAAACAAATTTGATTTGATTTCATTCATTTTGGCTACCCCTTTTTCATTGGTAACCCATTCAAGAAAAACCAAGTGGTTGAGCGCACCATTGATCTTGCTTAGGATTCTCGCTTAATGAAGCTCAAGTTCCTTCTACTTGGAAACCTCATGCGGTTCCGATGCCTGCCCAATGAGACATGGAACATCATTGTATCGACTAGCTGGCTACAATAAAAAGAAAATATATTTATCTAGCCATGTTTAGATCCCGGCCACTAAAAATTAGCACTATGGTTGGGTGCTAATTAGAAGGACCAAGTGTGAATTAATTTGAAAACTAATTGCATAAGCGGTGAGTAATTTGTGAGACGGATCTATTAGCCCATGATTAGCACATGTTTACTATAGCACCATATGAGCTAATTAGGATTAATACATTCATCTCACCAATTAGACAGTGCTTATGCAATTAGTTTTGAAAATAGTACGTTTGGTCCTTCTATGTAGCATTTAAACATACTGCTAATTTTTAGCATGTTGGATCTAAACATGACCTGTTAGGATCGTTTTTGTGATGCTACATGTACACATTCTCCCCCAAAATTTGTGATTGCAAGCCATTTTATGTTTGGGGGAAACACCATTAAAACTCAGCATGTAAGATTGTTTGACATTATAATTAGCCTTTTCTTCTCTTGTGGAGCTTGTTCTTCTCCTGTTTTTGGCTTGCAACATCAAATCAAATCAAATAAAAATAAACTGAACCAGACCAAGCATCTAGTAATCCAAGCACACCGTGAGTGATGATACACTGACTCTCCAGGCCAAATTCAAAAGGCAAAGGAAGCAGCTCCTCCTATCTCTTTTTGTCTACGTAGTTGATTCGATGACCAAAATAAAAGATCAGCAAATTTTATCTTCTGCTACTGCACGTTGCTGAGGGAGGTGGGTTTTATCAGCAGCATCTTGACCGGGCAAACCACCCAAATCCCCCTTCTCCCCTCCCTCTCCCCTGCTTTCTCCGTCTATAAATAAAGCCCTCCCAAAACCCGATCCCCAACCAAAACAAGCAGCGCTCCATTCCATCCAAGCCAGCAGCAGTTTCCATTTGCAATCCCATCCCATCTTCATCCTCTCGTCGCAGCAGCCAGCAGCCAACGAAGCGGCGATGGACGGCGGCAAGAAGAGCCGGAACTCGCACAAGGCCCCCGCAGACTACCGCAGCGACCGCAAGTCGGCCACCGGGATGAGCGGCGACCCCAAGAAGGGCGGCCGCGGCGGCAAGTTCACCTGGGAGGGCGCCGACGGCTACGCCGACGAGGACCTCGGCCTCATCTCCTCCAAGAACGCCAACGCCAACCGCGCCAGCAAGGGAGGCGCCGCCGCCAAGAAGGACGACGACGACGACCAGTAGGCGTAGGCCTCGCCGCCTCGGCCTGCCGGCCCCCGTCGATCGCCAGCAAGAACCAACAAGTCCCTCCAACCTAGTTTGATTCCAGTCTCAGTTCGATTCTCGTGTTGAATAATCATGATCGTGTGGGGTTCGGTGTCGTGCTCGCGAGTATGTAGCTGCTACTGCCGATCTCGCTACTGCCACGGAGCACACATCCAGTGGGCGATCCACGGGCCGTGCAGGGTCTGTAGATATCATCTCATCTGTTCTTCACTAGTAGTAATTGCTGATGTTCGGGGGGCCTCGCCTCCATCCGGTTCTTGGATGAACTGATTTATTAGTTTCCGGAATCGATGCTTTCATTCAGTTGCGTCTCCTGCTCTCCACTGCTCTGACTCGCACTCATTTTAGTAGTTCAGTCCCTGCTCTGGACTGCGAATTTGAGGACAAATGTCTCTTGTATGCCTTCTGATGAGATGCAGTTACGAAGCAAAATTAGTATTTCGCAGCTAACCCACAGATTCGTAACTGAAGCAGACAGCAAAGAAGGAATGGGAGGATTGCAATGTTTTTGTTGGTTTCTCTGTTTGTGAGGGATTCCAATGTTTATCTTTGTAGGCGATAACGATGAGTCAGCAAGTTTCCCAGCAATCTTTCTTGATGATGGCAAGACTATTGTCTGTTGTCACCCGTGGCATGCCTACATGTTCCTAGTAACCAGTATGCAGACACATAAGACACAGCCGTAGCAGTACTGATCATGGAGCAAACGACGCATCTACTGAATTATTCTAACAGAATAGAGTCTGCTTAAACCTTGTCGCAGTTCCATGATATACTCCGAGCAGTTTAGTGGCGATGCCGTTCTCTGCATTTGGTCATTCACAGTTGCAGAGTCGCTCTCGCGATCGTTGTCCACCACTAGCGTAAGAAAGTCATTCATCCTCAATATATTTTTTCCTTTTTTTTTTTGGCTTGGGAGATGGCTCTCCATTGAAATCTAGGCCTTGATTAGTTCCCCAAATTCACCCCAAATTCTACTATGCAAAAAGAAGATTCCCTATCACATCAAAATATCGGCACATGCATGGAGTACTAAATATAGATAAAATCAAAAACTAATTGCACAGTTTTGTTGTACTTTACGAGATGAACATTTTGATCCTAATTAATCAATGTTTGGACAATTATTACCAAATAAAAACAAAAATGCTACAGTGATTCGGCACAATGTTTTCGTCACCGAATCGGTGAACTAAACAAGGCCCTGTCTAAAGGTGATTTGTCATCATTCAGTCTGTATCCACAATGCAGCTGACTTGTTCTAATCATGTCGTATGGATAACCTGGAAAAGACTTTTCTGTTTCATCTTCTAAAAGGTCTAGTAATGAAGATTATCTCCTCTATATCTAATTCTCCCGTATCCATTCATACTCTATATATTTTCTTATCCCAACTGCCAGCTCATGGACCCCACATGTCATACTCACCCCTCTTTTTTTTTCTCTCCCACCCCATCCTTCACCCCATTTTCTCTCTCCAGCTCGAGCATGACCGGCACCATGCCCGACGCCGCGGCCCCCTCCCTCGCCCCCGCCACCGACCGCGTGGCCCGCGGCCGCGCCACCACCATGAGGCGCAACCCCACCGCTGTCCCGCCGGAGAGGAGGCGCGCGAGGTGCGGAGGAGCTCGCGGGGCGGGCGGCCATGGGCGAGCAGGGCCATCTCCTCGCGAGGAAGGAGACCGCCATCTCCTGCTCCCTTCGCGTGGGCGAGCAGGGCCGGAGCAGCACGCCGCCCGGTGCGGCGGCCTCCTCGATCCGGCGCGGCGGCAAGTTCACCTGGGAGGGCGCCGACGGCTACGCCGATGAGGACCTCGGCCTCATCTCCAAGAATACCAACCGCGCCAGCAAGGGAGGCGCCGCCGCCAAGAAGGACGACGACGACGACGAGTAGGCCTCGCCGCGTCGGCCCGCCTGCCTGCCCGGCCCCGTCGATCGCCTCATCGCCAGCAAGAACCAAAAGTCCTCTTAGTTTGATTTCAGTCTCAGTTCGATTCTCGTGTTGAATAATCATGATCGTGTGGGGCTAGGTGTCGTGCTCGCGAGTATGTAGCTGCTACTGCCACAGAGCACAGAGCCACTGGGCGATCCACGGACCGTGCAGGGTCTGTAGATATCATCTCCTTACTTTGCTCATGTTCGGGGGCCTGGCCTCAATTCGGTTCTTGGATGAACTGATTTATTAGTTTCCCGAATCGATGCTTTCTTTCAGTTGCGTCTCCTGCTCTCCACACTCCACTGCTCTGATTCACTTCAGTCCCTGCTCTGGACTGTGAAATCGAGGACAAGGCCTTGTTTAGATTCTCCAATTTGTCACCAAATTTACTATGTAGAATTCCTATTTCTCATCACATCAAAATGCTAGCATATATATGGAGTACTAAATATAGATGAAATAAAAAACTAATTGTACAGTTTTGTTGTACTTTACGAGACGAACATTTTAAGCCTAATTAATCAATGTTTGGACAATTATTACTAAATAAAAACAAAATTGCTACAGTGTAACGTGACATTTACTATGCAAAGTTTGGATCTCAATCTAAACAAGGCCCAAACTTCTCCGAAGCAAAAAGATCCGTAAGTGAAGCAGACATCAAGGAAGGAATGGAAGGATCCCAATGTTTTTCTTTCTTTGTTTATTTGTTTCTGGGATTGCAATGTTTATCTTTGTAGGCGAACGATGACTCAGCAAGTTCCCCAGCAATCTTTCTTTTGATGGCAAGACTATTGTCTGTTGTCACCCGTGCCATGCCTACATGTTCCTAGTAACCAGTATGCAGACATTTCGCTGTAGCGGTACTGATCATGGAGCAAACGACGCATCTACTGAATAATTGTAACAAAACAGAGTCTGCTTAGTCTCTGTCGCAACTCATGATATACCAAAGCGAAAGGGTTGGTTCCATTATACTCCGAGCAGTTTAGTGACCATGCCGTTCTCTGTATTTGGTCATGCACAGTTGCAGAGTCGCTCTCGCTATCGTTGTCCACCACGAGGGTAAAAGAAAGTCATTCATCCTCACTATTTTTTTTTATTTTTGACATGGGAGATGGCTCTCCATTGAAATCTATCTAAAGGTGATTTGTCATCATTCAGTCTCTATCCACAATGCAACTGAGTTGTTCTAATCATGTCGTATGGATAACCTGGAAAAAAAAAAGATGTCCGTCTAATGCCTGGTTTGGTATGGCCTCAAATGACTCTAGCTCCTTTTATGCATGAAGGAACCGGAGCCAAAGCATTTCGGATGATCGAATCATGAACAACTAAAAGGTACCACTACAGTTCAAGATAAGTACACAGCATGGTGAAACAAAGGTCGTACTAACAGCTATGGGTCTAATGACGCTTCTCTAAAATATTTACTTGGGGTGGGACAATCTCTTCTATAATGGTTCATACTTACTCTTGGCTATATGGTTCTCTGCGGTGTGTGTGTGGTTCTTTGGGTGTCATGTGTGTACTGAGAGGGGGGGGGGGGGGTACGAGCTTCAAAAAACTGTGAATGATCTTATCGGTGCATAAATGTATAACTCCACATGAGTTTTAATTGCGCTTATAGTCATCACTATAGGACTTGGGTTAAACTTTCCCTGCGTCTTTCATTAATGGACTCATGAAGTCTACGAAGGAGTGTGGTTGTGAAAAATTCCTACATCTATCTGAGATGTTTGGGTTTTGCAAAACTCCATAGACATACATAAGAGAAAGCTATCCCCACTCCGACTAAGACAAGACTTTTACCAAAAGTTTATTGTGATCTATTTGTTCAAATAACAATTAAGGTGAAGCAGGGTCATGAACAAGGTCCCTTTATGATAAATAGATCTATTTTGCAAGCTCATTATTACAGGTAGTTCCTACAAAGAATCGGGCTAATGACTTATACAATGTTTGAATTATCGATGTAAATACAATATATTTAGTTCTCATCTTTTAGAGACTATGAGTGTAATAGGAGTATCTATTGACAAAAGGATCACCCTGAGATGATCATGTAATGGATATAATCAAATTATATGGTTCTATTTCTCAACCATTCTGACTTGCTCTTATAGAACCAAGGTCAAAAGAATAGAAAAAATAAGTCATTCACAACCACTAACCAAGGATTCCTAAAAAAGTTAATGATTAGTAGTTCTTTCTTGAAGTCTGTTTTGAAAAAGAATGAATTAGTCTTATACATACGTGAGGGAGGTAATAAAAAAGATGATTTTTCTTTATTTTATTACTTACGAGTCGTGCAAGAAGAAAGTCTCATGCACGTTTTTGCATAAGGGAAATAAAAGAGGGATCCTCTTTTTGACTCTGACTCCTCTAGTCTAGTGGTTGCTTTTCATTTTGTTACTTTAAAAATAGTTGCTTTTCAACTCTGTCTTTAATGAAGGAATGTATAAGTCAAGGGAATAACCTCGATGCACTCCATCATGGAATGAACTTCCCCTTCCACATCTAAATTTATTAGCAAATATGTAGGTTCATTGCAACATGACGAATATCTTGGCTCATATATTTATGCAACGATCGTGTCATTTGTGTTCTAAACTTCTAATACGTCTTGAAACTAGGTTCCATAGCATGGTTACAAGTGCATTGTCTGAAACATGGTCTCGTGTTAGATTTGGATTTTGCTGGCTTTGGATGTAGACGACAAGATGGACATGCAGATGGCAGAGTGGTGTGGTAGGATGGACCATCCGACAGAAAAGTAGAGAGAGAAATTTTCTCCTTTTAATATTAAAAGTATAGATTTAGATATATCTATGCCTAACCTTAAAAGCAGTTTTCATTTGTTCCTCTTTCTCTTCCTAGCTCCCACATATCTTCTTATGTCCCTCAATCTGTTTGCCTCACTCACACTCACAGATGGTAAATGCTAGGCCCGGTAGATTGCATTCTACTCGAACACAGTGTCAGTTAGAGTTTGGAGCTGCAAAACCTTCGTTGGTGCTGAGAGTCTGAGCCCTGGTAGATCGTAGTATCTTCCATCATGGTGTTGCTTATAGTTTGGAGATTCATAACCTTCACAGGTACTACACTCATGTTGTGGCCACCTGAGCCCATGTCATGCGATCATTTGGCTTTCCTTCATCTTTCTTAACCTCACAATAAGTGCACATAATATAGCCACCAATTTAAAAAACTTAGTCTCCAATCAATTTTCTAAATTAAGCATTTATTGTGGCCCTGAATATTTATTTGAATTAGTTGAAATAAGGTTAGGCCAAGCCCAGTTAAATCTAATAAAGATAGTTAGCTCATCATCATTGGATGAGGTGTTCTAAGTGGTCTCACAACAAATTGTATGTCATGTTGTAAGGCCGGTCTCAGTGGGAGTTTTACGTGAGTTTCATTTGCATTAAATGGGTTGCCACGTAGATATTTTTGATGACATGGTAGTGTATTTAAGAAGAGAGAGAAGAAATGAGTTTAGATGAAACTCTCTCGACACGATTACCAACTCTTTATGATTCTTGAAATTAAATACCTATGAAACCGAAACTCTCCATTGTGAGTGGATGTTTTATCCAAATTTCATTTCATTTCATATGACACAGCAGTCTTGGAAACAACACCATGAAAATTCCCCACTGAGACTGGCCTAAGGCACTGTTATGTTTTGTATGTAGTCATGGGTGAAAGGTCTTGATGGCTAGAGGGGGGTGAATAGCCTTTTTAAAAATTTCTACAAAGACAGGCTAAACAAGTTTATCAATACAACAAATAGCGAGATGCGAGTTTTGCTTAGCCTACGGGGTGTTTGCAAGCCACCTATCAAATTCACAATTCTAGTATAATGACACTCAACCGCACAAGTCAAACCGAGAAGGTAACTACAACTACAACTAGCAAGCTACACAAAAGAGCTACTCTAGCAAAGCTAACTAGCTAGCAAAGATAACTAAGAAAGTAATGCGGAGTTGAGTTAGGAGAGTTTCACCGAGGGGCGAAGTATTGAGCCAACCAATATGATCAACAATGAATACCAAGACAACCGAACACTGGGATCAATCAATCACAATATGAAAGTGATGACACGAAGATTTATCCCGAGGTTCACGTGTGTAACAGAACCGCCCAATTATACGAGATTAAGTAGGAAAATCATCCGGCGAGCGAAAAAATTTAACAAACTTAAGCCCGTATAACCTGGTAGTCCGTGAAATCTCAATGGATTTCAAACCATTTCACATAACAGCCAAGATCGTACTAAGTTTAGCGGTCACCGTCATAAGTTACATAAAAGTTCGCGGCACAAAATACATCGGAGTTTAAACATAATTATTACAAACCAGGTTCGAATAAAAAGTAGCGGAAGCAGTAGTTCAAATCACGCACACACACAGCGTTTGAAATAAAGTGCCAGCTTATGATCATCTCCAGCAAAAGCATCAGACGAGAAGTAGCGAAAGACCATTGCCCATGGTCCTAAGCTTCGCCCATCGCAGGATAGAGGCAGTTGATACAGTAGCCGTAATACATCTGCCCATCTGCAACAAGTGGGAACAAAGCCCTGAGTACGAGAAGGTACTCAGCTAGACTTACCCGATAGAACCAAAAATAAAATGACACCAAGGATCATGATAGGCTTTCTGGTGGGGTAGCTGACTCATTTGCAAGAAAAGCATTTTCAACTTAACAATTCTTTTCCAAAAACATGCAGTCATTTAATCTTTATTACCCTGTCAACTATGTTTGCACCTGTGCTAGAGTAACAGGTAATTAAGCCAGTAAGGATTACCAACAATCATTAATAATAGTTATCATGTCATCTTCCACATAACTATCCAAGTGTTTCATAAATATTACTACGATGAAGTAGCTCAAGTCAAGTGTTCACTATCCAGTGAACGATGGCGATTCGAATCGATTATTAATCAGCTGGTAATTTATTCCTCACACAAACCTCACTCACCCGCTAAAGTGAGGTATTGGTCACCGAGTCAACTATTCAGGTAAAGTCGCGAGTTTGCCAAGAACCACATGTACCCGGAGGCCGCCCGACTGCTCTTTGGCCTTATCATCGCGCCCCCGTATCCTGCCACTACTGCTCCGGTACAGTGCGTTGCGGGCAATCCACTCGGCCCGAATAATCTCCCAGCTTCGCGGTCGAAAGGTACATTATTCGACCAGCTAAATGTGAGGCATGCGTTCAACATGACTCGAGGCCCAACAACGGTCGGTCCTTAATCGACTCAGACGGAGAACACTACAGTTCGAAACCCTGCAAGTCTCCGCCCGGTCTCAAATCCAGTTCGACACTTAGTTATTCTCAAATGACACATCTTTCACATAGATCCAAGTAATCTCCTATAGCTCGCGGATGACAGGCAATCACCCGACTTCTACCGGTCTAAGCGAACTAAGCAATTTTTGACCGCGGACACCAAGGTAACAAGGATCGGGTAAAGCAAGGTGGAACAAGGTATAATGCAGCAACGTTTGCAAACAACTCCTAAACGTAATGCATCAAATTAAGTAAAGTCAATAATAAATTATTTGCAAACCGGGAGAGAAATGCTCCGGGGCTTGCCTCTCTCAAAAGAGCTCGGACGGTGGTCGGGGCACTCTGGAAGATCTTCACCGACCTCCTCTTCGGCTTCGGTCGCCTCCTGCTCTTGCACCTCGGACTGCTCTTCCGGGTCCTCGAGAACTACTACCGGGGCCACTTCCTGCGATCCTGTATGATGCAGAAATATAAGTGCTCATGCCTAGGTGCATTGCAGGGATGACATGAGATGATGATGATGAATGAGATGTAGATGAGCATGTTATTTTGTTTGAATTACGTGGAACTTACGACTCTTCTACAAGGTAGTCTACATCATCCAAGAACATGTACTCATAAACTACCACCACTATTCTCTACCATGCAAAAGCACCTTGACACTTAAGATGCTTCAAAGATACACCAAAGCATAGTTTACTAACTAATCTTGCATCAAAGGTTGAAGGTAAACCCTAGTTAGCACTGGGCTTGAACAGCAACACCTATTTCGGTAACACAGAAAAATCTTAGAAAATTACAGTGGATTAATAACATCAATTCTAGCACGCCACAAAAATTTTATTGCATTTGGATTACTAGAACTGCCTATACAAAAATAACAAGCTAAGGCCTAAAAACGAGCATGAAAATACTTTGTATTATGAAAAGTATCAAACAACAGATTTAGAATTTTTTCCTACTTTCTACACAGTAAACAATCACTATACAAAAATTATCATATACATGTTTTATACAATTTTTGCTCTTTATCAAAAATAACAAAAATCATCAAATAAAAGCACTTGCACTACACATCAAAGTTTTTCTACAGACCATGCATGTCACATATTTTTCCTAGAAAGTACATTACACAAGAAGATTAACAAAATTAGAACCATATTTTTCTGAGCTTTCTATGATTTATTAAGCATTTATCAAGAAAACAACAATTTCAATAATTAATAAAAATTCTACAGAAAATTATTTCAAACTTGACATGCAATATTTTTATATCATAGATCTGGTCCTAAGAAGTCTAACAAAATTTGTTTCATAATTTTTGGAGCTAAAATGAGCAAGTTATGAATTTCTAAAGCATTTACATAAATTCTGAAAATCATTTTCAAAAATCCTTTTAAACATCCGCCGCTGGAATGCTAGGTGCACCCGGTGACTTGTACACACGCGCGCAAGAAGAGACAGACAGGCGGGCCCGTGGGGCAACCGGACCCCACACGTCAGCCACACAGAGGCAGGGGGCGCTGACCGCGCGGATCTCGACGACGACGAGGTCGCCGGCGACGAGGTCACCACCATCGTGATCACCATGCCAAGGCGGTCACGTTGGGGCAAACGGCGTGACCGGAGGAGCTCGCAACCGAGCTTGCCCACGGCCATGGCGGCTCGGCGGCGCTGCTCAACGGCGGGAGCGCGCCTCCGGCCATGGGGCGGCGCGGAAAACGGCGTCCGAGCACCGGGAGAGCGAGCTGAACGGAATGCGCGCCCGAGTAAAGGAAAAGCGGGAGTGGAGGGGAGGTTTCCACGGAGCGGGAATCCTCGGTGAGCTCGGCCGGAACTCCGGCGAGCGATTCGCGCGGATGGGGAGCTTACCACGGGCGGTTGAGGTGAGCGCGGGCTGCGCCAGAGGGAGAAGGAGCTTGGGGCAAGATGGAGCGGCTTGCGGTGAGCTGGGGCTGCCGGAACGCGCGTGTCCGGCGATGGCGCGCGGTGGCGGTGGCGGAACCACGGCTGCTGCGCGCGTGAAGAAGCAAAGGTGAAAAGAGGAGAACGAGAAGGGCGAGGCGCCGCGGAGGGTTATAGGGCGAGTGCGCGCGCTGGTGGGGGCGACCGGGCGCCACCGGGCCGGCGTTGCCAGCATGCGCTCGCCACGCGGCGCGCGACGTCTGCCGCGGCCGGGACAGCGCGCGAGCGGGAGGGAGGAGACGGCCGGACTGGGCCGGGCCGAGGCGGGCGCGCGCGCGTGGAGCTGGGCCGTTTCCAGCAGCGGGCCGAAAACGAGGCGGCGGCCTGTTAGGTTAGAAATTGATTTTCCATTTTCTATTGTCAAACAAATTTCAAATACAGTTTTCAAATCCCATTTCGAGCAAGAAAATGACCTTTTCTGAAAATGGCCCAAAAATGAAAGTTGCTTAGAATTTAATTCTCTACAACCTTTATTAAGGAACCAACTCAAAATTCCCAACAGATTTTGAATTGGAAAATAAAAGCTAAATAGGGGGTTTTTGACCATTTTTCAATAATATTTTTAAAAGCAAATTTGACAAAACTTTGAATACCAAAGTTGCTCCAAAATTTGTGCTAACTAATTCTAGATGAATTACAAGTATAACCACTCATGTTTTATTAGCCTAGCAAGTATAACTAGGGTGAAACAATTCTAAACAAGTGTATGCAACATTTACGTTTCATAGAAATGTTTCACTCAAAATGCACTCCACTTCACATGTGATTATAAATGCAAATGATGCATCATGCGTATGATTTGCAATGCTAAATGCATGCGTAACACCAGGGTGTTACAGCCTTCCCCCTTTATAAAAATCTCGTCCCGAGATTTGGGTTACGAACCATTTATTATAAAAATCTTCGTATGCTTTTTGTAGGTATTCACCCGTTTCCCAAGATGCATCTCCTTCATCATGATGACTCCACTGTATCTTATATGTTTTCACCACACTGTTTCGAGTAGCCCTTTCCTTAGAATCCAAAACTCGAATTGGCTGCTCATGATACACCAAATCTGACTTAAGTTTTATGCCTCGAGGTTGAATTCCTTCCTCTGGAACGCGCAAACACTTCTTGAGATGCGATACGTGAAAAACTGGGAATATAGCACCCATTGCTTCTGGTAATTCCAATTTGTAAGCCACTGGACCCTTTCTTTCCAAAATTTTGAAGGGTCCTATAAATCTGGCAGCCAGCTTTCTATGTACTCCAAACCGCTTCTTCTTCATGGGCGTGACCTTTAGATAAACATAGTCACCAACTTCAAACACAAGTGGTCTCCTCCTCCTATCCGCATAACTTTTCTGACGTGACTAAGCTGCTCTCATATTTTGCTGAATGATATGAACTTTCTTTTCGGCTTCTTCCACGAAGTCAATACCATAATATCTTCTTTCCCCTGGCTCAATCCAGTTTAGAGGTGTTCTACACTTTCGGCCATACAGAGCCTCAAAAGGTGCCATCTTGATACTTTCTTGATAGCTATTATTATATACGAACTCTGCTAAGGGTAACCATGACTCCCATGAACCCCCTGGAAGACAACACACAAGCTCTTAACATATCTTCTAAAACAGCATTAACCCTTTCAGTCTGACCATCTGTTTGGGGATGATAGGCAGTACTACGAATCAAACTAGTTCCCAAACATTTATGCAAGTGCTCCCAAAAGTGAGCAGTGAACTGCGACCCTCTGTCAGACACTATAGTCTTCGGTATTCCATGTAATCTTACAATCTCAGCAATATACTTCTCGGCATATTGAGGTGGTCTATAATATGTCTTGACAGGCAAAAAGTGGGTTGTCTTAGTAAGACGATCCACGATTACCCAAATCGAATCATGGCCTTTCTGAGTAGTGGGCAAGCCTGTGATGAAATCTATACTTATATCATCCCACTTCCAACTAGGTACTGACAAAGGTTGTAACAATCCTGCAGGTTTCATGTGAATAGCTTTCACTCTACAACATGTGTCGCATCTGGCTACATAAGCTGCAATTTCTTTCTTCATCTTTGTCCACCAATAGCGAGGTCTTAGTTCTTGGTACATTTTACTACTGCCAGGATCAATGGATAACTTAGAGAGATGAGCTTCATCCATAATTTTATTCTTAAGCTCTCTATCCTTTGGAACAACAAGACGTTGTCGAACCACAACACGTCCTGTTCGTCTACCCTGAAGTGTTTTGAGGGTTCTTCTCTAATTTTCTTTTTGATGTGGAATATCCCTTTATCTGCTTTCTAGCCTTCTATTATCTTACTCTCCAAGGAGCAACTGATCTGAATACTATGTAACACAGCAGGGTGCATCAGATTAAAACCATCCTCGAGTAAGGGTTGCATATTCAAGAAATGTGACTTTCTACTCAAAGCATCCGCTACTACATTGGCTTTTCCAGGGTGATACTGTACATTCAAGTTGTAGTCTTTGATTAGTTCTAACCATCTTCACTGTCTCATGTTCAATTCTGGTTGGGTAAAAATGTACTTGAGACTCTTGTGATCGGTGAAAATATTGCATACATTACCAAGTAAATAGTGTCTCCAAATCTTTAAGGCATGCACTACAGCGGCAAGCTCAAGATCATGTGTCAGATAATTGATTTCATGTTTTCTCAACTGACAGGAGGCATAAGCACTGACTCTTCCTTCTTGCATCAGAACACAGCCTAATCCTGTTTTTGATGCGTCGCAGAACACATCAAAAGGCTTCTCGACGTCGGGCTGCGCAAGAACTGGAGCAGTGGTTAACAGTTTCCGCAAGGTGTGGAAAGCTGTCTCACACTCCTCTGTCCACACAAACTTGTGGTCTTTCTGTAACAGACTTGTCATTGGTTTGGCAATCTTCGAGAAGTCTGGTATAAATCGGCGATAGTATCCAGCTAACCCTAGGAAACTCCTGACTTCTGACACTGTGGTTGGAGTTTTCCAATCCATAACCTCTTGCACTTTGCTTGGATCTACCGAAACTCCATTCTCAGATAGAATATGACCAAGGAAAGGAACTTTCTTCAACCAAAATTCACACTTGCTGAACTTAGCATACAACTTATGATCTCTCAGTCTGGTCAAGACAATTCTCAGATGCTCTTCGTGATCTTTCTCATTCTCAGAGTATACTAGAATATCATCAATGAAGACAACTACAAACTTGTCCAACTCTGGCATGAAAACCGTATTCATCAGATACATGAAATAGGCAGGAGCATTTGTTAAGCCAAAAGACATAACAAGATACTCGTACAACCCGTATCTGGTAGAAAAGGTGGTTTTCGGGACATCTTGCGGCCTAATCTTTATCTGATGATACCCTGATCTTAGGTCTATCTTGGAGAACACTCTGGCTTTAGCCAACTGATCAAACAAAACGTCGATATGAGGCAAAGGATACTTATTCTTGATAGTTACAGCATTAAGAGGTCGATAATCCACACACATTCTCAGAGTACCCTCTTTCTTTTTCTTCACGAACAAGGCAGGGCATCCCCATTCAGACTTACTTGGTCGGATAAACCCCTTCTTTAGTAATTCCTCCAGTTGTTTCTTCAGCTCAGCTAACTCATCTGGATGCATCCGATAGGGTCTCCTTGAGATAGGAGCTGTCCCGGGGATCAACTCAATTCCAAACTCAACATCTCTATCCGGAGGAAGACCAGGTAACTCATCTGGAAACACATCCGGGAACTCACACACTATCGGGATCTGGTGAATAGGAATGACTTCCATGGCACAGGTTATACTTACAAGGTCCGTTCGCCTGGGTAATGGCACCTGAAAAGTACCATCTATCTGGGGATCCTTAAGGGTAAGCATCCGACTGCTTGTATCTATGACCGCTCCCCAGTTCTTCATCCAGTTCATTCCTATTATTACATCCAAAACTAGTCCAGGCATAACTACCAGGTTTACTCAAAACTTTCGACTACCTAACTCAAGGGTTGCCCCTCTAACCATATGATTGGTTAACACATCAGCCCCTGCTGAACTTATGCGATAACCATAACTCAATTCTGTGCATAGTTGTTCATGCTTCCGTGCAAATGCTTGACTCATAAAAGAATGCGAGGATCCAGAATCAAATAGAACAACTGCAGGGTGATGGTTAACAAGGAACTTACCGGCAGTTACAGGCTCTCCCTCAGGAATCTCATCCACGGTGGTGTGGTGTACACGAGCAGTGTAAGTCTGTTGCTTCTTTTTAGGTGGATAAGGGCAGAACTTTGAAAAGTGGCCTGGCTGACCACAATTGTAGCAGGGCCCCTTCACTGTACCAGCAGATCCTATAGCTCCCTTGGAATTGTTCTGTTCTGCAGCTGCGGTGATCTTTGCTGGCGGCACGGCCATCTTGTACGGCTTCTGTGGTCCCTTGTAGTTCTGGGTCTTATGCTGTGGCGGCCTGAACCTTGCACCTGGTGCGGACGGACGATAAGAAGAACGATTTGCAGTGAAAACTCTGGACTGTGATGGTCCTGACTCAAACACCCTCTTGCGATTCTTGGATGCAGTGTAGGCGTTGTTGTTCTTTTCTTGTTTCAGACAGTCACTGACAAAGTCATTGAATCTGGCGCGGGTATTGGTACCCACATGCTTCATCATTTTCGAACTTAACCCTCTCTTGAAACTAGCAATTCTCTTGGCATCTGTGTCGACCATGTCTGGAGCATAACGGCACAAGTTGTTGAAGGCATGCAAATACTGCGTCACGGTTTTGGTACCCTGATTTAAAGCCAAGAACTCTCCTAACTTTATTTCAACCAGCCCTGGTGAAATGTAGACCCCACGAAAAGCTTCAGTGAACTCTCTCCACGAGATCTGTGCATTTGGGGGAAAGGTGGTGCGGTGATGCTTCCACCACATCCCTGCGGGCCCTTGTAACTGATGTGCAGCATATTCTGTCTTCAGAACTTCGATCAGTCTCAACACGCAGAACTTATCTTCCATGGTGTTGATCCATTCTTCCGCGTCGAGTGGCTCTGCTGCTTCCTTAAAAATAGGTGGCCTAGTGTCCATGAAGTCCTTGAAGTTGTTGT
Source organism: Saccharum hybrid cultivar R570 (assembly GCA_038087645.1). Classification (NCBI taxonomy): domain Eukaryota; kingdom Viridiplantae; phylum Streptophyta; class Magnoliopsida; order Poales; family Poaceae; genus Saccharum; species Saccharum hybrid cultivar. Next base: position 1,622,686 of record JAQSUU010000423.1, read on the forward strand.
ACTGGTTCACTCCATGGCCACCACCTTGATTATTACCTCTCTGAACATTTTCAGCGATGGTACGCAGAAAATCTTCCATATTCTTCTGCGACTGCTCGGCATTGCGCTGGCTTCCAAGGAACTGCGCGAAGAATACCTCTGCAGTGAGCGGTGGAGGAGGGGGCAATTGTGGCTCTGGCTGTGACTCATGGTGGTTGACGTTGTTTGCACCACTCCCACCAGCCCTTGCACCGTTACCACCGGTTTCAGCGGCCTCATACGTGGCACGGCGAGTGTTTGCCATCTGCATATTCCAGCAACAAGTAATAATTGAGCAAAGTTGTAGTAATTGTATTTGAATGAACAATCATGCCATACTGAATTCATTGGAGAGAACAAGTCATGCAATAAAATAGAGGCACAATGAATCGCATTCCAATTAAAACAACATCACTAATCACGTTACTTCGAATACAACATCGCGTCCAATACGACCACGTTGCCAGCATACATACACTGGACTTTTATGCGTTCGGGCATCACATACACAATCGAGTTCCAAAAGATCGTTAGTCTCAAGATAGAACAGAATACAACACGATACATGGAAACCAAAAGAAGGCCATCGCGACAGAGCCTAGCTACGAACGCAGGGCACTAGCCTACTCTTCGGGGCCGTCGTCGAGGTCGGAGGCATCGCCATTGCTACCGTTAGTAGCGGCGTCATCGTCGATATCCATATGGGCGGCGTCCGGAGGAGCATACGGGCCCACCCCGTTGTAGAGGGCATGAAACTCTTCATGCAAGTTGGCATTATACTCTTCTAGCTCCTCGACCCTCTGCCTCAGAAGGTCCCTCTCGTTCCAGGCTTCATTTCTTTCCTGAACTAGCTGTCCCATCATGCGGTCTGCATTTTTGTTGGCCTGAGTCAACGTCTGCACCCGCTGCATGGCACTCTCACCTCTCTCGAGAGCCCGGTCTCGCTGCAAGCTCATGTCGGCCAACTGCTCCTGCAAGCTAGCTATAGCACGTGCTTGCTTCTTCTTCTGCTTCCTTTCTTCAAGCCGGTCATCACCACGCAGACCAGTCAAGGTCCAATAGGTACTCTCAAAACCCTGGTATGCTCTGATGGCTGCATACATGGCACTCATGGCGTGGTTGTCGCTAGCCCGTCCTTCACTTGGGCCTCTAACCAGGGCACTTCCTTGCGGTTGCACCCAAATGGCATCACAAGGATCATCTCTCGGAAAAGTACCAGCCAAAGCTGCTGCCAACTCATTAGGAAACCTGCTCATTATGTCTCGGATGACACGAAAGGCTGCGCCCTCTGCACCCTCAACTGGAGTGCGTCCCTCAAACTCCAAATGCCAACCATCCCATTCTGGCGCATCACCAAGAGCAGGGACAGTGATTTCCACTACTGCAAGTCCATCCTCAGCTAGCTGGCTCTCACTCCAAGAGTACACCGACTCTTGACCCTCCGGGTACCCCACATCATGGAGCACTCTCCAAAGCAAGGTGGGCATGCCAAACTCGCTGAGAAAAGTGTTCGTGCTGCGGTGCTCCCATGGGGCCATCTGGCGACGGGGTGCTCTTCCACCAGTGGACTTACGGGCAGTCTGCTTCGTGCGGGCCATCTGTAGCACAAGTTTTAATTACCCGGTGAGAACATATTTTAAGTCGATATCACTTTTATCAAAATGGGATAATCCTTTTATAAGGGGAGGAATGCATGTTGTGAATGAAATGCACAGGCAACATGATGCATGCACGAGTCTTACGTTCTCACAAACTTAGAAAATAAGAACATCTAACGATGAATTCGGTGGCATACAAACGATCTCTCATATACGTAACTAATTCGCTCTACACGAAAAACGCTGTTATGTACCTGCAGAAAATTCATTTCAGCCCAAATCCCATGTATGCATGAAAGCAGTAAATCTACCTACACGCTCTACACGAATCCCCAGATGCGTGTACAACGGTAGTAACTACCCAAACACATCGTCCTATTGACGGCATCGCCTCAACGGACGGAACACCCACACATGCGATACTTTCATAAAAACATGTGTAGAACATGTAATTATTCTAGTATCATATAAGCACTCTCCCTAGATCGGCGGTGTATCCGATCGTGCTCTCACAGCTCACACTTACCGAAGCGTAGAGGTAACTGATCCATACATTACCACTCAACTAAGTGGCACTCATACAATAGCACGCCGTATGAGCAACGAAAAGAGAAATATGGTGCAAGAACCCCAAGTTAGTACTTAAATAGCCACCTAGAGTCCTTAACTGGGCATACAGGATATGACCACTGGCACACTTTTAGTTTGAAAATCACACTTTTTCAACAGAATTTTGTTTTAAATACACTTATGAACAGTAATCACGCTAAACCATGCTCCGATGCCAGCTGTAACAGAACCGCCCAATTATACGAGATTAAGTAGGAAAATCATCCGGCGAGCGGAAAAATTTAACAAACTTAAGCCCGTATAACTCGGTAGTCCGTGAAATCTTGATGGATTTCAAACCATTTCACATAACAGCCAAGATCGTACTAAGTTTAGCGGTCACCATCATAAGTTACATAAAAGTTCGCGGCACAAAATACATCAGAGTTTAAACATAATTATTACAAACTAGGTTCGAATAAAAAGTAGCGGAAGCGGTAGTTCAAATCACGCACACACACAGCGTTTGAAATAAAGTGCCAGCTTATGATCATCTCCAGCAAAAGCATCAGACGAGAAGTAGCGAAAGACCATTGCCCATGGTCCTAAGCTTCGCCCATCGCAGGATAGAGGCAGTTGATACAGTAGCCGTAATACATCTGCCCATCTGCAACAAGTGGGAACAAAGCCCTGAGTACGAGAAGGTACTCAGCTAGACTTACCCGACAGAACCAAAATAAAATGACACCAAGGATCATGATAGGCTTTCTGGTGGGGTAGCTGACTCATTTGCAAGAAAAGCATTTTCAACTTAACAATTCTTTTTCAAAAGCATGCAGTCATTTAATCTTTATTACCCTGTCAACTATGTTTGCACCTGTGCTAGAGTAATAGGTAATTAAGCCAGTAAGGATTACCAACAATCATTAATAATACTTATCATGTCATCTTCCACATAACTATCCAAGTGTTTCATAAATATTACTACGATGAAGTAGCTCAAGTCAAGTGTTCACTATCCAGTGAACGATGGCGATTCGAATCGATTATTAACCAGCTGGTAATTTTATTCCTCACACAAACCTCACTCACCCGCTAAAGTGAGGTATTGGTCACCGAGTCAACTATTCAGGTAAAGTCGCGAGTTTGCAGGAACCACATGTACCCGGGGGCCGCCCGACTGCTCTTTGGCCTTATCATCGCGCCCCCGTATCCTGCCACTACTGCTCCGGTACAGTGCGTTGCGGGCAATCCACTCGGCCCGAATAATCTCCCAGCTTCGCGGTCGAAAGGTACATTATTCGGCCAGCTAAATGTGAGGCATGCGTTCAACATGACTCGAGGCCCAACAACGGTCAGTCCTTAATCGACTCAGACGGAGAACACTACAGTTTGAAACCCTGCAAGTCTCCGCCCGGTCTCAAATCCAGTTCGACACTTAGTTATTCTCAAATGACACATCTTTCACATAGATCCAAGTAATCTCCTATAGCTCGCGGATGACAGGCAATCACCCGACTTCTACCGGTCTAAGCGAACTAAGCAATTTTTGACTGCGGACACCAAGGTAACAAGGATCGGGTAAAGCAAGGTGGAACAAGGTATAATGCAGCAACGTTTGCAAACAACTCCTAAACGTAATGCATCAAATTAAGTAAAGTCAATAATAAATTATTTGCAAACCGGGAGAGAAATGCTCCGGGGCTTGCCTCTCTCAAAAGAGCTCGGACGGTGGTCGGGGCACTCTGGAAGATCTTCACCGACCTCCTCTTCGGCTTCGGTCGCCTCCTGCTCTTGCACCTCGGACTGCTCTTCCGGGTCCTCAGGAACTGCTACCGGGGTCACTTCCTGCGATCCTGTATGATGCAGAAATATAAGTGCTCATGCCTAGGTGCATTGCAAGGATGTCATGAGATGATGATGATGAATGAGATGTAGATGAGCATGTTATTTTGTTTGAATTACGTGGAACTTACGACTCTTCTACACGGTAGTCTACATCATCCAAGAACATGTACTCATAAACTACCACCACTATTCTCTACCATGCAAAGGCACCTTGACACTTAAGATGCTTCAAAGATACACCAAAGCATAGTTTACTAACTAATCTTGCATCAAAGGTTGAAGGTAAACCCTAGTTAGCACTGGGCTTGAACAGCAACACCTATTTCAGTAACACAGAAAAATCTTAGAAAATTACAGTGGATTAATAACATCAATTCTAGCACGCCACAAAAATTTTATTGCATTTGGATTACTAGAACTATCTATACAAAAATAACAAGCTAAGGCCTAAAAACGAGCATGAAAATACTTTGTATTATAAAAAGTATCAAACAATAGATTTAGAAATTTTTCCTACTTTCTACACAGTAAACAATCACTATACAAAAATTATCATATACATGTTTTATACAATTTTTGCTCTTTATCAAAAATAACAAAAATCATCAAATAAAAGCACATGCACTACACATCAAAGTTTTTCTACAGACCATGCATGTCACATATTTTTCCTAGAAAGTACATTACACAAGAAGATTAACAAAATTGGAACCATATTTTTCTGAGCTTTCTATGATTTATTAAGCATTTATCAAGAAAACAGCAATTTCAATAATTAATAAAAACTCTACAGAAAATTATTTCAAACTTGACATGCAATATTTTTATATCATAGATCTGGTCCTATGAAGTCTAACAAAATTTGTTTCACAATTTTTGGAGCTAAAATGAGCAAGTTATGAATTTCTAAAGCATTTACATAAATTCTGAAAATCATTTTCAAAAATCCATTTAAACATCAGCCGCTGGAATGCTAGGTGCACCCGGTGACTTGTACACGCACGCGCAAGAAGAGACAGATAGGCGGGCCCGTGGGACAACCGGACCCCACACGTCAGCCACACAGAGGCAGGGGGGCGCTGACCGCACGGATCTCGATGACGGCGAGGTCGCCGGCGACGAGGTCACCACCATCGTGATCACCATGCCAAGGCGGTCACGTTGGGGCAAACGGCGTGACCGGAGGAGCTCGCAACCGAGCTTGCCCACGGCCATGGCGGCTCGGCGGCGCTGCTCAACGGTGGGAGCGCGCCTCCGGCCACGGGGCGGCGCGGAAAACGGCGTCCGAGCACCGGGAGAGCGAGGTGAACGGAATGCACGCCCGAGTAAAGGAAAAGCGGGAGCGGAGGGGAGGTTTCCACGGAGCGGGAATCCTCGGTGAGCTCGGCCGGAACTCCGGCGAGCGATTCGCGCGGATGGGTAGCTTACCACGGGCGGTTGAGGTGAGCGCGGGCTGCGCCAGAGGGAGAAGGAGCTTGGGGCAAGATGGAGCGGCTTGCAGTGAGCTGGGGCTACCGGAACGCGCGTGTCCGGCGATGGCGCGCGGTGGCGGTGGCGGAACCGCGGCTGCTGCGCGCGTGAAGAAGCAAAGGCGAAAAGAGGAGAAGGAGAAGGGCGGGCGCTGCGGAGGGTTATAGGGCGAGTGCGCGCGTTGGTGGGGGCGACCGGGCACCACCCGGCCGGCGTTGCCGGCATGCGCTCGCCACGCGGCACGCGAGCGGGAGGGAGGAGACGGCCGGACTGGGCCGGGCCGAGGCGGGGCGCGAGCGCGGGCGCGCGCGCGCGGAGCTGGGCCGCTTCCAGCAGCGGGCCGAAAACGAGGCGGCGGCCTGTTAGGTTAGAAATTGATTTTCCATTTTCTATTTTCAAACAAATTTCAAATACAGTTTTCAAATCCCATTTCGAGCAAGAAAATGACCTTTTCTGAAAATGGCCCAAAAATGAAAGTTGCTTAGAATTTAATTCTCTACAACCTTTATTAAGGGACCAACTCAAAATTCCCAACAGATTTTGAATTGGAAAATAAAAGCTAAATAGGGGGGTTTTGACCATTTTTCAATAATATTTTTAAAAACAAATTTGACAAAACTTTGAATACCAAAGTTGCTCCAAAATTTGTGCTAACTAATTCTAGATGAATTACAAGTATAACCACTCATGTTTTATTAGCCTAGCAAGTATAACTAGGGTGAAACAATTCTAAACAGGTGTATGCAACATTTACGTTTCATAGAAATGTTTCACTCAAAATGCACTCCACTTCACATGTGATTATAAATGCAAATGATGCATCATGCGTATGATTTGCAATGCTAAATGCATGCGTAACACCGGGGTGTTACAACGTGCTTGCCGGCACGCTAGTCCCCGTTGTGTCCCTCTTCACCACATGGTTCGGTGGCTAATCGGTCTCACACCGTGCCTCTCAAAAGGCGCCACAAGAACCTACCAAATGGCAAAAGGTTGCAATGACACGAGCAATTTACTAACGTTGCCTTTGGCGCTTCGCCGAGGTAGGCACAAACCCCTCACAATCACCGGAGGTGGCGAAGAACAAACACCAACTCTTGCCAACGCCTCCAAGCTGCTCCAAGCCATCTAGGTGGCAGCAACCACCAAGAGAAATAAGAATCCCGCAGCAAATCAACCACCAAGTGCCAACTAGATGCAATCTCATAATGCAAATGCACTTGGATCACTCAATCTCACTTCGAATATGCAAAGAAGCAAGAGAGATGAGTGGGAGGGGAGTTGCTTAGCTCAAAGTGCTCACAAGTATGTCAAATGTCCAAGAGAGAGACTTGAGCCGGCCAACGAGTATTTATAGACGTACCCCTTCGAATATAGCCGTTACGCACTTGAAACAGCCGAAGTCGCGCTGACCGGACGCGCTGGTCAAACTGACCGGACGCGCCGATCGCACAACGGCTACTTTCGCGGACCACCGACCGGACGCGCTGCACACAACGACCGGACGCGCGAAGCTCGACCGGACGCGCTGGTCCCGTGACGGACCGGACGCGCTGGTCAAACCTGAGCAGCGCACAACGAAACAGCGACCGGACACGCTGGAGAACTGACCCGACGCCACAGTGCCAGCGTCCGGTTGGAGTCTAGTAAGGTCCCTGATCGACCGGACGCGTCCGGTCGACTATGACCGGACGCGCCACCGCGTCCGTTCAACAAACCGAAATACGCGAAGACACTGAACGCTGACCAGACGCGTCCGGTCAAACAAAGACCGCGTCCGGTCCGGCGTCCGGTCACCACTGTGACCTCCGTTCGCTTCCGTTCGATTTCCGACTTCTGGCGTAGTGGAAAATAGTCGTTTCAACTCCTCGAAAATGCCTGAATTCCGCCTCGCAAGCTCGGCGGGAGGGAGAGAGGACCCCCAAACCCTCTCTACCGCTGAAACTCCAACGCCATCGCAAATGTGCTAACACCACCAAGTGATCACGTCATGTGCGAGTGTGTTAGCATTTTCACAATCATTTTTCGAGGCGTTATTAATTCTATCCAAATGCATATGATTATGAAATGCACACCTAGAGGCACTTAGGAGTTAAATAGCCGCGTCATTCCCCTCTTTATAGTACGGCTATCTATCCTATAATGTAACCACACCCACTAGGTGTCTTGGTTACTAAAACACAACCCTTAAGCATATACCTTTGCTTTGATCACGTAGGGTTGCGTCCAAATCCAAGTGTGGCCATCATGATCACCATGTCCATCTTGCCACCAACCTTGGAATGTACTAATGCTCATATGCTACATACAACTTAGGCATAGGATTAGTACTTAGGCATTGTCACTAATTACCAACACCAAACATAGAGCTTTCAATCTTCCCCTTGTTGGTAATTGGTGACAACCCTTTCACAAAGATATTATGATAAAATTTTAATTGAACCCATGTCACATTGTCCAAGTATATTACCATGTGTAAGAATTATGGACATGTGATCATGAATTCAAATTGATAGCAATGGCTCCCCCTACATGTATGCTATATGTTTGGATTTAGGAAGCATACACGCTTAGATAGGAAAATATAGGAGCATTGACTATCAATGGGTGCTAAGTGTTTTAGATTATAGACCTTTGAAGCGTGATACCATCGGAGTAGCGATAAACACCATCTTAGCACCTTGTGTAGTTAGAAACCACTTAGAAAAGCACAAACATAACTAGAAACCTCATGAGATCAACATTATAAGCAAGGCTCTAGTACCACTTTGAAAAACAAGAAGCAAGAAAAATCTAACTACTTCCTATTCATGCTAGTACTTCAATTCATCATTCAAATTATACTAGCAAGTCACCACACAAGCAAAGTATCGGAGAAAAAGAAATGCATAACTATGCATCATACATATGAAGTGCACATGGAAATGCAACATTCATGTTTAAGAGCTTGCTCCCCCTACTTGTGTGCTCAAAATTTTAGTTGATCCCCTTCTTTTATCAATTCTCCCCTTTAGGTTTTCTCCCCCTTTCGAATCTATCTTTGTGAACAACATTTTTCTCCCCCTTTGGCACCAATGACCACAAGAGACCCAATTTTAGATAGATTATCATGTTGAATTATGGGGTGGGGATCAAGTTTGTGATTCAACCTAGATTGCTTGCATAAATAAAATGCTTCGGTTTGATCCAAGGGCAAGCTTCTTCACACCTCACTAGAAGGGTTATCATGCACCATGTTGAAGCAAATATTTAGACAAGTGATCTAGATTAAACACTTAGGATCATAAGCTACTTAAACAAGTTATATGCTACCACTAGATCATACAAGTCATGGAAACAATAGTGGCACCATATAAACTTCAAAGTCATTTGATTTTCATGAATGAGCCTAGAACATAAAAAATCATGACTAGATACACTAAACATGTCCTTAGTATAGAATGTATGACATGTCAACCAATTATACCTTGGGGCTCGAAGGAGAGGCATGTCATGTATGGGGTGCATCAACTCATGTTGGAGAAGTCAATTATGTTCAACTCATTCTTTAGCTTGTGAAATCTCTTCTCATCAAGTGGCTTGGTGAATAGATCGGCTAGTTGATCTTCGGTGCCCACACTCTCAATAGCAATGTCACCCTTTTGTTGATGATCTCTAATAAAATGATGACGAACATCATTATGCTTTGTTCTTTGATGTTGAACCAGATTGTTGGTTAGCTTCACGGCACTTTCATTGTCACATAGCAATGGCACATTCTTGAAATTGATTCCAAAATCCTTCAATGTTGCCTTCATCCACAAGATTTGTGCACAACAACTACCCGCGGCGATGTATTCGGCTTCGGCGGTAGATAGTGCAATACTATTTTGCTTCTTGGATGACCATGAGACAAGTGATCTTCCCAACAATTGACAAGTCCCGGAAGTGCTCTTTCTCTCCACTTTGTCACCGGCATAGTCGGAATCCGAATATCCAACTAGCTCAAAGCTTGCACCCTTGGGATACCACAATCCAACATCTTGTGTATGCTTTAAGTACCTTAATATTCTCTTTGTTGCCTTCAAATGACTTTCTCTTGGTGAGGCTTGAAATCTTGCAGACATGCATACACTAAACATCACATCGGGCCTTGATGCCGTCACATAGAGTAGGCTACCAATCATTGATCTATAAAGCTTTTGATCCACCATGTTGCCACTCTTGTCACTATCCAAACTTCCACTAGTGCCCATTGGGGTTGTAATGCCCTTTGCATCTTTCATGCCAAACTTCTTGAGCATATATTTGATGTACTTGGTTTGGCTCACAAATGTTCCTTCCTTCATTTGTTTGATTTGAAGTCCAAGAAAGAAACTAAGTTCACCGATCATTGACATTTCAAATTCCTTTGCCATCATTTTCCCAAACTCATCACAATAATCTTGATTGGTTGAACCGAAGATGATATCATCAACATATATTTGCAATACAAACAAGTCTTTCCCAATCTTCTTGGTAAAGAGAGTAGTATCCACTTTTCCCATGACAAATCCTTTGGATAGCAAGAAGTCCCTCAATCTTTCATACCATGCTCTAGGTGCCTGCTTCAATCCATACAAAGCTTTTCTCAATTTGTAGACATGATTGGGTTTCTTGTCATCTTCAAAACCGGGAGGTTGCTCCACATACACCTCCTCTTGAATGTACCTATTAAGAAATGCACTCTTTACATCCATTTGATATAGCTTGATATTATGAGCACAAGCATAGGCATGTAAGATCCTAATTGCTTTCAATCTTGCAACTGGGGCATAAGTTTCACTAAAGTCAAGACCCTCTATTTGTGTGTAACCTTGAGCCACTAGTCTTGCTTTGTTCCTTACTACTATTCCATCTTGATCTTGCTTGTTGCGAAAGACCCATCTTGTTCCAATGACATTATGATCCTTAGGCCTCTCAACTAGTTCCCATACTTCATTTCTCTTGAAGTTGTTGAGCTCTTCATGCATTGCATTTACCCAATCCGGATCTCTCAATGCTTTATCAATGTCCTTGGGTTCTTCCATTGACACAAAAGAAGAGTGAGCACAAAATGATGTCAATCTTGATCTAGTTTGAACTCCCCTTTGTATGTCACCAATGATGGAATCTAATTGATGGTCTCTAGCAATGTTGGTGGGTTGAAGCACTTGCACTTGATTGCTTGGATGTTGATGTTGATCATGAGTTGGAGATGATGAACTAGCCACTTGTTGATCTTGTTGCACTTGAGATGATGTACTAGCTTGATTTTGCATTAGAGACCCACTAGCTTGTGTAATTGGACTTTGGAGCACTTGATCTTTGTTGTCATCCACATCAATCACTTGCTTTGGCCTAATATCACCAATATCCATTTCTTTCATAGCATTGGTCAATTGAGTTCCTCTCACATCATCCAAGTTATTTTCCTCATCTTGAGAGCCATTTGTTTCATCAAACTCAACATCATAAACTTCCTCAAGTAAACCACTAGCCAAATTCCAAACTCTATAAGCTTTGCTAGTAGTGGAGTAACCAAGTAAGAATCCTTCATCACATTTCTTCTCAAACTTGCTCAATCTAGTGCCCTTCTTCAAGATGTAGCATTTGCAACCAAATACCCGAAAGTATGCAATGTTGGGCTTTCTTCCATTTAAGATCTCATATGGTGTCTTCTCTAAGAACTTGTGGCAATAGAGGCGGTTGCTATAGAAGCAAGCCGTGTTGATTGCTTCGGCCCAAAATGAATGACTCACATTATACTCATTCAACATTGATCTTGCCATATCAATTAGGGTTCTATTCTTCCTCTCAACTAGGCCATTAGATTGAGGTGTATACTTGGCCGAGAATTGATGCTTGATTCCAAGCTCATCACATAGCTCATCAACTCTTGTGTTTCTAAACTCACTTCCATTGTCACTTCTCACTTTCTTGATTGTGGTCTCAAACTCATTTTGCACTCTCTTGATGAACTTCTTGAATATGTCAAATACATCACTCTTGTCCACAAGAAAGAATACCCATGTGTATCTAGTGAAATCATCCACAATCACAAAACCATACTTGTTGCCACCAATGCTTGTGTATGTAGTTGGCCCAAATAGATCCATGTGCAACAACTCAAATGCCTTGGAAGTACTCATGATGCTTTTCAATGGATGAGTGTTGCCCACTTGCTTTCCGGCTTGACATGCACTACATAGCTTATCCTTCTCAAATGTGACATCCTTCAAGCCTCTAACTAAGTCATGCTTCACTAACTTGTTCAATTGCTTCATGCCAACATGACCAAGTCTTCTATGCCATAACCAACCCATACTTGATTTGGTGAGCAAGCATGTTGAAAGTTGAGTGTCACTAGCATCGAAATCAACCAAGTATAGATTCTCATATCTAAAACCCTTGAAGATCAAATTGGAGCCATCAACACTAACTATCTCCACATCATCAATACCAAATATGCACTTGAAACCTAGATCACACAATTGAGCAACCGAGAGAAGATTGAAGTTCAACTTTTCAACTAGGAGCACATTGGAAACGCTATGATCATTTGATATTGCAATCCTTCCAAGAGCCTTCACATCACCCTTGCTATTGTCACCAAATGTGATACTATCAATGCCACTATTATTTGATTTGAGAGAGTTGAACATTCTTGAATCACCGGTCATATGTTGAGAGCACCCACTATCAAGCACCCAATGTCTTCCTCCGGCCTTGTAATTTACCTACAAAATAAATTAATGTTTCTTAGGTACCCATACTTGTTTGGGTCCTTGGAGGTTAGTAACTAAGCTCTTTGGTACCCAAATGACCTTCTTCTTTGGACCCACAATTGGTGTACCAACAAACCTAGCATGCACACCTTTCTCACCCTTGGTAAGCACATAACAAGAATCAAAAGGAATATAATCCATTTTAGCATGAAACTTGTTGTTGTTCTTATTCATTTTATTACAATTAATCTCTAGATGCCCAACTTGCTTGCATCTATTGCAATAACGACCATTGCTCTTCACAAAGCGAGACTTTGGAGTAGCAAAGGCCGCCTTGCCCTTCTTGGGAGTATAGCCCAAACCCTCTTTGTAAAGAGAGAACCTTTGGCTACCCAAGCATTTTAGCAAGCGGGCATCCCCACCATAGGCATTGCCTAATGCGCGGGTGAGATCATCCACTTCTCTCTTGAGAGTCTTATTCTCAACCACAAGTGATGAATCACTAGTAGTAGAGATAGAGTTGGTTGTGGTGGATGATGATGAGCTACATGAAGCATTAGTAGGACCAACAAATAAAGAATCATCAATAATATCACATGTTAGTCCAATATCACAAGTGACAATCACTTGCTCTTCCTTAGCTTCCTTCATGAACTTCTCCAACTTGAGGTCCTTTTCCTTGATGAGCTCAAGTAGAGTGGAGTGGGCTTCCTTAAGCCTAGTGTGAGCAACTTCAAGGTCCTCGTGGTCTTCCTTTAGACACTCACGAGAGGCCTCTAGCTCATCAAAGGATTTCCTAAGAGCTTTGAGCTCTTGTTCAATTCTTTTGCACTCCTTACTCTTTTTGAGAGCAACAAGCTCCTCCATCAAGGCATCATTTTCATTGCTCTTGGCAATGAGCTCTTATTCCAAGATTTTGTATTTCTTGGTTGTCCTCTTGTAGCCCTTGCTCATTTGATCTATTATGCCCAATAGATCATCCTTGGAGTAGTCCTCATCCTCCTCCTCATCACTCCTACAACCATCACTAGCACAAGAATCATCATCACTATCATCATATTTTACCTTGGTAGGCTTGGCCATAAGGCATGTCGATGTAGTGTCGAAGATGGATGACTTGTTGGAGAGGGCGATGCTTGCAATGGCTCGCCGAGTGGTCCTCTCATCATCACTAGAGCTTTCATCATCATCACTATCGGAGTTGTCACTATCCCAAGTGACCACATAACCACCACCCTTCTTCTTGTTGTTGATAGTGAAGCTCTTCTTCTCTTTCTTCTCCTTCTTGTCCTTCTTGTTCTTCTTCAACTTCAACTCCCCATCTGATATCTTTTGTCTTCATAGGGGCACTTTGCCACTACATGATCGGGGCTATTGCAATTGTAGTAAAGCACCTCCTTTGCCTTCATGAAGTCCCTTCTCTTCCTTGTCCCATATCCTTTCTTCTTCATGAACCTCCCCATCTTGTGCACTAGGAGGGCCATGGTCTCATCATCGAATGGATCATCATCATCACTCTCCACCTTGCTCTTGCCCTTAGAAGATGAAGCCTTGAATGCAATGGGCTTTTCTTGCTTGACCTTGGTTTCCTTCTTCTCTTCTATCTCATCTTCATCATCATTGTATTGGGCATCGGTGTAACACCCAAATTTTAGGAGTAATGAATTTTAAATAATTTAGATAAGGGGAATTAAAATTTTAAAAAGAATATTTGGTGTTGCATTCATGCTGTTGCATTTATTTTATTATGTGGTGTGGATTTATTTTATTCTATTTTGGATTAGAAAATTTTATTTGAGATACTTTTGAAAATAAGCAAATAAAGAAAAGAAGAAAGAAAAGAAAAAGAAAAAGAACATTACCTTCCGCCTGGTGGCCGACGGCCCGTTCGGACGGCCTGCTCTCCTCTGCGCCTACGACCGCGTGGGCCGGCCCAGCGCCGCAGTAGCCGCGCCTCCCCTCTCTGCGTGGTCGCTGACGGGTGGGGTCCGCATGTCATAAGCGTCTTCATCCTCCCGTGGTCGAGCCAGACTCCGAACCGGAGTGTAAAACGCCGCCCGTCTCGCGATTTCCGGGATTTCCTACCCGTATACGGCAACTTGGAGCTACAAATAGGAAGTTGTGACCCTCTATTTTCCGTTTTTCATCTAAACTGTGAGTTCCACCGCAAGAAATTGAGTTCTAGGGCTTGAGTTTGTTTGAGGACGGCGGTCGTTCGGGTGGGGTGCCTTCGGGTGAATTGGAGGTCAAACTCTTCGCGTTGGTGAGTCCGCACTCGTCTCCTCTATCCTCTTGTGCTCTCCTTTTGGTTGGAGAGGCTTCGAAGTGAGTTTTTGAAGCTCCCCGTCGGTCAGCAATGGTGCCGCCGTCTCACCCCTTGCCGCGCTCTCTCCTTGGGACATCGTGGGGGGCATGAATCGTGTAGAGGAGTTAGGGTTGATCTTCTCGACGGATTGGAAGTGGTTGGGGGACGTTTGGTGGTCGGGAACGGCGAAGCCGAGTTTTTCCGGCGAACTCTGGTGGTCGGCTATGGTGGTCGCCGGCCGGAGGGGAGAAAGAAGCCGTGCTCCCTCTCTCTCTTTTGCTGGGAACGATTCCGGCCGTCCGATCTTGGATTGACGGTCGAGATTAGAACTTACCCCTTCGCGGGTAAAATTCATAAAGAGTCCCTGAACTTCTTAATAATTAACCCGCCGTCCATAGCGTATTGCTGAAAATACGTTTTCATGTTTTGAAAGCGTACTTTCTCCCGGCTAAATCAAAAATACGTTTTCAGGTATTTACAGTTTTGCCACTAGGATTGTTTTGGTCATAAAATCTTCATTTTAACTCCGATTTGATCCGTTCAAGTTGCGTTAGGTTCGTATTTGCGAGCTCTACATGTTAGTATAGTTGTGCAGTTAGTTTTGATAATTTGTTTTTCGAGTTTATAATTAAGTATTTATTTATCTATAGGAAATCTTAGAAAATTCATAACTTTCACGTTTTAGCTCCGAATTTGGTGATCTTTGCGTCTGTGTGATCGTAGAAACGTGTAGAAGAGTTTTATAAACTTTTATTACTGTTTTGCTACTGTTGGTGTACTGTTCTAATTATATCTCTTTGTTTGCTTCGTGTATGTTTGATTGGATGCATGTGTGTTGTTGATTGATGATCGAGTATAGAAGGTGAGCAGTATCTGGACGATCAGGAGTATTACTTTGAGCCAGATCAGCAGTATCACTCGGAGAGTTTTGATCAAGGCAAGTATAACACAGGACTATCCTTGTTACCTATACATTGAAATTATCATACATGTGCATGTGCTTACCTTGACAACCCTAGAGATTATAATTTAGTGATTGTTATCTTGATTCCTTGTCAACCTTGGGAATGCATATGGGTAGCTACTGCTAGTGCTTAAACTATGAACAATGATCTTGTAATTTGATTAATGGATTAAGCAATCAACCATTAAAATGATTTTACTACTGTTAAAAGGGGGCTAGAGCATGTGTATTATTTTGATGCTCTGGTTTCTCTCCATAAGGACTTATCTGTAAGTGATAACCGAGATATACAGTACAGCTGTGAGGGCTATATGGCTCTGGCTTTAGTTGTTTAAAAGACCTTTTCTAGCTTGTTAGTGGTTACCTTAAATGGCGTAAGAAAGGCTTGCCACGTTGGGTGTAGGGCGAGCCCCTGTCCTTAGTGTGTATAGGCTGCGGTTGTTGTGCCACTGGGAAGGGGGGTTCTACATCTGCCTGCCGAGTGAATCTAATGGCCCTAACTTGTTAGACAAACTTTTGAATGGCTTTATATGGTTCTCCGGTGTTTGGGCTTGATCTCCCCACTCATTTGGAAATCATGACTCACAGTGAAAGTGTACACCTCTGCGCAGAGTTAAAAACTGGTATACTAGCCGTGCTCACGGATACGAGTGGCCTTGGGGATTCTTACGGAATAGTTGATCATAATTGTTATACCATGCTTAATTATTGTTGATTATTATTATGCTCATGTTAATGCTATTCATTATCTATATTACAATTGATCATTGTTTCATTAAAGGGATTGGAGTATCTTGTTGCTACTTAAATTGCTAAATATATAATGGTTTAAAAGCTAAACGCAGTCAAACAGTGTCTAGCCTTTTGAGCCTCATGAACCCTGTGTTATATTTGTTGAGTTCGACATGGACTCACCCTTGCTATTTCCACCATAACAGATGAAGATTATGAGGAAGATTACCGTAATGAGTACTAGTCTTGGTGTCAACCAGTCAACCTTGTCCCTGTGTTTGGAGTTTTCGCTGGAGATCTACTATTAGTTATTATTATTTATAGTTCAAGACTATGTTTAAATATTTATTCGCTATGTAATAAGCATAGTGATGATACTATGTAATTTGTCTACTTATGTGTGCGATCATGTCCTGGGGCGCACATGAGTACTTTATGCATCCTATTTTTGCCCTTAAAAATGGGTGTGACAATCGGTCATTATATCTCCAAGCACATCGGTTGGTTTGACCTTGTCCAATCCCTCTCTAAAGATCATTCTTCTCAAGGTGGCAAACTTCTTGGGTAAGCACATCAAGAACTTATGTGAGAAGTCCTTGTCCTCAACCTTCTCTCCAAGCCCCTTGAGATTATTGACAATGACTTGGAGCCTATAGAACATCTCCGGGATGGATTCATCATCCTTCATCTTGAAAGTGGAGAACTTGTCCTTGAACATATATAGCTTGGCACTTTTTACCGTTGAAGTGCCTTCATATGTTTCTTCAAGCCTTATCCAAAGCTCATTTGCCTTTTCGAGATCTTTGATTTGCTCAAATACTTTGTCATCAATGACACAGTAGATTGTGTCAAGTGCCGCCGTGTTGCATTGTTTGTTGATGCGGTCATTTGGAGTGAGATTTTCTTCATCAAGAATGATGTATCCTTCTTTGGTCACATCCCAAACCTTCTCATGTATATTGCCTAGATATTGCTTCATCTTCCTTTTCCAATGATCAAAGGAAGAGACGCCATCAAAGAATGGAGGCTTGCCATTAACATGATTGAACATAACTTGAGCCATCTTGTACCGAGGTTGTTAAGCCTTGCAAACGGTGACCACGGCTCCGATACCACTTGAAAGGTCTTGATGGCTAGAGGAGGGTGAATAGCCTTTTTAAAAATTTCTACAAAGACAAGCTAAACAAGTTTATCAATACAACAAATAGCGAGATGCGAGTTTTGCTTAGCCTACGGGGTGTTTGCAAGCCACTTATCCAATTCACAATTCTAGTATAATGGCACTCAACCGCACAAGTCAAACCGAGAAGGTAACTACAACTACAACTAGCAAGCTACACAAAAGAGCTACTCTAGCAAAGCTAACTAGCTAGCAAAGATAACTAAGAAAGTAATGCGGAGTTGAGTTAGGAGAGTTTCACCGAGGGGCGAAGTATTGAGCCAACCAATATGATCAACAATGAATACCAAGACAACCGAACATCGGGATCAATCAATCACAATATGAAAGTGATGACATGAAGATTTATCCCGAGGTTCACGTGCTTGCCGGCACGCTAGTCCCCGTTGTGTCCCTCTTCACCACGTGGTTCGGTGGCTAATCGGTCTCACACCGAGCCTCTCAAAAGGCGCCACAAGAACCTACCAAATGGCAAAAGGTTGCAATGACACGAGCAATTTACTAATGTTGCCTTTGGCGCTTCGCCGAGGTAGGCACAAACCCCTCACAATCACCGGAGGTGGCCAAGAACAAACACCAACTCTTGCCAACGCCTCCAAGCTGCTCCAAGCCGTCTAGGTGGCAGCAACCACCAAGAGAAACAAGAATCCCGCAGCAAATCAACCACCAAGTGCCAACTAGATGCAATCTCACAATGCAAATACACTTGGATCACTCAATCTCACTTCGAATATGCAAAGAAGCAAGAGAGATGAGTGGGAGGGGAGTTGCTTAGCTCAAAGTGCTCACAAGTATGTCAAATGTCCAATAGAGAGAGCCTTGAGCCGGCCAACGAGTATTTATAGACGTACCCCATCGAATATAGCCGTTACGCACTTGAAACAGCCGAAGTCGCGCTGACCGGACGCGCTGGTCAAACTGACCGGACGCGTCGATCACACAACGGCTACTTTCGTGGACCACCGACCGGACGCGCTGCACACAACGACCGGACGCACGAAGCTCGACCAGACGCGCTGGTCCCGTGATGGACCGGACGCGCTGGTCAAACCTGAGCAGCGCACAACGAAACAGTGACCGGACACGCTGGAGAACTGACCGGACGCCACAGTGCCAGCGTCTGGTTGGAGTCCAGTAAGGTCCCTGATCGACCGGACGCGTCCGGTCGACTATGACCGGACGCGCCACCGCGTCCGATCAACAAACCGAAATACGCGAAGACGCTGAACGCTGACCGGACGCGTCCAGTCAAACAGAGACCGCGTCCGGTCCGGCGTCCGGTCACCACTGTGACCTCCGTTCGCTTCCGTTCGATTTCCGACTTCCGGCGTAGTGGAAAATAGTCGTTTCAACTCCTCAAAAACGCCTGAATTCCGCCTCGCAAGCTCGGCGGGAGGGAGAGAGGACCCCAAACCCTCTCTACCGCTGAAACTCCAACGCCATCGCAAATGTGCTAACACCACCAAGTGATCACGTCATGTGTGAGTGTGTTAGCATTTTCACAATCATTTTTCGAGGCGTTATTAATTCTATCCAAATGCATATGATTATGAAATGCACACCTAGAGGCACTTAGGAGTTAAATAGCCACGTCATTCCCCTATTTATAGTACGGCTATCTATCCTATAATGTAACCACACCCACTAGGTGTCTTGGTTACTAAAACACAACCCTTAAGCATATACATTTGCCTTGATCACGTAGGGTTGCGTCCAAATCCAAGTGTGGCCATCATGATCACCATGTCCATCTTGCCACCAACCTTGGAATGTACTAATCCTCATATGCTACATACAACTTAGGCATAGGATTAGTACTTAGGCATTGTCACTAATTACCAACACCAAACATAGAGCTTTCAATCTCCCCCTTGTTGGTAATTGGTGACAACCCTTTCACAAAGATATTATGATAAAATTTTAATTGAACCCATGTCACATTGTCCAAGTATATTACCATGTGTAAGAATTATGGACATGTGATCATGAATTCAAATTGATAGCAATGGCTCCCCCTACATGTATGCTATATGTTTGGATTTAGGAAGCATACACGCTTAGATAGGAAAATATAGGAGCATTGACTATCAATGGGTGCTAAGTGTTTTAGATTATAGACCTTTGAAGCGTGATACCATCGGAGTAGCGATAAACACCATCTTAACACCTTGTGTAGTTAGATACCACTTGGAAAAGCACAAACATAACTAGAAACCTCGTGAGATCAACATTATAAGCAAGGCTCTAGTACCACTTTGAAAAACAAGAAGCAAGAAAAATCTAACTACTTCCTATTCATGCTAGTACTTCAATTCATCATTCAAATTATACTAGCAAGTTACCACACAAGCAAAGTATCGGAGAAAAAGAAATGCATAACTATGCATCATACATATGAAGTGCACATGGAAATGCAACATTCATGTTTAAGAGCTTGCTCCTCCTACTTGTGTGCTCAAAATTTTAGTTGATCCCCTTCTTTTATCAATTCTCCCCTTTAGGTTTTCTCTCCCTTTCGAATTTATCTTTGTGAACAATATTTTTCTCCCCCTTTGGCACCAATGACCACAAGAGACCCAATTTTAGATAGATTATCATGTTGAGTTATGGGGTGAGGATCAAGTTTGTGATTCAACCAAGATTGCTTGCATAAATAAAATGCTTCGGTTTGATCCAAGGGCAAGCTTCTTCACACCTCACTTGAAGGGTTATCATGCACCATGTTGAAGCAAATATTTAGACAAGTGATCTAGATTAAACACTTAGGATCATAAGCTACTTAAACAAGTTATATGCTACCACTAGATCATACAAGTCATGGAAACAATAGTGGCACCATATAAACTTTAAAGTCATTTGATACAACTTAGGCATAGGATTAGTACTTAGGCATTGTCACTAATTACCAACACCAAACATAGAGCTTTCAATGGGTAAATTTATTTTTTTAGGGAAATGGGTAAAGTTAATTAACGAATAATCTGCTACAAGTTGCCTAGTTGGAGCGAGTGAAGTTGGGCTAGGCTCTTTTTTGAAACAGTTGGGCTAGGCTTTTACAATACTAAGGTGAGCTATCTGAACTTTAACGGCGGAGCTGGCCAGGCCTGGCATCTGGGCCCAGTACATGGCCTGTTGGAGTGGTCGGTACTATTAACAAGGAAAACATATAAACGTCCCATTGAGAGCAGCTAGTACTTTGGAGTTTGGATTCGTGCTCCGTCCTAAGCTGCGCGAGCGGCAACTATGACACTATGAGATTGCCACTACCAACCATTATTACACACAAATCTACACTTGTAAAAATATTTCTTACTTTAAATCATTCTATCTACTAACATCTAATAGATCTTGTTGGTTACTATCCATTCTTCTTACATGTGTGGATCTATCCTGTTCTTTTCGTTGAAATTTAGCTTATGCTGATTTGTTGCGAGAGGAAAATATTGTTCGTTCGTTGAAAAGTACTGCTGAAGTAGTACTGAAGAATATGACGATATATCTTTATATGTGGAGAAACATCGATGTTTGCATAGAGCCGTACGCCTCCAACCAAATTTTCACCGTATTTCTTACGCCCAAACAAAACAAACTCGATGTCCTACCCAACAATTTTTTCTCACAAAAGATTTTCTTGACCTGCCCATAGGCTATGCAGCTCACACCATGATAGCCCAGCCCGAAGCGTGTTTTTTTAGGCTCCTTAGGCACGCCGGATGACACGGCACGACTTGCTAAAATACACCAGTCCTAACAAGGCCCGCTATTCAGTCAAAGATTATACATACATCAGGCTCTCGTGCTTCCTCAGATTAGATAGATGGATCTCTTTTCTGAGAAAAGATATAGATAGATATAGAAGGAGATTTTCTAGGGTTTTTAGCCCACCAAATGTTCCATGGCCCATATACAGATTCAACCTTTTCTCCGACGCCATTTTACAAGGACAAGCCAGGAAGGCTGATGATGCCATGATTGGCAATCAGTCTTTGGCTTTTTGCTACCTTCCAAAAGACTCGCTAGAATTGAGGAGGCCCTGTACCATAATGCTCCACTCCAGCTCAGCTACTCCCGCCGTCCCTAAAAGACAGATGTTTTAGTTTGGTGGAGTTGTCCCGCAAAGAACGTCGTTGTAGACCATGGCCCCCACCTGCCCAAGGCTGCAGGCCTACAACCTTATCCCTTCGTCCGCATCCTCCCTATCCATCCCCGTGCACCGAGTTGGAGTGGCCTTTTTCTTCTCTTTTGTGTGCGGCGCTGAGGCGGAGGCCGCGGGCATCGAGTTGGAGCATGTCGACGCCCGAGCGGACCAGAGGAGAGTGGCTGTCCCCTAGGCGGAGTGGCCAGCACGGAGGTGGAGAGCCTCGACGGCGAGGCAGCGAGGATAATCTGGCAGCACATCCCTCCTCTGCTCGTCTGCTGTCAAGGCTATGAGCTCAGTCGGCCGGGATCTAGCCAACACCCCCTCTTCTCCTCCACCCGCCCCTCTCTTCCCCTTCGCCGGCGTGGAGGCCGAGATCCGGCCCCGACCCCGAGATCCTCTGCTCCTCCACCGGCGCCGCCTCCTCTTCTCCTCCATCGGTGCCACCACCTCCTTCTTCTCCTTCAGCGGTGCAGAGGTCACAGCCCACCTTCATCTTCTCCTCCACCGGCGTGGAGGTCATGACCTACCTCCTCTTCTCCACCGGGGCCCCTCCTTCATCTTCTCCTCTGTTGGCCCCATCACCAAATCCGTCGCCCGAGAGGCGAGCGTGGGGCTCAGTGAGGCCGCCGCGCGGTGTGGTGCTCAGTGCGGGCCCTCGGTGCGTTGGGTGGGGCCGGGGTTCTTGGGAATCTCAGCATAGCAGTGCTCGTTGAGCGCGTGATGGGGAACGGCTGACCGGGGAAGAAGAGAGGAATAAGGAGAAGCACAGAATGTAGGGTGCGTAGGTCTTTTTGGTTGCTCCTTGGTTTGCACGTCAACTTGTAAAACGACCGTCTTTTAGTGACGGAGGGAGTATGCGCGGCAGGCCGGCACCCGGCAGTGGAGGTCCCGGGCTCTGCTCCATTGGAGGGCGGGAACAGACACTCACAGCCTCTCTCCGTCTCCAATCCAGTGGCAGGTTGCAGCCACATGCAGATGCAGGAACCAGTACGTACTCCGGTAGGCATGCATGCCATGGCATCTTCAGCGATAGGCATGGAGTCATGGACAGCGCATGGCAAGGCGACACAGGCTCTGCAGCTGCACTGCTGCTGCGTGCAGGCGCATCTCGTCCTCTTCTCACCACAGGTCAACTGCAGCTCGTGAAAATCGTTCACGAAAAAAGACGGCCGGGCGATACTTGGAGGGGCAGACTCACGGTCACAGAGAGGTGCTCAATGGCCATTGGCCAACAAGTTTATTTTGATCAAATCATACTACTGTATGCGGTAAAATGCTGTAACTGCACGCAGTGGAACTGTGGAAGTCAAAAGACTGGAAGAAAACATTCATAATTCATGCATGGAGCTAGCTTTGTAAAAAAACCGGTTTCTGACATCTGCTTATGTTTTTAGAATTCTCACATCTGTATTTGTATTATCAAGCGGATGAACGCCTCCAATTTGGATCTCATTTCATGCCAACACTGTGTGTCTGTGTTGATGGCCTTGTCGTGAAGACAACTAGAGACAAACTCCCTCCATCTCTCGATAAGTCAATTTTCCTATAGTTGTCTTAAAGTTACTTTTTACGTTTCATAAAAGATTTATAACGCTAAATTAATATCATTAGATACGCCATAAAATATATTTTCATAATATGCTCATTTGGTCTTATAAATATTTACACTCTTTTCTATAAATTTAGTCATATATAAAACATTATTTTTAAAGCAACTCTAAGAATCAATTTATTCCAAGATGGAGCCTCCATTTTGGCATGGGACATGCATCAGACAAGCACTAATGCGACAGTCCAATGCCAACAACCTCTTTGGTGATCTCATACCAATGACAGTAATAATTATATTCTAAATTATAATTGTTTAAAATATGTTACATTGGTTTGCTTATGCATTTTGCCGATTTTTTTTCTCAAAAAAAGCTTATGCATTTTTACCACTTAATACTGGTAGTGTGTTTTCAAGCACTCTATTTTTTTTATAAAACAATACTACCACACATATAGTTCTTTCATAGATAAAATTCAACATCTTAAGTAAGTGTCATGATGCAGGTTAAAATGATTGTTTATGCGATTGTAGTAACTAATACTTGAGTCTAGCTAAGATCTACAATCCCTTTTTAATAAAATAATAGACAACCAAATAAAAGATTCAAGAAGCACTAGAATTTAAACATAACTCGTGGATTAAAAATTGAACTAACAACATCAAAAGTTGAAAGCCAAAATATAGATTTATGGTGTCAAAAAGAATGTAACAAGAGCTAATATAAGTTAAACAAAGTTTTTAACTAATTACACCTTAAAATCTGTAAAGTTGCTATGCAAAGGGTAAAAACACATAAGTAATTGGAAAAGTTACTATAATTGGATAGACTTTATAGATTATTAGTAATTGGAAAGTTATTATTAGAACTGGATATGGATTATAGAGTATCTAAATTATACCTGAGCAAATTGAGCCCGGCCCGCAGGCCTAGCCCGAGCCCGACGGATTTTAGCCCGCTCACGAACCTTACTGGACAGGGCCTGGGCACAGATCTCGCTGCTCAGAAAATTTTTTCTTGGCCCGAACCCAGTCCAAAACACTATTTCTTGTTTTTTTACAATGTAAAATGCGCAGGCAGCCTGCCGAGACCCGGGCCCGGCCCGTAAAATTATGCCCGACTTGGCTAGTGGGATGGTCATGGGCCAGATTCTTTTGGCCCAAAATAACTTGACTTTTTTTGGCCCGGCCCGAACCCGGCCTAGCCCACAAAATGCTCAGGTCTAATCTAAATAGGTATTGGGCTAGGAAATGAAGAGCAAGACATTAAAGACTGTCAATTTAGGCACTAAATTCATACATAATACATTTAATCTTTCTGTGATATAACATCCAAGGCCATGTTGGAGCAGGGGTGGATGGTCTAGTGGTCTATAATACGATAGTTTGGCTAGTAAAGTTAAGTAGTTTTCTTAACAACATCTTAATGTGATTAATATTGTTTAATAATTCTGTTGGATTGCAACTGTACCGCGAAGGAAAGTTATACTCAAGTAGATAACTAATATTTATCCTTTCTAAATGTCCCTTTTATGCTATGCTTTATTCATCATCATGCATCACGCATCATGGCATCCATTCCATCATGTTAAGCATGCATATTTTATTATATATAGTGTACGAGATGAGAAGATGCGTGTTGATCCAGTCTCAGAGTAGAGCCATTCGTCACATGTGCTGGTGTCTATTGGAACTCTCTGAGGGAACTAACTTCTCTGCAACGAAGGCAAGCCCCGGTGCATTTAAACCCTACCTTGAGTTTTAAAAATCTTTATTATTATTATAATTTACTGCATTAAGTAATTAGGAGTTGAGTGATAACCTAATTGCTGCATTGTCATCCTTGATTATTGCGATATCAACCTTGATACCTGTTTTACTGAAAATGCGTAGTATGCTTCGCTATGCTTAGAAGTTAAGCTTTTAAATGAAATATTTACATGGCCATGACGGCATACTTAATGAATATTGAAAGATGAGAATGAACTTGAAAGATCGGGCGGGTGGTTTGGCCACTGCTAACATGCATTGGGAAATGAGTCTCAATGTAGTGTTTCCGCCTTGTCAGTTAAGGACCGTCCGTTGTAGGCCTGCTTGTGTTTCGAGACTTTGCAACTAGCCTCATGCCTTGGGTAAGCCCAAAATGTTGGTGATTCCATTACGAGAACGTCTAACCTCGCACTGGGAGTGGAGAGATGGCGGGAGTAGCGTGTACCCTCGGGGCTAGAATCGGGCCGGGTTCGAGGAGTACTGTACTCTCGGGTGGCGATGGACACGTTCTGGTTTTGGAAGATCTAAATGAGGGTTGATATATGCAAGATTCGGTTCTACATATGTCGTGAGGTTAGAGATCCCCAGCTGGGTATAATCGGTTCGAATCGTCGTTGCTCCTCGGTTATGGAGACTCGATCGCCTGACTTACATCGTAGTTAAGAACTGAAATTGAAAGAAAGAATGAGAAAGGTCTTGATGGGAATTACTTTGATCTAGATTAGGATCACTTAGAATTGGTTAATGAACCATCAATGGTAAAAGTAAAATATTGAAGGTAAGGACTTACTTTAGTAAGCTTTTCTGCAAAAGAAATTTTGATTCTTGAATTCCCGTACCTTGATTCCTTAAAGCCAGCATATCCTTGGAGTATTTTCTTTTCATCGGGTAAGTCTTGCAGAGTACAATTGAGTACTCAGGGTTTGTTAACCCCTGTTGCAGATACTGACTGGTGCTGTTAACCGGGGTCATGTCAGTGGGTTCGATATGATCTGGTCGACCTCTCCTAACTTAGGTACTCTGCCTAAGTTGTCTCCTGTAGTTCTACTCGACTTCCGCAATACAAGTTAAGTTTGTAAAAAGTTAACTTAATCATGATTTATAAATTTATTGTTGTTATTCTTCCGTACTCTGATGTAAAGTTTTGTAACAAATGTTGTAATGTTGTAGTTACTCCTTTGTTGATCTTGGTATGAGTTGTCAAACGTAGTTGAATCGGGGTCCTGCGAGGGCACCCGACAGATCTTCTTAGGTTATCTGGTGTACATGCATCGCTGTCAGAGGTCTTAGGGACAATGACAGGTGCATGTGGGCCATATCATTTAGGAGGTTCTGCTACATTCCCCATCGCCGGCGTGGAGGCCGAGATCCGGCCCCGACCCCGAGATCCTCTGCTCCTCCACCGGCGCCGCCTCCTCTTCTCCTCCATCAGTGCCACCACCTCCTTCTTCTCCTTCAGCGGCGCAGAGGTCACAACCCACCTTCATCTTCTCCTCCACCGCCGTGGAGGTCGTGACCTACCTCCTCTTCTCCATCGGGCCCCCTCCTTCATCTTCTCCTCCGTTGGCCCCATCACCAAATCCGTCGCCCGAGAGGCGAGCCGGGGCTCAGTGAGGCCGCCGCGCGGTGTGGTGCTCAGTGCGGGCCCTCGGTGCGTTGGGTGGGGCCGGGGTTCTTGGGAATCTCAGCATAGCAGTGCTCGTTGAGGCGTGATGGGGAACGACTGACCGGGGAAGAAGAGAGGAATAAGGAGAAGCACAGAATGTAGGGGTAGGCAGGTCTTTTTGGTTGCTCCTTGGTTTGCACGTCAACTAAACGACCGTCTTTTAGTGACGGAGGGAGTACGCGCGGCAGGCCGACAGCCGGCAGTGGAGGTGCCGGGCTCTGCTCCATTGGAGGGCGGGAACAGACACTCACAGCCTCTCTCCGTCTCCAATCCCTCAAGAGAAAATTTGTTAAATGCAATCGAAAACTATACTCTTTTGTTATTTTCCATCGAAAATTGTAATTTTTCTTCATTGCCATCCGTTTTAATTTTTATTTCTCTACATGCCATTGCCGTTACTTTTAACTTGATCTCGTGCACACACCGGTAAAACCTGTGGCCGGTTCGTCTCCTCGTGCTCAGTGACCGCGCATGCCACCATCTTCCGGCCGCCTCTCCTTCCTGGCGCTCGCCCGCCGTCTCCCCAGTGCTCGCTGCCACTGAGCACTCGTCGCCCATGCATGCTGCGGCTGCCAGCCCGCGCTCATCGCCCGCGCGACCGCGCATGTGCACCATCGCCCGAGCACCTCGCCTCCCCGCGCTCACCGTTAGTGCATGTTGCGGCCACCGACCCGCGCTCGTCGGTCGCTGTTGCTGGTCGTCTCTACGCGGGGAACTAGCTGTCACTGTCGCGGTCGCGTGGGTGGCATCGACGATGGCTGTGACGCCTGCACGGACGGCAGCTCGCGCCACTAGCACACTACTATACGCGTTGCTGAGCGGACAGACGAGGTGCACCAAGCGACTCACTGCTCGCGCATGCCGTAACCACCGGCCCACGCTTGCCACCACCACGCGCTCGTCATCCACATGCGTGTAAGACCGCTGAGGTTCGTTCACCGCACACATTTCAATTGCGTGGCCACGCATGCCTCGCTAGCTCTGCCGTTCCACCGCGTATGCCGTGGCCGCGCCCACGGCCACGCGTGTGCCTTGCCTACACAGAACTCGCTGGGGCCCGCCTCGCCCGCATGGCCACCTTCCCTGCGCATGCCGCTCCAGTGGCCCCGCGTGCGCCTCGCCTTCGCCCACGCAGGCCTCGTCGTATAGCCGTGCACGCGGCCGCCTCCAGCTACTCGCCAAGCCACGGAGGCTTGAAGGTGAGGTGACAGTTTGGGGAGAAGGGATCACGTTCTAAGTTCTAACGGCGCAAGCTTGCAGATTCTAACGGCAATGGCAGATACGGGAACTAAAATGAAAACTAATGGCAACTAGGCAAACATGTAATTTCCAATGGCAAGGAAGAGATCGTTATAGATTTCAATGGCACACAACAAATTTTCTCATCCCTCAATCAGTGGCAGGTTGCAGCCACATGCAGATGCAGGAACCAGTACGTACGTACTCCGGTAGGCATGCATGCCATGGCATCTTCAGCGATAGGCATGGAGTCATGGACAGCGCATGGCAAGGCGACGCAGGCTCTGCAGCTGCACTGCTGCTGCGTGCAGGCGCATATCGTCCTCTTCTCACCACAGGTCAACTGCAGCTCGTGAAAATCGTTCACGAAAAAAGACGGCCGGGCGATGGGATGGGATGGGTTGGACTTGGAGGGGCAGACTCACAGTCACAGAGAGGTGCTCAATGGCCATTGGCCAACAAGTTTTTTTTCGATCAAATCATACTCTGTATGCGGTAAAATGCTGTAACTGCACGCAGTGGAACTGTGGAAGTCAAAAAATGGCTGTGTTTAGTTCCTAAATTTGGAGTGCCAAAATTCACTATAGTGACACTGTAGCATTTCGTTTGTATTTGGTAATAATTATCCAACCGTTGACTAATTAGGCTCAAAACATTCGTCTCGCAAAGTACAACCAAATTGTGCAATTAGTTTTTTATTTTATCCGTATTTAGTACTCCATACATGTATCGCAAGTTTGATGTGACGAAAAATCTTTTTTTTGCATAGTGCACTTTTCAATAGAACTAAACACAGCCGAAAACATTCATAATTCATGCATGGAGCTAGCTTTGTAAAAAAAACCGGTTTCTGACATCTGCTTATGTTTTTAGAATTCTCACATCTGTATTTGTATTATCAAGCGGATGAACGCCTCCAATTTGGATCTCATTTCATGCCAACACTGTGTTGATGGCCTTGTCGTGGAGACAACTAGAGACAAACTCCCTCCATCTCTGGATAAGTCAATTTTCCTATAGTTGTCTTAAAGTTACTTTTTACGTTTCATAAAAGATTTATAACACTAAATTAATATCATTAGATACGCCATAAAATATATTTTCATAATATACTCATTTGGTCTTATAAATATTTACACTCTTTTCTATAAATTTAGTCATATATAAAACATTATTTTTAAAGCAACTCTAAGAATCAATTTATTCCAAGATGGAGCCTCCATTTTGGCATGGGACATTGTAAGGTCCAAATGGCTAGAGGGGGGTGAATAGCCTATTTAAAAATCTACAAGCTTCACTAAACAACCACGTTAGTATAAAAGATGGCTAAGCTAATTCTAGCACTAGCTCAACTACACTATGCAAGCCACCTATACAATACTAGTGAAGCAAGGCTATGATCTCTAGTACACACCAACAAGACTAAGTCATTAAGCTACTTACTCCTATGTGATAAAAGCTATACTAGGACTAATACAAGAAAGTAAAGAGCAAGTGACTTGATTCTTATACCAACGATGTAGAGAAGTAATGCACTTGAAGAATCAATCACAATGATCAACCACAAGAGAAATCCTCGGCAAAGAGATGACACAATAATTTTTACCGAGGTTCACTTGCTTCCCGGCAAGCTACTCCTCGTTGTGGCGATGCACCCACTTGTCGGTTCGCGAGCTAATCGACTATCAAGAGTCGAGCCCTCGGCGGGCGCCGCACAACCGCACACAAGATGGGGATCTTCCAAGCCACGGGCTTCACTAGAGTATCCAAATTGCGAACTCCCGTGGGGAAGGATCAAGAACCCCTTACAACACTTGGTGAGGGCTCCAACAATCTCCAATTGCGAACTCAATCACCTCCGCTGCTCCAAGCCGTCTACCGTGTCGGGAAACACGGAAGAGTAACAAGAAATCCGCAGCAACTCGAAGATCAAGTGCCTCTAGAATGCAACTCTCAAGCAATGCACTTGAATCTTACTCAATCTCACTCAAGATGTGCAACTAAGCAAAGAGATGAGTGGAGGGGTTGTTCTCTAGCTCAAAGGATGTCTCTAGGTCTCAAAATATGCAAGAGTTACCCTCAAACCCCGGACATCCTCTATTTATAACGAAGGGGTACGCAGCTAGCCGTTACGGACGACGCAGCGAAAATCGCGCTGACCGGACGCTCCGGTCAGGGTGACCGGACGCGTCCGGTCACTACAGGACAAGCGTGAACAGTGCGCGTCAGAACTAGCCGTTGCCGCGACCGGACGCGCTCAACCGTTTGACCGGACGCGACAGAGCCAGCGTCCGGTCGCGTTCCAGTAAGCTCCCGTCGAGACCGGACGTGTCCGATCACACGTGACCGGACGCGCCGCGCGTCCGATCGGCACTCCGCTGCTCTCTGCCCCTCTGGACGTCTGACCGGACGCTCCGGTTCCGTGAGGGACCGGACGCGCCGGTCGCGCGCTCTACTTCTGCGCACAGGTGAATTGACCGGACGCGCTGGTCAGGCCAGACCAGCGTCCGGTCACAAACCCTAGTGCCCGCGCCGCGTTGAACTGACCGGACGCGTCCGGTCAAACCGAGACCGCATCCGAAGCAGCGTCCGATCACTGTTTTTCAGTGAAAAACAATTCGGACTTTCGCCACCTTTTCTCGCCTCCGGCGCAATAGAAAATAGGTTTTTCATTTCCTCGAAAACGCCTGAATCCCGCGCTCGCACGCTCGGCGGGAGGGAGAGCGAACCCCAAACCCCTTATTACCGCTCAAACACCACCGCCTTCGCAAATGTGCTAACACCACCAAGTGTACACCACCACGTGCATGTGTGTTAGCATTTTCACAAATATTTTCCAAGGCGTTATGTTAGCTCTTTACTAGATCCTAATGCATATGCTCAAGACATTGATCTAGTGGCACTTGATTCCCGAGCTAACCGTGATTGCCCCTCTTGATAGTCGGCTATGTATCCTAAACCCAGTCAATCACTTCTCTACTCATCTTAGACCGGCAAAAGGAAAACCCTATGGTTATACCTTTGCCTTGCGCTCATAGATCCTTCTCCTCCACTTGATCATCATGTCCATCATATTATGTGCATCTCCACCATGATCATCATTTCATGTCCATGCACCATTTCTTTGTGATCTTGTGGCCACCACTCCTTGCCACGTACACCTTCATCACATGTGTTGCTTATGCCTAACTCAAAACACTTAACACATGGCATTAGCAACTTGGTGTCATTAATTACCAAAACCAAACTTGGGCTTTCAGACATGCATCAGACAAGCACTAATGCGACAGTCCAATGCCAACAACCTCTTTGGTGATCTCATACCAATGACACTAATAATTATATTCTAAATTATAATTGTTTAAAATATGTTACATTGGTTTGCTTATGCATTTTGTCGATTTTTTTCTCAAAAAAAGCTTATGCATTTTTACCACTTAATACTGGTAGTGTGTTTTCAAGCACTCTATTTTTTTTATAAAACAATACTACCACACATATAGTTCTTTCATAGATAAAATTCAACATCTTAAGTAAGTGTCATGATACAGGTTAAAATGACTGTTTATGCGATTGTAGTAACTAATAATTGAGTCTAGCTAAGATCTACAATCCCTTTTTAATAAAATAATAGACAGCCAAATAAAAGATTCAAGAAGCACTAGAATTAAAACATAACTCGTGGATTAAAAATTGAACTAACAACATCAAAAGTTGAAAGCCAAAATATAGATTTATGGTGTCAAAAAGAATGTAACAAGAGCTAATATAAGTTAAACTAAGTTTTTAACTAATTACACCTTAAAATCTGTAAAGTTGCTATGCAAAGGGTAAAAACACATATAAGTAATTGGAAAAGTTACTATAATTGGATAGAGTTTATAGATTATTAGTAATTGGAAAAGTTATTATTAGAACTGGATATGGATTATAGAGTATCTAAATTATACCTGAGCAAATTGAGCTCGGCCCGCAGGCCCAGCCCGAGCCCGACAGATTTTAGCCCGCCCACGAACCTTACTGGACAGGGCCTGGGCACAGATCTCGCTGCCTAGAAATTTTTTCTTGGTCCGAACCCGATCCGAAACACTGTTTCTTGCTTTTTTACAATGTAAATGCGCAGGCGGCCCGCCCAGACCCGGGCCCGGCCCGAAAAATTATGCCCGACCTAGCCAGTGGGACGGTCATGGGCCGGATTCTTTCGACCCAAAATAACCTGACTTTTTTTCGGCCCGGCCTGAACCCGGCCTGGCCCGTAAAATGCTCAGGTCTAATCTAAATAGGTATTGGGCTAGGAAACGAAGAGCAAGACATTAAAGGTTGTCAATTTAGGCACTAAATTCATACATAATGCATTTAATCTTTCTGTGATATAACATCCAAGGCCATGTTGGAGCAGGGGTGGATGGTCTAGTGGTCTATAATACGATAGTTTGGCTAGTAATATCTGCAAAAATATGTTATTTCAATAAGAATAGCAATATTATATGAAAATTACTTGTCGCAAACAAAAATATGAAAATGTACTCATGAAATAATGCACATAGTAACATCAATCAATACGATTATATTTCTATGTATTAGTATTGAATTCTCGATCGACAACATTTCTAAACTACCTGCTTATTTGAATCAGAACCAGTAGTTAATTACACCTATGTACTCTTTGGATAATGTTCTGGTAGAGCATTTAAATTTCATTATCAATAAGATTTAAACAACTTATTTTCGAATCATATAAAATCTTCACACATATCACTGTTGTTCTATTGGTCCGTTCCTAGGTACTCTGCAGCCAGTAGAGTGCAAACCTTATTGATGCAATTTATAGACTACAAAATTTGGGTAACACAAAATTACTTGTTTTGGGACAACGATGGATCAGGAACTATATATTTGTTTGACCCGTGTTTTTCATGGATCAAACACCTAACAGATCCCAGAAAAGCCTGTCTGAAGCTTGTGATGGTTCATACGGTGATGTGTTTGTCTTTAAATATGATTGAAAAAAAAATGAAATTGTCAGGGTTGACATTTAGCAGCGTCAATTATTCAGCGGGACCCACACGCACAGCGGCACAGTGCAGGTACGGTGGTCTCTCTAGCACTTCACGAAAATTCAACGCGCTGTGTCGAGAGAAAGATGGGGTACAGTAGGTGTTAAAAATACAGAGGACGGTCAATTCATTTTTGTACTGTCCCGTGGGATCCCTACTCACAGTCACACATCTGCGAACCGTGTGCTTGCACTATCGCAAATCAGTAAATTTCTTAGGACTGATCATAAAGAGCACAAATTCGGAGTTGATCAAACGCCTAAAAGCTATCCGTTTTACGGTCCAGGGTCAGATTAGTGATCAATGAATGGAAGGACGAGGCAGGGAAAGTTAAATCGCACGCTGTTAAAGAGTGCTGACGGTACGCTGCCTCTCAGAGCATCTCCAGCAATTGACTCTTAAAATAGGTTCCTACTTTTTTTGTTAGCCTAAATAGGTTCCTACTTAGGAGTAAGATTTTAAGGGGTGTTCGTTTCCTCCTGCACTTTAGACGTCCTATTAGATATTTGGACACATACATGGAGTATTAAATATAGATTATTACGAAACTAAATGCACAGATTGAGACTGTTTTGTGAGACAAATTTTTTAAGCCTAATTAGTCCATGATTTGACAATGTGTTGCTACAGTAAACATATGCTGATGACGGCTTAATTAGGCTTAATAAATTCGTCTCGCGGATTACCAACGGATTTGTAATTTGTTCTTTTATTAGTATCCGAACACTCCATACGACATCTCTATGTGACGTCTCCCAAACTTTAGTCCCCTGGATCCAGACACCCCCTAAAGCTTCTTTGATTTTTGAGAATTGCATTTTCTGAGTTTAATTCTAGCAATAGCCTTTAAATTAAGGTTCCTATTTTCCTTGGACCCAGATACAAAATCTCTTGAGCTTGCCCATATTTTGGCTTGCAACCATACAAGACTTAAAAGAAGGATGATCAGCATGGTTGTCTGCAAAATTTCTATTGGTTATCCTAATTCACGTGGTTTCTTTTCGAAGACAAAAATTGGGGATGACATTCAGCCATATATCGTTTCGCTGAAAAGTCAGGGTGAAAAGTAGTGTTCGCTGATTTGTTGTGAGAGAAAAACACTGTAACATAGCTGATAAACCAGACTGATAAGTTGAAACGAACAGGATTGACTCAAGCCACATGCATGCATGTCTATATATACAACAACTAGAAAGAACAAGTGTCAGGTCGTGCCAAAAAAAACCCTCTCACATCTTTTACCCGATCTTAGCATAATCCAAGCTTGATTTCAGATGACATTTTTTATCCGCACTCACCCGATCAAATTTGGTTATGATTTTTTTAGAGGGTTAGGTTTTGGGTCAACAAATATATTTAGTGCGCGACTTGATTATTGTTGCAGGTCGAAAATAACAAACAACCAGTCTATACGATGCACCAGTCGGCCGGATCAGGGTTTTTTTTTGTTACGTCGTATATAGTCTATGATCCATCACGTTTCAGGTGTAGCAATAACAGTTGGTTCTCTTGATAAGAAATAAGATATGACGTGATTTTTGGAGGACTTCCCATTCTGGTCAAGTACTAGCTTTCGAGGATGTTGATTGAGATAGAACGGCCAGCCAACGTCTCCAACTCTCCATGCAATCCGATCCCGTCATCATCAAAAGAGAGAAGAACAAACTCTCCATGCAATCCATCGAAACTTTGGTATGCTTTTTCCAACATGCGCATCCGTAGATTCGATCAGGTCCTGGTGAACAAAATGCATGTATCATCATTTCAGGTCCAAAACGGTCACGCCGGAATGACATTCAGAGTCCAAGGCCGTGTTTGTTGCGACCAAGCTTGTCGGGCCAGACAAGTTTAGGCTTCTTGAGTCTTCCTTGATTTATATATGTGAGTGGAATTGGCACCTTCACATTGTCCAAAAGGTAATGCTCATCCGGACGGACGCCGGCGTGCGCGCTGTCGGCCCAACAGGCCTGCTTCCTCTCTGTCTCCCTTCTCTCTCAAAAATATCTCCCACTGCGGTGCTCACCCATCGCGTGCTGCTGCCGTCTTCCTCGCCGTGCGGCTCCCCCATCCAGCGTCGTGCTTCATCCCGTGCCGCGTCCCCTCCGTCGCCGTGCCACGCTCCATCCCCCATTGCGCCTGCTCTAGCTTGCTACGTGGCGCCCCCCCCACTGCTGCTCGCCGTAGCCCGTCCCCCCACGCGTGCCGAGGTGTTGCTGGGGTGCTATTGGCGCCGCCGTTCCCCACCAGAAGGTCGTGGGCGCTTCGACGCCGTGGCTGCCGCGATGCATGACCTCAGCGGGGAGAAGTTGCGATGAAAGCGCATGTTGTAAGTGTATGTTTCAAGTGTTTCAGACGTTTCAAAGGTATGTTCAGCTGTTTCATATGAATGTTGCAAAAAGTAGATCGGGGATGTTGCATATGTTGCAATTGTTTCAGAGGCATGTTGCAAGTGTTGTAGAAGTTTGTTCAAAATGTTTCATCTGTTCCAGAAGTATGTCGCAAACGTTCTGATCTGAATGTTGCATATGTTTCACACATATGTTGCAACAATATGATCTAAATGTTTCAGCTATTTCAATCTTATATTTCAGTTGCACTAAGTGTTTTCATGTTGCAAGTTGCAAGCGTTTTATCTGGATGTTGCATAGATTTCACACATATGTTGCAAGTGTATGTTTCAGATGTTTCATCTATTTCATACGTATGTTACATTCAAGTGCTTTATGTTGTTCGGAGAGTCAGGGGGCCCGGGGACAGTGATGGTGGCACGGCACTGGCACCGGGCAATGGGGCGCGGCGAGTTGGGGGCCGACAGACGGGGCGCGAAGGGGGTAGGGTGCGCGTGCAGGGCAGGGCGAACACCCTCTAATTGAGGCGAACAGGGCGGGCTACGAGTGCGAGGCGAGTCATCGAGACGCACGGGACGGAAAAAAAAATCAACAAACGGGGGCAAAAAAAATTGCTTGCTAGGGATCCTAGAGTTAAAATATTGCTCTTGCACCTTCACTATAAGCTCTGTTTTTATGAATTAATACAGTATATGATGCTATCCGTTATCCGTGTTCATGCACTTCAGGTTTACACCGATGAGTTACAGGCTGACAGCCCTAGTACTACGTACACTCACATGAGTTTGGACACACACAGCAATGCTGTCAATGCTGAACGACGAACGCATGAGTCAGGCAGTCCTACACCCATGACCCATCACATCCCACTTCCAGCCTTCCAGCTGTGGTTTCATCAGGGGCAAGACGAGACAGGGACGTCCATGAGAGAGAGTCAAGATGGCAACGGGTACGTACCCGACGGGTAGTGCCCACCCGTACCCGTACCCGCACCCGCAAAATTTTACCCGTCGGGTTACCCGTACCCGCATGCGGGTAAAAAAATAGTTCCATACCCGTACCCGCCGGGTAATTCTCACCCGACGGGTAACCCGTACCCGATAGCATACCCGAAAATTACCTAAAAATATCAAATAGTCACATACAAAAATAAATCATTCTAAGCTTCCAACAAGTTACAAACATGCTAACAAACATTATTAGCATCATTACAACAAAGACAATCTACTAGAAATATAGTGGATGTCTTAATGTGCCAAATTCATGACTTATATGCGCTAAAATAACTGAGGTTGACTAGTTATTTTTGCGGGTATGTCTTACCCGCGGGTATGCGGGTATGGGTAGTATACACCCGCACCCGTACCCGCATACCCGATGGGTATAGGATTTTGTCCAATAACGTACCCACGGGTAGAAAATTCATTCCATACCCGCCTCTTTATCGGGTAATACCCGTCGGGTACTCGGGTTTCGGGTACCCGTTGCCATCTTTAAGAGAGAGAGACAGAGAGCAGCAAACACGGAGAGAGAGAGAAGATCAATCAATGTATTACCAGCCGAGCTGAGCTGATCACCTTTCTCCTCCGCCACTCCCCCACCGTCCCGTTCTCTCTCACAAGAATCACTCTCAGATCTCGCAGCCAAAAAGAGAGGAGCTTTAACCGCCGTGTAAGGTCCACAGGTAGCCATGACCAGGCGGCGGCCACCACCATTCCCCGCCCGTGTCGCCGCCGCCGTGTTCCTGCTGCTGCTGACCCCCGCCCCGACCTCCCAGCTCGGCCTGGGCTCCGCCATTGCCGCCTGGATCCACGGCTCGCCGCCTCCTAGCCCTAGTAGCCCTGACGACACCGACACCGCCA
The DNA here is from genome assembly GCA_038087645.1 of Saccharum hybrid cultivar R570. Taxonomy (NCBI): domain Eukaryota; kingdom Viridiplantae; phylum Streptophyta; class Magnoliopsida; order Poales; family Poaceae; genus Saccharum; species Saccharum hybrid cultivar. The sequence continues at coordinate 1,659,707 of JAQSUU010000423.1, forward strand.
CCGCCTTCTCGGGCGCGCCGGCCGGCCCGCGGAGCCAGGAGTACGCGGCGCTGCAGGCGCTGAAGGCGGCCGTGACCGAGGACCCCAAGGGCGCGCTGTCCTCGTGGCAGGGCGCCAATGTGTGCGCCTACAAGGGCGTGTACTGCTCCGCGCCGCCCGACGCCGCCTCCGGCGCTGCGTCCACGGTGGTGGCCGGCATCGACCTCAACCGCGCCAACCTCAGGGGCACGCTCCCCGACGCGGTCTCGCTCCTGGCGCACCTCACGTTCCTGCACCTCAACAGCAACCGCCTCGGGGGCGCCGTCCCCGACGCGCTCCGGGACCTGCAGTACCTGACGGAGCTGGACCTCAGCAACAACCTCTTCTCGGGCCCGTTCCCGGCGTCCACGCTGCTCATCCCGTCGCTGGTGTACCTCGACCTCCGCTTCAACGCCTTCTCCGGGGAGCTCCCGCCCGAGGTCTTCGCCAAAGACCTGGACGCCGTGTTCCTCAACAACAACCAGTTCGAGGGCCAGATCCCGGACACGCTGTGGGCGTCGCCCGCCACGGTCATCACGCTGGCCAACAACCGCTTCACCGGCGCCGTCCCGGCGGCGGCCTACGACGGCCGGGTGCGCGAGGTGCTGTTCCTCAACAACAACCTGACGGGGTGCGTGCCCGAGGCGCTGGGGTTCCTGCCCAGCATCCAGGTGCTGGACCTGAGCTACAACGCGCTGTCGGGGCACCTCCCGGGGACGCTGTCGTGCCTGTCGGGGATCGAGGTGCTCAACCTGGCGCACAACCAGCTCACGGGCGAGCTCCCGGACCTGCTGTGCGACCTGCGCCGGATCACCAACCTGTCCGTGTCCTTCAACTTCTTCTCCGGGATCAGCCAGCGGTGCGACCGGCAGCTGGGCAGCCGCGGCGTGTTCGACTTCGTGGGCAACTGCGTGCCCGGGCGGGACATGCAGCGGCCGCAGCCCGAGTGCGACGAGTTCCCGGGGGAAGGCGGCCTCAGCTGCCTCCGCATCCCCGGGGCGCGCCCAGCCGGGTGCGGCGGCGGCGACGCGGCGGGCGTGACTATTGGCATCGGCGTCGGAGTTGGTGTCGGGGGCCTGCCGTTCGGTCTGCCAGGCGCCGCCGCCGGAGGCGTGGTCACAGTCACCGTGCCGTGATCTGCCGTGCCGGGGCACACCTCGCACCTTTCATCTTTGGTTTTTTTTCTTCCGTTCCTTTGGGGGGCAAGTAGCCTCGATCGGCTTGGCGTAACGTACACATCGATGGTAATGGGTGACTAATGGTTGGTTCTCGGCTGGTTAATACTCTAATTTCGCCATTTTGTATGTTGTTATCAACACTATGGCGCATTGCTCGCCCATCGGTCCATGACAGCGTACGGTCGCTGACGAACTGGGCGGCCAGCTGCAAGCCGGCAACGACGCAAGTGACTGTCGATAGGCATTGTTGTTTTGGCTATGTTCCCTTCCCTCGAAAGGGGTAAAAAAAAAAACTATAGCACGTTTTGTTTTATTTGGCAAATAGTGTCTAACCGTTGACTAATTAGGTTCGAAACGTTCGTCTCGTAAAGTATAACCAAGCTGTACAATTAGTTTTTGATTTTATTTACATGTAGTATTTTATACATGTATCGCAAGTTTGATGTGACGGATAATTTTTTTATAGTATTTTTTTTTGAGGAACTAAACACAGCCTTTGACACGAACATGGTGACTGTGTCAAGCTGTCCTCTTTTCTTCTCTTCAGAGCTGGGCTGTTTTTTTTTTTGCCTCGTTTAGATGACCAACTCGGGGTGGCTACTTCTGCACAGTGCCACCCCGAGTATCGTAGCACTTTTGTTTTTTTTTGTAATAATTGTCTAAATTTTAATTAATTAGGCTTAAAATGTTCGTCTCGCAAAGTATAACAAAACTGTGTAATTAGTTTTTGATTTCATCTACATTTAGTACTCTATATATGTGCCGCTATTTTGATGTGATGGGGAATCTTATTTTTTATAGTGAAATTTGGGGTGAATTCTAGAATCTAAACAAGGCCTTTTCTTGAAAAATGCACTATGCAAAAAGAAGATTCTCCGTCATATTAAACTTGCGATACATGTATAAAGTATTAAATATAGATAAAATAAAAAAACTAATTGTACAGTTTGGTTGTACCTTGCGAGACGAACGTTTTAAGCTTAATTAGTAACGGTTGAACAATTACTAAATACAAATGAAATGCTATAGTGTTCCTTCAGTGAATTTTGACACTCCAAATTTAAAAACTAAACGCAATCCTAGATGACGGGGAGGAGGATGAGGACAGGACTCCGGAGAGATACCCCTGTTTAGTTCCTCTAATTTTCCTTCAAATTCCACTATGCATAAAGAAGATTCTCCGTCACATCAAAATATCGGCAAATGCATGGAGTACTAAATGTTGATGAAATTAAAAACTAATTGCACAGTTTTGTTATACTTTGCGAGACGAACATTTTAAGTCTAGTTAGTTAAAATGTGGATAATTTTTACTAAATATAAATAAAATGTTATAAGAATTCTGATACAGTGTTTTTCTATCCTATTCTGTGAACTAAACGAGGCCATAGACAGAGGAAGAGGAGACACGAGCTGGGAAGAAATGGACCTCGGAATATGTGTTTATGGCGCCATGAATGCGGGGCACGGAAGTGGTTGGATGCAGCTAACTGCCACTTCCTGTAGGAGTACAGCACACTGCACAGCGAGCGGCGTATGGCCGTGCAGGGCGCCAGGGCGCGGGCTCCTCGCTCTCGCTCGCGCTCGCCATGTGATGTGTTGCTATCATAGCCTGTACTATAGACCTGTACTACCCGTCTTGCGCAACCGCAAGGTGCTTCCGTGTTAGATACCCAAATTTATCTTAAAATTTTATTATATAAAAAGAAAATTCTCTATTACATCGAAATGCCGGTATATATATAGAGTACTAAATGTAGATGAAATTAAAAACTAATTGTACAGTTTTGTTGTACTTTGCGAAACGAATATTTCAAGCATAATTAGTTAAAAATTGGATAATTTTACCACATAAAAACAAAATTGATACAGTGCTCATTTAGCAATTCGGTGCCCCCGAGGCCGAGAGCGTAAATTTGCTGCTGAAATACATGCACAGGCTGTGCCGTTAGGTATGCGGATATACCACGTTATCTCCAGGTATACATGGCCTTGGTGTTAGATATGCACTTACATACCACATTAACTCCGGATATACACCGAAATACGTGCACAAGCTGTGCCGTTAGATATGCTATACGGGCACAACATGGCCTGTTTGTTTTAACTTACCAGTCATGTTACAATATTTTTCTCTTATAATAAATCAACGAACAGTTCTTTTCAGTCTGACTCATATGACATAAAAGACACCGCAACTAGAAACTATTTTTTTCCAACGCAGTATGCTTTAGAGGGACCTAGCTAAAAATCAAACCAATAATTCTTCTGGCTATTTCTCTCTCTCTCCTCCGATACTTTGTGGCTAGCTTTATCATGCGCACAGTTATTAGGACCGGACCGGACCGGCGGTCTGACCGGTAAAAAACCGAACCAGAAACTATAACGGTTCAGTATCGGACCGCTAAAAACCGGACGAACCGACCGGTTTTTTATAGAACCGGTGAACCGGCCAGTTCCATTCAAACCGGAGCGGCTCGAAAAAGCTGGCGTGCGGTAGCGTGCTCTGGCCTCTGGCTGGTGGCGTTCATGCACCTGGTGCCTGCCGCGGGGAGGGCGGACCATGCAGGGCCCATCTAGCTACTGTTGCCGCTGCCACATGGTGATTCGCGATTGGAGTGGAGATTTGGAATTCTGGACATTGCTTGCATGCGTACTGGACTTTGGTGGCGCTGCACCTAACGTCAACGCTTTCTTTTAATTCCAAAATTTAATAACTTTTTCATCGGAGCTTTAAACTAGACAAATAATATATTCTTCTTGATTATTTCAATGAGCTCCTCGCAGTAGTGCAATCTATTTCAGCATCTAAAATTGTTTTTTATAACGATGAATATTTAAATTACTATTCAACATCTAAGATTGTTTTCATAACGATAAATATTTAAATTACTGTTCAGGTCCTTTTTGCACCAATTTGTAAGTGCTCCGTATATTCTTTTTTCATGTGTGTTTTTTACAGATCTTGTAAAACAACTCTAGAGCTGGTTATATAATTGTGTGTTTTATCATTTCATTTGTGCATTGATCAAATATATGTTGCTAATTATTTGTTGTATATTATTAAATTGCACCGGTTCAAAGTACTTGTGAGCGGTTCAATTCATCCGGTCTAAAACAATCGAACCGGTGGTTCAACCGGTTCTTAACGGTTGGACCAGTGAACCAGCGAACCGAAGGCCTCACCGGTTCGATGTCCAGTCCGGTCCTAATAACTATGATCGTGTGGCGCCACCACCTCCTCCTATGCTGCTCCGCCATCGCCAAGCCCTTGCCCAACAGCCGCATGAGTGACGCGGCGGCCGGTTCAGTTTCTGGATTCGTGGTTGATTCAGCGCGGGTCTTCGACTGTATCTCAAATTCAGGTTCAGTACTCTCATCTTCCTCCAACACTGCCGACATGGAAGGAGAACCATGGGACAAGCTGGAAAAGTAGGGGGGGGCTGTAGTGTGGCCCGCAATAGAGAAGGGTGGCTGAATGGACCATGTAATGAGTAGTTGGGCCTTTTGCTAGTGGGCTTGTAATGGTCTGGCCGTTTGGGCCGCAGACGGTAACGGCTGGTATAAATGCCGATGTCTGAACTCTGTGTTGTTGGTTATGAAATCTTTACAAGACGAGACGCGCAGACAAACACCGGCTGGAGAGCGTGTCACGTCGCCTGTAAATTCTCGGCCGTTGGATCACGATCGAACGGCTTAGATCGCTGCAAAAATCACTTTCATGAGCACTGTTTATCTGACAGCGTCCACTGTTTATATACTGTTCATCTACAGTAGTACTGTGTACCTAGCAGCCAAGAAGAGAATTGCTACGTGTACACGATAAATGTACCTAGAGGATTAAAGTAAGCCCTTTTCCTTTCCAAAAAATTCCTAAATAAACTAGAACCACTCTAGAGCCTACCCAAATATTTTACACTCCTTCTTCGTCATAAAAAAACAAAAATAATTTACAAATTCATCTCATTCGCGTTTTGCCTATAAACTTAGAAAGTTTATATCTCATCCATCGTAACACCAAATCGCATAATTCTTCCACTAAAAATCTTCTAAAATAAAACCCTACATGTCTTTTTGAACAATTATATTTGCAGCCTAATCTGCACATACCAAGAATTTCTCTCTTTTCCATATAACTTCAACATCTATACTCAGTTATAAGGAAATTTTAAATGTATAGGTAGCCATCTCCTCTTCAATTATAACATAGTATGATGCGGATCCACATTAATATGATTACGATCCTCCTCTATTTTCTTAAAAAAAATCAATAACACTGCTGCTGCGTTCTAATGGTACAAACATTCAACTGATATATCCTTCATTTTGTGTACTAATGCCAACAATTCTCTTCTGCTAACACAATAAAATATAAAAAAGGAAAAACATATTTGCAATAAAAATAATACGAAAAAATTCTTATAGTGTGTATTATATTCAACTGTAACATATAGGATATATGTTCTACTATAATATACAATATATAACGTCATAGAATGGCAACCTCATGGTAGACGCGGCAACGCCGCGCCCTGGTTTTCTAGTGAATAACGAATTCCCTAAGGGCCTGTTGGGTTCATCCGGAATGGACCCTGGATTAATTCCAGCCTGGGATCTTGTGATAACTTTTACTATATCTGATCTCCTAGAATGTATCCGGGTGGAATGAGGGCTAAACGAACGAAGGCCTAAACATGTCTGTTTTTCTCTGTTCTTCTCGTTTCCAGTCTTGTTGCATTCTCTGAATCCTATCCCTATTATCCACTCAGTTCCCGTTAGGCACTGATTCGGTGCCTAACACCGGGATTACCAAGGAGATATATACTAGCGTTTCTTTCTTTGTTTTGGCTGCCACGTAGCCGAAAACTCCTCTGTCGATCGATCAATGGAGTATGCACATATTACATCTATCCCTAATAATAAAGAGTCAAAAATTTATGCTCTTTTTTTCGTTCATCGATTTGTTTGGTCCGTCTCTCTTTAACTAATGGACGATGGAAAGTTTTTTCTAATTAGACTCATACATATAATAACCCGTGCTCATACAGGAATCCTAATTTAAATAGGAATCCTTCATTCCCGCGTCAAAAAGTCAAATCAAACAAGGATTCCTAATCACGTCACCATAAATAACAAATAAGGAAAGTCAAAAATCCATCATCCCTATTTAATTCTTTTTCTGTTTTGGTTTTGCTTTTTCCCATCCTTCCCTCTTTCAGTTTTTCTTCACCGGTGAAAAACAACTCTTCCAAAAAAAACTGTCACACGTAAGAAGGGGTTTTCTTCCATGAAAAAAATCAAATCAAACAAGGACTCTAAAAAAAATCAAGTCACCGTAAACAACGAATAAGGAAAGAAAAAAAAATCATCATCATCTCTTGCAAATCACCTCTCGTAGTCATTGCGTCTGCTACATATCCTCGCACTCTTTTCTTTTTCTTTCTGCGACTTACACATCCTCGCACTCGAGAGCACCTGTAACATCCCAGCCCAAGGCTTAACAGGATTAATAAGATACTCATACCAATAAGTTGTAACTTCTTTTCCGGAAGCTCATCTCTAAAGAACTCCAAAGTTAAGCGTGCTTGGCCTGGAGCGATGGGTGACCGACCGGGAAGTTCTTCCCGGAAGCGCACGAGTGAGGACAAAGTGCACAGAAAAGATTTGTGTTGGTCTGTGAGGGTAATCTATGTCCTAGAAAAGCGGCCAGATGTAAGAGGGCCCAGCCTCGAGGAGGCGGGACGTTACATAATGGTATCAGAGCCGACTCTTGCGGTTTCACAGGCGCGTGTGTCGCAGTTGCGCATGCATGGTGCGCATGGCTGGTGTGGACCCAGAGTGGTCACACAACATGGTACATGCGCTGGCACTGGACACACGGACGTGGCTAAGAGAGGACGTTCCTGGCTTGGGATTGACCGACGAGGACGTCGGTCTCTTAAGGGGGTGAGGATGTAACATCCCAGCCCAGGGGCTTAACAGGATTAATAGGATACTCATGGCAACAAGTTGCAACTTCTTTTCCGGAAGCCCATCTCCAAAGAACTCTAAAGTTAAGCGTGCTTGGCCTGGAGCGATGGGTGACCGACCGGGAAGTTCTTCCTGGGTATGCACGAGTAGGGACAAAGTGCACAGAAAAAACTTATGTTGGTCTGTGAGGGTAATCTATGTCCTAGAAAAGTGACCAGATGTAAGCGGGCTCGGCCTCGAGGAGGCGGGACGTTACAGCACCCCTTTGGGCTTCGCGTATATCCTCGACAAAGAATCATGTTAGTGCGCATAGTTCGCTCCATCGCTGTGTATGCAACCTCTACTCAACGACCAAGATTATTGTCATGTGCAACCTGCAGCATACCAGCACAACTTGAACCTGATCTCAGTCTTATAGGCTTCTCAAAGATATGTTGTGGATACAATCGTATATGAAGAGATATATACTGCAATCATGTTGTGCAAGTTGGGACCAAGTTATTCATCGAGTCAGTGAGGGGCTGCCACGTGCAGCGTTGTGACCCGGTGGAGCGACCAACATTGACATGCACACGTGGCCGGCTCTCCCCGCCTGCATCTGCACCCACCGAAACCGAATTAAACACCATCGTCACCGTGACTACCAATTGACGCCGCGGCCGGGGCTAGCACTCTCCTAGGCTATGCTTGCCAAAAGTTGAACCCGCACGGCCTATACATGTTGAACTGGTCCAGACGGTGTCGTGAACAATCCTATAATTACATATTTTTATGGGTCAAAAAAAAGTCATAGAACTCGATATCTAACCATACCAACACAAGAATAGTATGAAAATTAAAGTTATGATATATTGACAACTAAATATTTTTATGCCTTACAATGAAAGAGAAATAATATCTATCAAAGTTATATTTTTAATTTGAAACAGATTTAATAGAATATTATCATATTATTATCAATATCAACTTATATTATAGATGTTATGATCATCATAAAATAATTTTTATTTTTAAAATTTTACGAAAAGTGAAAATAAAATGAATAGATATATAACATTCTCATTCTCGTTTTTTATTTATGTTTGATAGATTTTTTTTCTCTCTCGTTGCAACGCACAAGCATATTTATCCTTAAAAAAACAAAACTGATTTCACTCGGGATGAATTAGCACGAACAGTGTTCTGCATTCCCAACGGTTTGGTCGCCAGTACAGCTCCGTCGTCCATCGACGACCTCATGAATCACACGTTCAAGGTTAAAAAAAAAAATGAATCACACGTTCACGAATCACGCAAGCTATTATATAGTATATACTAGCACACAGATGCTCACGATTTATTCCACGTAGTAAATAGTAACAAATATTCATATACACTGCGCAAGTACAGAGGCGATCAAAGATATGATGATGATGGCATCATATGACATACTGCATATGCCTGTTATTGGAGCTTGGAGTACGTGGCATATATACTCGCATTATTCACCCGACGTAGTACATGGGGTCGGGCACCTTGAAGGTGCGGTCGCCCTCCGGCGCGCCGGTGAGGTCGCTCCACTGGTCGCCCATGTTGCCCACGATGCGGTACCCGGCGGCCACCAGCTTCTGCCGCTCGCCGGACTTGTACGGCACCACCGACGAACCCAGGGACGACGGCCTGCAAGGCACGAACATAGGTGACACACAGGCGAGCGTGTTTTACGCAGGGCGTGTGATTTCGGCCCTGAAAGTGCATGGCGGTAGTACTGCGTACGGCCCATGAAGGCCCACCAAGAGAGAGCATGGCCAAGTGGACATGTTTGTTCCTTCCCTTTTTTTCTTCTTCTTTTTTTTTCCTTATAATAATATCCTTGTGTGCCATGTTTCAGCCATCTATGTTACAAAATTCCACAGTTTGTACAACGGTAAAGCTTCGCATGCAGTTGCAGTCAGGCGGGGCCCGTAACGGTCCATTTTGCGGGGCACCGTATGGGGGCGTTGAAAGCCCAAGTTTGGTTTTGGTAATTAATAACACCAAGTTGCTAATGCCATGTGTTAAGTGTTTTGAGTTAGGCATAAGCAACACATGTGATGAAGGTGTACGTGGCAAGGAGTGGTGGCCACAAGATCACGAAGAAATAGGTGCATGGATATGAAATGACGATCATGGTGGAGATGCACATAATATGATGGACATGATGATCAAGTGGAAGAGAAGGATCTAAGAGCGCAAGACAAAGGTATAACCATAGGGTTTTCCTTTTGCCGGTCTAAGATGAGTAGAGAAGTGATTGACCGGGTTTAGGATACATAGCCGACTATCAAGAGGGGCAATCACGGTTAGCTCGGGAATCAAGTGCCACTAGACCAATGTCTTGAGCATATGCATTAGGATCTAGTTGAGAGCTAACATAACGCCTTGGAAAATGTTTGTGAAATGCTAACACACATGCACATTGTGGCATACACTTGGTAGTGTTAGCACATTTGCGAAGGCGGTGGTGTTTGAGCGGCAGTAAGGGGTTTGGGGTTCGCTCTCCCTCCCGCCGAGCGTGCGAGCGCGGGATTCAGGCGTTTTCGAGGAAATGAAATGCCTATTTTCTATTGCGCCGGAGTCGAGAAAAGGTGACGATAGTCCAAATTGTTTTTCACTGAAAAACGGCGATCGGACGCTGCACCGGACGAGGTCCCGGTTTGACCGGACGCGTCCAGTCAGTTCAACGCAGCGCGGGCACTAGGGTTTGTGACCGGACGCTGGTCTGACCTGACCAGCGCGTCCGGTCAGTTCTCCTGTGCGCTGAAGAAGAGCGCGCGACCGGCGCGTCCGGTCCCTCACGGAACCGGAGCGTCCGGTCAGGCGTCCAGAGAGGCAGAGTGTTGATCGGACGCGCGGCGCGTCCGGTCACATGCGATCGGACGCGTCCGGTCTCGACGGGAGTTTACTGGAACGCGACCGGACGCTGGCACTGTCGCGTCCGGTCAATCGGTTGAGTGCGTCCGGTCAGGGCAACGGCTAGTTCTGACGCGCGCTGTTCACGCTTGTCCTGTAGTGACCGGACGCGTCCGGTCACCCTGACCGGAGCGTCTGGTCAGCGCGTTTTTCGCTGCGTCGTCCGTAACGGCTAGCTGCGTACCCCTTCGTTATAAATAGAGGATGTCCGGGGTTTGAGGGCAACTCTTGCACATTTTGAGACCTAGAGACATCCTTTGAGCTAGAAAACAACCCCTCCACTCATCTCTTTGCATAGTTGCACATCTTGAGTGAGATTGAGTGAGATTCAAGTGCATTGCTTGAGAGTTGCATTCTAGAGGCACTTGATCTTCGAGTTGCTGCGGATTTCTTGTTACTCTTCCGTGTTTCCCGACACGGTAGACGGCTTGGAGCAGCGGAGGTGATTGAGCTCGCAATTGGAGATTGTTGGAGCCCTCACCAAGTGTTGTAAGGGGTTCTTGATCCTTCCCCGCGGGAGTTCGCGAATTGGATACTCTAGTGGAGCTCGTGGCTTGGAGGATCCCCATCTTGTGTGCGGTTGTGCGGTGCCCACCGAGGGCTCGACTCTTGATAGTCGATTAGCTCGCGAACCGATAAGTGGGTGTATCGCCACAACGGGGAGTAGCTTGCCGGGAAGCAAGTAAACCTCGGGATAAATTCTTGTGTCATTCTCTTCCCGAGGATTTCTCTTGTGTGATTGATTGATTGGTACTTCTCATCTCTACACGGCGGTATAATCACTCGAAGCTCTTCTCTCGTATTACATCTTGTATCTAGCTTGTTGTTGTTGTTGTGTTTAGTGGATAGCCTTGTACTAGACTTGTGTAGGTGGCTTGCTTAATTAGTTAGAGCTAGTGTATTTTGCTCTGCCACCTTTTGTACTAACTTGTGGTTAAGTAATTCTTGTAGAAGTTTTAATTAGGCTATTCACCCCCCTCTAGCCTATTTGGACCTTACAAGTGGTATCGGAGCCGAGGCACCGTTTGATTAAGGCTTAACAACCTCCGGTGAAGAAATGGCTCAATTAAGTTTGCACATCAACAACACCAAGAAGGCACCTCACTTTGATGGCACAAATTATGCATATTGGAAGGTTAAGATGACCGCACACCTCAAGTCAATCAATAGAGAAGTGTGGAAGGTCACCGAAACAAAATTTGAAGTTGCTAATCCGGAAGCACCTACACTGGTGGAGGAGAAGAAGCTTCAATGCAATGAAATTGCAATTAGTGCTCTTCATGAGGCATTAGATGATAAGACATTTGAGCAAGTGAAGAACATAGAAGTTGCACATGATGCTTGGGCCAAGCTTGAAGAAACATTTGAGGGCACCGAAGGCACAAAGACCGCTAAAGCATATATCTTGCAAGAAATATTTTCAAGCTTCAAGATGCAAGATGATGAAAGTGTACCGGAAATGTTTCATCGATTGCAAGTCATTGTCAATGAGCTCAAGGCACTTGGTGAGGAGGTCAAGGACAACCAATTCTCTATGAAGTTCTTGAGAAGCTTGCCCAAGAAATTTGATACATTGATCACCGTGCTAGTGAGGACTACATTGAAGGATTCAACTCCTCAACAAATATTTTAAGAAGTAATGACCGATGATTCATATAGAGAAGATGATGAGAAGGATGAATTGGTCAAGAAGAAGAAGGAAAATGAGAAGAAGGATGATGAGAAGAAGAAGAGTGTGACATTCAAAGCCACCACATCCAAGGGCAAATCCAAGATTGAATCATCAAGTGATGAAGACTCAAGCTCTTGTGATAGTGATGACATTGATGAGAAGATGGCTCTTTTGTCAAGCAATTTGGCAAATTCATAAAGAAGAAGGGCTTTCGTGCAAGAAGGAAGAAGAACTCATCCAAGAAGAATGAGCATACCATGAGATGTTTTAGATGCCATAGCAAGGACCATCTCATTGCAAAGTGTCCTTATGATAGTGATGATGAAGATGCTATCAAGAAGGAGAGGAAGAAGCAAAAGAAGAAGCAAGAAAAGAAGGAGAGCTCTCATAAAAAGAAGAATGACTCTCATGTTGCTACATGGGATAGTGATGATTCCTCAAGTGATGATGAGGATGACAACAAGAGCAAGAAGAAGGGACATGCTAGCATTGCTATTCAAGAGAAGGTCTCCCTCTTCGACACTCCATCGTGCTTCATGGCTAAGGCCGCTAAGGTATCATCCGATGATGAGAGTGATCATGATAGCGATAGTGATGAAGAAGAATTCACTAAAGATGAACTAATCACTATGCTAGAAGATTGCACTCAACATTTTAAAGAATCTAGAAAGGAGTGCAAGGGCTTGCTTAAGGAAAAGGAAAACCTTATGCAAGAACTTGATGAGCTTAGGGCATCTTATGAGTCTAAAGGTAGACCATAAGAAGCTTCAAAAGTCTCACACTAAGATTGAAGAAGCTCATTCCTCTCTAGTTGAAAAATGTGAAAACATGCCAACTAATGTTGAGAAAGCTAAAACTTGCAACATAGGCATATCTTGTGATATAATTGATGAATCTTGTCATAAGCCTATTATTGTTGCTTCCACTAACCCTTCATGTAGCTCATCTACATCATCCTCATCTAGTAGTGACGGTTTCACTTGTGACTCCACACTAATAGTTGAGAATGAAAATCTCAAGAAGGAGGTAAAAGAGCTCAATCACACCTTAGCCAAGGCTTATGGTGGTGAGGACCGCTTGCTTATGTGCTTGGGTAGCCAAAGAGCTTCTCTCTACAAAGAGGGATTGGGCTATAACCCCAAGAAAGGCAAGGCCGCTTTTGCTCCTCACAAAACTCGTTTTGTGAAGAACAATGGTAGCTATTGCAAAAGTTGCAAGCAAGTTGGTCACATAGAGCAACATTGCATGAACAAGAAATCCAATGCTAATGTATCCTCAATTAAGTTTGATTCTTTCTATATACTTACCAAGGGTACAAATGGTGTTCATGCTAAGTTCATTGGTGCACCATGGATGGGCTCAAAGAAGAAAGCCATTTGGGTACCAAAGAGCTTGGTCACTAACCTTGGAGGACCCAAACAAGTTTGGGTACCTAAAAAGAATTGATCTTATCTTGTAGGTCAATTACAAAGCCGGAGGAAGGCATTGGGTACTTGATAGTGGGTGCACTCAACATATGACCGGGGATTCTTGTATGTTCAAATCTATTGATACAAGTCAAAATGGTGGTTTTGATGCTATCACTTTCGGCAACAACAAGAAAGGCAAGGTCAAGGGGCTTGGTAAAGTTGCTATCTCAAATGACATGAGCATATCTAATGTATTGCTAGTTGAGAGCTTGGACTTCAATCTTTTATCGGTGGCACAACTTTGTGATCTTGGCTTCAAGTGCATATTTGGTAGTGATGATGTTGAAGTCATAAGTGTTGATGGATCAAATTTGATATTCAAAGGATTTAGACATGGTAGCTTGTACTTGGTTGACTTCAATGATAGTGAGACACAATTGACATCATGCTTGCTTAGCAAATCTAGTATGGGATGGTTATGGCATAGAAGGCTTGGTCATGTTGGAATGAAACAATTGAACAAACTTTTGAGGCATGACTTAGTTAGAGACTTAAAAGATGTGACTTTTGAAAAGGATAAACCATATAGTGCTTGTCAAGCCGGCAAACAAGTTGGAAATACACATCCTAATAAGAGTGAAATGAGCACATCAAAGACATTTGAGCTATTGCACATGGACTTGTTTGGACCAACAACATACACTAGCATTGGTGGTAATAAGTATGGTTTTGTGATAGTGGACGACTACACAAGATACACTTGGGTGTTCTTTCTCTATGACAAGAGTGATGTTTATGATCTATTCAAGTCTTTTGTCAAGAGAGTGCAAAATGAGTTTGAGACTACCATCAAGAAGATTAGAAGTGACAATGGTAGTGAGTTCAAGAACACAAGAATTGATGCTTTATGTGATGATCTTGGTATTGGACATCAATTCTCACCAACCTACACTCCTCAATCCAATGGTGTAGTTGAAAGAAAGAATAGAACTTTGATTGACATGGCTAGATCAATGCTTAGCGAATACAATGTTAGTCATTCATTTTGGAGTGAAGCCATCAACACGGCTTGCTATTGTAGCAACCGTGTCTATTGCCATGGGAAGCTTGGGAAGACACCATATGAGCTATTGAATGGAAGAAAGCCCAACATTGCATACTTTAGAGTGTTTGGTTGCAAATGCTATATTCTCAAGAAAGGCACTAGATTGAGCAAGTTTGAAAAGAAATGTGATGAAGGGTTCTTACTTGGTTATTCTACCACAAGCAAGGCATATAGAGTTTGGAATCTCACTAATGGCACCTTGGAAGAAGTTCATGATGTTGAGTTTGATGAAACTCAAGGGTCTCAAAATGAAGATCAAAATCTTGATGATGTGAGAGGAGATTAATTGGCAAATGCAATGAGAAACATGGACATTGGTGATGTTAGGCCAAGGCAAGTTGTTGATGATGATGATACTCATGTGATCAACCAAAGTGTGCAAATTGATACAAATCAAGCAAGCTCTAGTGGTACTCATGATGAAGCTCAAGTTCAAGGTCAAACAAGTGGAAGCAATCAACTCCCAATACTCCAACCTACTAGTATTGCAAGAGATCATCCATTGGACCAAATCATTGGTGGAATTCACAGTGGTGTTCAAACTAGATCAAGATTAGCATCTTTTTGTGAGCACTACTCATTTGTGTCACTTGAAGAACTTAAGAAAATAGAAGATGCATTGAAAGATTCCGATTGGGTAAATGCCATGCATGAAGAACTAAACAACTTTGCTAGAAATCAAGTTTGGGAACTTGTTGAAAGGCCGAAGAACTACAATGTGATTGGTACTAAGTGGGTCTTTAGAAACAAGCAAGATCAAGATGGCATGGTTGTAAGGAACAAAGCAAGATTAGTAGCACAAGGTTACACACAAGTTGAAGGTCTTGACTTTGGAGAGACATATGCACCGGTTGCAAGACTGGAGGCTATTAGAATCTTATTAGCATATGCTTGTGCACACAACATCAAGCTCTATCAAATGGATGTCAAGAGTGCATTTCTCAATGGCTACATCAATGAGGAAGTTTATGTTGAGCAACCTCCCGGTTTTGAAGATGACAAGAAGCTCGACCATGTTTTCAAGCTAAAGAAGGCATTGTATGGTTTGAAGCAAGCACCTAGAGCATGGTATGAGAGGTTGAGGAACTTTCTTCTCTCTAAAGGGTTCAAGATGGGAAAGGTTGACACCACTCTCTTCACCAAGAAAATTGGGAATGACTTGTTTGTGTTGCAAATCTATGTGGACGACATTATTTTTGGATCAACTAACCAAGACTTTTGTGAAGAGTTTGGAAATATGATGGCAAAAGAGTTTGAGATGTCTATGATTGGAGAGCTTAGTTACTTCCTTGGACTTCAAATCAAGCAAATGAAGAATGGCACTTTTGTAAGTTAAGGCAAGTACATCAAGGACATGATCAAGAAGTTTGGATTGCAAGATGCTAAGCCAATGAGTACACCAATGGGCACAAATGATCAATTGGGTGTTGATGCTAGTGGCAACATGGTAGATCAAAAGCAATACCGGTCTATGATTGGAAGTTTGCTCTATGTCACCGCTTCTAGGCCGGATGTGATGTTTAGTGTGTAAAAATGTGCAAGATATCAAGCTTCACCTAGAGAAAGTCATTTGAAAGCAACCAAGAGGATATTGAGATATCTTAAGGGCACTCATGATGTTGGATTATGGTTTCCAAAGGGGTCTAATTTTGAGTTGATTGGATATTCGGACTCCGACTATGGTGGATGCAAGATTGATAGAATGAGCACAAGTGGCACTTGTCAATTGCTTGGAAGGTCTCTTGTTTCATGGTCATCAAAGAAACAAAATAGTGTTGCACTATCTACCGCCGAGGCTGAATACATTAGTGCCGGTAGTTGTTGTGCACAATTGCTTTGGATGAAGGCCACTTTGAATGACTTTGGAATCAAATTCAAGAATGTGCCTTTGTTTTGTGATAATGAGAGTGCTATCAAGATGACTCAAAATCTGGTTCAACATTCAAGAACCAAGCACATTGATATTAGGCATCACTTCATAAGAGACCATCAACAAAAGGGTGATATTAGCATTGAAAGCGTTGGCACCGAAGATCAACTAGCCGACATATTCACAAAGCCACTTGATGAGAAGAGATTTTACAAGTTAAAGAATGAATTGAACATACTTGACTTCTCCAACTTGAAATGAGTGCACCCCCACATTCTTATATGACATGCCTCCCCTTTGACAATGCAAGGTAAAGTTGTTTGGCATATCATTCATACTTTGCTAAGGACATGGTTAGAACATATAGACACATTTGCATGACAAATAGGCTCATTCATGAAAGTCAAATGAGTTTAATGTATATATGGTACCACTATTGCTTCTATGTTTATTTGATCTAGTGGTAGCATATGACATGTTTGTGAGCTTGCAAACCTAGTGTTGAATCTAGAAAATGAGCTCATGATGTGTAATTCAACATGGTCAAGATAACCCTTATACTTTATGAGGTGTGAAGAAGCTTGTCCTTGATCAAACCGAATTACATATTCTAGGCAAGTGATCTAGATTGAGCCATAATTTGGACTCCCTCATATTGATTGACTTGACTCTCACTAAAATTGGCACCTTTTTGGTGATTGTTGACAAAGGGGGAGAGAAAAGTCACGAAAGATAAAAAGTTAAGTTGCAAAGGGGGAGAGAATGACATTGGAAAGGGATCAATTAAAATTGAGCACACAAGTAGGGGGAGCAAGCTCATGAATTGTTTGTTGCATTTGTATGTGCATTAACATGATGAAGTGTTGCATTGCAAAACTTAAATTCATTTTCATGATTGTATGGTGTATGCTAGAAATAGAACTTGAATGATGATTTGTTGAGAGTAGCTTTATAAGTGGTATCTAGACACCTTTGCTTATAATGTTGATCTCACGAGGTATTTTAGTGTTTGTGATCTTTACAAGTGATGTATTACAAGTGGTGTCTAGCTACATTGATGCTAAGGATGGTATATAAAGGCAACTCCGATTGGTATCACGCTTCAAAGGTCCATTCTATATACCTTAGCATCAATTTGATAGTAGTAACTCTCCCAAAATTCAAATTCATACATATGTGCATAATTGAACCAAACTCATGGAAGCACATATGTAGGGGGAGCTAATACTATCGAAGTTGAAAATTAATTTCATTTCATATCTTTGTGATGGTTGTCATCAATTACCAAAAAGGGGGAGATTGAAAGCCCAAATTTGGTTTTGGTAATTAATGACACCAAGTTGCTAATGCCATGTGTTAAGTGTTTTGAGTTAGGCATAAGCAACACATGTGATGAAGGTGTACGTGGCAAGGAGTGGTGGCCACAAGATCACGAAGAAATAGGTGCATGGACATGAAATGACGATCATGGTGGAGATGCACATAATATGATGGACATGATGATCAAGTGGAAGAGAAGGATCTAAGAGCACAAGGCAAAGGTATAACCATAGGGTTTTCCTTTTGCCGGTCTAAGATGAGTAGAGAAGTGATTGACCGGGTTTAGGATACATAGCCGACTATCAAGAGGGGCAATCACGGTTAGCTCGGGAATCAAGTGCCACTAGATCAATGTCTTGAGCATATGCATTAGGATCTAGTTGAGAGCTAACATAACGCCTTGGAAAATGTTTGTGAAATGCTAACACACATGCACATTGTGGTATACACTTGGTAGTGTTAGCACATTTGCGAAGGCGGTGGTGTTTGAGCGGTAGTAAGGGGTTTGGGGTTCGCTCTCCCTCCCGCCGAGCGTGCGAGCGCGGGATTCAGGCGTTTTCGAGGAAATGAAATGCCTATTTTCTATTACGCCGGAGTCGAGAAAAGGTGGCGATAGTCCAAATTGTTTTTCACTGAAAAACGGCGATCGGACGCTGCACCGGACGCGGTCCCGGTTTGACCGGACGCGTCCGGTCAGTTCAACGCAGCGCGGGCACTAGGGTTTGTGACCGGACGCTGGTCTGACCTGACCAGCGCGTCCGGTCAGTTCTCCTGTGCGCTGAAGAAGAGCGCGCGACCGGCGCGTCCGGTCCCTCACGGAACCGGAGCGTCCGGTCAGGCATCCAAAGGGGCAGAGTGTTGATCGGACGCGCGGCGTGTCCGGTCACGTGCGATCGGACGCGTCCGGTCTCGACGGGAGCTTACTGGAACGCGACCGGACGCTGGCACTGTCGCGTCCGGTCAATCGGTTGAGTGCGTCCGGTCAGGGCAGCGGCTAGTTCTGACGCGCGCTGTTCACGCTTGTCCTGTAGTGACCGGACGCGTCCGGTCACCCTGACCGGAGCGTCCGGTCAGCGCGTTTTTCGCTGCGTCGTCCGTAACGGCTAGCTGCGTACCCCTTCATTATAAATAGAGGATGTCCGGGGTTTGAGGGCAACTCTTGCACATTTTGAGACCTAGAGACATCCTTTGAGCTAGAGAACAACCCCTCCACTCATCTCTTTGCATAGTTGCACATCTTGAGTGAGATTGAGTGAGATTCAAGTGCATTGCTTGAGAGTTGCATTCTAGAGGCACTTGATCTTCGAGTTGCTGCGGATTTCTTGTTACTCTTCCGTGTTTCCCGACACGGTAGACGGCTTGGAGCAGCGGAGGTGATTGAGCTCGCAATTGGAGATTGTTGGAGCCCTCACCAAGTGTTGTAAGGGGTTCTTGATCCTTCCCCGCGGGAGTTCGCGAATTGGATACTCTAGTGGAGCTCGTGGCTTGGAGGATCCCCATCTTGTGTGTGGTTGTGCGGTGCCCACCGAGGGCTCGACTCTTGATAGTCGATTAGCTCGCGAACCGATAAGTGGGTGTATCGCCACAACGGGGAGTAGCTTGCCGGGAAGCAAGTAAACCTCGGGATAAATTCTTGTGTCATTCTCTTCCCGAGGATTTCTCTTGTGTGATTGATTGATTGGTACTTCTCATCTCTACACGGCGGTATAATCACTCGAAGCTCTTCTCTCGTATTACATCTTATATCTAGCTTGTTGTTGTTGTGTTTAGTGGATAGCCTTGTACTAGACTTGTGTAGGTGGCTTGCTTAATTAGTTAGAGCTAGTGTATTTTGCTCTGCCATCTTTTGTACTAACTTGTGGTTAAGTAATTCTTGTAGAAGTTTTAATTAGGCTATTCACCCCCCTCTAGCCTATTTGGACCTTACAGGCGTGTGGGCCCACTTGTTCGGTGTGGGGTGCATGCGGCGCGGGGAAGTGCATGGGAGCTCGTGCGGCCACTCATTCTGCGTGGGGCGCGGGGCAGCGCATGGGAGCGCATGCAACCACGCTCGACGTGGGGTACGGTGCATGCGGTGCGTGGGCCTGTGCATGCATTGTGACAAAGACAGTAGGACGGACAATCAGAGGAGTGTGGGGCCCACATACTCCATGACACCGAGCTTTGTATGTTTCATGTGTTCGGATGTATGTTTCATATGTTTTATCTGGATGTTGCATATGTTTTATTCAGATGTTGTATGTGTTTCATTTGCATGTTGCATATGTTACAATGACTATACATGTATGTTGCAAGTCTATGTTTTAAATGTTTCATCTGTTTTAGAAGTACGTTGCAAGTGTTTTATTTGGGTGTTGCATATGTTTCAGTGGCTATATACACATGTTGCAAGTGTCTATTCAAAATGTTTCATCTGTTTCAGTTGTATGTTGCAAGGGTTTATCTGGATTTTACATATGTTGCAGTTGCTATACAAATATTTTACAAGTGTATGTTGCAAATGTTTCACATGTTTCAGATATATGTTGCAGAAGTGCTTCATGTTGCAACATTAGCAGGCGCAGGCGCAGGCGCATGCGGAGGCGGTCCCCACGGGTGCAGCGGTCCCACGTGCGCGACAAGCGAAGCGAGCATGGGTGGTCTCACCTGCATGCGCATTAGCAGGCACGAGGCGCACAACTATATGCGTAGGTGCACCAGCATGCATGCGGGGGTGAGTGTGCAGGCGTAGCAGTTGCATGCGGGGGCACATGTGCATGCGTAGCAGTTGCATGCGGGGGGCGGATGTGCATGCGGGCAGTGTAACAGGCGGGATGAGCGTAGCAGGCGGGCGGGCGCGCGCGTTCAGACAGGGGCTAGCATCTGGACGTCCGAGCGCTAGGCACGCCGTTTGTACAAACACGTCTAACTTTTTTATATCTATAATCTATTGAAACATACTCTGTACAACATACTCTGTACGCTCCTAACATTTTGAAAGGTTGCTTCTTCCCTGTCCTTCCCTACTCCTACTCGATTATCTCTCTCAGCTCGTTGTCTCGCCGCCGCCACCTCCTCAGATGCCGTCCTGGCCGCTGGTGACCTCACCGCCCACCACTTGCCGCCACTGCCCTGTCCTTCTCTAAGCTTGCACTTGGCTGTCCCGGCCTATCACAGACCCTATCCACCAGGGACGAAGCCAGCAGTAGGGCAGCCAGGGCTAGAGCCCCCCCTACCGCTGGTGAGTCCATAGAGCCCCCTGAGCCCCGTCTACAAATTTCCGTCATTGTTGTCTTGAGAAGGAAGGTTGGATGTCTGAGATACGTGTTTAGCCTTTGCTAATATTTTTTCTGACTTCGTCACTGCTATCCACTGGTTGTCTTCCCCAGTTCGCTTGGCGGGGCCCCCACCGCCTCGCTCGCCGCCTGTCGAACAGCCTGCATCACCGGTCCGACCACACTTCCCCGAGCTTGGTTCTTCTAAGGCCAGAGACCTCGCACCCCTAACTGGAACCAGATGAAGAAGAAGCGCTACTACCAGATATCGTGCCTGCCTTCAATCCAGATCAACGTGTGTACGTGTGTCGGCACCCGTCCCGGTGCACACGCGTTCAATAAGGATTTTGCCATCATCCTGCAGTTGCGCCTCTGCTTGCTAGATTGACATCCATCTTGACTACACATGGTTTCTTAATTGGGTAGTAAAATGGTGCCTCTTAAAACTCTCCATTTTTGTTACAAAAGAAAAAAAAGAAATGAATCGGCTGTTTGGGAAGAGCAAAGGGGAGGAGAAGATCACTCTATAGTTCCCATTTGCTTGATGTCAACTATAGTTCCCTTTTTTCTCCTAAAATTCGGCCACCCTACAATTTGCTTCACCTTCCGCCAATCTTAAAGGGTCTGATTTGGTGGAAATATAAGCACGCATATATGTAGAAAATCCTTCTTCTTCTTCTTTTTTTTTTGGTGTGCTGTATGTAATCCTAACCCATTACCCATAAATTAGGTCGTGCGAGTTGAGCTGTCCGTTGCCCCAGAAATCTCCAGCCACTCATCCAGCATTCTTTTTTTATTTGACAAGAGGAAAAGAGGCGCAGGGAGGGAGTTGGGATATGCGGCTGAAAATGTTTACGTACTTGAGCACAAGCTTCTCCCAGGTGTGGTAGCCGGCGCTGCGGAGGTTCTTGATGGTGGCCTCCTTCTCGGTGTCGTGCCTGCCGGTGATGAACACCACCTTGATGCCCAGCGACAGCAGCTTCTCGTACAGCTCCAGCACCTCCGGCAGCGGCGGCGCCGTCGCGTTCGCCACGTACTCGTCGAAGTATGTGGCGTTGTACGGCTCAGCCCTGCATACACACGCACAACAGAAGCAAGCTTGCTCTCGTCATCGATCCTGCCGTCGATTCGTTCACTGCATCTTCCTTGCACACTTGCTCGGTCGTTCGCAGTCTGCAAACAAGAACCAACGTACCCGAAGCCGGTGTCGGCGTAGTAGGGGAGGTTGCTGAGGGTGGTGTCGTCGACGTCGAACACCCACACCTCTTTCCCGTCGCCGCCGAGCTCGAGCCCCTCGGCGTAGGCGGCGGCCTCGCCTGCCACCACCGCGCAGTCCTGCCTGAACACGTCGCCGTACATGTAGTCGCGGACGTAGCTCCGGCACTCCGCGGGGATGCTGTACCAGTCCCGGATGTTGTTGGTCTCCACCCCGAGTCGCCAGCTCGCGCACGACGCCACCGTGGAGGTCACCATCTCCAGGTGCAGGTCACGCGCGCGTGTCGCGCCGGGCGCGTGAACCACTACCAGCAGCACGAGCAGCGACACCAGCGCATGGCGGAGGAGCAGGAGGTCGAGCGCCATGACGAACAACTGGTGCTTCCTCCGAACCACTCAGTAGGTGGCGCCGGCCCCTCCTGTCTTTTTAGGAACAGGAAGAAGTACTGCTCACTGCTCGGATTTCCACGAGGAAACGTCTGAGCCAGCGTACTATACTCACAATTTTCGTTTTTCAAAGTCTACTATTGGAGTGACGATGATCAAGCACTGTGCACTGATTTATTAGATTGGTCTCAAGATTTCCGGGACCGCCCGTTCTTCGTCTCGAGGCATCGTTATGAAAATCGTGCTGGTCAAACTTTCTTAACTTTAACTAAGTTTATAAAAAATACGTGCAACATTTATATCTCTAAATAAATTTATAATGAAAGTATATTCAACTATTTATCTAATGATACTAATTATGTACCATAAATATTAATATTTTATTAAATATATTTAGTCAAAATTAAAAGTTGTTGACTTTTTAAAAAACGAGAATGATTTTTTTTACGGAGGGAGTAATGTAGAAGTAATAGGTCTGCACCTCATTGGCCGGACGCTGCTTTCGAGGCTGACACCGTCCTGGAACGTGAATGATTAGACACGGTCTGAGCGTACATTTCACAATTTTTTATTAACGTTAAATAAGATGAATACAAATTAAAAAAAGGGTACAATAGTTTTATTGGATAAAATAAGTTTTATAGTAATATAAAATTTGTCAATACTATTTCCATGGCACGAGGGTCAACTAGACCATAAAACCTTCCACTAAGACTGTAGTCTTTATTAAAGTATCCAACTGGTTAACACCCATAGAGACTTTAAGGTGAATCCCCATATTCTTTAAGTTGGGTCTCTCATCTGTATAAGATCCTAAGTACTACATCTGTCCTAAAAAGAATGTAATTCTAGATGCATTCGTAGTTCACGTGTCTAAAGTTTGACCACATATATAACTAAAAGTATTAATGTTCCCGACACCAAACAAGTATAATATAAGAATATATCTCATGATAAATCTATCGATACTCATTTCAAATTAAAAGTATAAATATTTTTTATTTATAGTTATTCAAACTCAAGTTACTTTAGTATGTACTATGCTAGAATTATATATATTCTTTTAGGGGGGGAGTAGATCATAAGGTGGCTCCCAATATAGTTATTCAAACTCAAGAAACATATTGTTATCTCCTCTTTATCTTCAATCAGTCCAGTCAACACCCATATCTGTCCAAGGCGACAACCAAATAATTCACTCTTTCTTGCCTAACCTTTGCTCGGCTAGGCTATGTTAGCGTTGCACTGCTAGCCATCCTTTGTAAAAGAACCAAGCATGCCCCTAGTCCCATTCTTCATCTTTAGATGATAGCAATAATTAAAGAACTAATTGAAGAAGTTGTTTGGAGGATTTTTTTTTGCACCAAAATTTCTAATCCCATCAAAATGGAAGTATATAAAGAGACTCTTGGTGTTGCCCTGAGATCCTAATGCTTCCTAGTGTTATCCTAAATGGTAACTAGTCGGTCACTATTTATTTAGCATATAAGTCGTTTGGACAACGTTTAAATGGAATTAAATGGACTAAATGGTAACATACATGTCAAATGTGTGTAAAAGTCTATTTATGTGTGTAAAAGTCAAATGTGCTAAAAAGTATACATATTTATGCATGTAAAAAATAAGTATCGACCAAATAGTTTTTATAGGAAAATTAAATCCCACTTCACCTCATATACTTAAGATGTCAATTAGTTGGTGCTAAATGTGATAGTTGTGATCCTCCTTTTGATTAAATGGTGAATTAAAGGGCCGATTAGCTCATTTACAATTTTATTTAGACCATTTAGATGGTTTTAACGGAAAGCATTAATTAATTCACTCTTTAAGGCCTAAACGACATGGGTGACCTTTGTTTATCGTTTAAACACTATTTAAACGGGGTAAATGATTGTTTAGGTGAACAATGGTGCTTGGCTAGAAGTCAAGTTGTAAGATTCAAGCTATACAATAGTGGTCTTCTATTTGTCTACAAAAAGTTTTAAATTAAGTGAACAATTGTGGTCTTCTAAAAAGCTATACAATAGTGGTTGTGAAATTGCTAACTCAAGTGCACAATTGTTGGAACACATTTGGAGTTGGCACATTTGCAAAAGGGTTGAAAAAACGAGCTAGAGAAGGCCCTCAGGGAGGTGTTAGACTCTAATGTGAGCGTCGGACTAGCTGTTGCTGGGTTCGATGTCTAACCCTAGCCGCGTAGGATTTTGAGTCACACTGGACCGTGGACAATGGTCCAACAATCACGGTCAACGTAGCATTGGACGGTGAGGTAGAACTATTCATCGAGGGGAATAATTGGTTAGATAAAGGGTTTGGTTCTGACAGGCCGTCGGACCCTAGCTGTTGGTCTGACGCCCGTGTCGGCCCAATTAGGTGGCAAAATTAAGGCTCTGGGAGCTCTATATTGGGCGTCGGACATTGATCTCCTTTGGTCCGATGATCACCGGACTCTGGCACAGTGGACCAAGCACCACCGTAGCCGTTGAGCACTAACGACATCTTTAAACAGTAACATACATGTGGCGGCAGGACAGGGCGTTGGACCGATCGCTGTTGGTCCAATGGTGGGTGTCGGCCGGTCCGACGCCCCCAATTTTTCTGCAGTGAGTAGCCAATGGCTACATTGGCTCAAGAGGGTTATAAATAGAGCTTGTTCGGCCTTGGTGTGGTTCTCTTAGCACTCCAACAGATCATACACCCTTATGAGCCTAAGCAAACACCTTCCACTCTTCTCTTTGCCTATTGCTAGATCCAAATTGAGATTCAGAGTGATTCTAGTGCATTTGCATTGAGTTATTGCATCTAGTAGCACTAGTGATCAAGTTGAGCTGCG
This sequence comes from Saccharum hybrid cultivar R570, assembly GCA_038087645.1. Classification (NCBI taxonomy): domain Eukaryota; kingdom Viridiplantae; phylum Streptophyta; class Magnoliopsida; order Poales; family Poaceae; genus Saccharum; species Saccharum hybrid cultivar. The sequence goes on from JAQSUU010000423.1 coordinate 1,684,869, forward strand.
GGATTCTTGTTACTCTTGGTGGTTGCTGCCACCTAGATGGCTTTAGAGACGGCAGAGGATTGTTGTGTCATTTTGGAGATTGTTGTCGACTTCGATCAAGTGATTGTAAGGGGCTCTTGTGCTCATCCCTATGGGAGATCGTGAAGAGCAACTCTAGTGGAATCGTGGCTAGTTGGAGTGAACCATTTGAGTTGCTCTTGCAGCACCCCTGACGAGTCTAGCTTATCAAGCTAGTTAGCTCGTGAACCATCACTTGGGGACTCACCACAATGAGGACATAGGTTGCTGGCTATTGACGGTAGTTAAAGTATACTGTGAACCATCAACCTTCTTCTATAAATGATCAAAATGGATAAATACTATAGAGTAGGAGGTTATTACTGATAGTTTCCATGAGTTTTGGTGAATTTATATTTTCTGCAGGATTTACACAGAAAACTGCCAAAGAGGACCTAAATATCAAAAGATATCGCGGGATAATTTTGTGGTGTATACACGGGAAGGTTTCAGAGGATAATAGAGCACTCCACACCGAGGCAGGGCTCGAGAGCCTGCCAGGTAGGGCCGGCCGGCCCCACCCCTGTGCCGCTCGGCCCCCTGTGGTGGGAAGCCACCACGAGCTTCTAGGGTATTCTTCCACCGCCTCCAAAGATGCATCTCAGCCATACATGAAGTCGGTTTGATCCAAGAGCTCGTATTCAACCTCTTGGGCTATAAATAAAGGGCAGAACCCCCTCCTGAAGTGAAGTTAGATCCAGAGACAGAAACCCTAATTCCTATTCTATCAAGATCTAGACCAGCAATCAAGAGAAGATTAGTCCTCCATAGAATTTAGTCTTAGTTAGAGATAGAGAGAGATAGAGTGCAAGAGTAGAGTTCTGGAGGAGTTCCGGCCTATCGGTGCTCTCTTCTACTGTTTTCTGCGGGATCAAGTTCTTCTAGAGCTTGTTTATGAAATTATTTGGTAATCAACTTCTGATTCAAGTAAGCAATTTGTCTCTATTGTTCTTCAAGTTTGCAACTCTCTTTTGAGTGCTTTGATCTTGGTAGCTCCTTGATTGAAGTAGTATTCATAGTGTAAGCATTGTGCTTAGACTAGGGTTACTTATGAATATCCCCTAATTGACCGAAAGGTGGTAGATCGTGTAGGTGACAGCTGCGTTGAGTCCTTTGCAGTCCATCTCCCATCGATAGGATTTGGTAGGCCAATTGGTGCTCGTAGGGAAGGAACTCTGATTTTATTCCTTGGGAGACATCGTCCACGAATTGAGCTTTAGTTGATAAAGTTTATCGAGATTAGAACTAGACAGTCCTTAGTAGTCTTCTTTATTTCCCTTTTATTGTTTGACATTGATTGTGAATTCAGGTTAGGTTTATAGACCAGCTAGTTAGAACACACTCATATACTGTTCCTTTGGGTTCGATATTAAAACTGGGATTATCTTGGTGAAGTGCTACAACCAGATAGATTTATCTGTGCGCTTGTGGATACCTTATAAACTGTGAGTACACTCCAAGAAAATGTTTCATGAAATAATATTCCCAAGATTTGGAGTGTCAAGAATGGTGATAAGTGATGGAGGAACACATTTTACTGACAGGAATTTCCATCACTATTTATTGAAACATGGGATTCGTCACAATATTGCTACTCCATATCACCCTCAAACAGATGGCCAGGCAGAGATGTCAAATAAGCAAATCAAGAATATTTTACAGAAGACGGTCAATGAAATGGGAACCGCATGGAAAGATAAACTATCCGATGCACTTTGGGCTTATCGTACGGCCTACAAGACACCATTGGGTATGTCACCATATCATATGGAAAGACTTGCCATCTACCTGTGGAGCTAGAATTCAAAACTTATTGGGCTATCAAGCGATGGAACATGGAATTTGAAGCCGCAAGAGAAAAGAGGAAGATGCAACTCTCTATTAGAAGAATGGTGAGAGAAAGCTTATCATAATTCAAGAATCTACAAAGAGAGAACTAAAAGATGGCATGACAAGAGAATCAAGAAGAAGGAATTTGCACTCGGAGATAAGGTATTACTTTTTAATTCCAGGGTTAAATTATTTGGGCATGGAAAGTTACGAACCAAGTGGGAGGGACCATTTACGGTGATAAGCACTTCATCGCATGGAGCGGTAACTCTTCAAAACAACGAAGGTACGTTATTCAAGGTAAATGGCCACCGTCTTAAAATCTTTTTAGAACCTGATAAACCACTTGAGGTAGTTGATGAATTAGATTTTATTATACGATAATTACACCACTGCCATCCTCCGTTGTGAAATAAAATGCGAGTATATGTTTTTCCGGGAAGGAAATAGATTTAGGAACACACGAGACAAAGATGACCCCGAGAGGATGACAGGTGGGGCTGCCCGGCCCTACCTCTGTGCCGCCCGGCCCCCCATCTCCACCTCTCATGCGCCATCAACTCTCATGACTCTTCTACACCCTTCCAAGATAGAATGACATCTAGTTGCGATTCATTCAGATATTCTTTCGCACGGAGCTATCCAGGGAAAGATTTTGACCTCTGCTGCAAGTCAACCCCCCTATATAAACAACCCCATGCCTACCTCCAAACTCATTCCATTCAAGCCTTCTCTCCTCTCCATAGCAAGAGTTCTCTCCTTCTCCAAGATCCAATGGCCGAAAAAGAGATCGTAGTTTTCAGAGTTGACTTTAACAAGAATCCTTCGAAGGAAGACGCGCTGGCCATCGTTCCTGTAGAAGAAGCTCTTCCCCTTGCTGTCGTTCATCCCAAGGAAGTAGTGCTCATGCCACCCAAGAAGACCTATGGGCAGTCCTACTACGCCCAAGCTCGTCAGTATACGCTCTCGGCGCCACAAGAGCGTCTACTCCTAAAGGATGCACCGAAGGGACCAATGGTTATTATGCCGAAGAACACCAAGCTGCTGCCTCCATGACCCAATAAGAGGATTGTGGGTGTGAAAACCAACAAGTTGGGGGAGGTAACATATGTGAAATACACTAATACCACTCCCCGTGTCTCTTTGGATGGAATTCGTGCTGCTCCAAGTCAAGTTAAATTCATTCCGCCAAGAGAAGCTCCCAAAAGATCTGCACCTTCTTCCTTGGAAAGAGAAGCCAAGCGCCCCAGAACGATCATAGCCATGCTCGAAGATAGGGTCGAATCTCTCAAGCAAGCACTTGCGCTTGTTACTAGTACCGTTCATACTATGAGTAGGTAGACCGAGATGAATATGTTAGAAATTAGCAATCTCAAGAAAGAGAATGAGAGACTTGTTAGAGAGATGGCTAGGCTAGCCAAGAAAGATTAAATTATGTATCTGAGTGATAGGACACAATTAGGTTAAGAGTTAGGTTTGTCGCTTCGAATTGTTAAGTTCGCTTTAAATATTAGGATTGGTTTGTTAGCTCAAATGTTTAGAAGATTGGTTCAAAATAATAAAGTGCCTTATTCATTTTTTATAAAGCTTTTGATATGATTACCTGTTCTCTATCTCTCTATTATTTTTGGATATGTGTTTGTCTCCACATGTTGTGCAAAAAAGTTTATACAGAAAAATAAGTGTGGGGAGACACATCGCGACCACGGAACGATATTTGATCGGGAAAATCACAAAATTGGGAAGATAATTAATCAGGGACCTCGTACGCCAAAGTGGGCCCCAAGGGACACCAGAGGGTGCCGCCCGGCCACCCTATTGGGCTGGCCGGTTCACCACCTCGCCGCCTCGCGTCGCGTTTCGTCCAAGGTCAGGTTTGAGCCCAATACACTCCAGTTTTATATGTTTCGCCTTTCGTTTCGAACCGAATTGAAAATCACATGCTAAGACATCTTAAAAGAGACAAGAAAGATTATTTTAGTCATGACTTAGGAATAAACTCTCATAACACTTTTTGTAGAAGTCTTGCTACTATTGGGAACTCATTTTTAGGGACCCCATGACTGCTTAGGTTGTTGAGGAATATGATATAGTGAAATAATGAGAACCTGAATCTTGAAGTTTTGCCATTAGAGTATTTTATTTCAAAAGTAAAATGAATAGCTATACCTCTCCTTTGTAGTAATAGCAATGTCCTACCAGAGCCATATATAGGATAGATAAACCTTCTACATATACAACTTGTGTTTGTATTGAGTTTGGTCAAACCTTGTGACCCTTGTTGAGAAATTTATCATGCTTTCAAGATCAAGATCACGTACACTCCATATATTTTCTACTGCTCCTACACTGGGAGTATGCAACCACATGTTTTCCATCCACCAAAAATGTTTTACTCCTACATTGGGAGAAGACACAAAAATATTTGTTTGGAATAAATGCTTCAAGTTCTTGTAAATGTCTTTCTTGAAATTTTCCAATTGCAGAAAGAGATATGTGGTTATGCAAAAAGAAAAGTATAGACAAAATGGACAAGTGTCCAAGTATCTAAAACAATGGGTACTTAGATGGCCGCTAAAAAAAGAAGAGAGAGAAAAGAGATAGCCCATACTCTCTAGCAAAAGTTTTCAAGTGTTGAATAAGAGAGACATGTTTCAAGGAGCATAATAGAATTAGGATTAGCCACTATATATTCCACACACAAGCACATCTTGATCTAAGAGTATGACACTTTTCTCCTTGGATTCTTGTTTTGAATTTACAATATATGCGATGCAAGTATGTTTTCACATTTTCGTACCTACCTAAGATCCACATAAGCTTTTAGACGTAGGAAGAAAGAAGACAATGTCATTTATGCCTTGGTAATGATCCAAAAATACCAAATATATCAGTGATTTGAGAGTACTACAAAAGGAGAAGGTAACCTATGTTTTTATTTTTTTTCAAAATCTCAACTGTTTCTCCGATTAACTCAACTGAAAGAATAAAGGTGATTTGTTTCACGCTGTTCTGTTCTTCAACCGCCTAAAGTTTCATGGTAGATACTTTGAATCCTGCAGTAGATGCATGACTAGGAATGGTCTTATGTTGATGTTTTGTTCTGAAGTTATGTATTAAGTAATCCATCCTTTTCTCGAGGACGACTAAAAGCCTAAGTATGGGGGAGCTTGTTGATGGTAGTTAAAGTATACCATGAACCGTCAACCTTTCTTCCATAAATGATCAAAATGGATAAATACTATAGAGTAGGACGTTATTACTGATAGTTTCCACGAGTTTTGGTAAATTTATATTTTCTGCAGGATTTACACAGAAAATCGCCAAAGAGGATCTAAATATCAAAAGATATCACAGGATAATTTTGTGCCGTATACACGAGAAGGTTCCAGAGCACACTAGAGGACTCCACACCGAGGCAGGGCTTGAGAGCCTGCCTGGTGGGGCTGGGCGGCCCCACCCCTGTGCCGCCCGACCCCCTGTGGTGGGAAGTCACCACGAGCTTCTGGAGTACTCTTCCACCGCCTCCAAGGATGCATCTCAGCCATACGCGAAGTCGGTTTGATCCAAGGGCTCGTATTCAACCTCCTGGGCTATAAATAAAGGGCAGAACCCCTCCTGAAGTGAAGTCAGATCCAGAGCCAGAAACCCTATTCCTATTCCATCAGGATCTAGACCAGCAATCAAGAGAAGATTAGTCCTCTGTAGGATTTAGTCTTATTTAGACATAGAGAGAGATAGAGTGCAAGAGTAGAGTTCTAGAGGTGTTCCGGTCTGTTGGTGCTCTCTTCTGTTGTATTCTACGGGATCAAATTCTTCTAGAGCTTGCTTCTGAGATTCTTTGGTAATCAACTTCTGATTCAAGTAAGCAATTTGTCTCTATTGTTCGTCAAGTTTGCAACTCTCTTTTGAGTGCTTTGATCTTGGTAGCTCCTTGATTGAAGTAGTATTCGTAGTGTAAGCATGGTGCTTAGACTGGGGTTACTTGTGAATATCCCCTAATTGATCGGAAGGTGGTAGATCGTGTAGGTGACAGCTGCGTTGAGTCCTTTGCAGTCCATCTCCCGTTGATAGGATTTGGTAGACCAATTGGTGCTCATAGGGAAGAAATTCTGATTTTATTCCTTAGGAGAGGTCACCCACGAATTGAGCTTTAGTTGACAAGTTTATCGAGATTGGAACTAGATAGTCCTTAGTAGTCTTCTTTATTCCCCTTTTATTGTCTGACATTGATTGTGAATTCGGGTTAAGTTTATAGACCAGCTAGTTAGAACATACTCACATACTATTTCTTTAGGTTTGATATTAAAACTAGGATTATCTTGGTGAAGTGCTACAATGGGATAGATTTATCTGTGCGCTTGCGGATACCTTATAACTTGCGTGCATTTAATTTATACCAACACTGGCAAGCTACCGAAACTCGGGGGTATATCTTGTGTCATCTCTTGCCCTGTGTGGTTTGCTCACTATCACTCTTGCTCTTCATTCAAACTCTTGTTGTGTGGTAGTTTCTTGTGTTTCCTAGAGTAGTAGTAGACTTCATTGTAACTAGTAGTAGTTGCTTTTGTTAGTAGCTCTTGCTAGTTTTGCTAGTTGATCGCTTGTTTTGCTAGTTTCTCTAGTTGGTAGCTTGCTTGTTTGTGTGACACAATCTAGAGACCAAGGTACTAGACTTGCGTAGAGGCTTGCATTGGGTGAATTAGAGCCAGAGCAAGTATATGCTAGTAGGGCCTTATTTTCTACTAATCAACCTTTGCTCTAATATTTGTGAGTTTGTAGGAATCTTTTATAGGCTATTCACCCCCTCTAGCCATCTACATCCTATCAACAATCTACATCCTCATTGGGGGTGGGTTTTTTGGTGATTGCTTTGCGCGCTAAGCAAGCTCTTCAAGATTGACCCTTTACGTGGGTGCCGCAAGAAGCCAATCAACCCAAAGCACTCAAACTAGCCTCAAACATTCCACTAGAGTTACACTTCGTGATTTCCCATGGATGAGCACAAGACCCATCATAATCAACTCGATCAAATCCACGAAATGACCTCTACAAGGTGCTCAATGATCCACCATATCTCCAAGCCTTCTAGGTGGTGGCAACGACCAAGAGTAACAAGAAATCTGCTATGCTAATGATGAACTAGTACCCTAGATGCAATCTCATTAAGCAAATGCACTTGGTCTCTCCAAATCTCACTCTATATCAATATCTATGCTAGCAGGTGAGTGGGAAGTGTGCTTAAGCTCTCCCAGGGTGTGTGTAGTAGTTAGAGTGTCCAAGAGAGCCAAAATGGCCGACCATCTATTTATAAGCCCTTCAAGAACTAGCCATTTAGAGCTTGTTGATGGGCTACTTCCATGGACACATGATAAGTCCGATGACCACTAGAAATGCACCATCGGAGAATGATTTATGAAGATCCAATGACTAAGTTCAAATATGATCTAGCCATTACACATGGTATTCTTCGGTGCTTGCTGATGGACATTGTAAGTGCAATCAAGCCCTAAGTAAGTTTTGGTGATGTTGGCCACATAAATAAAGGGCTAATGGCTTTTGTTAAGTGTTGACAACATATTATTTATTGTGGGTGCATAGAACACTAATGGAGACCCCAAACTCAAAAGGATGTCTTGGAAGCTCAAAGGCCTTGTTTACTTTTATATTTTATCTTTTGAAATTGAGTACAGGAGAAGTTGTACTATTAAGGGGGATACTAAAGGTAAGCTGGGATGATCCAATTGCTCACAACTCTATACACAAACATATAAAAAACATCTAGTATACACAGAAAGCCAGAAGCTTTTCATTCCTATTCTTCTCTGGCCTGTGGAACCTCCATGCTTGGAGGCAGATCCTCCGCATGTTATGGGTGGAGCCTCCGCGCACTGCCTGGTCGACCATTTTGTGGAAGCTGTGGGAGGTATTTATGCCTCTCCCACACTCCCACAATGGTCATCTCCTACCTCATTCACTCCCATCTGACTAGCAATTCTTCTCTCTCCTCCATTGATGCTCCCAACCATCTTTTCCAAAGCTTGGTGATCCTTTGAGGTGATTGACTCCTAGAGAGAGAGAGAGAGAAGATCAAGCTTCACTCATCTTGAGCACTTGGTGAAGCCCTAAGTGGTGTTTGTTACTCTTAGAGCTTGGGCTCCTAGATGGCTAGAGGTTGCCCGGGAACTCCTATTCGGTTGTGGTTCAACACCAGGAAGTTTGTATTGCCCTTAATGACTTAGTGTAGCCCTCTAGCTCACTACCTTAGTAGTGGGTTGGAGAAGAGTTGAAAGACACTCCTTATCCTTTGTGGCTTCCTCAACAATGTGGACGTAGGCAAACCTTGGGCAAGCTAAGCCATGGGATAAGTCCTTGTGTCTTGTACGTTGTGGTTGTCTTGCTATTACTTGTGTTTGAATTTGCATTTTAGGATATGCACCCGATTTATTTTCTCATTGAGCTCTAGGTGCAACCACTACTTTGGGAGGTCAACACACTCCCCAGGACAAAATAACTTGGGCCATGTTTAGTTCCTAAAAATTTTCAAGATTCCCCGTCATATCGAATGTTTGGACACATGTATGGAGCATTAAATGTAGATAAAAAAACTAATTACACAGTTTAGTAGAAAAACCACAAGACGAATCTTTTGAGCCTAATTAGTCCATGATTAGACACTAATTGACAAATACAAACGAAAGTGCTACAGTAGCCAAAGCCAAAAATTTTCGTGGACTAAACACACCCTTGGTTTGTGACAAATTTAGGACAAAATAATTAAAATGAAACAAATAAACAAAACTATTGGAAAAAAGTAAATGTAGGGAAAGCTACTTGCGCTATTTGCATGTGTCGTCTTGCTAGTTATTAGAGAATAATAATGACGTCTCTGTTCATCCCATCTTTTCTCCTCGACCCATGGGAGGACTCGGTGTGTTGTGTTCACTTTGTTCGCTTCGTGTTTCCGCTCCACCGACAGTCCTAGTGTTCAAGTAAGGGTTCATGGTTTGAAGTGGATATTTTGAAAATGCGTTAGGGCAAGACTCCTACAGTGATAAAGAAAAAGTGCACAAAAAAGAAGGTTTTAGTTGCTTGCAAAATTGTGTTGGGTGGGAATGAAAATTGTCCATCCTGAACCGCCCAATTTTAATTTATTGCACAAAAACATTGATTAATTCTTCATTTATATTCTCATCTAGGTATCCTCTTTCTTGATTACTCTGTCAAAGAGGAGATTGATTCATGAGCAATATCTTAATTTTCCATGAGCCTTGCACGCAGCAAGACCATACAGTATCCCCGGGGATTTCTTATTGTCCAATCCATACAGTATCCTACGGCTAGATAGTTACTAATCACGACCCACATTGGATGGAGTATAGAGCAAGCAATTAGCTAGCTTAACAATTATCTCTATATACATCTACCCTTAAACTTTTAATCTTCAGTCGGTTTAGAGCCCAGTAAAAATTGACAGCTGACCCTGAACACCACGGCTGATGGACGACCGGTGCAGGTGATGCCAAGTCGGGGTGTGTTCAGTTGGTGAAAAGTGGGTGAAAAGTTACTGTAGCATCTTTCGTTGTTATTTGGTAAAATTTGTCCAACCATGGACTAACTAGGCTCAAAAGATTCATCTCGACATTTACAGACAAACTATGCAATTAGTTATCTTTTTTACCTACATTTAATGCTCCATACATGCGTCCAAAGATTCGATGTGATGGGTGGAAGAGAAAATATTTTGGATTTGCACGAGAAGTGAACACACCCTCGGTGAAGGGAGAGCAACTGAGCAAGTCACGCTCTTCGTTTGCTGCAATCCCCTGCGGCCGCGGACACATAGGCGGAAAGGATAGCGCGAGCGTTTGGACCAGCGAAAAATAAGGCCACTAGCGCGGGCGGTAATGGTCGATGCTAAAAACAGCCAGGATGTTTAGAGCATGGTTGGAGTCTTATATTTCTCCTGCAACTAAAAAGAATGAAAGAATGAAAAGGAGATAATTGTTTGGTGCGACATTAGTTTGGTGTTACCGTGCGACCTCCCCTTGCGATGACTAAAAAGGAAGGAAACCTCGCTCAATCTCCAATCGCTCTCTCCCCCTCGCGAGATCCCTCGCCCCCCGTGCCCCTCGCCGTGCGCTACCGCGCGCCTCTCCCCGTGGTCGCCCACACCAGCACCTGCTCTCCCTTGCCGAACGCCGCCGCCTCCTCTCCCTCCCCGTCGCACCCGTGCTGTTGTCGCCCTTGCCGTCGCACTCGCACCGTCGTTGCCCTCGCCGAACAGATGAGTCCCGTCACCGCCCCCAGCACCGGCGGCCATGCCTCCATCGGCTGCATCTCAAGCTCCGCCCCATCCCCAGCCGACGCCACCCAAATCGAGTCGCTACTCCTGTGACACCGGAGCTAGAGGAGCCCGTGACGTGGATCTGAAGTTTGCGACGCCGGAAATGCTTGTGGTATCCCTGCTCTCTCTCTCTCTGCCCCCCATTTCTGCTTTCCTCAGATTTCCCCAATTAATTTGGTTCCTCAACAAGGGTTTGGATAGTGGCTACTGATGATTGCATTGCCCGGCATGGCAGGTTCGTTCCTGGCACCAACCTGATAGAGCTTTGCATGTTGGTGATCTTCTGGAACTGGAGAGACCTGTTTCTGTTCATTGTGTGCTGGTATTTGATGATCTTCTGGAAGGTTTTACCAGTTAACAATTCTTTTTTCTTAGATAACAGTTTCTGTATCACCAATCCCTGCTCACAGTTCAGATGCAGGTACTGAAAAGCGTCACATAGATTCAGAGTCACAAGCTGCTAATGCATGGAATGAGTCCTTGAACCATCCACAAAATATCCATATTGTTAGTTTTTTTTTTTCTTGGATGCACTTGTCCACGAACTGTAGCTACTTAAAACTCAAGTGCTTCTACTGGTCTGAACAACTCAGTGCTGTTGAAGTGGAGAGACCGGTGTAACTTGCGATACGACAGGCAATGCGATTTCATATACCCACACTATTTCTTTTGGTCACAGAAATATGAAGTTCTGATGGTAGTTCATTATTACTGGCACAAATTTGTTGAGCTCATTTGCATTCATCTGTACTGCATAACAGCCATCTGTCCACTATTACAGGTCTGTATGTGTGCTATCATCTGTACTGCATAATATCTATCTGTATCTGATACTGATATGTGTTATAGTCAAACTGAAGAATCTTCTTTTATTTTTACTGAATGCCATTTGCTTATTCTAATGAATTCCCTTCATTGTTTGACAAAATTATAATAACTTCATTGTATGCATTGATTTTGTCGGACAGTGAACAGTGGTAGACAAAGCCTGAAACTAAAGTTACTCTGAAACACAAGACTAAATTGAGAAAATATAGTTACAAGAATCAGTAATTACAACTATCAGCATGACAGATCAAGGATCTGAACCTGTTGGATTTTATTCAGACAAGGTGAGCTCCATGTGTAATTTTTCCATTCAGATCAAATGACAGGTCAAGAATCAGTAATTAAACTGATCCTATTATTTGTTTTATTTTTTTTCTTAGGATGAACAAGCAATGTTTGTGTATCAAATGCAGTGTTTTTTCAGGTTTGTGTTGAAATTTTTTGGCCATGTATATTTATTTTTCGGTGAGCTTTTGTTGGAACAGCAAATTTCTTAGAAGTATTCCTCATAGAAGTTTGTCAGATTTAATTGAATGTACGACTCCATGTGTAATTTTTTCATTCAGATCATTGCCAAATTCTTTGACATATTGTCACCAAAGGAAATGCCAATGTACTTATCTTTTTATATAAAAATTTATCTGTTGATCAATCTGAGCATTGGAAAAGCTGTCTCATAGGCCTGATGCTAATTTTAAATTTGCAGCTGGCATCATGAATAGAAACTGAATGGATCAATCGGCTGCTTGGAAATATCAAAGCAAACACTGGTAATCTACATATTGATGTGTCATTGTATCATCTCGAGAGTTCATGAAAAATGGAAACAATGGATGACCTCTTTGTTTTTTTATGTACAGATTGGATGCCATCTTTGTAATTTGGCATTAACATTGGTTAGCTTCCTCACAACTAATATAACAGAAGCATGGAATTTACTCAAATGCTTACATCAGCTTTTGGTCATGTAGGCATTCTGTCATTTGTTGTCGATATCATTTCTTTGCTCTATAACACGTATATGCAAGCATTTTGTCGAAATAATTAGTGACCCCCTTAATATTCTTAGATCCGGAAAGGCTATGGTTATTGTGATGGAGGAAAGGTTATGCTTATTGTGATCTTAGTCTATCAATAATTGAATGTAACTTGTGATTGTGATTCTTTTATGTCATTCTTACTCAATTAGTTGTGATGATTGATTTGCATTATGTTGAAGATATCCTACAATTTGTTCCATGGTTGCCAGCCCTGGAGGGTTATAGCTATGCCACTCTCCGGGCGTGTGGCAGAGGAGATGGATGTTACTATTGTGAAACAAGTGGATTATGGCATTCGGTTTTAGGACTACAGCAGCCACAAAGCTGTTCTCAAGTAAGCCTTCTTTTGCCAGACACAACCAAACTATCAAAGCGGAGATTAATATGGAGTGTATGCGCCTTTTTCTTTTGGCAGACTCCACAATGCTCGAGCAGGAACACAACATACTCAGAAAGCAATTTTCAAGGTTTGTGTCTGCTGATTATTATTTTCTTTGTTTCGCAAAATGTGGAAAAAAATATGAGGTACCTTTGAACAACCTCTTATCTTTGGATTGTTCTCAAGAGTAAAGAGGAAATAAGGCACTCAATTCTAGACCATATCTTTGATTACCTCCCTAAGTTCGAGTTGGTTTCCTTAACTAATTTGAAAACTTTGAATACTGCCTATTATTTCGTCATATTTCATCTGAAAAGCAAAACAAATTAAACTAACATCCACAGAATTTTCATGTATAAATTCTTCAAAAATGTTTGTTTTTAGAATGAGCAGATCCGAAAAGGTGGAATCATACTATCAGTTAACTAAGATGGGTCTTTTTTTTCCTTGGCTTGTCCTGAATTGTTGCAATTTTATTGGCATGGCTTGCATTTGTAAACTCTACAGGATGAGTCAACGGTTGGCTTTGATACACTGATGCCTGATGCTGAGCACAACCAGCTGCCAAAGCAACACGAAAGTAATAATCGAATGTACAATAAATTCGTATGCTCAATATAATGATATTGTAACTAAGGTATTTTTATATCTTGGTATGGCCATGTTCAGAAGGGCAGGCCTGGTGCAGTTGGTGAGTGCTAGCTCGCCGAGTCACCAGGTCCTGGGTTCGAAGCAGGTCCTGGGTTCGAAGCCGTCTCTCTGCAGAATTTCTGCGGGGGTAAGACTTTGCTTCGGTTATTCCCTTCCCCAGACCCCACTCGTGTGGAAGCCTCTGGCACTGGGTCTGTCCTTTTTTTGGTATGGCCATGTTCAGTATACATACAACTTTTAGGAGGAGATGACAAGTAGTTCAGTTTCATGAGAATGTACATATGTGATTAGATTGGTTTAGTGGGACTATAAAAAATTCTCATCTTGAAAGAAATGAAATTCATTGAACAATCTTGATATTTTTAGCAAGCTCACGCTGACTGTCATGAGTTATTACATTTGGAACAAGATTGCCATGTATTCTCATTTCTCAATCTGTTTGTGCTTGAGAATCTGAAGCTTCATAGGTGTGCCTGCAGCCTGCCTCCTTTGCAGATTCGACAAAGCCTGAAGAGAGACTATTGGCCTGAATCGAAGAAGCACCACATCCTTGCGGGCCAAGAGAAAAGTTGTGCCTGGATCTTTCACATGGACTTGCCAAGCCTAGATTCGTGCGCACAGTTAAGAATGTATCTATCCTCCACCATGTCGCTCGCTAGATCCACCTCGCCCGCCCCCGTCACACCAGGAACATGTGAAAAGCCCACTAGACGCAGCTGGATCCGAGAAGCATAGGAAGATGAAGGGGATCGATGGAGGCATACAATAGAGTTTGTGAGCCTGCATCGCCGCGCTCTCTGTGATTATATTAATTTCATGAATTTTGTTTTTTGAATTAAATATCACTTTAACGTTAGTATTTAATTTTATAGTATTGTTATCTTATCTGCGATCCATGTGTTTTTAGTACAAAAAGTTTAGTTGTCCCGTAGCAACGCACGGGCACGAACCTAGTCTAGGTTATAAAGGCAAAACCAATTTTTTTTGAGCTTTACTTTTGCATTGGCACTCTTAGAGCATCTCCAAGAGAAGCTTTATATCTTTTCTAATTCACAAGAATAGAGATTTTAGTGAAAAAAATACCCTCCAACTAGCCTCTTTAATTGAATATCCAAATATAGTAATCCACTATTATGGATTTCTCACTAGCCAGATGGAGAGCGAGGATGACTATGTAGACTGCGCACAGGATATACAAAAGCGGTTGAAGAATACAAAGATATAGAAAACAATTTTTACTCAAATGACTCTCTAAATAATAATTTAAAGAGTAGATTTTACAAATGCTCTCGGAGGTGCTCTTAGAGACGCTCTTATATACGATAATGCTGAAACAATGCCTTTTTGTTAACACGTCTTTCCTTACTGATTTAAATGTATACATATACATGGATAAACAAATGAAAATTCAGTTGACACAAACTCCGTTTGCCTCCAAACAAAACATGAATATATTAGATAAGACAAAAGCCAAAGATTTGGATAAAAAACTCGAGCCACGGGGGAGAGATGCCCCCACGTTGTTTCATTGAGAAGATGAACTTCTCACGCAGCTCGAGAAAATCCTCGAACCCCGGCCCCACCCGTATACTGCATCCATGTGAGACTGAAAGCCCAAGTTTGGTTTTGATAATTAATGACACCAAGTTGCTAATGCCATGTGTTAAGTGGTTTGAGTTAGGCATTAGCAACACATGTGATGAAGGTGTATGTGGCAAGGAGTGGTGGCCACAAGATCACAAAGAGATGGTGCATGGATATGAAATGACGATCATGGTGGAGATGCACATGAAACAATGATCATGGTGATCAAGCATGAGGAGATGGACATGGAATAAAGTGATCAAAGCAAAGGTATAATCATAGGGTTTGCTTTTGCCGGTCTAAGATGAGTAGAGAAGTGATTGACCGGGTTTAGAATTGACAGCCAACTATCAAGAGGGGCAATCACGGTTAGCTCGTGAATCAAGTGCTAGTAGGTCATCATCTTGAACATATGTATTAGGATCTAGTAGAGAGCTAACGTAACACCTTAAAAATGATTGTGAAAATGCTAACACACATGCACATAGTGATGTACACTTGGTGGTGTTAGCATATTTGCGAAGGCGGTGGAGTTTGAGCGGTAGAGAGGGGTTTGGGGTCATCATTCAGGCGTTTTTGTGGTAATGAAACGCTTATTTTCCATTGCGCTGAAGGATGAAAAAGGAGGCGAAGTCGTGGAAGTAATCTGTGCTGATCTCTAGGCGTCGGACGCTGGGTTGCATGGCGTCAGAGGCTGGCTACGGCAGCGTCGGATGCTGACGTCAGCGTCCGACCAACTCGTTGCGCTACAGTGCTCCAAGGGTGTGGCAACATACGCGCTGGTGGTGTGGCGTCTGACGCGTGACGTTAGCGTCCGTTGGCGGTGGCGTCAGCAGAGCGCGGTGGAGGCGTAGCGCTTTCATCAGACGCTCATGTCAGCGTCTGTTGATGGTGCGTCTGACGCGTCCGTTGACCGAACGTGATAAATGGCTCTCTGGACCGCGTCCGATGGAGCGATAGACGCCCGGGCTCCGGGCGTCAGGCGCGTCTGTTGATCGGCGTGTCGACCGTTGGAACTTCGAACGCACAGGACACGTGGCGACTCAGGGTGCGACGGACGTGGCCGACCGCGTCTGTTGCCTAGGCGACAGACGCGTCTGTTGCCCCTGACCAGGGCATAACGGTTAGTTGCTTACTCCTTCGCTATAAATAGTTGGTGGCCAGTTTTGGGGGGTTTTCCCTTGCACTTCTGAGATATTGAGACATCTTTTGAGCTAGAGAACTACCCCTCCACTCATCTCCTTGCTTGATTGCTAATCCTAGTGAGATTGAGTGAGATTCAAGTGCATTGCATTGAGAGTTGCATCTAGTAGCACTTGATCTTCAAGTTTACTGCGGATTTCTTGTTACTCTTGGGTGTTTCCCGACATCCTAGACGGCTTGGAGCAGCGATTGTGTTGAGCTCGTGATTGGAGATTGTTTCGAGCCTCATCAAGTGATTGTGAGGGGTTCTTGAGCCTTCTATGTGGGAGTTCACGAATTGGCTACTCTAGTGGAGCTCATGGCTTGAAGGATCCCCATCTTGTGAGCGGATATGCGGCACCCACTGAGGGTTTGATTCTTGATAGTCAATTAGCTCGTATCCATCAAGTGAGTGCATCGCCACAGCGAGGAGTAGCTTGCCGGGAAGCAAGTGAACCTCTGTAAAAAATCTTGTGTCATCTCTTACCAAGGATTCTCTTTGTGATTGTGTGTGATTGATTCTTTGGATACATCTAATCTTTACACCATCGGTATAAGAATCAATTCACTCCCCCTTTTCATTCTTGCACTATATCTTGTCTTGTGTGCTTAGAGTAGCTTGTATCACATAGGAGTAAGTAGCTTAGTGACTTAGCTTTGTTGGTGTGAATTAGAGATCATAGTCTTGTTCACTAGAATTATATAGATGAGTTGCTTAGTATAGTTGAGCTAGTGCTAGAATTAGTGTCGCCATCTTTTATACTAACAATTGTTGATTAGTGAAGCTTGTAGATTTTTAAATAGCTATTCACCCCCCTCTAGCCATTTGGACCTTATAGAAACCCGTGAGATGAGACAGCCACAGACCTGTACTTTGGTGTGAAACAGACGAGAGGATTTTTTTTACCCTCATACCTGAAATTTATCCCCGTAAGGAATCGAACTCAGGACCTGAGGGATGCTACCGGAGCCATCTAACCAGTTAGGCTAGAGGACCTTTGATAAAAAGAGATCCAATCTAGTCTAGGAAGAACTAGGTGGGGTGCTACCGGAGCCATCTAACCAGTTAGGCTAGAGGACCTTTGGCAAAAAGAGATCCAATCTAGTTTAGGAAGAACTAGGTAGCTTTTCATTAAGAAGAGAAATATGCACCTAAATTCAGTCCAAGACAGGACTTAAACCTGAGTGGTTAGATGCATTATCACACCTCTCACCTAACCAGTTGAGCTAGGCTCACTTCCTCGAAGATTTGGATACGCAATTATTTATACACACGTCAATACGGTAACTGATTGGGACACAGAAAACTAAAGACAATGGGTCCTTTCTTATTCATAAAATGCAGCTGTCGTCCTACCCGGACAATGGTCCTTTCTTATTCATGAAATGCAGCTGTTGTCCTACGCGGTTGTCTCGCAATCAAAGAGATTGCAGACAGCAACCCATTGAATTACAATTTCGCACCTTACATCTACGTAGAGACTAGCTATAATTACAGTACACCCATACATCTCTGTAAACGTATCTGTAAATAAAAGGACAGAATGTAAGATATAGTACAATGAAAATTGGTGGATGTAGCGAGAACTGTTGGAATGTGATCCTAAAGCCATATTTATTTTGGCACGTAATCATAGGTCCACCAAATACTCACTACTACAAATACTATATATTTGTAGACACATCTCATTTTTTAACAGAGGCGGCTCAATTTACAGCCGCTTCTAAAAATGGTTTCCAGAACAAACTGCCTCTATAAATGCATTAGTAGGAGTGGCTTGTATTTTTAGCCGCCTTTACAAATGCACCAATCTTTAAGGCAGCTCTTGATCCAGCCGCCTCAAAATTAGCAAAATTCAAATAAAAAAGTTGTCCACTAGAAAGTTTTCACCCTGTTCGGCTGCTCTTATCAGCACGGCTTATCAGCCGTGGTACAATGTTTTTCTCTCATAACAAAACAGCCACAGCCGGCTTATAAGCCGCAGAAACAGCCTGCCGAACAGGGTGTTTATAACTTTTGAAATCTACAAGTTAGGTGCTGGTCGTTCCTCCATCTGAGGTCGTTTAAAAATTTTGAATTTCAAATGTGAGAAATTCAAATGTTATTTTTCTTGCATGGATGATTTCAAATGAATAGTTGTCAAACATAAAGTTGCATAACTTTTTGAGATCTACAACTTTTATTTTTGTCGTCTCTCCATACGAGATTATTTTAAAATTTTGAATTTTATTACGTAGCTCCTATTTTTAGAGGCGGCTAGAAATAGAACTGTCTCTAAAAATAGGGGTATTCGTAGAGACCACCAGTAATAACGTTGCCTCGAAAAATCAATGTTTAGAGACGGCAAATGCATTTATAGATGTCACTGTAGATGCGGCTGGATATTGCGCTGCCTCTAAAAAAAGCTTCTGAAAATCGATTATGTAGTAGTGTATCTCCTTATGAAAATGATATTACTAATCAAAATATCTAATAAAGTTTAATCAAGTTCATATAAAAAGTATCAATATTTATAACACAAGAGATGAAATACTAAAAAAATATATTTGTGACGGATCTAGCTTATTTAGTATTAAATATTCATATTTTCATATAAATTCGATTAAGATCAAAATGGTTGGACCCGGTACTGTATATTAGAATTGTTTCTTTTCAGGAGAGGTAATATTAATTAAGCACATGTGTTTGAGCAATTCTTGGTGGAATCTCACTATCTCGTTATGATTCATAGAAGGGGTGGAAACGAAGGATGCCACTGAAAATTTGGATATTTGTTTAGTATTTGACCAGGGAGTAGTGCTAACGCAGGATAACTTAGCAAAGTGCAATGAGTAAGACAGTAAGAACTGTTTTTCTCATAGATGGGTCAATTACTTATCTGATATATGGTTTTCATTTTGCCCATGTAGCGTGCTATAATATATACAGGCTAGTCTCCGGACAGCCGGATGCAGCTCCCGCGCTCGACGCATGCAGCTTCCTCGCACTGCGCCCATCCCGCTCCGGAGGCCGCGTCCGTCCAGACGGAGTTCCCGCGCCTACGCCCGACACATGCAGCTCCCTCGCCCGCACCCCATCTTGTCCGATGCGTCGCGCCAGCGCCCATCCCGCCCGATCTGCCACGGCATCTCGTCCCACCGCTCTTGTGTCCACAGCCTCCATCTTCGCCACACCAGAGAGCCGCAGCAGCTGGACCACCGAGGGCTTGGGCTTCATCCACACCTACATCCAAATCTATTTTTATAACACTCAAATGAAACAATTGCAAGAAACATTGGAATTAGACAAAACATTTGCAACATCCAGATAAAACGCTTGCAACATACATTTGAAATAGATAAAATATTTTGAACGAACTCTTAAAATATACGTGTATAGCCATTGCAACATTTGCAACATCCATATCTACTTTTGTAACACTCAGATGAAACAATTACAACAAACATCAGAATCAGACGAAACATTTGGAACATATACATTTATTTGCAACATAACAATTTCCAACATATGCAACATCCAGATAAAACACTTGCAACATGCATTTGAAACAGATGAAACATTTTGAACAAACTCTTAAAATTTACGTGTATAGGCATTGCAATATTTGCAACATACAGATCTACCTTTGCAACATCCATACGAAACACCTGCAATATACTTTTGAAACATCTGGAACATATGTTTGCAACACATGTTTTCAGCACGACATGACACGGGCGGCGTGGCGAATTGACACGGTGGAGGTGGCCACGACAGCGGTTGGTGGCACCGGACATGGTGGAGGCGACCGCGATAGGCAGATGGAGGTGCCCTGCCGCCGTGGAGTTGGCCGCAGTGGGCGGAACGAGTCCGTGTGGCAAGGTGGAGGCTGCGAATGCAAGCGGGCGGGGGCGGGCGGCGCAGGCAGGGCGAATCCGCATGTGGGTGAGGGCGTGCGGCATGGGCGGGAGTGAGCGGAGCGTGCAGAGCGAGGCGTCCGAACGGATGGACGCCTGCTTCCCAGCATTACCGTTTTCTTATTAATATCATAGTGCCTCACATATATCTAGTAATAAGTTGGCTATATGGGTAGTCAGAAAAGGAACTGAAACCATAATCCTACTGAAGTTAGTTGAGAACTATGATGGAACATGAACTTTTACCAGGATTCGACGCTAAAATAATTGCAAAGCAAGTTACAATAAAAAAAAATTGCAAGCAAGCAAGGCCAAACGCTAATGGATCATTGCCTCAGATCTTTTGTAGTGTATATGCTGGAAAACAATGGGAAGCGTGATGCACGGGGACGGCCCGGCGTGTCCGGTCGTCCACTCCCTCGACATCTAGGACATTCTCACTTTATTTCCAAACAAATATGTAAGTCGTTTTCTTAATTCTAACCAACTCACTGTATATACATAAGACCAGGCAAGACAAACAACACGTGGCTGATGTGGCGCTTACACGGCCTCATCACCAACCAACCCGCGCGGTCTCTTTCTCTCGCTCTCGCGCGCTCCGTTGTCTCTGTCCCTGCATATCTCGTCGCTTCCTCTATAATTCGGGCTCGGCGTCTCCATCGATTTTGAGACCTCGTGTCGGCTCTCGCACGTCGTTGGTGCTTAAAGCTTGATCGAGATGCGCACCAAGAATGAAAATTAAGACCATGTTTGGCTGGGTTCTCGAAGGCTCGGTTCTCTTGTGCTGCACTGTATAATACTATACTGCACTATGTATAATACTATACTCCTCCGTTCTAAGTTATAAAACATTTTACCTTTTTCTAGATAAATTGCTTTTAGTATGAACTTAAATATACACCATGTCTGGATATATAGTAAATAAAATGTACGTAGAAAAGCTAAAACATTACTATACCGCACTGTGTAAAGGGTTTTGGAACTAGTAACTAGCAGAAGCCGCCAAAGCAAGCGTTTTGGGGCTTGCCGGCATCTCTACAGTGCCACTGCCACTGCTACATAAATCTTTTTTTTAACAGAAAGCTCAAATTTCTAACAGTGGTGGATACGTAAAAAACCGTCCATAACTATGGTGAGGAGCACACTAGCTCATGAACCGCTTCTAGAAATCTATTTTCTGGAGCGGTTTCATTAAGCAAAGCATCTGTAGAAACGTCTCCATTTTTAAGGGTGGTTTTCATAAACCACCCTTGAAAATATGATTTCAAGAGACGGTCGTCTTAACCGAACCGCCACTAGAAAAACCAGATTATCAAGGGCGGTGTTGTCAAGAGAACCATGTCTGGACATTATTAATAGGGCAGTTCACTTATTTGACCTACAAATACACTTCTTCCTTCTTGTGACCGTAGTTCATGCCATTGTTGAGTTCACTTGAGGTGGGAAATTACAAAAACTAGAAGATACCCAACATGTTGTCGCGGGAATTGTGAAATTTTTTTGAAAGAAATTAAATGGAGATAATGTGGATAGATCGCAATTAACAGGTTGAAAGTTAGTGGGATGATATGCCTATGAGTGAAATGATGTGGATATATAGGTTGTATGTCGAGATATACTTGTAGCGGGGATTTGCTTTATAAGAGATATATATAGATATAGATAGAGGGGGAGGCTTTGACATTTGAATTTTGAAGAAGTTGGGTTTGAGAGGTAAGTTTATGCCATCCCTAAAGTCTTTTCAATGTTTACCTTTAAATTTCTTTCACTAATTTCTGTTCTCATCTAAAGAGGCATGGTTGACAATTTTTCAATTTTGTTCATAATTTAGACTGGTTTTTCCCAACTTACTTGGCTCACATCAATACTAGTTATATAGTTACTTTGTCCATATTTATCTTTCTCCATGAGAGTAGAAGTTTTTAGATCTCGATCTAGATCTAGGTCTAGATAGATCAATATTTATCCTGAAATTTTAGTTACTTCCTTCACCAATTATATTCGAATAGTATCTTTATGCAATTAAATATTTTCATTAAAGACCACAGAAGGACTAGTCATGGATATACATGAAATGAAGGCATGAAGTATCTTATGTACAATATGCCATTAAATATATTGAAACTGCTAAAAGGCAGATTCTGATTAAGCAGACAAAGGATATACATTGTCCCTGTGGTGAGCCAAATTTCCTTGTGGAAGGTGGCGCATGAAAAGGAGAGGTCAAAAGTTCACTGAACATTGGGAATGTGATGCTAGCCTATTAAAGCTTCAAATATATATACATAGCATACTATTCCAGGTATGATCACTAAACCATTTTACTTATATGCAATTTGGTTTACATTGGTCCATTGACACCATTACAATTTTTATATTGTTACAGTGATCACTTCATCTTAATTACTATCGATGAGAACTTTGGAAATATGGTGCTTTTTGATTCCTTGAGAAAAGAACAAAAGGAGTACCAAGTGTTTGTAACACCCCATGTGTTTATCACCAATTAGGTAGTGGGTTTAAGCTCAAACATGATAGATTAGTGGAGATGACGATGTCAAGGTTAACCTATGGAGATGAGCCTAACCTAAAGTTGGATGTTGCACCATTGCTTTACATATAGGCCCCTTTTCAAGATATATGCTTGGGTAGTGTTATTGCAATATCTTCATGTGTCTCACCTTAGTACCTATCTATATTGATCCCTGGAAAAGTTTCATGAAGTTTGGAATCAAAAAGTCACATGAAATGATAAGTCATATCCTTCTTGGAATGGCGTGATTATGTGAATAGAATTATAGATCATCAACCAAACTTTGAAAACTTGCCCAAATTACTCTAGATGAACTCTACAACAAAAGTAATGAAGAGTTCATGTTGAGCAAAAGTCAAGAAAATGCCCCAATTGGCCTAAAACCCTAGTTTAGGCTTTACCGAGTTGATACTTTGACCAAAGTGAAAGTTTGACTTCTGTACTAGTTATGAGGTTTGACCTTAAACAAAAGTTGTAGATCATCTTGTATAGAACAAACTTTGTTTAATGGTCAAGAGCTAGTTTGGTCCCTAACCTAGTCAAATAGAGCTCACAAGAATCAACTTAGTGCTGTTTTCAAGGTCCAGAATTTGGCTAAGTCTGGAGTTACAATGTCATTAGTGGTTGGCATCCCGCGTTCTCGAGTTTTCGTTAAGCAACTTGAGTAGGTCCAAATGTAAAAGTTGGAGCTTAGATCTTGGAGTAGGATATACCAAAAGTTGACATTGATTTGACCACTGTTGACCAACTAATTGGAGTAAACACCGAAGTTAGATTAATCATCGACAATGTCAACTTAGGGTCTAATTACTCCCTAATCCATTGCTCTAATGACCAGGGTCCTTAAACAAGACTTGTAGGGCATCACGAAATGAACAACTTTCATAATTGACCCATATCCAAATTCGGACCCGAGCAGGCCCAAAAACGGTCTCTAAGTCAGGCACAGCGACGCGTGACACGTGTTCGGCAGAATGCCAAGACGGCCGACGCGTGCTCCGTGGTGTGGCGGCCATGCCCGTGCCACGTCCCCACCAAACCGCTGCGCGTCCATGCCCTCTGCTCCGCCTTGCTGCTCCCTCTAGCGTTGGCGAAACCCGAGCAACACCAGGGCACCTCTCCACTTCTCTCTCTCGCCTCTTCTCCGCTCTGGACTTGCGAGCGCAAGCGCTGCAGCCATGGCCACCGCGAGTAGAGCTCCAGCTGCCGCCGCGTTCCCGCTGTTCTGCGCCTCCTCACTCTCCACGAGCACCGCCATTAGCTTCACCTCCATCTCCTGTGTGTCGTGCTCATGCTCGCCGGAGTCCGCGCCGCCTGGAACTGCCGGTCCCTCACCACCGCGCGGTCATGGCCGGCGAACCGCCGCCGGCGCTTGTGGTCAGGCTGCCTCGGGGCATCTCCGGCTGAGCCGAGTAGCCTCACTGGCACGCATGGTCCTCGGGGTACCCCAGCTTCACCTCCCACCGCCAGGGGCACTGGCCACGGCCGCCGCCGCCGGCATGGCCACCGCCGGGCTACCGCGCACGTGGCCAAGAGGCCACGGGCCACCTCAGCTCACACCGCGAGTGCGCGCGGACGCGTCTCGCAGCCGCGAAGCCGGCTAGCCCTCCAATCGCCGTCGCCGGCCGCTGCTAGCCTAGGCCGGCCATTCCCGGTCACCCTCCTCTGTTTCCCAGCGTCCAAAGGAAGGGGACGGTCTCCCCCTCTCTCTGTCTCTCTCTGTGTTGATGACAGGCGGGCCCGGCTGGGTAACGGGTCCCGCATGGCAGTTTGAGTGGTGGCTGAGTTGGATACACATTCGGGTGCACCTAGCAGTTTTGTAGGGTTGAGTGATTTCGTTTTTGAATTTCAGATTTGTGTTAAATCTTCTAAAATTCATATCTCATGCTAGGTAATTCCAAAAATAGCAAAAGTGGACTTTTTGGAAACCTTGAGAAAAGATCCATGCAGTGGAGTCATAATATGTTACATGTTTGTAGATGTTTTCTGATGTCTTTATTTAAGCTTTAAAAATGCTCCAAAAATGCTTATAAACTTGACCAGAGCCATATCTGGAGTTTTGGAACTCCA
Source organism: Saccharum hybrid cultivar R570 (assembly GCA_038087645.1). Classification (NCBI taxonomy): domain Eukaryota; kingdom Viridiplantae; phylum Streptophyta; class Magnoliopsida; order Poales; family Poaceae; genus Saccharum; species Saccharum hybrid cultivar. The sequence goes on from JAQSUU010000423.1 coordinate 1,709,270, forward strand.
AAAATAGTGATTCTTGTTTTGTTAATGTTATGATGACATGTACTTGCTAGGAAAAATATTAAACACACTAGTGGTTCACTGTTTTCTTAAGGTTTTGATTTGACCTTGATAAATAAGGAAATCTACATGATATTGCTTGTCATTTCTATATCTTGAGTTATGTTACTCCAAATAATGTGAAATTTTTATGGTAGTATTGTCATGCTATGTATGTACTGTGGTATAAATTTTATTGTCATTGCTTACTGTATTATCAAGTTATTGATTTAACTTGTTTATGGCTTGATAAATAGCTTATAAATAATATATAAATGATAAAATAGAAAATATTGTTCCATTACCTTAGTATGATGTTGTTCTATCATATTGATTCATACTATGGCCTTGTGTTCACAGAAAATATTGAGTTTTAGGTTTAACTTGCTCTCACACGATTTATTGTATTGGTCATTTGTCTTTTTCATAGAGGTTGATCTACATGTACAAATGGCTTGAAATTTGGACAGTAGACTTTTGAAAGCATATGTAGGCCACTGTAATTTTGGTAGAATTTATTGAGTATTTTTGTAGGTGTTCATAATTCCACCTAATTATCTAAATAAATTAAGAAAATGCATTAAAAGAATTTATCTAGCATTGGACACTATGTTTTCTGGTGTTCATTAGTCATGTATGAAATGTTGGTAAAGTTGGTTTTACACAATTATATGTTTGCAACATACGTTAATAATTATTTCTTGCAATTAGTAGTTTCTGGACAGTTCTGGGGGCAATGTAGATTACCCCATGATAATGATGTTTTCTGAGCACCTTGTCTATAGCAAAGTTGTATATAATTCATGTATCTAGCTTGTGTTGAAATTTGGTGGCATTTGGTCAAGTAGTTTTTGAGTTATAGATGTTTAAAGTCAGGTTCCAGATTTGGTTGCTCTCTGTTTGGAGCAGACCAGAGTCTGTAGTTTCATCTTTTTGACCTATTAAACTTGATAATTAGGCTTAGGTGATTATAAATGAATTGTAGAAAATTTCATAAGATTTCTAGATTATCCTCTTGCATGTCATTTGGAATTGTGTAGCTTCTGGAATGATGTTATTTCTGGACTGTTCATGTTGTTTGCAAATCTGAACTTTTCTGTTAAGCATAGTTTGAGTTACATAAGTATGTTGGTGTTGCTACTTGGTACTTAGGTTGGTACCCTAGGATCTTATAAGACTTGTGTCTTGATTGATGTGCTTGCAATCTTCTATGTTATGCCTTAATGAGGATTAAGTTAATTAGCTCTAGGTGTTTATGAGAACTTTGGTATGCTTGTTTGATTACTCTGTTTATTGCACTTCTATGCATTCATACATATGCATTATTCCACCTCATTTAGGTACGCTAGCTAAAGCACGTGAAGGGCCTTTTGTGGAACCAAACCCGAAGATGGAGTTGGTGGATCCATCCCGAAGATAGAAGGACTGGACAAGTGATAGATGGGAGGATGCTCGCCAAGTGAATTCATCTGACATACTCTAACTTGAGTCGGATCCCAGGCAAGCCCCGGAGCATTATAAGCCTCCTACCTTCAAAGCAATTAATTCTATATATGTTATAAGTATTGTTGCATTAAGTGGTAAGAGTTGGTTGAAAACCTTGCTGCATTATATCATTCCTTGTCCAGATATATGAATCCTTGAATCCTACCTAGACTAGGATCGAGTAGATGCTTAGCCCTGCTTTAAGCGGTAGAAGTCAGGTGATTTCCTGTCACCTGCGAGATGTAGGGATATTCATATATGGCACGGTTGGCTATATTTGCTATCGTGGAAAAGAACCATGTGTTAATAAAATAAAATGAGACCGGGCGGGATGACGATAGTGAAGCAACAAGGCATGGAGGTCTTGGGTGTGGATCTATCCCCGTCTGAGTCGTTTAAGGACCGATTCGTTGTACGTCCTTCAGTCATGTTGAACGCAGTCTAACACTTAGTTAGCCGGATAAGTCGTTCCGACCGCGAAGCCGAGTAATACAGTTCAGGCCGGGAATCGAATGGTAGGTTGCATCTTGGAGGAGAGTAAGGATGTGCTTGGGGACATTGGCGTGAGACCAAGGGGGGTTAGAGTCCCTATCACCTGGCAGAGTGTTGCCCTTGGGGATGCGACATCAGTCGAACCCGCGACTCCTGAATTGTACGAAAGGTGGCTTGTGCGACCCTGGCAGGGGCCTGCGCAGTGAGTGTTAGAAATACCCCTCCAGCTAGATAGGAATTCGATTCGAATCGCCGTCGCTCCCGGTTAGTGAGCAATTAACTTGAGCAGCGGCAACGTAGATTCCATTAAATTGAACAGATGGTTAATTGGATAACGATGGGAAGGTTGCCTCCATTTATACCTGCTATGGTTAATATTGTTTGCTCCTAATAAAGTGAGTGCTCTAGTACAGGTTCTAATATAGATGACAGGTTAATGATAATTAACTTGATGCTTAAGCATTAATGATTACTTATCCATATTAAGCTTTTATGCAAAATGTTGTCAAGCTAACCCACTTTATATCAGTCTTGCATGATCCTTGGTGTCACTTTATTTTTGGTTTCTGACGGGTAAGTCTTGCTGAGTACCTTCTTGTACTCAGGGTTTATCTCCACTTGTTGCAGGTTGTGATGTATCATGGCGACTGCAAAAGTTGGTTGGCTCCTGCCGTAGAGGCGGAGTGTGATCACGGGCATGATCCTTCTGAGCTATCTTCTCTCTAATGCTTTTGTGGGAAGTCGACCTTCGTACTGGCATGTATTTTAAATAATGGTGTTGTTAGTTTCAAATTACTTTGCTTCCGCTACTTTTGAACTTAAGTTGTAATAACTATGTTGAACTCCGTTGTATATTGAATTACTTGTGAAATGGTTGTAACATGTGACTTGTTATGTTGAATCACTACGATCTTGGCTGGTATGCTGGTTGGTTTGAAATCCCTCGTGATTTCATTGGACTACCGGAGTTATATGGGCTCAAGTGCGAGAATTTGATCACTTCGGTGATTGTTTTTGTACTTGTGCTCTTATAATTTGGACGGTTCCGTTACAGTGTTCATCACCATTTTCTAGACATAAGTAATCATAGTCGATGACTTGAGAGACTAACGATTGCATTCAATTGTTGTTGTAGCGACACTGAATCTTTCTTTAATGACATCGATTAAACAACACCTACAGATATTACGTTAACAAAGGAGAATCGCATAACAAAGATAAGCCAAAAGAAGATGAACATTGTTCTACATCAACGAGTACAACCATTGCTACCCCCAATAGTTAGCATACTAATTAGATAGAACAATGCATTTAAGTGTATCATTTTTTTCATGTCACCGACTTGAAGTGCGCAAAGTAACCTCCTAGAAGCGTGCTCTATAGATACTTTGTATGTCAATGGCTTAGAATCAATGGGTGCTACTACAATAACCCAGAAGACGTAAGTCAATCTGTCAAATCATTTCATATGCATATGTTCATTAATTTGAATCTAGTTTATTTTTGATTTTTTCTAACAACATCGTATGTTTTTTCCTCTGCTGCAGTTGACCAAAAGGATATTCAAGAAATTCAAAATGATTTCTACAAATTCTTTATGTGAGAGGCGCTCTACAAGAATGGCTGCTTCTTTGATATGACTTTGGAGTATATGAAAGACCCTAAGTACAAGGCTCTTCGTGCTTCGACCCAAATGTCCTTTAATTCAAAGTTAACATGAAGCACAATGTTACTAGTTTGTAAACTAAAGTGTCCCAAAAATAGTTTGTAAATGAAGTGTGTATTAATTCACTAGTACCTTAATAATGTATACATATATGAAGTTATTTTGAATGAAATGCAATAGGGTATGAAATTTGGTGGAAACTACGTATGATTTCAAATCTGGTGGGAAATTTCAAAATTTAAAATGAATTTCAGTGGTGGTTCAGTTTTAACAGAACTGGTCTTATAAATAGTTTTTCAAGGGAGGTTCATTTAAGTCAAGGACCCCTAAAAATATGGTTTCAATCACGATTGCCTTGCCACAACCATTGCTAAACAAAAAGTTTCACGGACAGTTGTGTCAAGGCAACCACATCTCAAAACATGGTTTAGGGGCAGTTGTCATAGAGCAACTGCCACTGAAAATCTATTTGCCAGGGCGGCTGGATTTTTTTTGCGACTCGGGAGGGCGGTTGGATTAGCTAGGTTGCATAGCTTTGTAACGTTCTCCCACAAGACCAATATTGGAAATATCTCCTCTCAGTCTCTTCCCGACCCATTCAATTGCAAGTGATCTCAGTAAGGTAAAAATTAAAGCAAGAAGGTGCGTTGTGCTAGCACACATATATGGCCTAGTGGGTTTGTTGCATGGCCGATAAAGAAATAAAATCTGTTTATTTTGCCTCTAATATCATTTGCCTATAACTCTACATCACATTATCTATTTAGCATCACATTTGAATATAAATGCAGCACAATCACATTATCTTCACATTGCAGTAGAATCAAACACCTCTAACTTTAACCATTAATTCAAAAAACTCAAAGTAGTTTCATAACATGTGAACAATATATTATGAAAAAAATTCTCATAGTGAACCAATCTAAAACTGTAAACCTATTGCTAACTAAGAGTATAAAAAAACCAATGAAGAATGTATATTGGACAACTCACTGAAAGTTTTTTTTGCAATGGAACTCACTGAAAGTTAAGGAGAGCACGTGGGTGGCGGCGCTCCTGGGGCTATCGACGGCATGAGGCGAACGAGCTATGGACAACGCGTGGCGGACCATGACGGGAATCACGCATGACAGACGAGGACGGGGATAGTGCACGATGGACCATTGGGATGGGGACAACACACAACGGGCCGTGTCAGGAGGTCAGGATCAAAGCCGACAGCAACGCTCTTATGGGTCCTATAGTCAGTGCGGATGCAGATGATGGCACGAGTGAGATGAAATATTGGCACTACAGAGATGGACCCGATGGTGGATACATAAATTTCCAATATATAGGGAAGTGACATCACTGCTGGTTCCCATCTTAGCCCGGTAATGTTGTTACAATATCATTGTCGGGTTAGCTATGCAACCTGTAGTGATGTGCCTAGATCACTGCGGGTTAGTTTGTAACCGGTAGTGATGTGCCAATATCACTGTTGGTTTATGTTTTATCCCGATAGTGATTCATAGTCCAAGCCTTTACTTTCTCTATACATGTGCACTTTGTTTGACCAGTTTAGGCCCATTTATCCCAAATATCCCATCCTTGTCTCCCTTGTCGTAGCTAGTTTTGCCGTAAAGGGATGTGCCCTGACCGTATAGATGGCATTCCCGTTCGGGTCCTTAGCGTTAGAGTTCTTCAGCTATTGAGGCTGGAGCTCCCTCTCATTGTGCCCTATGAGTGTAAGCAACACACTGTGTTGGACTTCAGGATAAAGAAGGAAGGTCCCAACTATGATCACATATTCTACATGTTTCTAAATCACAAGGTTGGGTCTTGTTGGCCACATCCTTTATGTTTTCTAGCCATTTTTGTGATGATTTTGATTCTAAGTTCTTAATTTGGTGTTCTAATTCTAGTGGGATGGTAATGGATGTGATGGCTGGCACTAGGAGGAACAATATGTTAAGTTGCTGAAAGAATTGGCTGAGGAGCCTAATGAGTGTGCACCTAATGTGCATAAAGATTTGAATTAAAATAAGCCAATCGGTGAAGAACTGGCAAAGAATTTGTCTCTTTTAGTTGGAATTGGATCCAAAATCCTTGTTCTATTGAAGTGCATTGTAGGTTTAGTTTGTTTAGTGCTATTTGGGATTGACTATATTGTATCAAGGCTCTAAATGTTCTATTACATATTGCGTATCCGTCCAAGTTTGTAGCTAGAATTATTCGTTATAATTTGAAAATTATGAAACACTCTAGTGCAATTTGTACCGACAGTGGTGCTAGGCATGCAAAAACTAATTTAATAAACTATAGAAAATAAGGAACCAATTTGGTGTCTAGAAACACAGTACGAAGACTACAAACATGTAACATTTTACCAGTTAGTTTAATATTACAATCGAAGTCTACGAACATATTATAATATAACCCCTCACAAACATTCTTCTAGCACTGATCGAGTGGGGTCTCAGAGGTGGTGCAAGAGCATTTCAGACGGGGTGGAGAGAGCCAACCATGTGCATAAGGGTTTGGAGCCCATGATGAGCAAGTGACCGCAGCTATATCTCAATGCATAACAACTACTATTGAAGTTGTGATGTGTGAGACCCCACTAAATGGGCCAAGCTGGGCCAGTCTGGTGGGATGGGCCGAACAGCTGAGGTACTATAGCACGAGTTGCCGGTTACTGTGGCACCCGCAGAACACTGTAGTAGCCGAACTTTAGTACCACATGGAGAGTTGAAGGAGAGCTATACCAGCTTAAATGTCTAGACCTAGGAGGCTGTTAACTCCAAATCGATCTTTTTGCGTGAAGCGAGGACGAAAGCGCAAGAGAGTTAATTAACAGGTGTGGCTCATTCAACATGTAGAGTGGGTCTTAGCCGTCTTCCCGGGTCGGGGCTTTACAAATGGTATTCAGAGCCAACTCTCGCGGTTTCACGGACGTATGGCTTGGGAGCTCAGATAGGTTGCGCATGGCTCTATTAGAGCATGGCACTTGGGCTGGGAAGCTAGGAATATGGACGTAGCCAAGAGAGTCGATCCTAAACATTTGTTCCATATGGGTAAGTTGGTTCGATAGCTCGATGAGGATGTCGAGTCCTTAAAGGTGGGTGTATACGGATGAGTTACTGTAGACCATACTGTTGGTTACTGTAGCTCCTGCGGAACACTGTAGCAGCCGAACTTTAGTAGAGAATTGAAGGAGAGCTATACCAGCTCCCTCGACCTGGGAGGCTGTTAACTCCGGATTGATCTTTTTGCGCGAAGCGAGGATGAAAGCGTAAGAGAGTTAATTAGCAGGTGTGACTCATTCAATGTGTAGAGTGGGCCTTAGCCGTTTTCCCGGGTCGGGGCTTTACATGATGAGCAACTCTGCTCCGTTGCACCGCTGACTCGACGCAGTTCCAACAATCTACCGGGGTGCCAACTAGCATTATATTTGCTATTAGCACCCAACCTTTGGTGTGCTATCCATCTTCACAAACATTCTTCTAGTACCTCTCGTGTGCATCATCTTTGACTGTCCATAATGAAATATGTTGTGGAGGACTCTCTCCCATAAAAGATGCTATATATGTGGGTACTATAAGTGGCAAAAACATTATGAATAAAGTATCTTGCATACTAAATCAGTCGGTAGAGAGACCTCATCTTTGACCATGGAGGCGCCGGGACAATACTTTTGTAACTAGAAGTAATGGTGGTAGGTGGGATCAACGGTGGAGAATCAATGTTGAGATAGTTAGGTAAATCTAATGGTAGGAAAGAACTCACCGGCCACAACAAAAACCGGCAGTGGTATGCAAAATGTCACTGCCAGGTATAGGCTTGACCTGGCAGAGATATATCATTGTCAGGGTGTAGCATGAGACAATAGTGATATCTTATCTATCATTGCCGGGTGGTGGTTTCACCCAGCAGTGATAGGAGCTACCACTCCTGGGTGTTTAGCTTCCCGCTAGTTTTCTAGATCCTCGCCTTACCACTCGATAGTGATTAGTAGTTACAGCCGACTCCAATACACTCGACGGTGATGCTTGTTGCGTGTTCTGGCGTAGTGTGTACTCTACTCGTCATTTGCTCATGTTTTATTAATCAAATACAGTGAAGGTCTAGAGATAACTAATAAAAAAATGTAATGTATTGCAGCTAGTGTCTCAAACATCGATCATTTGTAGGCAATAACAAAATCTAGTTGGGAATGAAATGCCATCCGTAAGATCATTAGAAGAATTCAATGAACATAACTTTAACATCATTATAAACAAAACATAAGTATACCATTATGACTCAAACATAACTAGGTCATTATGAGTTATAGCTAGTTCATGATGAATTATGTAAGGTCATCATCATTACTTCTAATTCATCCATCGTCACAAAAATAATCCATCACCATAACTAACAGTAGTAAGTAAAAGTCACCACTTATCAAAGCACAAAAAGTCACATGTCCAAAACAAAATGTGAACGTCCCTTACATTGCTGACAACCCAAAGTTCTACACCATTGCATCACCGCATGCGAGCAAGGCACCACACAGTGCTAAGGTGAATGGAACCAGTATGCAATGATAGTTGAGACAATAACTCATGCATCAGCTACATCCCTACCATCACAATTGGAACCCCCCATTGTAGGGGTGGAAACATCATGGTTGAGGATGGCAGCAAAAGCACATCTCGAACCCTTAGCCACATGCACCACATCCTCCGATGTAGTGTGCCACTACCACAACCATTGTATCCTCAAAACTACAGTCAGTGGTTACACATACTAGGGCCTTCACCACCCCTTCATCATCAATAGTTGGCCTCTTTGGCAAAGAAGAGAGAAAGATGACAATCACAAGGATGGCAAGGGTGTAGATTCAGGAGTGATGAGATGAGAGCGTGCGGAGTTGAGATTTTTCTTGGTTCAGCTTTGAGCTATGGAAAAACTGGTATTAATTGTGAGCCATGGAAAAACTGTTGTGAGCTATGTGCTATGAAAAAGTTGTAAGTTGTTTGGTTGAAACAACTATAAAACCTACCCTCTCTCTCTCTCTTTATCTCCCTTGAAATAGTTGTAAAATGTCTATATTTTTCACCCGTTTGGAAAAGTTGAATGTTGAAAGCCAAAAGTAGAGTCAAGGTGGTGCAAAACTATACTACATGAAACTAGCTGTTTCTAGAAAAGCATCTTCATCAGGTTCTATCTGTTGGTTGTGTTTTGCCTTTGGCAATAGAAGCACTTTCTAGAAGTTGAACCAAATAGAGCCTGAGATTATTGAGAGGGTGAGGAAGAGGGGGAGAGGATCACTACAACACGGATATAAGACTTTGAGCTCCTGGAATGGGGGTATATATCGAGGTTTCCATGCTAATGCCAAGCTATAGTGCCGATGCATATACTATTCTTCCATGTATAATTTCTTGATTTCCATGATGGCTCCTAGTTAGCACCATCATATGTACTTTATTGTCCGCACTCAAGGAGTGCTGGCATAGATAATAAGTATTCATGCCAGCATATTTCTTTGGTCTGCACTTGTTGTGGATTCAACTTCACCACAAAAACACAACCCCAAACTCTGGAGTAGAAAAGACTATGAAACTTTATAACAGTATTTTGTTGCAGGAAATAAGGAAGGCGAAGACGTTTTTCACACCACAAGGAAAAATCTAACTTCGCCAAGAAGTAGAAGACCAAAAAGCAAGATTTAAGCGAATGTGAAGATTTGACTTCACAGTTAGGAAAATTAACTTCGCTGACCGGCAAAGTCAAAAGAAGAACAGAAATCAGAAGACCAAAATTAGAGCGAAGACAAAGTTTGGCTTCGCTGTATAAAGATCAACTTCATCAGCCAGAGACGTCGAAAGAAAATGAAACCAAGAGAAGCGAAGGCGGAAGTTCGACTTCGTCCAAAATTCTAAAAAGTTGAAGAATCAACTAAAGTTCGAACGAAGATCAGGAAAACTAGAGACTGGAAATAGAAGAATGAATGCTTAGAAAGAGGAAATTACCACTTCGCCCTCATAATCAAGAAGGGTTGTAAATATTTAGGTCGAGGGCATAATAGTCATTTTATGTAAAATACGAAGACTGGGGCCCTATAAATACCCCCTTTGACATGTACAGTGGGGACATGAAATGAATACAACTTTACACGCAACTTTGTCTTGTCTGAAATATTTCTGATGATTGTGTGAATTGTGTCATCCGACCTGAACTTTTCACCCAACATCTGGCGCCCACCATTTGTGCGTGCATTTAAAGATCCTCGTGACCACAAGAAATCAAATGGCAAGACCAAACAAGAAGACCATCAATGAAGAAGCCGAAGACGAACCACCACTCGGCGAAGACCGAGGTCTTACAAAAGAAGTTTCCCAAGGTGCAAACTCTTCAAGAACGGGCGAAGCTGAAGAACAAAGACTCAAAGAACTTAAAGAACAAGTTTTAAGAAGACAAAAAGAACTAGAAGAATGTCGCGCAAGAGCACGAGAAAAGACACTCAAACAAAGAATAGAAGAGGCCGAAGCTACCCTCCGCAATTTAAACGAGCAACTGCAAAATGCAAATCATGAAGTTATAAATCAAGAAGAATCGCATCTGGCAACAAGAATCTCTCAAGAGAGAAATAACCAAAAATCATTCATATCAATTGATACAAGCTCCCCACTATCAATAAATTTGCAGCTAGCCCAATGGCCTATAGGGTATAAATTCAACATGATACCAACATTTGATGGTGAATCAGACCCAAGGTAGTTCTTAATGAGTTTTGAAGCCGCAGTAATTGCCGGAGGTGGGGACGAAACCACAGTTGCAAAGTCACTTGTCATGGCAGTCAAAGGTCCAGCACAACACTGGTATTCATCCCTAAAAGCAAGATCCATACATTCATGGGAACAATTAAAGACAAATCTACTTGTTGACTTCCAAGGATTCCAACCAACTGGTCTTACAGACATGGATTTATTCAACTGCAAGCAACAGCCCAAAGAACCTCTAAGTCAATATTACAAGAGATTCATTCAAATCAAATCTCAAATCACAAATATCTCAAACGAAATTGTCATAATTGCAGCAATCAAGGGACTTCGGGCAGGACAATGTGCAGCACACCTTACTCGAGAAAAGCCAACTTTGTTGGCTTAGCTTTACGAAGAAATCCAAAAATACTGCAAGTCCGATGAAGATTACAGGAAAAGAATTGAGGAAGAAAACAGCTTCAGAAATCAAAACAAAAGCAGCAATTTTCATCCCCCAAAGCAAAACAACTATGAGCGAAGACAACCAGAAGGACAGCACCATCCGGCCCCAGAAAACCTAGAACAGTCCCAGCCGGCCTCAGAGAAACAAGTACAGCCCTAGCCGGCCTCAGAGCAGCAAATCCCAAAATCTGCAGAAGTTGTTGGGACCACCAAGGAGCCAACTGGAAGTGCTAGGCCAGGAGAAAAAGCCGAGTCTTCAGCTCCAGCCATGGAAGAAATCCTCAGACATTATGAAGAAGAAAGCAGATTTTGTGGTACCCGCTCCTACACTGTGGAGATCCCAGTAGGAGACGAGGTCGAGGCCGTAGAAGCAGTTGGCAAAATATTCCTAGAGGAAGTGAAGGTAAGCCTCTCGCAACTGTATAATCTGTTGTTGTATAATCCATAAGAACTGCTTTGTGATCTTGTATACTACAGACTGTGGCCGAGAAGAACAAACAGGTGAGCGTAGAACAGAAGAAACTGCAGCAGCAGTTAGAGAGTTATGCGAAGCAAAGTATTGATCATGAAGAAAAGATGCGCACGGTACTTCAACGACTGGAAGTGGTCGAGAAACAGAGATCGGGTAAGGGTCCCTTCTGTTGTTAGCTACTCGAGCTCTGTAGGGTGTTGTATTACTGTACTGTTCATAATCGGAGTATTGATACAGGTCTGGATATCGAAGTCAGCCGGCTTCATGAAGAAAATGCTCAGGTAGCTGCTGAGCGTGACCGGCTGACCGAAGAGAAGACCAAATGTCTATAAACACAGCAGCCCATGAAGGAGGAGAATGCTAAACTAGCTAAGGATCTGGAGAGTAACTATTCCTCATCATTGTCGTAGCTTTCATTGAAGACTGCAACGTTAAGTTCTTATCGACGTGGCACCTTGCAGTTGTAAAGAAAAATGCCAAAGTGCACCTTGAGAAGATGAAGAAAGACTGTGATGACCTAGAGCTTTAAAACCAGGCTGGTGCAAAAAAGATCGAGGCGTGGTCCCAGAAGTGCAACAAGCTCATGAAGGAGCAAGAGGCCCTTAATAGCAAATGCAAGATACTCATCAAGGAGCGAGAGACTTGGAAGCACGCCTACGCTGAGATGGCAAAAGGGATCGCACCAGTGGTCGACATCATTGGTGCCGACTCCATCGAAGCTGGAGTGGAGGCACCAAAAATAGGCCTGGTCGAGAAATCCCAGAAGGCCTGGGGATGGCTCCAACAATGGACGAAGGACATCAAGGAGTATGTGGGTGCACATGTACTGAGCTTGGTACGTGCCCACTACCCCTTGTTGGATATTGCTCGCCTGGAAGCTGGTTATCCCAGGGAGGTCGGGGTGGAGCGAGTTGACGAGCTGCGGTCAGAGGAGATGAAGCATGCTATCGTGATCACGAAGGACATCATCTTATGCCCAGCTGCAGCCCCATCAACTGGAGGAACAATTCAGTTGTACGTGGGTCAAATACCCGTGCCACCATCTCTGGCTTCCAGCGAAGCACGTTCTGCTCCATCCTCGACCACGCCAAAGGTCTCGGAACCACCAAAGGGCCAACAGTAGGAGGAACTTATGAATAGTTCATAGGAGAAGTTAATTTTCACAAGCTTATTGTAAACTCGTGCCTACAAAGAGGCAAGCTTGTAATAAGGTAATGAGTAGTACAATGTAAAGCTGTTTATGTTTTTGTATGAAAAAACGTTGAAGCTTTGTATTGCGCGTGAATTTAACTAAGTTAGAACAGCAGAATGTTCTTGTCAAGATCGTCCTCGTCATCGTCCCTGCAGTTACGCCGGTCTATTGCGTCATTAGGCTTGTCGGCATTTTCTGAAGCCTGTTTGCGATGGTAGATCTCCTTGAGGACCTTGCAGTTTTCCAACGTATGGTTGGACTTAGGATGAGCTGGGCAAGGCCCCTTCAAGGCTTTAGCGTAGTCTTCTTCATAATTGCGATGCCCACCAAATTTTTTCATGGTGTTGACCTCGCCATCGTCATCGCGAGCATGCTTGCCCTTGAAGTTGTCACGACGATCGCCGTGCTAATTTCTATCGTCGCGCCGATCACGATTGTCGTTACGGCGGTCCCTGATGTCGCTGCGACCTCTAAAGTCGTCGCGGCGACGGTTGTCGCGGTAGTCATCGCATCGTGGAGAGTACGGTGCTTTGCCGGTGCCCTCGTTCAACAGCTTCTTAGCGTCGTCGGCATCCGCATACTTCTTAGCGGTGGTGAGGAGGTCAACCACCGTTATAGGCCATTTACGAAGGAGCTTGTCCCTGAGATCATTGTGGTAGCGTAGACCAGTAATGAAGGCTTCAATAGCCTCGTTGTCGGTGATCCTGAGAATCCTGATGCGCATATCCGAGAAGCGTCGGATGTACTCACGCAATGGTTTGTCCCTAGCGTCGTGGATGCGCTGCAGATCGTACTTGTTGCCTGGCTGTTCATAGGTAGCAATGAAGTTTTCGACAAAGGCTTGACGCAAAGCATACCAGGAGTCAAAGTGGTTCTCTAGGAGACTAACAAGCCATTGGTGCCCCACTAGGCCGACCACCATGGGAAAGTAATTGGCCATGACGTGCTCGTCGCCCATAGTAGATCTGCAAGCGGTCTCGTAAAGTTGGACCCATAGCTCGGGATTGACCTTGCTGTCGTAATGGTTAAGCTTTTCAAACTTAAAACCTCTAGGCCAGATGACTTGTCGTAGGTGGTTGGTGAATTGCTTGGGGCCCAGGGGACCGTGGACCATATCGTACTCCATGCGACGACTGGTTTCATGGGACGCACGGTCCCGAGCTCTCTGTTCAATGCGAGGACGTAGGTCATGGTTGTTGAGGTCGCGACGGAGATGGTGATTGCCATCATGGCGATCTCGTTCGTCACCATATTGTTGTCCCTGATGACGGTGGTCGTGGTGGTCATTACGCCGGTTGTCACTGCGTCGGTCGTCGTTGTTATTATTGCGGCGGTGGCCGAGCTTGCGATTATCATTGCGGGGAAGGTTTCCACGATTGCCGTCGTTGCCTCCGTCAGCTCCTGGATTGACACCAGGAGCTATGTTGTTTCCATGATTATCGTTGCCTGCATGGTGGTCTGCGCCGGCGGGTGCGCGTAAGCCACGTTGAACAAACCTAAAAGGTCGACTGGAGTGCTAGCGGCTCCTGCTAGTCGCGCCAAACGCTGATGGGCCCGCGACACGTTCATTGGTTTGAACCATGGCCGCCTAGAGATAAGCCTGCAAATCCTCCCAGATGTTTTGGATTTCTGGGGTATCTGGTAACCGCTTCAGGCTTTCAATGGCGACAGCCACATTGGCGCTTGGGGTTTTGAATACTAGTCTGTTCTCCACCATGTCAAAAGCATCATTGAGGTTGCGCCCATGCAATCGGTTACGCCTAGCTGCAGCGTCAGCTTCTTGCTGGTCGCGGTCTGCTTGCTGCTGTGCTAGGCATGCATCTTCATCTATGCGGCGTTGAGCTCGGTCGGCATTGCGCTATTGTCGCTCTTGTCGCTGTTGATCGGTCTCACCCCCAGCAGGTGGATCTTCATCTTGGCTAACCACGCTGATCATGGCGCCACGCCTTGGAGGGAAGGTCGGAATTCGAGGAAAGCCTAGAGGATGTAGCATCTCTTCATCACCGCTACTCACATGGTGTAATACCATGGTTTGAGTAGTCTCGTCGGACGCAGTGCTCGATCCGGAGCTTGAACGGCTATCTGTCTGGGTGGTATGGATCGAAACTCGATCAGAGCCCACCATATTGACGAGTTGTGTGGTCGAGGTCGAGGTCGAGCGGAGTGCCCTTCAGGAGTTGAAGTGACCACTAGATCTGTACCCAACCGTTGAAAACGGGTGGCTCGAGCAGGTCGAGTAGATCTGATGTAGCCATTCGAGCTCTGGTCGGTAAACTGCTCTTGGAGCGAGTCGACCAGAGCTAGGGTAAACGAGAGTTTGCCACCGAGCTGGTCGATGGAGTCAATCAGGTCGGTGTTGTCGAGTTTCCTCCCCTGGTAGCGAGGAAGGAGTCGATGAGTTGCCGGCGTGGTCGGTGACGGTGGTGGTGCAGGCGAAGCCAGAGCCAGCGTAGTCGTAGTCGACGCTGGTGTTGGGGAAGTAGTCGATGCAGATTGGATCTGCACCTCCTCCATGGCTGTGATGACGAAGTCGTTGGAGCCGGTGGTCCAGGTGATCTGGCCGATCGTGAACATGAGGCCCGCCACCGTGGCCATGGAATCAGGGAAGATGACCATCTCGCACGCCTGAAAAGCAGTACACACACCCCCTACCGGGTGTGCCACTATCGACAAAACCTAGTCAGCAGTCTATCGAGGGGTATGCCCAAGGTAGTAGATTGTCGGCAGATAGGTGTGCAAGCCACGAACGAGATGGTGATGCAGAACAACACGTGGGTTTACCCAGGTTCAGGCCGCCGTGTGGGCATAATACCTTACGTCCTGCTCTGCTTTGTTATTGCTGTCTCGAACAATGTATTACAAGCTAGATTGCCCTAGAATATGTTTTAATGTTTTTGAGGGGGGGTCCCCTGCCCTCCTTATATAGTCCGGGAGGCAGGGTTACTGTAACACCCTCGGTGTTACCGCGTGTAGCAATGCATCTAAACATGGCATGAGCATCTTTTTCTTGTGTTTTGCATAATGTTGTAGGGCATGGAACCATTTTAGTAATCTAGTATATTTAATAAAAAGGTTATTGGAATATTGACGTAATAACCGGAAGATAGCAAATTAGGTTGGAAACTAATTTTTATTGAACAAAATTGCTACAAAACAATTATGTGAACCCTAAACGAAATATGAAGAGCAAAGTGTGTAAATGTTAGTGCAACTTGCGTTGTCCAGTAATGCGATCGCTAGCTAGTTGTTCCGGAAGCTCGAAAAGTGAACTCCTTTTGTAACCCAGCCCTAGCCTTAGTGTCTTCCAAATCGTTTGGCAGTTTGGCGAGGCCATGTTGGCGAGGTCATTTCGTGAAATCTAGTTCGAAGGTGGCAGCATGTTTTGCCTCGGGTCGATAGCCTAGTGTGCCCTCCTTGTGTTGGAGCAGGTCGTTCGGTTTTTAGCCCAACCGTTTAGTCGTTGATAAGGCTTTAATTTTTGTGCTCGTGTTTAGTCTGGCTTGTTGGCTAGCCGGGTGCGGTCACCACGGCATTGCGCTCGTCGTGCCGTGCCGGGCTGCACCGCGTGCGCGCGCTGCTGCGCGGGGGCCGGCCGAGGCCGTCCCGGCCTGCCAGTGGTCCTGTGCGTTGGTCGCTCTGGCCGCAGCGCTGTTGCCGTTGACGTTGCGCAGTGAGTGCCCCCCCTCGCCGCAACCCGTGCGGGCCTGGGCGGTCGCGTGCAGGCGCATGCTGCTGTGGCTCAGAGCTCATCGACCATCGCCCCACCTTGCTTGGCCCGTCAACGAACATCGCGTCGCCTTAATGTTTCCCCACCACGTTACCTACTCGGAGCCCAGGACTGTCCTGCCACCTGAGCCGGCCACCGTGGCGACTCCCCTGTTTCCCTTGCCGCCCGGCTGTGGACCGCTGCTGGCCCCGCCTCGCAGTGCTCGCCCCCGTGCCTTTGCGGCAGCAGCATTGCAGTGATCTCGCCTACCTCCCCGTACTCGGGAACTCGTTTAGTTGCTTCGAGCGGTTCGCACTGAGCTCCCCTTCGCTGTGCGCCTGTTGGTTGGAGTTGTGGTGCCCCCGTTCCTCCCGTGACACGACCGTGTCCGTCCGGGGCGCCGCCGCACCCCTCGGGTCGCGTGTGGCTAGCTCGCCTCTGAGCAGCTCTCGGCTTAGCATCACCTCAGCGGGGTCCGTGGTAAGTTACTCGTGCTCGTAGTCAATCTTGTTCAGTTTGCCTGGGCCGTAGTTCACCGGAACAGCAACGCCGTCCCTTGCAGTCATCCATCGTCGTGGAGGAGTCCTTTGGCCGCGTCCCCGGGAGTGTGCTTCTGCCCCAAGTCGTGCGTCGGTCCCCAGGTGAGCGTCTCCCCCTTAGCTGCGTGGTAGAGGCTCTCCGTGGGCTGGCGTAGCCGCTCAGTGCTGCCTCCGGCGCGCCAGAGTGCGTGGGGACAGCCAGGGACCCCGTCGTGGTGAAGACAGGTCAGTTCGGGGGTTTTAGTGCAAAGGCGCTGAGAGGAGAAATAGTAGTTCGGGGCGCGGGTTGTTTTCGGTGTAGTTCGGGGTGTTTTCTGCTAGTTCGCCAGCGCGCGCGGGCTCCCCCGTGTCCCGTGGGCCGTGTCCCGTGGGCCGCGTGCGTGGTCACGCGCTGCGCACAGTTGGGCCACGCGACTGGGCCACTTTCGTTTGGTTGCGGGCCGCGCCGTGGGATTCGGTTTCTTTTCTAGGAATTCAAGCAATGCTTTGGTAATTTAGTTTTTGAACCAAACTTCGACGAATTTTAGCGACTTGTGTAGATGTCCAAAAATCATGAGACCACTTTAGTTGAGTTCCTAAATTCATGCTCTATCAGTTAGTAAATTCCTTTCTTGCAGTACTGTAATGATGCTTGGTCGATTAAATCAATGCATAAAGCGACGAATATTAATGCAACCATTATTGTAGGAAATTTTGTGGCAAATCTAGGATAGCTCTAGCTCTAAAGTTTTTACAGCAGCTTCATGATGTTGTTAGATGCTTGCTGTAATTTTTATAGCCACCGGATAGCTCGTTGATAGGGTAGCTAAGTTCCCCTAGTAGTGCTTTGCAGTAAATCGGTAATCAAAAGTTGATGTGCTTGTTAGTTGTTAGGGTTTGGATAGATCAGTCACCTCTTGATTGGTAGAAATAGTGGGTAGCTTAGCATGTTAGCCATTAGAGTTAGCTTAATAGCTTAGTAGTTGTTGTGGTTTTAAGAGCTACTGTTGCCACCGTTGTTAATTGTCGTTTTATCAGCATGCATGTAGATCACGAGGTAGTTGAGTACGTGGCCGCGGAGGAGCAAGACTACGAGGAAGTCATTGAGGAGTACGAGGAGGAAATCTTCGTGCCAGAGGAGTTCTAGGAGCCGCCCGTGACTGACACCTCTGACTTTGCACCTGCCCAAGGCAAGCCCCGGTGCATAACCCTTATTTTTGCAAATCTTATATATATTTAAATGTTGTGCATTTACGCGGCAGGAATTTCTATGATACCCACATGCATATATATATATATATACATATATATATATATACCCATGAGTCTCAATAGTACAGGATCGCGTAGTTGCTTTGCTTAGGATCATCGGTAGAGTGAGTAACCTGTCGTTACTCACAATAGAGAGTTACTCATATGGTTATTACACTTTGGATAAAATGGTGGAAAGGAAATGGCGACCGGGCAGGGATGTGGTATGGGTATTGGTGGGTGTAGCAAGTTGTGTCCCGCGGTCACGGGGCATAATTGGGTTGCACTGTTTCCCTGTCCGTGTCAATTAAGGACCGTTCGTTGCATGGACCCTGGTCAAGTCACAGATCTTCTTATCCCGAGCATATACTAGCGGATGGGGGCTAGGAAGACTTGTTACTCTCTTGTCATGGGCTTCGGCTCTTTCCAGACCGACTGATTGGAGGCGGGGATAGGTGGAGGTCATAGCACCGTATTGAGGCCGGGCCTCAAGTACGGGAGCTAGGAGTCCAAGTTTGGACGGGGACTGGAAACCCGTGACAGGAGGGGAACGGATTGGTCTTGCTTGTGCCTGGGGTACAAGCGAGGCGTGTGTTTTTCGGGGTATCCAGCTAGGCACATTGATTCGCGAATCGCCGTTTCTGCATGACGGTACGGCTTGACTACACTCTGGCATCGTAGTAAGAATTGGCAAATGAAAAGATGGAGAAATGGTCTTGAATTGCTCAACTCTTGCTTGATTATAGCATAGGTGCTTACATAGATTATTGGTTAATGAATAAAATACGGCTTCTAAAAGTTCAGAAATAAGGACACACTCTTAGTGCTGCTTTCCGCAAACAAGAAAACCCACCAGCCATAAAGCCTATCATAATCCTTGAGAGTCAGGAAATATAATTCCCAGTCGGGTAAGTCTTGCGAGTACATTGTGTACTCAGGGTTTGTTCTACCCTTGTTGCAGGTGCACCTTGAGCAGGTAGGTCTTGTGTGGAGGATTCTTCTGGTGGGTACAGACGGATTCTCATTGCGTTCCGCTAGATGTTATTTTATTTCCGCTGTTAATTTGTCGCACTCTGAACCTCTGGTATTGTAATAACTATTTCTGATACTCTGTGTTGTATGAAATAGACTAAGTATTGTAAGCTTGTACTCATTATTGGATCCTAGGTGTAAAATGTGGAGTGTTCGAGTTCTCCCATCGGGTGTGCTCGACGGAATCATCTGGTTTAGCTCACTTTCAGGGCACTTAGTGTCTAGTGGAAGACAAGCGCCCTTGAAAGCATGCTAAACCGGGCGATTCCGCCACAGTTACAGATCTGGAAACTAATCCTAGCCGGTTACAATTGCCATATAGAGCCGGATAAGGATTCCTAATCTAACCGACCAAGGCCTTGCTTGATTCCCAAGTCTGGTTCGATGCCTTGCGCGAGACTCCATCCTGATGATCTGGATCGCGCGTCGTCATGTAATGGGCCGGACCATCTGATCTGGGCCTGCCCATGTCTAGCCGTAAGGGTATAGGGGTTTATACCCCCACAGCTTTGGACGCTAAGCAAGCTCTTCAAGATTGACCCTTTATGTGGGTGCCGCAAGAAGCCAATCAACCCAGAGCACTCAAACTAGCCTCAAACATTCCACTAGAGTTGCACTTTGTCATCTCCCACGGATGAGCATCATAATCAACTCGACCAAATCCACCAAACAACCTCTACAAGGTGCTCAATGATCCACCATATCTCCAAGCCTTCTAGGTGGTGGCAACGACCAAGAGTAACAAGAAATCTGCTATGCTAGTGATGAACTAGTACCCTAGATGCAATCTCACTAAGCAAATGCACTAGGTCTCTCCCAATCTCACTCTATATCAATATCTATGCTAGCAGGTGAGTGGGAAGTGTGCTTGAGCTCTCCTAGGGTGTGTGTAGTAGTTAGAGTGTCCAAGAGAGCCAAAATGACCGACCATCTATTTATAAGCCCTTCAAGAACTAGCCATTTAGAGCTTGTTGGTGGGCTACTTCCATGGACACATGAGAAGTCTGGTGGCCACTAGAAATGCACCATCAGAGAATGATTTATGAAGATCCAATGACTAAGTTCAAGTAAGATCTAGCCATTACACAGGGTATTCTCCGGTGCTTGCTGATGGACACTGTAAGTGCAATCAAGCCCTAAGTAAGTTTTGGTGATGTTGGCCACATAAATAAAGGACTAATGGCTTTTGTTAAGTGTTGACAACATATTATTTATCGTGGGTGCATAGAACACTAATGGAGACCCCAAACTCAAAAGGATGTCTTGGAAACTCAAAGGCCTTGTTTACTTTTATATTTTATCTTTTGAAATTGAGTACAAGAGAAGTCGTACTATTAAGGGGGATACTAAAGGTAAGCTGGGATGATCCAGTTGCTCACAACTCTATACACAAACATATAAAAGACTTCTAGTATACACAGAAAGCCAGAAGCTTTTCATTCCTATTCTTCTCTAGCCTGCGGAACCTCCACGCTTGGAGGCGGATCCTCCATGCACTGTCTGGTTGGCCATTTTGTGGAAGTTGTGGGAGGTATTTATGTCTCTCCCACACTCCCCCAATGGTCATCTCCTACCTCATTCACTCCCATCTGACTAGCAACTCTTCTCTCTCCTCCATTGATGCTCCCAACCATCTTTTCCAAAGCTTGGTTATCCTTTGAGGTGATTGGCTCCAAGAGAGAGAGAGAGAGCTAGAGAAGATCAAGCTCCACTCATCTTGAGCACTTGGTGAAGCCCTAACTACCAACGGTGTTTGTTACTCTTGGAGCTTGGGCTCCTAGACGGCTAGAGGTTGCCCAGGAACTCCTATTCGGTTGTGGTTCAACACCAGGAAGTTTGTATTGCCCTTAATGACTTAGTGGAGCCCTCTAGCTCACTACCTTAGTAGTGGGTTGGAGAAGAGTTGAAAGACACTCCTTATCCTTTGTGGCTTCTTCAACAATGTGGACGTAGGCAAACCTTGGGCAAGCTAAACCACGGGATAAATCCTCGTGTCTTGTGCGTTGTGGTTGTCTTGCTATTACTTGTGTTTGAATTTGCATTTTAGGATATACACCCGATTTATTTTCTCATCGAGCTCTAGGTGCAACCACTACTTTGGGAGGTCAACACATTCCCCAGGACAAAATAACTTGGTTTGTGACAAATTTAGGACAAAATAATTAAAATGAAACAAATAAACAAAACTATTGGAAAAAAAGTACATGTAGGGAAAGCTACTTGCGCTATTTGCATGTGTCGTCTTGCTAGTTATTAGAGAATAATAATGACGTCTCTGCTCATCCCATGTTTTCTCCTCGACCCATGGGAGGACTCGGTGTGTTGTGTTCACTTTGTTCGCTTTGTGTTCTTCCGCTCCACCAACAGTCCTAGCGTTCAAGTAAGGGTTCATGGTTTGAAGTGGATATTTTGAAAATGCGCTAGGGCAAGACTCCAACAGTGATAAAGAAAAAGTGCACAAAAAAGAAGGTTTTAGTTGCTTGCAAAATTGTGTTGGGTGGGAATGAAAATTGTCCATCCTGGACCGCCCAATTTTAATTTATTGCGCAAAAACATTGATTAATTCTTGATTTATAGTCTCATCTAGGTATCCTCTTTCTTGATTACTCTGTCAAAGAGGAGATTGATTCATGAGCAATATCTAATTTTCCATGAGCCTTGCACGCAGCAAGACCATACAGTATCCCCGGGGATTTCTTATTGTCCAATCCATACAGTATCCTACGGCTAGATAGTTACTAATCACGACCCACATTGGATATAGAGCAAGCAATTAGCTAGCTTAACAATTATCTCTATATACATCTACCCTTAAACTTTTAATCTTCAGTCGGGGTAGAGCCCAGTAAAAATTGACAGCTGACCCTGAACACCATGGCTGATGGACGACCGGTGCAGGTGATGCCAAGTCGGTGAAGGGAGAGCAACTGAGCAAGTCACGCTCTTCGTTTGCTGCAATCCCCTGCGGCCACAGACACATAGGCGGAAAGGATAGCGCGAGCGTTTGGACCAGCGAAAAATAAGGCCACTAGCGCGGGCGGTAATGGTCGATGCTAAAAACACCCAGGATGTTTAGAGCACGGTTGGAGTCTTATATTTCTAGGTTATAAAGGCAAAACCAATTTTTTTTTGAGCTTTACTTTTGCATTGGCACTCTTAGAGCATCTCCAAGAGAAGCTTTATATCTTTTCTAATTCACAGGAATAGAGATTTTAGTGAAAAAATACCCTCCAACTAGCCTCTTCAATTGAATATCCAAATATAGTAATCCACTATTATGGATTTCTCACTAGCCAGATGGAGAGCGAGGATGACTATGTAGACTGCGCACAGGATATACAAAAGCGGTTGAAGAATACAAAGATATAGAAAACAATTTTTACTCAAATGACTCTCTAAATAATAATTTAAAGAGTAGATTTTACAAATGCTCTCGGAGGTGCTCTTAGAGACGCTCTTATATACGATAATGCTGAAACAATGCCTTTTTGTTAACACGTCTTTCCTTACTGATTTAAATGTATACATATACACGGATAAACAAATGAAAATTTAGTTGACACAAACTCCGTTTGCCTCCAAACAAAACACGAATATATTAGATAAGACAAAAGCCAAAGATTTGGATAAAAAAACTCGAGCCACGGGGGAGAGATGCCCCCCACGGTGTTTCATTGAGAAGATGAACTTCTCACGTAGCTCGAGAAAATCCTCAAACCCCAGCCCCACCCATATACTGCATCCACATGAGACTGAAAGCCCAAGTTTGGTTTTGGTAATTAATGACACCAAGTTGCTAATGCCATGTGTTAAGTGGTTTGAGTTAGGCATAAGCAACACATGTGATGAAGGTGTATGTGGCAAGGAGTGGTGGCCACAAGATCACAAAGAGATGGTGCATGGACATGAAATGACGATCATGGTGGAGATGCACATGAAACAATGATCATGGTGATCAAGCATGAGGAGATGGACATGGAACAAAGTGATCAAAGCAAAGGTATAATCATAGGGTTTGCTTTTGCCGGTCTAAGATGAGTAGAGAAGTGATTGACCGGGTTTAGGATTGATAACCGACTATCAAGAGGGGCAATCACGGTTAGCTCATGAATCAAGTGCTAGTAGGTCATTATCTTGAGCATATGCATTAGGATCTAGTAGAGAGCTAACGTAACACCTTAAAAATGATTGTCAAAATGCTAACACACATGCACATGGTGATGTACACTTGGTGGTGTTAGCATATTTATGAAGGCGGTGGAGTTTGAGCGGTAGAGAGGGGTTTGGGGTCATCATTCAGGCATTTTCGTGGTAATGAAACGCTTATTTTCCATTGCGCTGAAGGATGAAAAAGGAGGCGAAGTCGTGGAAGTAATCTGTGCTGATCTCCACGCGTCGGACGCTGGGTTGCTTGTCCTCAGAGGCTGGCTACGGCAGCGTCAGACACTGACGTCAGCGTCCGACCAACTCGTTGCGCTACAGTGCTCTGAGGGTGTGGCAACATACGCGCTGGTGGTGTGGCGTCTGACGCGTGACGTCAGCGTCCGTTGGCGGTGGCGTCAGCAGAGCGCGGTGGAGGCGTAGCGCTGTCTGTTCATCAGACGCTGATGTCAGCGTCTGTTGATGGTGCGTCTGACGTGTCCGTTGACCGAACGTGAAAAATGGCTCTCTGGACCGCGTCCGATGGAGCGACAGACGCACGGGCTCCGGGCGTCAGACACGTCTGTTGATCGGCGTTTCGACCGTTAGAACTTCGAACGCACAGGACATGTGGCGACTCGGGGTGCGACGGACGCGGCCGACCGCATCTATTGCCTAGGCAACAGACGCGTAAAAAATCTTGTCTTGTGTCATCTCTTGCCAAGGATTCTCTTTGTGATTGTGTGTGATTGATTCTTTGGATACATCTCATCTCTACACCATCGGTATAAGAATCAATTCACTCCCCCTTTTCATTCTTGCACTATATCTTATCTTATCTTGTCTTGTGTGCTTAGAGTAGCTTGTATCACATAGGAGTAAGTAGCTTAGTGACTTAGCTTTGTTGGCGTGAATTAGAGATCATAGTCTTATTCACTAGAATTGTATAGATGACTTGCTTAGTATAGTTGAGCTAGTGCTAGAATTAGTGTCGCCATCTTTTATACTAACAATTATTGATTAGTGAAGCTTGTAGATTTTTAAATAGCTATTCACCCCCCTCTAGCCATTTGGACCTTACAGAAACCCGTGAGATGAGACAACCACAGACCTGTACTTTGGTGTGAAACAGACGAGAGGATTTTTTTTACCCTCATACCTAAAATTCATCCCCGTAAGGAATCGAACTCAGGACCTGAGGGATGCTACCGGAGCCATCTAACCAGTTAGGCTAGAGGACCTTTGATAAAAAGAGATCCAATCTAGTCTAGGAAGAACTAGGTGGGGTGCTACCGGAGCCATCTAACCAGTTAGGCTAGAGGACCTTTGGCAAAAAGAGATCCAATCTAGTCTAGGAAGAACTAGGTAGCTTTTCATTAAGAAGAGAAATATACACCCAAATTCAGTCCAAGACAGGACTTAAACCTGAGTGGTTAGATGCATTATCACACCTCTTAACTAACCAGTTGAGCCAGGCTCACTTCCTCCGAAGATTTGGATACGCAATTATTTATACACACGTCAATACGGTAACTGATTGGGACACAGAAAACTAAAGACAATGGGTCCTTTCTTATTCATAAAATGCAGCTGTCGTCCTACCCGGACAATGGTCCTTTCTTATTCATGAAATGCTGCTGTTGTCCTACCCGGTTGTCTCGCAATCGAGGAGATTGCAGACAGCAACCCATTGAATTACAATTTCGCACCTTACATCTACATAGAGACTAGCTATAATTATAGTACACCCATACATCTCTGTAAACGTATCTGTAAATAAAAGGACAGAATGTAAGATATAGTACAATGAAAATTGGTGGATGTAGCGAGAACTGTTGGAATGTGATCCTAAAGCCATATTTATTTTGGCACGTAATCATAGGTCCACCAAATACTCACTACTACAAATACTATATATTTGTAGACACATCTCATTTTTTAACAGAGGCGGCTCAATTTACAGCCACTTCTAAAAATGGTTTCCAGAACAAACTGCCTCTATAAATGCATTAGTAGGAGTGGCTTGTATTTTTAGCTGCCTTTACAAATGCACCAATCTTTAAGGCAGCTCTAGATCCAGCCGCATCAAAATTAGCAGAATTCAAATAAAAAAGCTGTCCACTAGAAAGTTTTATAACTTTTGAAATCTACAAGTTAGGTGCTGGTCGTTCCTCCATCTGAGGTCGTTTAAAAATTTTGAATTTCAAATGTGAGAAATTCAAATGTTATTTTTCTTGCATGGATGATTTCAAATGAATAGTTGTCAAACATAAAGTTGCATAACTTTTTGAGATCTACAACTTTTGTTTTTGTCGTCTCTCCATACGAGATTATTTTAAAATTTTGAATTTTATTACGTAGCTCCTATTTTTAGAGGCGGCTAGAAATAGAACTGTCTCTAAAAATAGGGGTATTCGTAGAGACCACCAGTAATAACGTTGCCTCGAAAAATCAATGTTTAGAGACGGCAAATGCATTTATAGATGTCACTGTAGATGCGGCTGGATATTGCGCTGCCTCTAAAAAAAGCTTCTGAAAATCGATTATGTAGTAGTGTATCTCCTTGTGAAAATGATATTAGTAATCAAAATATCTAATAAAGTTTAATCAAGTTCATATAAAAAGTATCAATATTTATAACACAAGAGATGAAATACTAAAAAAATATTTGTGACGGATCTAGCTTATTTAGTATTAAATATTCATATTTTCATATAAATTTGATTAAGATCAAAATGGTTGGACCCGGTACTGTATATTAGAATTGTTTCTTTTCAGGATAGGTAATATTAATTAAGCACATGTGTTTGAGCAATTCTTGGTGGAATCTCACTATCTCGTTATGATTCATAGAAGTGGTGGAAACGAAGGATGCCACTGAAAATTTGGATATTTGTTTAGTATTTGACCAGGGAGTAGTGCTAACGCAGGATAACTTAGCAAAGTGCAATGAGTAAGACAGTAAGAACTGTTTTTCTCATAGATGGGTCAATTACTTATCTGATATATGGTTTTCATTTTGCCCATCTAGCGTGTTATAATATATACAGGCAGCTTCATGGTTTTCTTAACGGGACAGCTAGTGTCCGGACAGCCGGACGCAGCTCCCGCGCTCAACGCATGCAGCTCCCTCGCACTGCGCCCATCCCGCTCCGGAGGCCGCGTCCGTCCAGACGGAGGTCCCGCGCCTACGCCCGACACATGCAGCTCCCTCGCCCGCACCCCATCCTGTCCGATGCGTCGCGCCAGCGCCCATCCCGTCCGATCTGCCGCGGCATCTCGTCCCGCCGCTCTTGTGTCCACAACCTCCATCTTCGCCACACCAGGGAGCCGCAGCAGCTGGACCACCGAGGGCTTGTGCTTCATCCACACCTACATCCAAAATATATTTTTGTAATACTCAAATGAAACAATTGCAACAAACATCGGAATTAGACAAAACATTTGGAATATGTACATTTATTTGCAACATAGTCATTTCCAACATATGTAACATCCAGATAAAACGCTTGCAACATACATTTGAAATAGATAAAACATTTTGAACGAACTCTTAAAATATACGTGTATAGCCATTGCAACATTTGCAACATCCATATCTACTTTTGTATCACTCAGATGAAACAATTACAACAAACATCAGAATCAGATGAAACATTTGGAACATATACATTTATTTGCAACATAACCATTTCCAATATATGCAACATCCAGATAAAACACTTGCAACATGCATTTGAAACAGATGAAACATTTTAAACAAACTCTTAAAATTTACGTGTATAGGCATTGCAATATTTGCAACATCCAGATCTACCTTTGCAACATCCATACGAAACACCTGCAACATACTTTTGAAACATCTGGAACATATGTTTGCAACACATGTTTTCAGCGCAACATGGCATAGGCGGCGTGGCGAATTGACATGGTGGAGGTGGCCACGATAGTGGATGGTGGCACCGGACATGGTGGAGGCGGTCGCGATAGGCAGATGGAGGTGCCCTGCCGCCGTGGAGTTGGCCGCAGTGGGCGGAACGAGTCCGTGTGGCAAGGTGGAGGCTGCGAATGCAAGCGGGCGGGGGCAGGCGGCGCAGGCAGGGCGAATCCGCGCGTGGGTGAGGGTGTGCGTAAGGCTGGACGGAAAAACTCGAAGCTGGTTAGTTCGCTCGGCTCGTGGCTAGCTCGGCTCGGCTCGGCTCGGCTCGTTACCATAACGAGCCGAGCCGAGCTAAGATTTTAGCTCGTTAGCTATAACGAGCCAACTCGAGCTAGCTCGCGAGCGGCTCGCGAGCCAAACGAGTCATAGTTTTAGGGAAAAAGTCATCATAACTTCTATTATGTTTGTATTACTTCATGTCTTGCACTCTGCAAATGATTGATATGTTAGCTCATACGAATATTTTATTTAATTTAAGGGTATTGGATATATTATTTTTGTATTATTACTATTTTTAAGCTTTTGATAAATGCAAATATTACATTTTATATATTTTTTATAACTGGCTCGCGAGCCTAACGAGCCAGCTCGAGCTTTTAACGAGCCGAGCCGAGCTGACTTTCTGGCTCGTTAAGATAACGAGCCGAGCCGAGCTAGCTCGTTATCCTAACGAGCCGAGCCGAGCCGAGCCGAGCCGATCTGTCTCGTTATCCAGCCTTAAGCGTGCGGCATGGGCGGGAGTGAGCGGAGCGTCCGAACGGATGGACACCTGCTTCCCAGCATTACCGTTTTCTTATTAATATCACAGTGCCTCACATATATCAAGTAATAAGTTGGCTATATGGGTAGTCAGAAAAGGAACTGAAACCATAATCCTACTGAAGTTCGTTGAGAACTATGATGGAACATGAACTTTTACCAGGATTCGACGCTAAAATAATTGCAAAGCAAGTTACAATAAAAAAATTGCAAGCAAGTAAGGCCAAACGCTAATGGATCATTGCCTCAGATCATTTGTAGTGTATATGCTGGAAAACAATGGGGAGCGTGATGCACGGGGACGGCCCGGCGTGTCCGGTCGTCCACTCCCTCGACATCTAGGACATTCTCACTTTATTTCCAAACAAATATGTAAGTCGTTTTCTTAATTCTAACCAACTCACTGTATATACATAAGACCAGGCAAGACAAACAACACGTGGCTGATGTGGCGCTTACACGTCCTGACCAAACGACAGTATACGAGCGTGATACCCGCCCTACCATGTTGTCTGTTTCGTGGCCGGGCACGGCCTCATCACCAACCAACCCGCGCGGTCTCTTAATCCGTTGTCTCTGTCCCTGCTTATCTCGTCGCTTCCTCTATAATTCGGGCTCGGCGTCTCCATCGATTTTGAGACCCCGTGTCGGCTCTCGTACGTCGTTGGTGCTTAAAGCTTGATCGAGATGCGCACCAAGAATGAAAATTAAGACCATGTTTGGCTGGGTTCTCGAAGGCTCGGTTCTCTTGTGCTGCATTGTATAATACTATACTGCACTATGTATAATACTATACTCGTCGGTTCTAAATTATAAAACAGTTTACCTTTTTCTAGATAAATTGCTTTTAGTATGAACTTAAATATACACCATGTCTGGATATATAGTAAATAAAACGTATATAGAAAAGCTAAAACATTACTATACCGCACTGTGTAAAGGGTTTTGGAACTAGTAACTAGCAGAAGCCGCCAAAGCAAGCGTTTTGGGGCTTGCCGGCATCTCCGCAATGCCACTGCCACTACTACATAAATCTTTTTTTAACAGACAGCTCAAATTTCTAAAAGTGGCGGATGACGTAAAAAACCGTCCATAACTATGGTGAGGAGCACACTAGCTCATGAACTGCTTCTAGAAATCTATTTTCTCGAGCAGTTTCGTTAAACAAAGCATCCGTAGAAACATCTCCATTTTTAAGGGTGGTTTCCATAAACCACCCTTGAAAATATGATTTCAAGAGACGGTCGTCTTAACCGAGCCGCCACTAGAAAAACCAGATTATCAAGGGCGGTGTTGTCAAGAGAACCATGTCTAGACATTATTAATAGGGCGGTTCACTTAGTCGACCTACAAATACACTTCTTCCTTCTCGTGACTGTAGTTCATGCCATTGTTGAGTTCACTTGGAGGTGGGAAATTACAAAAAACTAGAAGATACCCAACATGTTGTTGCGGGAATTGTGAAATTTTTTGAAAGAAATTAAGTGGAGATAATATGGATAGATTGCAATTAACAGGTTGAAAGTTAGTGGGATGATATGCCTATGAGTGAAATGATGTGGATATATAGATTGTATGTCGAGATATACTTGTAGTGGGGATTTTCTTTATAAGAGATATATAGATATAGATAGAGGGGGAGGCTTTGACATTTGAATTTTGAAGAAGTTGGATTTGAGAGGTAAGTTTATGCCATCCCTAAAGTCTTTTCAAAGTTTACCTTTAAATTTCTTTCACTAATTTTTGTTCTCATCTAAAGAGGCATGGTTGATAATTTTTCAATTTTGTTCATAATTTAGACTGGTTTTTCCCAACTTACTTGGCTCACATCAACCGTAGTTACATAGTTACTTTGTCCATGTTTATCTTTCTCCAGGAGAGTAGAAGTTTTTAGATCTAGATCTAGATCTAGGTCTAGATAGATCAATATTTATCCTGAAATTTTAGTTACTTCCTTCACCAGTTATATACAAATAGTATCTTTATGCAATTATACATTTTCATTAAAGACCACAGAAGGACTGGTCATGGATATACATGAAATGAAGGCATGAAGTATCTTATGTACAATATGTCAGTAAATATATTGAAGCTGCTAAAAGGCAGATTCTGATTAAGCAGACAAAGGATATACATTGTCCCTGTTGTGAGTCAAATTTCCTTATGGAAGGTGGCGCATGAAAAGGAGAGGTCAAAAGTTCACTGAACATTGGGAATGTGATGCTAGCCTATTAAAGCTTCAAATATATATACATAGCATACTATTCCAGGTATGATCACTAAACCATTTTGCTTATATGCAATTTGGTTTACATTGGTCCATTGATACCATTACAATTTTTGTACTGTTACAGTGATCACTTCATCTTAATTACTATCGATGAGAACTTTGGAAATATGGTGTTTTTTGATTCCTTGAGAAAAGAACAAAAGGAGTACCAAGTGTTCATCACCATTTTCTAGACATAAGTAATCGTAGTCGATGACTTGAGAGACTAACGATTGCATCCATTTGTTGTTGTAGCGACACTGAATCTTTCTTTGATGACATCGATTAAACAACGCCTACAGATATTACGTTAACAAAGGAGAAGCGCATAACAAAGATAAGCCAAAAGAAGATGAACATTGTTCTACATCAACGAGTACAACCATTGCTACCCCCAATAGTTAGCATACTAATTAGATAGAACAATGCATTTAAGTGTATCATTTTTTTCATGTGATCGACTTGAAGTGCACAAAGTAACCTCCTAGAAGCGTGCTCTATAGTTACTTTGTATGTCAATGGCTTAGAACCAATGGGTGCTACAACAATAACCCAGAAGACGTAAGTCAATCTGCCAAATCATTTCATATGCATATGTTCATTAATTTGAATCTAATTTATTTTTGATTTTTTTCTAACAACATCGTATGTTTTTTCCTCTACTGTAGTTGACCAAAAGGATATTCAAGAAACTCAAAATGATTTCTACAAATTCCTTATGTGAGAGGCGCTCTACAAGAATGGCTGCTTCTTTGATAAGACTTTGGAGTATGTGAAAGACCCTAAGTACAAGGCTCTTTGTGCTTCGACCCAAATGTCCTTTACTTCAAAGTTAACATGAAGCACAATGTTACTAGTTTGTAAACTAAAGTATCCCAAAAATATTTTGTAAATGAAGTGTGTATTAATTCACTAGTACCTTAATAATGTATACATATATGAAGTTATTTTGAATGAAATGCAATAGGGTATGAAATTTGGTGGAAACTATGTATGATTTCAAATCTGGTAGGAAATTTCAAAATTTAAAATGGATTTCAGTGGTGGTTCAGTTTTAACAGAACTGGTCTTATAAATAGTTTTTCAGGGGAGGTTCATTTAAGCCAAGGACCCCTAAAAATATGGTTTCAATCACGATTGCCTTGCCACAACCGTTGCTGAACAAGAAGTTTCACGGGCAGTTGTGTTAAGGCAACCACATCTCGAAACATGGTTTAGGGGCAGTTGTCATAGAGCAACTGCCATCGAAAATCTATTTGCCAGGACGGTTGGATTTTTTTGTGACTTGGGAGGGCGGTTGGATTAGCTAGGTTGCATAGCTATGTAACGTTCTCCCACAAGACCAATATTGGAAATATCTCCTCTCGGTCTCTTCCCGACCCATTCAATTGCAAGTGATCTCAATAAGGTAAAAATTAAAGCAAGAAGGTGCATTGTGCTAGCACACATATATGGCCTAGTGGGTTTGTTGCATGGCCGATAAAGAAATAAAATATGTTTATTTTGCCTCTAACATCATTTGCCTATAACTCTACATCACATTATCTATTTAGCATCACATTTGAATATAAATAAAGCATAATCACATTATCTTCACATTGCAATAGAATCAAACACCTCTAACTTTAACCATTAATTCAAAAAACTCAAAGTAGTTTCATAACATGTGAACTATATATTATGAAAAAATTCTCATAGTGAACCGATCTAAAACCGTAAACCTGTTGCTAACTAAGAATATAAAAAAAACCAATGAAGAATGTATGTTGGACAACTCACTCAAAGTTTTTTTTTGCAATGGAACTCACTGAAAGTTAAGGAGAGCATGTGGGTGGCGGCGCTTCTGGGGCTATCGACGGCGTGAGGCGAACGAGCTAGGGACAGCGCGCAGCGGACCATGGGGACGGGAATCGCGCATGACAGACGAGGACGGGGACAGTGCATGATGGACCATTGGGACGGGGACAGCACACAACGGACCATGTCAGGAGGTTAGGGTCAAAGCCGGCAGCAACGCTCTTAGGGGTCCTATAGTCAGTGCGGATGCAGATGATGGCACGAGTAAGATGAAATATTGGCACTACAGAGATGGACCCGATGGTGGATACATATATTTCCAAATATATAGGGAAATGACATCACTGCTGGTTCCCATCTTAACCCGGTAGTATTGTTACAATATCATTGTCGGGTTAGCTATGCAACCTGTAGTGATGTGCCTAGATCACTGCGGGTTAGTTTGTAACCGGTAGTGATGTGCCAAGATCACTGTCGGTTTATGTTTTATCCCAATACTGATTCATAGTCCAAGCCTTTACTTTCTCTATACATGTGCACTTTGTTTGACCAGTTTAGGCCCATTTATCCCAAATATCCCATCCTTGTCTCCCTTGTCGTAGCTAGTTTTTTCGTAAAGGGATGTGCCCTCACCGTATAGATGGCATCCCCGTTCGGGTCCTCAGCGCTAGAGTTCATCAGCTATTGAGGCTGGAGCTCCCTCTCATTGTGCCCAATGAGTGTAAGCAACACACTATGTTGGACTTCAAGATAAAGAAGGAAGGTCCCAACTATGGTCACATCTTCTACATGTTTCTGAATCACAAGGTTGGGTCTTGTTGGCCACATTCTTTATGTTTTCTAGCCATTTTTGTGATGATTTTGATTCTAAGTTCTTAATTTGGTGTTCTAATTCTAGTGGGATGGTAATGAATGTGATGGCTGGCACTAGGAGAAACAATATGTTAAGCTGCTGAAAGAATTGTCTGAGGAGCCTAATGAGTGTGCACCTGATGTGCATGAAGATGTGAATTAGAATAAGCCAATCGGTGAAGAACTGGCGATGAATTTGTCTCTTTTAGTTGGAATTGGAGCCAAAATCCTTGTTCTATTGAAGTGCATTGTAGGTTTAGTTTGTTTAGTGCTATTTGGGATTGACTATATTGTATCGATGCTCTAAATGTTCTATTACATATTGTGTATCCGTCCAAGTTTGTAGCTAAAATTATTCAAAATAATTTTGAAAATTATGAAACACTCTAGTGCAATTCGTAAACCGACAGTGGTGCTAGGCATGCAAAAACTAATTTAATAAGCTATAGAAAATAAGGAACCAATTTGATGTCTAGAAACACAGTATGAAGAGTACAAACATGCAACATTTTACCAGTTAGTTCAATATTACAATCGAAGTCTATAAACATATTATAATATAACCCCTCACAAACATTCTTCTAGCACTGATCGAGTGGGGTCTCAGAGGTGGTGCAAGAGCATTTTAGACGGGGTGGAGAGAGCCAACCATGTGCATAAGGGTTTGGAGCCCATGATGAGCAAGTGACCGCAGCTATATCTCAATGCATACCAACTACTATTGAAGTTGTGATGTGTGAGACCCCGCTAAATGGGCCAAGCTGGGCCAGTCTGGTGGGCTAGGCCAAACGGCTAAGTTACTGTAGCCCGAGTTGCCGGTTACTGTGGCATCCGTGGAACACTGTAGCAGCCGAACTTTAGTACCACATGGAGAGTTGAAGGAGAGCTATACCAGCTTAAAAGTCTGGATCTGGGAGGCTGTTAACTCTAGATCGATCTTTTTGTGCGAAGCGAGGACGAAAGCGTAAGAGAGTTAATTAATAGGTGTGGCTCATTCAACGTGTAGAGTGAGTCTTAGCTGTCTTCCCGGGTCGGGGCTTTACAAATGGTATTCAGAGCCAACTCTCGTGGTTTCATGGACATATAGCTCGGGAGCTCGGACAGGCTGCGTTTGGCTCTGTTAGAGCATGACACTTGGGCTGGGAAGCTTGGGAATACGGTCGTAGCCAAGAGACTCGATCCTAAATATTTGTTCCGTATGGGTAAGCTGGTTTGATAGCTCAACGAGGACGTTGAGTCCTTAAAGGTGGGTGTATGTGAGACCTCGCTAAATGGGCCAAGCGGGGCCAGTCTGGTGGGCTAGGCCAAATGGATAAGCCACTGTAGCCCGGCTGTCGGTACTGTAGCACCCATGGAACACTGTAGCAGCCAAACTTTAGTACCACATGGAGAGTTGAAGGAGAGCTATACCAGCTTAAAAGCCTGGACCTGGGAGGTTGTTAACTCCGGATCGATCTTTTTGCGCGAAGCGAGGATGAAAACGTAAGAGAGTTAATTAGTAGGTGAGACTCATTCAATGTGTAAAGTGGGCCTTAGCCGTTTTCTCGGGTCGGGACTTTACATGATGAGCAACTCTGCTCCGTTGCACCGCTGACTCGACGCAGTTCCAACAATCTACCGGGGTGCCAATTAGCATTATATTTGCTATTAGCACCCAACCTTTGGTGTGCTCTCCGTCTTCACAAACATTCTTCTAGTACCTCTCGTGTGCATCATCTTGACTGTCCATAATGAAATATGTTGTGGAGGACTCTCTCCCATGAAAGATGCCATATATGTGGGTACTATAAGTGGCAAAAACATTATGAATAAGGGTATCTTGCATACTAAATCAGTCGGTAGAGAGACCTCATCTTTGGCCATGGAGGCGCCGGGACAATACTTTTGTAACTAGAAGTAATGGTGGTAGGTGGGATCAACGGTGGAGAATCAATGTTGAGATAGTTAGGTAAATCTAATGGCAGGGAAGAATACTCACAGGCCACAACAAAAACCAGCAGTGATATGCAAAATGTCACTGCCAGGTATAGGCTTGACCCGGCAGAGATATACCATTGTCAGGTTGTAGCATGAGACAATAGTGATATCTTATCTATCATTGCCGACTCTTAGTGATATATCACTGCCGGGTGGTGGTTTCACCCAGCAGTGATAGGAGCTACACCTGGGTGTTTTGCTTCCCACTAGTTTTCTAGATCCTCGCCTTACCACTCGATAGTGATTAGTAGTTACAGCCGGCTCCAACACACTCGACGGTGATGCTTGTTGTGTTTTCTGGCGTAGTGTGTACTCTACTCATCATTTGCTCATGTTTTATTGATCAAATACAGTGAAGGTCTGGAGATAACTAATAAAAAATGTAATGTATTGCAGCTAGTGTCTCAAACATCGATCATTTGTAGGCAATAACAAAATCTAGTTGGGAATGCAATGCCATCCGTAAGATCATTAGAAGAATTCAATGAACATAACTTTAACATCATTATAAATCAAACATAAGTATACCATTATGAATCAAACATAACTAGGTCATTATGAGTTATAACTAGTTCATGATGAATTATGTAAGGTCATCATCATTACTTCTAATTCATCCGTCATCACAAAAATAATCCATCACCATAACTAACAGTAGCAAGTAAAAGTCACCACTTATCAAAGCACAAAAAGTCACATGTCCAAAACAAAATGTCAACGTCTCTTACATTGCTAACAATTCTACACCATTGCATCACCACATGCGAGCAAGGCACCACATGGTGCTAAGGTGAATGGAACCACTATGCAATGATAGTGGAGACAATAACTCATGCATCAGCTACATCCCTACCATCACAATTGCCCCCCCCCCCATTGTAGGGGTGGAAACAACATGGTTGAGGATGGCAGAAAAAGCACACCTCGAACCCTTAGCCACATGCACCACGTCCTCCGATGTAGTGTGCTACTCCCACAACCATTGTATCCTCAAAACTGCAGTCAGTGGTTACACATACTAGGGCCTTCACCACCCCTTCATCAACAATAGTTGGCCGCTTTGGCAATGAAGAAAGAAAGATGACAATCACAAGGATGGCAAGGGTGTAGATTCAGGAGTGATGAGATGAGAGCGTGCGGAGTTGAGAGTTTGCTTGGTTCAGCTTTGAGCTATGGAAAAACTGCTATTAATTGTGAGCTATGGAAAAACTGTTGTGAGCTATGTGCTATGAAAAAGTTGTAAGTTGTTTGGGAAACAACTATAAAACCTACCCCCTCTCTCTTTATCTCCCTTGAAATAGCTGTAAAATGTCTATATTTTTCACCCGTTTGGAAAAGTTGAATGTTGAAAGCCAAAAGTAGAGTCAAGGTGGTGCAAAAACTATACTATATGAAACTAGCTGTTTCTAGAAAAGCATCTTCATCAGGCTCTATCCGTTGGTTGTGTTTTGCCTTTGGCAACAGAAGCACTTTCTAGAAGTTGAACCAAATAGAGCCTGAGATTATTGAGAGGGTGAGGAAGAGGGAGAGGATCACTACAACACGGATATAGGACTTTGAGCTCCTGGAATGGGGGTATATATCGAGGTTTCCATGCTAATGCCGAATTATAGTGCCGATGCATATACTATTCTTGCTTCCATGTATAATTTCTTGATTTCCATGATGGCTCCTAGTTAGCACCATCATATGTACTTTAGTGTCTGCACTCAAGGAGTGCTGGCATAGATAATAAGTATTCATGCCAGCATATTTCTTTGGTCTGCACTTTCTACCGTAGTGGCACCTTGGCCACCATGGTTGAGACGTTAGCATTGGTGTCAGTTGGGTTAACATTGACAAATCAACTGGCACGAGACCCCTTGCATATTTTCGTCAATGAAACCGTCAATGAAACTTTTTTTTGCTAGTATAGAGAAAGGGACGGTTCAAAAAGCAATGGGCACGAAAAAGAGGTATAGAAGGGGTGGTGGCATCAATTAAAGTCATCAATTAACCATGTGCATAGAATATATATATCACTTTTCCTATCTGATGGTCGCCTGGGTTTTATTTGTTTGGCCAGGCGACACGCGGCGCGCGCGAGCGCGAACGCTGGCGACGCGCGGCCAAACGGGTAACGGGTGTTTTTCCTTTTTTCGGGTCCGGTCCAGATTTGTTGTGCGCGCCCGTTACCGCCGGCTCCGCCTTACTAGATTGGAATCCGGACAGGACACTGTTCAAATTCCTAGGTCATCGCGCCCAGACAGGAAGGGATTCGTGTTTGGTGGTCCAGGCGGACGGGGCGACCGGTGATTCCCCTGCTCCTCTTCGTGTTCCTCTTCGTCCAGGCGCACC
Organism: Saccharum hybrid cultivar R570; assembly: GCA_038087645.1. Classification (NCBI taxonomy): domain Eukaryota; kingdom Viridiplantae; phylum Streptophyta; class Magnoliopsida; order Poales; family Poaceae; genus Saccharum; species Saccharum hybrid cultivar. The sequence goes on from JAQSUU010000423.1 coordinate 1,746,384, forward strand.
GGAGGTCCTCCCTCGTCGATTTGGAGGCCTACCGGAGGTCCTTCCTCATCGTCGTTGTCTTGTATGTTCGGTCGCGGCTCCCTCTCCCTCTGGTTTGTGCTTGTTTGCTTGGAGGTTGTTCTTCTAGATCTGGCTCGAATCCATGCATGGTTGGAAGATTGGGCGGGGGATTTGTCTTTGTGATGGATGATTGGTCGAAATGAGGGATCCGCTGCATATATGTTTTGGGATGCTGTCGGTTCGTTGTTGATTTAGGCTATGGGGAGGGGATACGGAAGAGGGGACGAGGACTGGTTGCAGCGGTGGATGTGGCGCTGGGAGTGGGGGATTTTGCGAAATGGGGAACTACATGATTCATACTCTATTTTAGGCTTTTCTATTTTTTTGTTTCTATTTGGTAGATCTGGTGTCTGCATGATTTCAGACTAGTTCAAATATCTATGGTAGTTTGCTCAGACGTGCATGGCAAGTGGGAGGAGCATGTCCTGGATATGAGCATGTCCTGGAGATGAGCATGCTTCTCCATGGTAGTTGTTTGCTCTGTTCTATTGTGGATTATGAATTGTGATGGGTGCATGTCCTGGAGAAGCATGCATTTGTAGCAGTGAGTGTGGTGTGTTTCTTGCAGACTTGGTTCATCATGGTATGGTATGGTGTTGGATTTTGGTTGTGGCCCTGGTTGCTTGCTCTGACGGCAGGCATGGCGATTGGGATGGCAAAATGGGGGTGGGGCTTGCTGGCAGGGCTGTCGTGTGGCAAGCAGATGTATGGGGTGGTGGGGTTTTCATTTGTTCCATTTTTGCAGTATTTGGATCTTACATTTGTGGTGTTTGCATTTGTTCTTGTCCATGAGCAGATTCATTTCTATGCTTCAGTTGGGAGTTGTGATTCTTATGTTGAGATGATTCACAATAGACTTGAATAAAGGTGATTTAGAGATTGCATGCTTATTGCACCCAAAATGATGATTCGTCCCAATGATTAAATGATGATTTGTGCCTTTTCTACTTTCATTGCATCAGTCCATAGTACTACTGCATCCAGTGGCGGAGCGTGAGTAATAATTAAGGGGGGGCCAAATTACCATTAAAAATTTATCAGCAAGTGGAGATGTTAGATTAGTGAGAAAGTATAGTACAATTTATAATGACGGAACCATTAAAAATTTAGTCTCGTATATAAAAACTAAAATTTGGTGCTAATATAGGAGGGCATCTCCGGCCAAACTAGAGAGAAAAGTGTATTAGAAAATTCATCAATCACACAGGTTAACTGTTGCTGTTACCTTGTTTATTTCGTATCCTTAATTTCCAAAGTATCACTGAAATGCAGATTGTTTGTCACTAATATTAGAATGTTAAATGCAACTTGTTTTGTTTGTTATTTGATTGGCTGCAACTAGCAACTTGGTGATTAATTATTCTTTATATATATATAGCCATGGCTGACGATGATTTGGGTCGTGCTGGCGACTCCGGAAATGTTGAGAGTGATGATGAGTTTTCTATGAGGTCTGAAAATGAGAACTCAGAATCATTGAATGTTGGTGAGGTAATTCTCTTAGTTTATTGCGTCTCTGGTTTGTTGTCTCTGTTGTTGTTTTTGCGAGCTATCATGAACTAAAGGTAGTGAGTAGTTACTCTTGTCATCATGCTCTGGACCATAATAGTTTCAGTGGATGCGGTTTGAGCAGTAACCACTGTATGAATTCCTTCTGTTGTAGGGTTTGATTGGTTCCTCACATTAGCGTTGCATTGCATTAGGGGTTATGGAGCATACCCTTAACCTAGATATCAGAGGACTATGCAAACTCGTATTTTGTGGTTGTAGTTGTTTGCCTTGTTTGCTTGTTATCTGTGAGATTTGAGATGTGAAAATCTATATGACACTATCAGTTTGTTGTAAAATCATTTTCCATTGTCCACTTAGCAGTTTCATTAGGAACATTTGTTGATGCATGTGGCTATTGTGAAGAATTGCTTTCCTCACTTTTTTTGTAGCACTCGTATAGTAGTACTTTATTCAGAATGAAACAAATGGCGACATCTTTTCTTACATGTATTTGACAATTTATTTCATTTTTTATTCCACTTTTACCTTGTTTATACATTATGCTTAACAGTTTATTTGTTGTGGGATATCTTTAGTTGAATGCTTTACTATTTGTACTAATTTCTGTTGCTTGATTTTACTTGTTGTTAGTCCTTTTCACATTCTTTTGTGAATAGGATTATTCAAACTGTTTTTTCCCAGTATATGTTGGTTCATGCATTTGAGTTGACCAATGGCGCCTTTAGTGGTGCACATGCAAAGACAATATAAGTTTTGTTGTTTTCTTTTACATGGTGTTATTATATTATGTCTCTGAGTTTGGTTTAAAGGACCGGTTGTGTCCTAAAACTGTTGTGCAACAGTATGTTTTGATCATGAATAAGTTGGATGTTTTTGAACTTAAAAGCTTGTGCTGAATATGGTATTTTCCGGCTAAATCTCCTAATATTTGCCTGATTATTATTCTCAGTTTGTTTGCTTGGCTCAATATTTTACATTTTATTATGCTTTTAGGACTCAAATTCCTCAGATGATGAAATTGATCCTGTTGGAGCTGTTGAAGCTTTGAAGGGTCTTAGAGGAGTCATGTCTGGAGTATGTTCCTGAAACCTTTTGGACTGAACCGTGCATAGTTTGTTTATCTGTGTTTTGGCATATTACCTTCAGTAATGAGCACAAAGATCTTTGTCCCTTGTTGTTGTCCTGCAGTTATACTAGATTCCACTGTGTTTGTTCTGAACTAACTATTGATACTTTTTTTTCATGATGCTAATTCTTTTAAGAAGAGGGGTAGAGCTAGACGTACTAGAAAGGTAAATTTAGTAGCATGTCGTTTTGTTGTTTTGACACCATGCTTAGTGAAATCATACTTAGTTTGATAACATCCAATTTTTTTTCATTGTTTCCCAGAATACTAGTCATGTTGAAGGCAAGGGCAAACAAAAATCAACTGCTGGTGCTAGTTCATATTCTAGGGCAGCAAGCAGGTGCAATAACAAGTATTTTGGAGAGATAATAAGTGCATTGGATGACCGTAAGAAAGACATTATCAGGGGCCATGGGTTTGGTAGGTTGTTAGATTATGATGGTTGTTCTGTTCCAAGAGGATTTGTGCAGTGGATTGCTGATCAAGTTGATTTAAATTGCCGTGACATACTTGTTGGAGGGAAAGTAATCCCTTGTAGTCCAGAATCTGTTCATCTTTGCTTGGGAATTCCATTTGGTGGTGAAGATATCAAGCAACAGTATAACGATTCTGTGAAGACCAAGTTTCTTTTAGCAATCAAAGAGAAGTCTCTGCCACTGAAAAGCACATTTGGCGACAAGTTGAAAGGCAACACATTGTCTGAAGATGACATATTTCGATATTTCATGGTTGTTGCTCTGTCTTTCTTTCTATGCCCAAACTCAAGCACTATTCCTAGTCCCAAATATCTTGGTCCTTTGCTTGATGTTTCTACTGTGAAAGACTGGGATTGGTCAAAGTTTGTCTTTGACTGGCTGTTTTCATCAATCTCAAGTTACAAGAAAAATAATAGGCAGACAATAGGTGGCTGCATATACTTTTTAGCAGTAAGTCTTGTTCCACTTGTCCTTTCTTTCCTATTTATTTATTTGTCATCTATATTTAATGTATCTTACTGTTAACTTTTTCAATGTTCTTTGTAGGCTTACTATCTGGATTTTCTGGACTTTGGGTTTGTTCGTGAGCTTCCCCCAACTCTGCCAAGAATCAAATGTTGGAAAGGATCGATGATCAAAGATTATGCTAAATATGATCGTGTCTCTGATTCTAAGTTTGGAAAACGTCCGGTAAGTATTGTATCTGCACCCTTGTTATAGTTTCTGTGTAATGGTTTATGTTTGTGTGTGTGTTTACTGGCATAAGCCTAAATCCATTTGTGTGTGTTAACTGACCTAAGCCTGAATCCTAAGCCAATGATAATACACATTGAAATTCAATTACAGGTTGTGTCATGAGATAGTGTGGATGTTAATTGATAAATCTGCTTGGTGGGATTCAATGGCAGGTTGAGAAGTTGTAGACTGTTGTGAAATTCTTGTTGTTTTCTTCATAAAGATTACAAATAAAAATACGAATTAAATTAATTGCTATTATTATTAATGTAAATTGCACATGATGGGACTACAATTTTAGTGTCTAGCATACGCAATTTTCGTCATAGTAGTTCCTCTTTTTATCCTCTTTGTTATTCACTCTTTTGTCATTCTGTTTGTAAGGGTCTTTTCAGGATGCTGACTTCAATACATTTTGTGTTAGGTCAAATTATTTGAGGACACTTGCTACGTAGTGGATTGTGGTTATTTTAGAAAGACTTTGGATAAACATTGTGATTTCATCAAAGAACAGGTTGGTGCCTTGTCTACTATGTTTATGAGCTTCTTGTATATTGAGTTTGACATGATTCATATGTTTATATTAACTTGACATTACAGGACAAAGATGGTATGTGCGAGCTTTTTGAAGAGCACCACACTAGAGTTGGCTATAGGAATCCGGCCACACTTGTTTCCAAAGTGTTGAAGTACTTGTATGAGGCTTCAGTAGCTCGTCGTGGCGCTCACGTACATGCTGAGAGTTCTGCTGGCAGAGTACCTTCTCCTGTACAAGCTAACGTTGATGATGAAGGTGTTGATGCTGTACCCCCCTGAATATGATGCTCCAGTGTTTTCTCCAGTACATGATTCTGTTCGTGAAGATGTCTTGGATGCAAGAATGGCTCCTGGTCCAAGTGAAACAGTTGCGAAAGAAGTTGTCTTGGATGCTAGATTCCCTACTGGTCCAAGCGATAAAGATGTCAAAGATGTTGATCATGCTGCTGGTCCAAACGGTGAAGGAGTGGAACAAGTTGCTGCTGTTGTTTGTCCAAGTGTTAGAACTGTGGAAGAAAAAGGTGCTGCTGCTGGTAAAGATCCCAATTTGGAAGATTTTGAAGCCAAGAATGCCTCTGCTGCTAAGACTCATGAAGAAGAAGCCTCTGCAACGGAGATAATTGAATCAGATGGCATGTATGGTTCTCAGGGAACTGAGATTCTTCCTCGTAGTAGCTCATCTGCTCAAGGACATGAAGTGTTCTGTATCATTTGTTTCATGACTAAAATTTATTTTTTTATCCCTTGTTTGAAACTATTTAATGCATATTTGTCATGTGCAGCTTTTGAATCTGTTGCATACTTTTTTTAATATTTTCATGTGCAGCTTCGTGTAGAAATAATAAGAAGAGGAAAAGCAACACTTCACAATCTTTGAGTCCTGACAGTGTTGGCTCTATGAGTAATCGGAAGATGAGTTTAAGGATGTCTACAAGGCTTGCTGGATTTAGTCCCATTTCTGGACCTAGAGCTACAGTGGACAACCCTGTAATTGTTGAAGAAGCCGGTGCTCAAACTTCTAAGCGTGGAAGGAAAGGGAGGAGCAAAGCCAATGCATCTTCCCCGTCAATTAAAGAAATCACTTCGGATGTCTCACCAGGTGAATTGTTCTTTTCTGTATTTGTATGTGATTTAATTTAGTTTGTAACACGTTTGTGGAAACACGTTTGAAGCTTTGTTATTTGTGACTTGTCGAAGCTGACACCTCTTATTTTGTCCTTGTCTTTCCATAGAAAAAAAATGTTACTTGTCATCTGTGATAACACATCCTAAAATTTGTTTTTTTTGTCATTGTATTTGTGGTTTTTTTCCATAGAAAAAATTGTTACTTGTCATCTGTGATAACACATCCTAAAATTTGTTTATTTTTTTTTTGTCATTGTACTTGTCATTTTGTGTGTGAGGGGTTAAAGTCTGCTACCTAGCTTAGTACTACCCCTTGTGAGAATTTTACAATACTCTGAGTAGTATCAAGCTTCTGAATTTAGCACATGATTGTCTGCAGTTTTGTGTCCGAGAATAGCAGCAAATCTAATTAAATGGTGCTATTAACAAACTCCACTGGATCAGAAAATGACTTTTCTCTTGTTTTGTTTGTTTTTGTCCTCTGTCCTCTTACTTTTGCTCTTGTTCTGTTGCTCTAAGCAGGTGGCTTCCATCCCATCCTAATCCCAGTGCGCCTGGGACTAGGTATTTGTGGGAAATCTGTGCCGGTTTGTGTGAGGAGAGCCTGATTGGATTGTGTGCCTATTGTTTTGTTTCCTAGGTTGTCTAGGACCTCATACTGGTCAATCTGAGGGCTAATCTTTAGATTACTGGTCCCCCCACCCCGCCCCCCCCGGTTCCAGCTTTAAATCTTTTTTCAAACCTGCTACACATCTATAGGCTGTGAAAGAATACTGTAAACAGCTAAGGGTTAGACTTGATGCTTCTAGTGAGCTCAATTTCTATTCTGGACTTGGGGTGGTTGATTTGATTATTGTCCCTATTAGTTTTTCCTTTTTGAGTCTAGTTTTTGTATGTTTTGATACTTTATGTTTTCCTTATATTTCTTTTCATTTGCAGTGTCTCATACAAAGATTGGTGGCAAGAGGAATCAGAAGACACCTCAATCTTCAAGCCCTGCCATTGTATCCCGCAAGTCTCCACGTGGAGTGTCTAAAAAACATGGTAGATCCCCTCTTAGTCGTGTGGATGATGGTAATGATGGAGTGAAGAATGCCCAAAGTGCTTCTAGGGCTGTTCCTGGTCTTTCAAAAGTTGCAAATGCACGTGACAAGCACCATGAAGGCACAAAGGATACACCTGTACTAGTTGAAGAAGGGCCAGTGTTAGCTTCTAAACCTACAACGAAACGTCGAAAGGTAAAAATAGAAGTGACTTTCTGTTAGTGTGTCTGTGTGTTTAGTAAATTGTAGTAAAGTAATAATCTTACCTGATTATTGTTAACTGCAGTCAGTTTGCATCATGTGAAGTTTCACATTTGACTGAATCTTGTAGTTTTCCTGTACTTGGAGCTGACTTTATTGTCCTTGTTCAGGTAGTTGAAGGATCTACTGGAGCTGCTGGACTGTCAATCAATAAGATTGAGAACACTTCCGGTTTGTTTGTCCTTCATACTCATGAAAAAATGTTAAACAAAGTCTATGATACAAACCTGACACATGTTAGAGCATGCTTACTACCTATTTCTTGATTGCACATTCATTATTAGTAGATTGCACATTTGATTTACTGCAATTATGGTATTTGTGTTGGGCAATATATGTTTTTTCTCATATATGTCAGCTTTAACATATGAATATTTGTCAACTGTAGTTTTTAATATTCTTTACCATTTTGTTTTTTGATTAAGCGGTGACAGCACCTGTTGATAAAACTAATATGAAGAACAATGCTCCCTACTTTAATAGTCCTAGCATGCCATCGTTTAGAATATTTGAAGATGAGGATGATTTAGGAAATTATGTTGAAGATCCTAATTTGAGACGTCCTGTTGGTCCAATATCTCGTACAGCTTGTCCTATTGATGTTGTGAAATCTGTCTATCCACATGCTGTCGCCAGTGATACGCAAGGAAAAGTCAAGTCTGTGGTACATGTTTCTGCCATTTCCTATTTTACCTTTGGTACATCACAATAGTGTATGTATATTCTTTTTTTTAATTATTTATTATGTGTTGCTGCAGCTGAAAACAACTTGTATTTCAGAAGACAATCATGGTGCTAATGTAAGCCATGGAGCTATTCATGTAAATGTATGTTTGTAGCTTATTTACTCACTCATATGTGTTTGTAAATTGTTCTTTGTTATAGCATCTGATGTACTTTCTCTTTTTGATAGGTTCAATCTAAGACCAGTTTCTACTTTCAGTTTTGCCCTGGACCAGAAAAATGGACTTTTATTGACCAGATGAGATCTAATCCATTTGGTCGTCCCATTAATGTGAGCAATCAGGAGAGTGTTGAGTCGGAGACAAATGTCAATGTTGAAAATGTAAGCTTTATTGGGTCAAATTTGTTTTGTCACATATCTTGTGATTTTTTCCTCTATTTTGTTGTGTTACTAATATGCTAGTGTTTCTTTGATTAGGACTTTCTGCATATGGAGTCTTTACCTTTTACAGAGACTCCTCCTGAAGATCCAGATGCTCCTGCTCCTATGCCTCTTGCTGCAGTCAGCCCTTCCGGAGAACACATTGATCTTGTAAAATTGCGTTACTAGTTTTATGAATTTGGAACAGTTGTTATTGGAAGGACAATTGTTAGTACTTGGGACTGCTCTCAGCCATGTAGTATGGATAGTTGTAGTACTATCCATAGTCTATTGTACCTTAGTGGTAGTAGTGTTGTATATATTTATAATAAAGGCAACTTAGCATTTTTGATTTGCTTTTATTTGTGTGCTTGTGTGTTAGGTAGTTGGAGAATAAAATAAAATAGTATGTGGCCTGCTATTTCAATTTAACTCTATGTTTTTCGAGCAATTTTATGTTTTTTCTGATGTTGCAGGTGGCTACACCTCTTCCATCCCATCAAGGTGGAAGTTTTGTTTGTGCCAAAAGTATGGGAAGCAATGGTTTATGAGAAGAATCTGAGTCCTTTTCGAACCAAGTCCCTTGGTGCTCTTCTAGTGCTAAGCTGGCTGTTCATCGTCCTAAGAGGACATTGATCCCAAGCAAATACAAGTTGAGCCCTTATATGATCCCTCAATCAAAGATAATAGTGTCCAGACTTGAAGCTGACATGTATGATGTCGTTTTGAAGATGGCAGAAAATGAACATTCCAAGTGAGTTATAAATGGTTGGAACCATGTTTTTTGTGTTTTCAGAAAATGACACTTGAATGAAGTAATAATGATTTGTTTTCATTTGTTTCAGTCTCTCTGTAATTGATTATGGGCATGTGGTTGTCAAGTTAGGTGTACTTGCAAGTTCTCTAAAGCCTCAAGGAAATGTCCATTACTTTGTGATGAATGCATTGTGTAGATTGTTATTTCATAGGAAGCACCCTAAGAAATCTTACAAACATTACTTCTTCTCTAAAGTTGGTGTAAGTGTCATTTTGCCTTTTTTTCTCCTCAATTAAATGTAGTAACTATATCAATGAAATAGTATTAAGCAATCTGTTTTTGTAGGACTATTTAATTGGAAATCATGGACCTAATGATAGCAAGGAGAAGGAGCTATTTGATAATGCAGTGAAATGCTTTAAGGGTGCTTCTCTTGCTAGGTCGTTAGCTTACAGCCAATATGTGAGTAACATCCTTTTATAATTTTTTAAGCTTGTAGCATGTATCTTGTGTGCCACTGTAGTTGTGCTAATAATCCCTTTCTTTTTCATTATGTGTTATTTTGACAGCTTTATTTCCCTATTCTATTCCAAGATCGGTGGTATGTTGTTGTTGTGTATTTGAATCGAAGATTTATTTATGTCTTGGATTCTTGTACGCTGCATTTTGGAGCTGACTCAAATTTTGATAAAGCTGTGCGTGATGAATTTGTAAGTAGCATATTAATTCTCCTTGACCAACTGGTGTCTCTTCTTTTGGCATCAATATTTGCTACCTGTAGAAATATTAGACTCAAATAACTATAGTGAGTTCAATTTTGAGCGTTGCTTGTCATCATATATCTCTAATTTTTGTCTCTTCCTGCTTTTAGGTAGGAAACTTGACAGCAGTTTAGAAAAAAGCTGTTAACATTGACTATGGGTTCCATGGATATGAAATTAAATATGCAGATGTACCTCAACAGACTGAGAAGTAGGTGAAATACAGTTTTTTTAGATCATTTGCTTTTTTGTGTTGCTTATATTATTCTGATCTGTCTTTTTGATATCATGTTTCAGCTTTACCAATGATAGTGGTATTTTGGCAATGAAGAATCTGGAACTTTGGGACATCAATGTCTCTTTGGAGGACAAGTTTTCAGAGGCTGATACTGGGCATATTCGTATCAAGTATGTCAACGACATGATTTTCAATGAATACAATTATTCTACTGATGGTCGATCTCAAGTCATGGAATATGATGCTAAGGTAATACAAGTTGCAATTTTCTACTTTGTGTTTTATTCCTTGATGTACTCGATTGATTGTTGTTTTACTATTTTTTCCACAGGTGTATGAAAAGTACTAAAGTGATCATGGCATCCTGTGTTTTGTTTAGATGTTTTGTTTAGGTTCCTGTCTTGTATGGGATGAGAACAATTGGTTATAAATTGGTTGTAACCATAAACTACATTGGATGATAATATTCTGATTGGATGGTTTGTTTTGATGCTTGATGCTTGCTCTTTTTTTACCATTATTACTAGTTAAGGATCAGTTTATATAATTTTGGTAGCGAAGACTTTTTGTGCACTACGGGTCAGTTTATTAACTTTTGGTATCGATGACAAGGAGAAGCTTTGAGGGTTTGTGGAGGTCTCTCTTGTTCTTTCTAAAGATGATGGTCTGATGCACATCATTGAGGCTTGAGAGGTAACTCACTGACTGGAATTGTCACGTGATCTATGCATGAAACGTGTTAAAATCTAGTAACTTTTGCTTTGTTAGTATAACCAAGCATATATTAAGTTTTTGTCCTTGTCACTTGTAGTCCACGTGCTACATATTTTATATGATTCAGAGTCGCAAATCAGGATATACCTGCTAGTTATTTTGAGATGGACCGAATTGTTGCACTGATTTCCGAGCTTATGTAAACCAAACAATTTAAATTTTCAGTTTCATAATTGCTGCTAGAATGTAAATTGTAACTGTCCAGCACTGCAATTCCTGTTGCGACCAAATGTAGTGTGCTTGTCTTCGTTGATGAGAACAATATCACATAAACTGAAATTACAATTGGTCTATTGCTAATAAATTACATAAATAATTTTGCCACTGAAATTGCAGCTATTAGCATTCCATTTCTTGTTTTTGGTTCTCTCATTTGCCTAATCTTCCCTTGTTAATTTTGCTTGCTTGACTTTTGCACTGCTACTGTTGGTTGTGAACATCTCCTGCATCATAATATCAACAATATTAGATGAATATACATATGACACAGGCCACAAGTGTTGATGCAGTGCTAATATATACTTTTTGGCTATGTTTGTCTGTGTTACCTGATTTCCTTTTCTTTATTTTTGAAGGCTTTGGGACTTGAGGAAGGTGCTTATTTTTGCACGTCTTGATGTTATGGCCTTCTTCCCGACAGTGTGTACATGCAAAGCTGCTTTTGGTTTTGCTTCTGAGTTCCTCAACTATTCCTATTTGCCTGGTAGGTTTTTGGGTCTTCCTCTTTTCTTAGCATTATCAGGATCTTGTAGTACCACTGTACCATTTTGTTGTGTTGATTCTGCCTGAGCCATCCCGACTGCATTATCATCATCTCCTGAAAGCACCTCTGTATGACTATGTTGAGTAGGTTGTGTTTTATGCACCCTAACTTCTTCTGTTGTTTCATTCAGTTTTCTTTCCATTGTCTCTGCTTCTTGTAGAACATAGTTGAACGTTTCCACAGTTCTTGATCCATCTGATGCAATAGTGCTCAATTTGTTTGACAAAATGTTGTGCCTCAAAGGCCTGCTCTTCTCAATATCTAGTTGTGGTACAGCATTATGTGTTTTCAATTGTTTCCTCTCCTTATTCCTCCACCTTTCAATGAAATGCTTGTCATCAAGCTGAGTTATATTCAGGTTTGTCAGCACCTTGATGATATGGCAGCAGATTATGCCATCTTTTTGAAATTTGCAACATAGACAACTGTAGAGTTTGTTTGGCAAGTCCACTATGACAATGTACCTTCTTGTTCTAAACTCAAACTGCCTATGGTACTCAGATTTGACGACTGCATAAACCTTGTCTTTCTGTAGTTCCTGAGCCACATACTTTGTTGCCAATGTGATCTCCTTTTGGAACTTGAAGAAGATCTTTCTATTGTATAGCCTTGCAGCTTGCCTTTCGAACTTATATGCTGTACTCAAATAAGGCCTTGATCTAGTTTGAAAGTCTTGTTCTTCTTGATTCTTTTCTGTTGTATCTGAGATTCTTTGGAACTCATTCATAAATCTCATAATGCTGTACCTTGGTCCGACATCCAGTTTGAACAGTGCATTTGTGCCTTCACTTCTTGCTGTGGAGTTGATGAAAGGGAAGAAATGCTCCTTGAAGTAGCATGGAACAAAATTTTTCCTATTCAACCACATTTCGCCAAGGTATTTGAAGCCACTAACATCATATGTTTGTGGCAACTTCTTGTAGATGTGCTCAAATTCAGTTTCTGTCAGCGAGTTTCTTAGGATGTCAAAGAGATCATCATGGAGCTTCTTATTCTTCTCGGTTGAAAATACCCTTCCACCCTTCTCTTGTGCTTTCTTCACAATGTGGAAGAAGCAGTTGTGATGAATAGTTTTTGGTAGTATCTTTCTGATGGCAGCCTTCATTGCTAGGTCTTGATCTGTGATTATAGTTTTAGGGTGCTTCCCTTGCATATAAATGAGCATTGTCTGAAAGAGCCACTCAAAAGTTTCTGTCGTTTCATCCATGATGAAGGCGCAGCCAAAGAGGCAGTTGTCCCCATGCCCTATAATTCCTACAATTGGTGCAAACTTGAGGGAGTACTTGTTGGTGTTGTAGGTTGTATCGAAACTGATGCAATCTCCAAACTCCTCATAGTATCTTCTACTTGTTCCATTGGACCAGAAAATATTTTTCACTTTGTTGTTTTCATCTATGGAAAACCTGTAGAAAAACATGGGGTCTTCTGCCTGCTTCTTAGAGAACCAGTCATACACTTGTTGCATATCATTGTCTGATGTTGCCTTGTTTAACTTTGTCTTCTCATTGCTGATATGCTTCTTGTTGTATGGAGTGACATCGCCTCTTATATAAGATAGGATTGCCATTATCTTCCTGTCCGGTAGGTTGACTTTGTTGAATGTTTGAATTAGTTGCTTCTCCATTTCAGTCATCCTAATCTGTGAAAACAGCTTGTTCTTTTGATTCTTGCCTGCAAACGCATGATTATGCTCAAGATTCAATCTAGTGATTGTCCATTCTCCATTTTGTAGAGTGACAACAAGTTCAGCGGGGCACTGGGTCGGTACAAGCGTACTTGTTTTCCGTTTGTTTGCCACCGGATTGGGTGTTGGTGGTGTACCAGAAATCTTCTTTTTGTTCTTTCTTGCACTTTGCACTCCTGAAGCAGCAGAGCTATGATCCCTCTTTCCTCCACCTGACATGTTGCACTTGAGTGTGACTCTTGTTACCTGGTCATAATTGGGATCTTTTTTATCTTTGCACTTGTATGTGTGGCTTTTGAGTAACGAAAACCTCACAATAAATGCATAGTCGTTGTAGAATTTGTATGCTTCTTTCTGTGTTTTGAATTTCATGCCAAGCCGAGGAACATGTCTGCTAGCTTCCTCCTGAGACAAACGCTCAGCTGCCATAATACTCTCATTTTCAGCTTGTATAGCTCTGACCTCTTCGTCATCTTGTTCATCTGTAGGCTGTACATGTTGTTCACCCTTAGCATTTTGTTCCCCTTCTCTGCCTTGTTCTTCTTGTGGTTGTTGTTGCACCATGTTTTCTTCACTGCCAAAGTCTGGTACTAGTACTAACTCAACCTCAGTAGGACCATGTTGTTGCACCATGTTGTTAAAGACCATCCAAAAGTCTCCTTTTGGATGGTCTTGTGCTGGCTCATGCTCTGAGATTCTGCTAGTACTAATGTACATCTGGTTCTGTAGTCATAGGTAAGAAAAAATGTTTACTGTTACACATTTGAACATGTATTTGAAGAAAACAAAGTAATCTACATGTATATATAGAGAACAAGTAAATACCTCTAGTGGAAATGGCTCGTTGAGCATGTCCATGTAACTTCCTGTCATTTGTGATGATAAAATATCTTCATAATTCTGATTTAAAGATTTTGCTTCAGCTATGACTTGGTTGATAAGGCTTGTATAGCTTGTTCCTCCCTGTGATAGGACATAAGTTGTTCCTCCCTGTGATGTGATGAGCTGTAAATGTTGGTATTCACAACAACAATAAAATCTTAGATTTATTGTTAGTATCAAGTTTTATTTAAAAAAAATGCACTGTGAGTTTTAGGAATCTCACTTCTTTTGTCTGTATTTCTTGTTGTCCATAGTTGTTGTAGTTCACTGGTGGTGCTGAGCTCTCCTGGTAAAGCATGGTTTGAGTGAAATGTCAAGGATATAAAGAGGATGACAAATTAGTGGAATAACAGATTGAAGATAGACAAAGTAAGTTGATTTCCTTTGTACCTCATTAGCATTCCTAACATTTTCAATATTTGACTGAAATCTGTAGAAGGTTTCAGGATTGAATTCCAAATCCTTTGTGGAAGCACTCTGGATATGATAAAGACATATGGGTTAGTTTATAAGGCTGTGTATGTTTGAATATGTGTGTTTTAAGTTATTTAAACTTAGTATTTTAAAATTTTAGAAGCTAACATTCATTTCTTCTCTTTGTTGGTCTTGTCCATAGCAGTTGTCTTGCACTAGTGTTGTTGAAATATCCTGTTCATTAGAAACAAGCCAAAAAAAAGTCAAATATCAGTAGTTGCAATTAGGAATAGTGTAAATTGCAAGTTTGTCCCACTGCAATTGTTGTCTTCTTAATTTGCAATAACTATAATTTCTATTTATCTCTTGAGTATAATTGTGGTTAACAATGTTTGAATCAAAATTGTAGTAACTTTCAATATTTTCTTCTAAATCTCTTGCCAAACCATGCTGCATATACAAAGATAAATTGATTCATGCATAATATGGTATAAAGGAAAACACATAAATTTCATGAAATGGACCTAAGTCTTTTTTCCAAACCTGCTGACAATATATGTTAGTTGTTATCTCAGACAATTGAGTAAGCTCCAGTGCACTATCTTCAGATCCAAAACCCATTTCCTCAAAGAAATCTGCATCTGATATTTCATTAACCTGCACAAATAGTTTGTGTCTAGTATTGGTGTACATTGAAATCATCCTGATCTACTTGGAATGGTTCTTATTTGGCTGTTGCCTTCTTCTGCAAATTGTTCAAATTCCACTAATGGTTTAGAAGTGCATGTTCTATAGATTTACAGTGAATTTTGTATATTGGTCATAAGCAAATATAAATTATTGTAAATTGCAAACTTTAATACTGTAAATTGCAAATACAGATTACTGCAATTGTGGTGATGAGTATATGAAATTTTGTCAATCTATGGTCCATATGCAGGAGTACTACATACATAAGGCAGGTTTAGATTTTTGATTTGTACTGATTAGTGTCCACACTGTAGTAATGTCAAAAAGCAAATAAAAGAACTAATTGTTTCCATATGTGTTCAGAGGTGGGCCTGGAGATGAACAAGGTGAAGACACTGGCCAGCAGGTTATGTAACTTGGTTATAGATTCTGAGCCAAATCGTACAGATGAACAAGAACAAGACAGAAGCAAGGAACAAGAGGAGATAAGCAATGTACTGGAACAAGTACAGATAAATACCTTCTTCCTTGGTTCATGGAATTGATGTATTTTCTCCATCATGTGTGCTTGATTTTTTTGCCAGCGTCTGGATCTCCGATGGATCCAGATCTGTCTCTTTCTTGCAGCAGGGGAAAGTACTGCATGCAGCTGATTTGTGGATATCCGATGGATCTAGATCTGTCTCTTTCTTGCAGCAGGGGAAAGTCAGTTATGTAAAGCCCAGTTATGTAAAGCCCAGTGTGTAAAGCCCGTTGTAAAAGGCCGCATTCAGTGAAACGAACTCCAAGTATTATCGGGTTTCGGATGTTGGATCCGTTAACGTTTGCGGGCCCGGTATGCGTTTGCGGGTCAATTTACGGACCCGGTAGGAAGACAGACTCACAGATGCAGCACAGAAACAGATCTGGCAGTTGGATCTCCATCCAACGGTGCTGGACGTCGCCTGGGTTTTTCCTAAAAACCCAGGCGACTGGGATATAGCATGTCCCTATATATATATATATATATATATAGATGTTGTAGTTTTAAAAAACTATAGGCTACATAAAACCATGGTTTATCAATGCAAATTTCCAAAAGTGTAGTATTTGTCCAGCTCTAAAAACGTTTTGCATCGGCCTAAAAGGAGTGGAAGTTGAGCCTCCACGAGTCCACGTCCTTGTGTGGGCACACCCAGGCACGTTTGGGTCTCGGTCATATCTATACAAATCTATCAGGTGATGCACACACTATTTAACGCGCCGCGCACACAAGACGCAAGAGGCACAGAGACACCGAACACTTCGTCCACACACGCGTAGTACGTTCGGCGATGGCAAAGCTCCTTGCCGCTGTTGTCCTCGCCGTCCTGGCGGTTCTCGCGGCCGGCACCACCGGCATGCCGTCCGAGATCGACGACGGCATGCCGCTGATCCACATGCTGCGCCCGTTGCTGCACTCCGGTGGCCACCTGGGCCGGCGCGGCGGCGTGCCATGCGACAGCTGGCGGTTCGCTGTGGAGACGAACACCCTGCGCGACTGGGAAACGGTCCCAGCCCGCTGCGAGAAGTACGTCGGCAACTACATGCTCGGCGGGCACTACCGCAGCGACTCCCGAGCCGTCGTCGACGAGGCCATCGCCTACGCCGAGGGCCTGAAGCTCTCCGGCGAAGGCAAGGAGGTCTGGGTGTTCGACGTCGATGAGACGACGCTCTCCAACCTCCCCTACTATGCTCAGCACGGCTTCGGGTACGTTTTATATATTTATTTATAGGTTGCATTATTAAAACATATATCTATGTTATTTATTCCAATACGCTTTGGAATCCTCTGTACAGTAAATCAACCAAACTGTTCTAATTCATCAAATACTAATCTCTATCTATCTATCTGTCTATCATCTATCTCTTCTCTATCTCTATCTTCTTATATTTTATATTACACCTAAAAAGACTGTAAGTCATTATCTACCTGGTGATACAAATCTTGATCCCTGCTCATGCGTTCGTCGATATGAATCATACTCTACTTGGAGCTCATACGTCCACGTTCTACCCGATTATGATACGAAGACTAGATCCACATGTCCGCGTCCGATACAAGATCCTCGTATCTCACGCATCCGCATCAGATTACTAAGGTTTAATTCAAAAAATTGTGACCCTGGTACAAGGCATGGTCATATATCTAGTACACTTAATAAAACCGGACATGACTCTTATACTTAGAGAGAGTAGATAACAGATGGATGGGGGAGACATGACCGACTGAGAGACGAGAGAAAAAGATTTTTCTAATTAATATTAGGTATATGCATACCTTATGTTATCTGTTCACGTTTTGGAATCGAAACTCTGAAGATTGTGGGTAGAAGTCATCGATGGGACAGTAAACCAAACAAACTGATCTAATTCATCAAATACTAATACACTTAATAAAACCAGACATGACTCTTGTACTCGAAAGAGTAGATGACAGATGGATGAACGGGAGAGTGAGCGTGACCGACTGAGAGATGAGAGAAAAAGATTTTTCTACTACTAACCGATGGAACAAGAAAATTAGCCTATTTAATATGAGTTATAGTTATTAGTATAGATTATAGATTACTGACTATAAACTATAGATATACATATACATATAAATATAAAATAAACATAGATATAAACATATACTAGTATGCACATAGGAGTATACTGATATATACTAACAATATACTAATAAATTATTATAGACACGCATGCATGCGTTCTCTGCACACGTACGGCCACAGACTAACAGTGAACGACGCAGGTCTGAGCCATACAACTCGACGGCGTTCGGCGCGTACGCGAAGGAGGCAAACGCGCCGGCGTTGCCGGAGACGCTGCGGCTGTACAAGAGACTGCAGGAGCTGGGCATCAAGCCGGTGATCCTGACGGGGCGACGCGAGGACAAGCGGGAGTCCACGGCCAAGAACCTCGCCGCTGCGGGGTACACCGGCTACGAGAAGCTGCTGCTCAAGTACGTACATATACGCACGTGTCGTTGTCGATTCGACCCTGGCTTTGCTTGTGTTCGTTTCTTCCAAAAAAAAAACCGTACGTGCGTGCGTTGCGTGTGACGGGGCGTATATGCATGCCCGCAGGCCTCAGGACGTGAGGGTGACTTCGGTGGAGTTCAAGTCCGGTGAGCGGAAGAAGCTGGTGGACGCCGGGTACGTCATCGTCGGCAACATCGGAGACCAGTGGACTGACCTCCTCGGCGAGCCGGAGGGCGATCGCACGTTCAAGCTGCCCGACCCCATGTACTACGTCGGCTAGTAGCTGTCATAAGCTCTGTACTCTACCCGATTGATCAGGACGGAGCCAACAGCAGCAAATAAACGCCTGAATAATTGACGTTCATCACTGTATCAAATAAAATGGCCTAATAATTATATGGCACATGGATATTATTATAGAGTACTGTATGCTTGGCCCCTATGGCTTACCATCCATATAGCGTAATAATAATAGTTCACACCCAATATAAACATTTCGCTGATTCGCTTGCCCAAGTTACAAATAAAGAACAAAAGCGATTCATCCTCAGGTGTGCCCTGCTTTGCAAAACGCAAAGATGAAGGGAAGGTCTGTCACCACTCGCCAAACATTGGTCAAAGAGTTTTTTCAAAAATGATTCCATCTATATTTGTTCTAAGGGCATGTACATTTTTGAAGATGTGGATGAGAGAGAGAGAGAGGAATGTGAGGAAAAGAGGTGTTTGTTCGTGAATCACTGCATCATGAGCAAAACATTATGACTATAAGACAAATATTTCATCATTGTACTACGATTTAATGCTGCCATACAACTCATAAACAGCGATGTAGGACGCTGCCAAAACAAGGAATAGCTAGCGAGACCGGGCAGCTGTTGAGTGACGAGTTGCAACTGGACCCCGCACCACCCACGCCATCTGTAGTGGTATCCTCATTTGTTGATCGGGTCACGGCCCCGGTTCCCTCACCGCTGCTCAAAACACCACGTTTGAGGGTGCTGAAGCAGTCCAAGCGACCTGAACAGTTGCGTTGGAGTGGTCGTTTGGCCAAGAAGAGTCGGGGAAGGCTGCCCAAGCCTGAACTTCAAGCTGAGAGCGTGCTTATGAAGAAATGGGGGCTGCAGTCAAGTGACCAAACGATGGGCTCCGAGTCGTTCCTCCGGTTCGAGGCCATCTTCGATGGACCTTTGTCGGCCTCCAAGCGTGAGGCACTGGATGCACTGTTCCTGGAAGATGGCTACAACGGACCAACCTTGTTGGAGGTCTCCGCTTAGCCTCTGAAGCTCCTGCCGTCGCTTTTGATTGTGTTTCCAATGAATGGTAAAACCTACTAGTATGGAATGTACGTGGTCTAGGTGCCCGTGCACGTCGCAATGTTGTACATCAAGTCGCGTCGCTAGAGAAGGTGTCATTGCCATGCCTCTGGAAGGAGCGCAACAGTCGAGTGTTCGAGAGGTCTGCAACTATGCCGTCTTGGCTTCTGCCAAAGATCATTGACGAAGGCACTGCTTGGGTTGCAGCGGGGTTCAGGCGAATTGCCCCTCGGGTTGCTTCCTGGTCACAAAACGGTTTTATGTAATAGCGCTTTTCTGAGTCTTTATGCCT
This sequence comes from Saccharum hybrid cultivar R570, assembly GCA_038087645.1. Taxonomy (NCBI): domain Eukaryota; kingdom Viridiplantae; phylum Streptophyta; class Magnoliopsida; order Poales; family Poaceae; genus Saccharum; species Saccharum hybrid cultivar. The sequence goes on from JAQSUU010000423.1 coordinate 1,765,934, forward strand.
TTTCATTTATTTTCGGTTCGTCCTATCGTGTAGCAAGCCGTGACTTGCGTTCTGTAATCGTTTTGCTACCCTCTTAATGAAAACGGGCTCAGTTGAGCGCGGTCGTGAAAAAACAACTCATAAACTTTTCACTGCTGATTAGACAAATTAAGGATAATGGAAGACAACTTAACAGACAATCCATTATATGCATGGGTTGTTTAATCATCCTGTAATTACGTGGCACGGCATGAGATAATCTATAAGACAATAGCATTGTACTTTCCCTTGGGTCGATCAATATCTATAAAAATATATAAACAAGAATGAAAAGGCATATACATTATTCACATAAGGTACTTATATCTTAAAAAAATGCTGTCAATCTCAGCAAAATATTAAATTTTTATGGTCAAAATTCAGAAATTTGAACTTATGAAAAGTATATTATATGTCTTCATACGGAGTTATGACACTTCCTACATACGGAGGAATAGCAAAAATAAAAGAATATGTGCAGCTGAACATGACACTTCAACTCCAACAAACGATGTCAATCAAGATACGAAAAAACATGAAAGGCTACCGACGATTGAATACCTGATCATTGAAGTTTTGATTTTCCATTCGGGCCTCCTGTGTCTTTTTTTTAGAGAAAAGAAAATTTATTATTCTGACCTCTGACACAGTTTTGCACTCAACCGAATCTATTATTACAGCTCAGCCTTCTACTAGATTTAAAGAGCTCACAAAAAGCAAAAGAAGAAAAGGAAACCAATAAACTAAGCACTAAGCCTATTAGAAGGCACTCACAGATGTCTGACGAAAATCTCGATTGTTAATCTCCAACATTCGACAATACCTATTTCAGTGTAGGTCTGTTTTCCTCTTTGTGTAGGATAGACCATGAGCACGCCCAGTGAGTAGTCCTGAAAATAACCTGTGAATAGAAGTATAGCACTTCACTAACAGAGAAAAGACTTTCAGTTCAGCATATTAGTCTCTGTTAGAATTCACGTTAGTCCCAGGTCCAGGTTTCTTGGGCCTCAGTGGACCTTTATTTAGTCCCGGTTGGTAACACCAACCCGGACTAAAGGGTCTACATTAGTCGCAGTTGGTGTTACCAACCCAGACTAAAGGGTCGGTTGATAACACCAAACTGGACTAATGTAGACCCATTAGCTCCGCTTAGTGTTATCGACCTAGACTAAAGGTCCTTTTAGTCTTTTTTGGTGTTACCAATTCGGACTAAAAGTCCTTCAACGGGTTTGTTCAAAAGGAAAGCATCCCATCTAAAGTTACATATGCTATGTAGGTGGGGTGGAAAGGTACACGCGAGGCAATACATGAGGTCTTGGGTTTAAATCCCACGCGAGGCACAAAGGTCGGAGGCATTATTTTTTTTATTCTTCGAGGACCTTTAGTCTGAGTTCAAGGCAACCGTAACTAAGAGTCATGCCCTTTAGTCCCTGATTCGTAGTCGCGGTTGGGAAACCAGGACTAAAATCTATTCCCAGCCAAGACTAAAGTCCATTGGTCTACTAGTGCTTTATTATAAGAAAATTACATCATTTCTAGATAGCGACAATATCACCTCAATTCCAACGATTTATCAAAAAACATGAAACAATGCCAAACAAATCTCCTCCATTCGAGCTATGGGTTGCTGTCCCCGCCACAAACACCCATGCGTGCCCCCACTTTTTCAGGTGTTGTTTAGCTATACTCTAATCCACCTCAATTCACATATATTGTAGTGGATTAATGTTCAGCCAAATAAACCATAACATAAGATTGGAGAAGCTTATTGCAACGCCACACTGGTTGATCCCCCACAATGTCAGAAGTCTAATACCTTGCAACCATGAAAAAATAAGGATGCAAAATTAAAACTAATTATTGAGCATACTCCGTCCGTCCCAAAATAAATGACTTTGCGAAAAAATTCAAACAAATTAAGGATGTTGGTAAAAGACGTATATGTATCCTCGTCTCCTTTCTTTTCCCGAATGATATGTCTTAAATTAGGCAGTTATTATTTGCCTAGATCTGTGATTAACTTTCATATTAGAAGGCGGTGTCCCATGTTTATGTAAAATGTTGTTTTTTATGGAACAAATTTTAAATCTCAAAAAAATATTTATTTTGAGACTGAGGGAGTACATCGTTGACCATGAGCATAATGGTATCTAATTCATGTATTGTTGGTATGTTACAATTTAAATTTCATATTGTCCTTTGATTAGTCGCTATGCTGCTACCAGCTGTTGGACTATGTTTCATCCACACCTATATCTAGATCTACTTTTGTAGCATTCAGATGAAACAATTGCAACAAACATCAGAATCAGACGAACATTTGGAACATATACATTTATTTGCAACATAGCCATTTCCAACATATGCAACATCCAGATAAAACACTTGCAACATACGTTTGAGACAGATGAAACATTTTGAACAAACTCTTAAAATATACGTGTATAGCCATTGTAACATTTGCAACATCCAGATCTACCTTTGCAACATCCATACGAAACACCTGCAACATACATTTGAAACATCTGGAACATATGTTTGCAATACACGTTTTCAGCGCAACATGGCATGGGCGGCGTGCTGAATTGATACAGTGGAGGCGGCCACGACAGCGGATGGCGGTACCGGACGCGGTGGAGACGGCCGCGACGGGCAGATGGAGGTGCCCTGCCGCCGTGGAGTTGGCCGCAGTGGGCGGAACGAGTCCGCGCGGCAAGGTGGAGGCTGCGAATGCAAGTGGGCGAGGGTAGGCGGCGCGGGCAGGGCGAATCCGTGCATGGGCGAGGGCGTGCGGCATGGGCGGGAGTGAGCGGAGCGTGTAGAGCGAGGTGTCCGAATGGATGGACGCCTGCTTCCCAGCATTACCATTTTCTTATTAATATCATAGTTGAAAGGTCCTACTATGGCTAGAGGGAGGTGAATATCCTATTAAAAATCTATAAAACACTAGAGCAACTTGATTAGTAAGACAAATGTCGAAAAGCAAGATTTGCTTTAGCCGTATAAGGGTTGCAAGCCACATATCCAATCAACTCTAGTCACTATGATCTCTAGGCACACAATTTGCTATGTCACTACTTGCTACTCTAGGTGAACAAGGCTAGCAAGAATAGCTACACTAACAAACTACACAAGAGAGCTAAATACTCTACTTTGCGGGTAAGTAAATGAGAATCAAGATTGTTATACTGCCACGTAGGGAATGGACCAATCACCAAGATGATAACCAATCAATACACCAAGAGAATACCAAATAGCAAGAGACACAAGTATTTTTCTTCTGAGGTTCACGTGCTTACCGGCACACTACGTCCCCTTGTGTCGACCAACACTTGGTGGTTCGGTGGCTAAGAGGTGTAGCATGAACCTCGTCCAACCCGTGGACACCGTAAGAACCTACCCACAAGTGAGGTAGCTCAGTGACACGTGCAATCCACTAGAGTTGTCTTTGGTGCTCCTCCGGGGAAGGCACAAGAACCCCTCACAAATCACTGGGAGGTGGCCAAGAACAATCACCAACTCTTGCCACAACTCCTCTGCTGCTCCAAGCCATCTAGGTGACGGCAACCACCAAGAGTAACAAGAATCATGCAGCTCAAATGATCCCACAAGTGCCACTGATGCAAACTCACAAGGAAATGCACTTGAAATCACTCAATCTCACTTTGAATTAGCAATCAAGCAAGAGAGATGAGTGGGAGGGAGTATGCTCAGCTCAAGATGATGTCAAGATGATAAAAAATGTCAAGAGAGTTCCCCAAGAGCCGGCCACCAACTATTTATAAGCGTCCGTAAAGAATAGAGCCGTTAGGCTCAACAATGTGCCTGCCTCGGGGCGACCGGACGTAGCCCCAACATCCGGTCGCTATGAGCCAAGCCTGTGGATGGGCGCCACGTGCCCCTATTCAAATTTCAGGCGTCGATCTTCAACGGTCGTGAAGCTAGTCAACTGCACGGTCAAAGCATTGACCGGACGCTTAGGGCCATCCACCGGACTCAGCTCCACGCGGCGTCCAATCGGTTCCAGAGAGCTCCCAGAGCGCAAAAATCGTGATCAAACGCGTCCGGTCGAGGTCGACCTGACACGCCTAGCGTCCGATCAGCTCAACACTTCTTCCACGTGCTTGCGCTCGGCTGACGTCACCACGGCAACTAATGATGAACAGTGAACTGGCAACGTCCGGTCCGTTGCGTCCGACGGCCCTCAAAAGGTGACCAGACGCGTCGGTCAGCGACCAGACAACGCTTGGTGTGAAGCCCTTGCCCTCGGCCCTGTGCGTGCCGCTACCAACTATTGACCGGGCGCTGACGTTAGCGTTCGGTCACTCTCTGCTCAGCGTCCAGTCGACGAGCAGCACCTCCTTTTCATTTTCTAAGACCGAAACGACTTCGCCTTTGCTTCTAAATTGCTAACCACAAAGTATAGAACTTGTGTGCACGTATGTTAGCCTTTTTCAAAGCGTTTTACAAGGGTCGATGTTAGCTCACACTAGATCCTAATGCATATGCTCATATGAATTCACCTAGTGGCACTTGATAACCATTTTAACCGAGAAATTTCCCTCTTCATGGTACGGCTATCGATCCTAAATCACTCACACCCTCTATGGTGTCTTGAATGCAAACCAAAAATGATCCTATCACATATACCTTTGCCTTGAGGCCATTTTGTTTTTCTCTTTCTTCTTTTCTAAATGTGAAGCACTTGATTAACTATTGGTCACCTTCATCACCATGATCATCATCTAACTTCACCACTTGGCATTAGACTTATCATTTCATGTTTACACACTTAGCACAATGATTTGTCCCTAGATTTCATCAATTATCCAAAACCAAACTAGAGTTTTCAATAGTGCCTCACATATATCTAGTAATAAGTTGTTTATATGGGTAGTCAGAAAAGGAACTGAAACCATAATCCTACTGAAGTTCGTTGAGAACTATGATGGAACATGAACTTTTACCAGGATTCGACGCTAAAATAATTGCAAAGCAAGTTACAATAAAAAAATTGCAAGCAAGTAAGGCCAAACGCTAATGGATCATTGCCTCAGATCATTTGTAGTGTATATGCTGGAAAACAATGGGGAGCGTGATGCACGGGGACGGCCCGGCGTGTCCGGTCGTCCACTCCCTCGACATCTAGGACATTCTCACTTTATTTCCAAACAAATATGTAAGTCGTTTTCTTAATTCTAACCAACTCACTGTACTTCCTCCATGTTGATAAAAGAAGTCACTTTGGATATGGTTTGGATCAAACATTGGAAATATAAATCATGAATAACTTTTAAGTTGTTGAGTTTGGAAATATGAAAACAATATGAATAGATTTGTCTTGAAATATACTTTCATAAAAATATACATATATCATTTTTAAAGAAATATTTTTATAGAAAAATGAAGTCAAAGTTATGCTTTGGAGATCGTATCGTTATCTAAAACGACTTCTTTTACCAACCTGGAGGTCTTATATACATAAGACCAGGCCACGTGGCTGATGTGACGCTTACGCGTCCTGACCAAACGACAGTATACGAGCGTGATGCCCGCCCTACCATGTTGTCTGTTTCGTGGCCGGGCACGGCCTCATCACCAACTAACCCGCGCGGTCTCTTTCTCTCGCTCTCGCGCGCTCCCTCGTCTCTGTCCCTGCATATCTCGTCGCTTCCTCTGTAATTCGGGCTCGGCGTCTCCATCGATTTTGAGACCTCGTGTCGGCTCTCGCACGTCGTTGGTGCTTAAAGCTTGATCGAGATGCGCACCAAGAATGAAAATTAAGACCATGTTTGGCTGGGTTCTCGAAGGCTCGGTTCTCCTGTGCTGCACTGTATAATACTATACTGCACTATGTATAATACTATACTCCTCCGTTCTAAATTATAAAATATTTTACCTTTTTCTAGATAAATTGCTTTTAGTATGAACTTAAATATACACCATGTCAGGATATATAGTAAATAAAATGTACGTAGAAAAGCTAAAACATTACTATACTGCACTGTGTAAAGGGTTTTGGAACTAGTAACTAGCAGAAGCCACCAAAGCAAGCGTTTTGGGGCTTGCCGGCATCTCTACAGTGCCACTGCCACTACTACATAAATCTTTTTTTAATAGACAGCTCAAATTTCTAACAGTGGCAGATGACGTAAGAAACCGTCCATAACTATGGTGAGGAGCACACTAGCTCATGAACCGCTTCTAGAAATCTATTTTCTGGAGTGGTTTCGTTAAGCAAAGCATCCGTAGAAACGTCTCCATTTTTAAGGGTGGTTTCCATAAACCACCCTTGAAAATATGATTTCAAGAGACGGTCGTCTTAACCAAACCGCCACTAGAAAAACCAGATTATCAGGTGTTGTCAAGAGAACCATGTCTGGACATTATTAATAGGGCGGTTCACTTAGTTGACCTACAAATACACTTCTCCCTTCTCGTGACTGTAGTTCATGCCATTGTTGAGTTCACTTGGAGGCGGGAAATTACAAAAACTAGAAGATACCCAACATGTTGTTGCGGGAATTGTGAAATTTTTTGAAAGAAATTAAGTGGAGATAATGTGGATAGATTGCAATTAACAGGTTGAAAGTTAGTGGGATGATATGCCTATGAGTGAAATGATGTGGATATATAGGTTGTATGTCGAGATATACTTGTAGTGGGGATTTGCTTTATAAGAGATATATATAGATATAGATAGAGGGGGAGGCTTTGACATTTGAATTTTGAAGAAGTTGGGTTTGAGAGGTAAGTTTATGCCATCCCTAAAGTCTTTTCAAAGTTTACCTTTAAATTTCTTTCACTAATTTTTGTTCTCATCTAAAGAGGCATGGTTGATAATTTTTCAATTTTGTTCATAATTTAGACTGGTTTTTCCCAACTTACTTGGCTCACATCAATCGTAGTTACATAGTTACTTTGTCCATATTTATCTTTCTCCATGAGAGTATAAGTTTTTGATCTAGATCTAGATCTAGGTCTAGATAGATAAATATTTATCCTGAAATTTTAGTTACTTCCTTCACCAGTTATATACGAATAGTATCTTTATGCAATTATACATTTTCATTAAAGACCACAGAAGGACTGGTCATGGCTATACATGAAATGAAGGCATGAAGTATCTTATGTACAATATGTCAGTAAATATATTGAAGCTACTAAAAGGCAGATTCTGATTAAGCAGACAAAGGATATACATTGTCCCTGTTGTGTGTCAAATTTCCTTGTGGAAGGTGGCGCATGAAAAGGAGAGTTCAAAAGTTCACTGAACATTGGGAATGTGATGCTAGCCTATTAAAGCTTCAAATATATATACATAGCATACAATTCCAGGTATGATCACTAAACCATTTTGCTTATATGCAATTTGGTTTACATTTGTCCATTGATACCATTACAATTTTTGTACTGTTACAGTGATCACTTCATCTTAATTACTATCAATGAAAACTTTGGAAATATGGTGCTTTTTGATTCCTTGAGAAAAGAACAAAAGGAGTACCAAGTGTTCATCACCATTTTCTAGACATAAGTAATCGTAGTCGATGACTTGAGAGACTAACGATTGCATCCAATTGTTGTTGTAGCGACACTGAATCTTTCTTTGATGACATCGATTAAACAATGCCTACAGATATTATGTTAACAAAGGAGAAGCGCATAACAAAGACAAGCCAAAAGAAGATGAACATTGTTCTACATCAACGAGTACAACCATTGCTACCCCCAATAGTTAGCATACTAATTAGATAGAACAATGCATTTAAGTGCATCATTTTTTTCATGTCACCGACTTGAAGTGCGCAAAGTAACCTCCTAGAAGCGTGCTCTGTAGATACTTTGTATGTCAATGGCTTAGAACCAATGGGTGCTACTACAATAACCCAGAAGACGTAAGTCAATCTGTCAAATCATTTCATATGCATATGTTCATTAATTTGAATCTAGTTTATTTTTTATTTTTCTAACAACATCGTATGTTTTTTCCTCTGCTGCAGTTGACCAAAAGGATATTGAAGAAACTCAAAATGATTTCTACAAATTCCTTATGTGAGAGGCGCTCTACAAGAATGGCTGCTTCTTTGATAAGACTTTGGAGTATGTGAAAGACCCTAAGTACAAGGCTCTTTTCGTGCTTCGACCCAAATGTCCTTTACTTCAAAGTTAACATGAAGCACAATGTTACTAGTTTGTAAACTAAAGTGTCCCAAAAATAGTTTGTAAATGAAGTTTGTATTAATTCACTAGTACCTTAATAATGTATACATATATGAAGTTATTTTGAATGAAATGCAATAGGGTATGAAATTTGGTGGAAACTACGTATGATTTCAAATCTGGTGGGAAATTTCAAAATTTAAAATGGATTTCGGTGGTGGTTCAGTTTTAACAGAACTGGTCTTATAAATAGTTTTTCTGGAGAGGTTCATTTAAGCCAAGGACCCCTAAAAATATGGTTTCAATCACGATTGCCTTGCCACAACCGTTGCTGAACAAGAAGTTTCACAGGCAGTTGTGTCAAGGCAACCACATCTCGAAACATGGTTTAGGGGCAGTTGTCATAGAGCAACTGCCACCGAAAATCTATTTGCCAGGGCGGTTGGATTTTTTTGCGACTCGGGAGGGCGGTTGGATTAGCTAGGTTGCATAGCTATGAAACATTCTCCCACAAGACCAATATTGGAAATATCTCCTCTCGGTCTCTTCCCGACCCATTCAATTGCAAGTGATCTCAGTAAGGTAAAAATTAAAGCAAGAAGGTGTGTTGTGCTAGCACACATATATGGCCTAGTGGGTTTGTTGCATGGCCGATAAAGAAATAAAATCTGTTTATTTTGCCTCTAACATCATTTGCCTATAACTCTACATCACATTATCTATTTAGCATCACATTTGAATATAAATGCAGCATAATCACATTATCTTCACATTGCAGTAGAATCAAACACCACTAACTTTAACCATTAATTCAAAAAACTCAAAGTAGTTTCATAACATGTGAACTATATATTATGAAAAAAATTCTCATAGTGAACCGATCTAAAACCGTAAACCTGTTGCTAACTAAGAATATAAAAAACCAATGAAGAATGTATGTTGGACAACTCACTGAAAGTTTTTTTGCAATGGAACTCACTGAAAGTTAAGGAGAGCATGTGGGTGGTGGCGCTCCTGGGGCTATCGACAACGTGAGGCAAACGAGCTAGGGACGGCGTGCGGCGGACCATGGGGACGGAAATCACACATGACAGATGAGGACGGGGACAGTGCATGATGGACCATTGGGACGGGGACAGCACACAACAGACCGTGTTGGGAGGTCAGGGTCAAAGCCAGCAGCAACGCTCTTAGGGGGTCCTATAGTTAGTGCGGATGCAGATGATGGCACGAGTGAGATGAAATATTGGCACTACAGAATTGGACCCGATGGTGGATACATAAATTTCCAATATATAGGGAAATGACATCACTGCTGGTTCCCATCTTAACCCGGTAGTGTTGTTACAATATCATTGTCGGGGTTAGCTATGCAACCTGTAGTGATGTGCCTAGATCACGGCCGGGTTAGTTTGTAACCGGTAGTGATGTGCCAAGATCACTGTCGGTTTATGTTTTATCCCGATAGTGATTCATAGTCCAAGCCTTTACTTTCTCTATACATGTGCACTTTGTTTGACCAGTTTAGGCCCATTTATCCCAAATATCCCATCCTTGTCTCCCTTGTCGTAGCTAGTTTTGCCGTAAAGGGATGTGCCCTCACCGTATAGATGGCATCCTCGTTGGGGTCCTCAGCGTTAGAGTTCATCAGCTATTGAGGCTGGAGCTCCCTCTCATTGTGCCCAACGAGTGTAAGCAACACACTGTGTTGGACTTTAGGATAAAGAAGGAAGGTCCCAACTATGGTCACATCTTCTACATGTTTCTGAATCACAAGGTTGGGTCTTGTTGGCCACATTCTTTATGTTTTCTAGCCATTTTTGTGATGATTTTGATTCTAAGTTCTTAATTTGGTGTTCTAATTCTAGTGGGATGATAATGGATGTGATGTCTGGCACTAGGAGGAACAATATGTTAAGCTGCTGAAAGAATTGGCTAGGGAGCCTAATGAGTGTGCATCTGATGTGCATGAAGATGTGAATTAGAATAAGCCAATAGGTGAAGAACTGGCGAAGAATTTGTCTCTTTTAGTTGGAATTGGAGCCAAAATCCTTGTTCTATTGAAGTGCATTGTAGGTTTAGTTTGTTTAGTGCTATTTGGGATTGACTTTATTGTATCGAGGCTCTAAATGTTCTATTACATATTGTGTATCCGTCCAAGTTTGTAGCTAGAATTATTCAAAATAATTTTGAAAATTATGAAACACTCTAGTGCAATTTGTAAACCGGCAGTGGTGCTAGGCATGCAAAAACTAATTTAATAAACTATAGAAAATAAGGAACCAATTTGATGTCTAGAAACATAGTACGAAGACTACAAACATGCAACATTTTACCAGTTAGTTCAATATTACAATCGAAGTCTAAAAACATATTATAATATAACCCCTCACAAACACTCTTCTAGCACTGATCGAGTGGGGTCTCAGAGGTGGCACTACAGGAAGACGGAGCATTAGTGATAAAATGATGTGGCGAAATTTATCTTTGCCACTAATGCCTATACTATTTGTGACAAAACAAGTTTTCGTCACTATTATGTTGGTTATTAGTGACAACATATTAATTCGCCACAGAAAGCATCTTTAGTGGCAAATCGAGTGGCGAAACATTGTTTTGACACTATTTAACAAGGTATTTGTGGCAAAACAATATTTACCTCACTGATATGACATTTATTAGTGGCAAAAAAAAATATCGCCACAAGAGACACAATTAGTGAGAAAATATTATGGCGAAATTTAAATTTGCCACTACTTGCCATACTATTTGTGAAAATCTAGTTTTTATCACTCTTATGTTGGTTATTAGTGATAAAATATTAATTCATCACAAAAAGCATCTTTAGTGGCAAATCGAGTGACGAAACATTATTTTGCCACTATTTAAATATGTGGAAAACATATTACCTCATTGATATGACATTTGTTAGTGGCAAAAATTATTATTGTCACACGACATACAATTAGTGAGAAAATACTGTGGGTAAGCTATTTGTCCAAAACTTATTCTAAAAATCTAGAGAAAAATTATCTAAATTCTTGGTTCACACGCGTGCTTTGTGGCTGGCAAGATTCAAACCCACAACGTCACCATCGAGCAGTACTCCTCTAACAACACTCGCTTATGTTTATATTGGATTTTCTTTCTCCTCGTATTATCCTCAACCGAATTTAAATTGAGTGTTTGAGACCCTAAATGAATTAAAATTAAATGGTTGTTAACTACAAAGTTGTATGACTTTTCAAGATCTACAACTTTTGTTTTTGATGTTTGTCCATCCGAGGTCATTTAAAAAAATTGAATTTCAAAATTGAGAAATTCAAACCTAATTTTCCTTGACAAAATAATTTCAAATTAAAAAGTTGTCAACTACAAAGATGCATAACTTTTTGAGATCTACAACTTTCGTTTTTATTGTTTCTCCGTCCGAGGTCATTTGAAAAATTCAAATTTTAAATTTTAAAAATTCAAATATATTTTTTTGACAAGATGATTTCAAATTAAAAGGTTATCAACTACAAATTTGTATATCTTCTTGAGATCTACAACATTTATTTTGGTTGTTTCTCAATCAGAGATCATTTAAAAAAATTCAAATTTCAAATTTGAGAAATTCAAACGTAGTTTTTCTTGACAAAATGAATTCAAATGAAAAGGTTTTTGACATCTATAACTTTTATTTTGATCATTTATTCATCTGATGTAGTAGAGTAACATTGTTCACAAATTACATATCTCTCATATAGTTCATAAACTATATGAGAGATATATAAGATTTGTGAACAATGTTACTGCAACTTTGTTGGATAAACAAATGAGCAAAGAAGGAACACGTCAACATGACTAGAAAAAGGACCGAATCTTTTCTTTAGAATAAAAGGACTGAAATTTTAACGCAACGCAAATTAGGTAAGTATAATAATCAGTGCTACCCCGATCAAACAGAAATACTAGATCTCGGGCGCCCTTCATTCGCTTGTCTCCTCTTGTCTTCCAACCTCCAACGAGGTCCGTTGTCTCGATCTGGATGTGCGTCCGTGCGCCTCTCACCGCTGCCGCTGGGGGCTGTGCCCAAGGCGCGCGGCGGTGGGGCTGGCAGGCGGCGATCTGGTGGCGCGCGGCCCACCGGCACTACGTCCGGGCGGTGGCGGCTGGTGGCCTGCAGCTGCGGCGGCGGCTCCCGTTGCTCAGCAACGGGAGGAGTGCACCGCCGATAGGGCTGAGCCGCGGTGCGGCCAGGCAAACACGCAGGCACGTCGCTGTCGTTCCACACTGCACGAACTGGTGATCTGCAGGTAGATTGCGCATGGCAAGACCACGTCCAGCACATCCCCTGCATGTCTTATTTTCATTTTTCTATCTACTGCTATTCCTTGATCAAATTTGCTGCTCACTGGATTAATTCTTATCCCTTGCCGTAGCTAGCTAATTCGTGCTATTTCTTCAGAGGTGATCTGCACGTATACAGAGATGTGCACTGCACAATTGGTATTTTTTTGGCCTGTAGGTAATTGATAAACACGTATATGCCCTGTTTTTTTCCCGAAACTTGACTTACGGTTTCTGGAACTTGTTTTCTCTATTGGTTATCAGTCATAGCCTATCCAGCAAATTACGGTGCCCTGAATTTCCCATGGTCATAGTTTTTTATATTAATCATGCAAATTTCCCATACGAGCATATATGCCGTGGTTAGATGGAATTGACCTTTCTGTAATCAACATCCCTAGTGATAGTATCAGACAGATGTCCTTAGTTCTGACGTCAAATGATCAAGTCTATTTCTTTATATTTAGGTGTAAATTATGTTTCTTTGCCGAACAATAAACCTGTTATGATGTTGTGTGAAATGAGCATACCGTTTCTTTGCTGTTGTGGTGGTAGTACCCTGTTCCACTCTCCATGGCTATTGTCTATGGAATATAGTTTTTTGTTGCACCATTATTTAATTCACTTGCAATGTAAATTCGGGAAACTGCAATTTGTTTTCAATACATGACATGCTATATTACTAACCATGAATAATACTAGCAGAACATGTTTGCTTGTCATCTGATATATTCATTTGATGAACCGTCCTATTATTAATTTCATTAGCTGAACCTATTTTCATGTCATGTGATATATGATTTCTTACTTTGATTCATGCTTTGTAGATAAAACTACATGAAGCTTCTGCCACACATCAAGAGAAGATTAATTCTGCACTTGTGCCAATAGTGGAGCAGTTCGCACTAGTTCTTCGTCAGAAGCCAAACCATTCACTTGGTGTTGGCATTCGTGCAGTCAATCGAGTTGCCGAGGCAGGTACAAATCGAGGCTTCTGAGTAGCGCAAAGCTGCAGCTCGAGCACGTGCAGATGTTGTTGAGCAACGTGCACAACAACTGAGCGCGCCCTTTTGTGGCTAGACTATTTCCCGGAGTGGCTTGTGGGATTAGCGGCCACTGATTGTACTCCTGTCATTGATTAATGAAGCTCTGCATTGCTCAAAAAAAAGTTTTGGAAGGCTAGGTCTCGATGGTGGTTGAAACAAATGCACAGTTGCAAGAAGAGCAGTGATCCCAACGTGATGAGCTTAGTTCTTTGTGTCGAACACGAATGCTATGTTTCTTTGGTGATGAAATTATTGCATGTCTTACATTTCTGAAAAATCATATTGTGAGGAAAACTATTGCCTCTATAATATATAGGTGAGGATGAGTTACATCACAAACAAAATGTATTTGTGTTGATAAGGTGCCACTTTTTCCAATATAAAATGTGGTGATCAAATTGACACAGTTGTAACTAATATAGTGAGAACAAATATGACATTGTAAACTTGTATAATGGCGAAACTTTGGTCACTGATACGTAGTCTCTAGTGACAATAAAATTCGTCACTTTTACAATGGTAACTGTGATGATCAAATTGCCATAAATATTCTATATTCATGTCAACTATTCTCACCACAAATAACACCATAAGTGGCAATTTTTTTTTGCCACTAATGCATATGTTTTTTGTTACAACAAATGGTGCCACAAATGGCCAATTTACTAGTGACACCACAATTCGTCACTAATAAGTACAACCATTTGTGGGGAACAAAAAATCATCACTAGAGTATTTGTGAGGCAAGTATTTGTGGCGACTAGTGGCGATTTAAAAAGTCGCCACAAAGGTTGGTTTGTGGCGAAAAAACATGCTTTTGTGATGAAAATTTTCGCCACAAAAACCCTTTGCCCTTGTGGTGTGGTGCAAGAGCATTTCAGATGGGGTGGAGAGAACCAACCATGTGCATAAGGGTTTGGAGCCCATGATGAGCAAGTGACCGCAGCTATATCTCAATGCATATCAACTACTATTGAAGTTGTGATGTGTGAGACCCCGCTAAATGGGCCAAGCTGGGCCAGTCTGGTGGGCTAGGCCGAATGGCCGAGTTACTGTAGCCCGAGTTGCCGATTACCGTGGCACCCGCAAAACACTGTAGCAGCCAAATTTTAGTACCACTTGGAGAGTTGAAGGAGAGCTATACCAGCTTAAAAGTCTAGACCTGGGAGGCTGTTAACTCCAGATCGATCTTTTTACGCGAAGCGAGGACGAAAGCGCAAGATAGTTAATTAATAGGTGTGGCTCATTCAACGTATAGAGTGGGTCTTAGCCGTCTTCCCGGGTCGGGGTTTTACAAATGGTATTCAAAGCCAACTCTCGCGGTTTCACGGATGTATGGCTCGGGAGCTCGGACAGGTTGCGCATGGCTCTGTTAGAGCATGGTACTTGGGCTGGGAAGCTAGGAATACGAACGTAGCCAAGAGAGTCAATCCTAAATATTTGTTTCGTATGGGTAAGCTGGTTCGAGAGCTTGACGAGGACGTCGAGTCCTTAAGGGTGGGTGCTCGTGAGACCTTGCTAAATGGGTTAAGCTGGGCCAGTCTAGTGGGCTGGGCCGAATGGATGAGTCACTGTAGCCCGGGCTGTTGGTCACTGTAGCTTGACGAAATACTGTAGCAGCCGAACTTTAGTAGCGCAAGGAGAGTTGAAGGAGAGCTATACCAGCTTAAAAGCCTAGACCTGGGAGGCTGTTAACTCCGGATCGATCTTTTTACACGAAGCGAGGACGAAAGCGTAAGAGAGTTAATTAGCAGGTGTGACTCATTCAACGTGTAGAGTGGGCCTTAGCCGTCTTCCCGGGTCGGGGCTTTACATGATGAGCAACTCTGCTCCGTTGCACCGTTGACTCGATGCAGTTCCAACAATCTACCGGGGTGCTAACTAGCATTATATTTGCTATTAGCACCCAACCTTTGGTGTGCTCTTCATCTTCACAAACATTCTTCTAGTACCTCTCGTGTGCATCATCTTGACTGTCCATAATGAAATAAGTTGTGGAGGACTCTCTCCCATAAAAGATGCCATATATGTGGGTACTATAAGTGGCAAAAACATTATGAATAAGGTATCTTGCATACTAAATCAGTCGGTAGAGAGACCTCATCTTTGGCCATGGAGGCGCCAGGACAATACTTTTGTAACTAGAAGTAATGGTGGTAGGTGGGATCAACGGTGGAGAATCAATGTTGAGATAGTTAGGTAAATCTAATGGCAGGAAAGAATACTCACATGCCACAACAAAAACCAGCAGTGATATGCAAATTGTCATTGCCAGGTATAGGCTTGACCTGGCAGAGATATATCATTGTCAGGTTGTAGCATGAGACAATAGTGATATCTTATCTATCATTGCTGACTCTTAGTGATATGTCACTGCCAGGTGGTGGTTTCACCCAGCAGTGATAGGAGCTACCACTCCTGGGTGTTTAGCTTCCCACCAGTTTTCTAGATCCTCGCCTTACCACTCGATAGTGATTAGTAGTTACAGCCGGCTCCAACACACTCGACGGTGATGCTTGTTGCGTGTTCTGGCGTAGTGTGTACTCTACTCGTCATTTGCTCATGTTTTATTGATCAAATACAGTGAAGGTCTAGAGATAACTAATAAAAAAATGTAATGTATTGCAGCTAGTGTCTCAAACATCGGTCATTTGTAGGCAATAACAAAATCTAGTTGGGAATGCAATGCCATCTGTAAGATCATTAGAAGAATTCAATGAACATAACTTTAACATCATTATAAACCAAACATAAGTATACCATTATGAATCAAACATAACTAGGTCATTATGAGTTATAACTAGTTCATGATGAATTATGTAAGGTCATCATCATTACTCTAATTCATCCATCGTCACAAAAATAATCCATCACCATAACTAACAGTAGTAAGTAAAAGTCACCACTTATCAAAGCACAAAAAGTCACATGTCCAAAACAAAATGTCAATGTCTCTTACATTGCTGACAACCCAAGGTTCTACACCATTGCATCACCGCATGCGAGCAAGGCACCACATGGTGCTAAGGTGAATGGAACCACTATGCAATGATAGTGGAGACAATAACTCATGCATCAGCTATATCCCTACCATCACAATTGCACCCCCCAATTGTAGGGGTGGAAACAACATGGTTGAGGATGGCAGCAAAAGCACATCTCGAACCCTTAGCCACATGCACCACATCCTCCGATGTAGTGTGCTACTACCACAACCATTGTATCCTCAAAACTGCAGTCAGTGGTTACACATACTAGGGCCTTCACCACCCCTTCATCAACAATAGTTGGCTGCTTTGGCAATGAAGAAAGAAAGATGACAATCACAAGGATGGCAAGGGTGTAGATTCAGGAATGATGAGATGAGAGCGTGCGGAGTTGAGAGTTTGCTTGGTTCAGCTTTGAGCTATGGAAAAACTGCTATTAATTGTGAGCTATGGAAAAACTCTTGTGAGCTATGTGCTATGAAAAAGTTGTAAGTTGTTTGGTTGAAACAACTATAAAACCTACCCCCTCTCTCTTTATCTCCCTTGAAATAGCTGTAAAATGTCTATATTTTTCACCCGTTTGGAAAAGTTGAATGTTGAAAGCCAAAAGTAGAGTCAAGGTGGTGCAAAAACTATACTATATGAAACTAGCTGTTTCTAGAAATGCATCTTCATCAGGTTCTATCCGTTGGTTGTGTTTTGCCTTTGGCAACAGAAGCACTTTCTAGAAGTTAAACCAAATAGAGCCTGAGATTATTGAGAGGGTGAGGAAGAGGGAGAGGATCACTACAGCACGGATATAGGGCTTTGAGCTCCTGGAATGGGGGTATATATCGAGGTTTCCATGCTAATGCCGAGTTATAGTGCCGATGCATACACTATTCTTGCTTCCATGTATAATTTCTTGATTTCCATGACGGCTCCTAGTTAGCACCATCATATGTACTTTAGTGTCTGCACTCAAGGAGTGCTGGCATAGATAATAAGTATTCATGCCAGCATATTTCTTTGGTCTGCACTTTCTACTGTAGTGGCACCTTGGCCACCATGGTTGAGACGTTAGCATTGCACGAGTATTTTTGGAGCAGTGAAGGACAAATTAATTTCATCATGCCGAAGACTAGCAGCAACTAACCTCTGCTCGAGCTTGCTCTGAAACCATTGCCTCTGCCTGACAACCGTGACACGTGGTGGTAGCTTACCAGCAAATGGCGTTATACGATTGGGCATACAAATGTATACCCTGAATGTGTTGTTGATGTTGCTGTGATGCTGATTTGCAATGGAACGTGGAGAAGAGGTTTGGTTCATGGGATGGCCGACTACTTGTTCTAGGTCGAGACTTATGGTATTTTATCCCATCTCTCCTTCAACTCTTCTTCTACTGCACTGTGCATTTAGTTGCAATGCCAATGATTCATGCATGACCCCTTGCATATTTTCGTCAATGAAACTTTTTTTTTTGCTAGTATAGAGAAAGGGACGGTTCAAAAAGCAATGGGCACGAAAAAGAGATATAGAAGGGGTGGTGGCATCAATTAACCATGTGCATAGAATATATATAGATGTTGTAGTTTTAAAAAACTATAGGCTACATAAAACCATGGTTTATCAATGCAAATTTCCAAAAGTGTAGTATTTGTCCAGCTCTAAAAACGTTTTGCATCGGCCTAAAAGGAGTGGAAGTTGAGCCTCCACGAGTCCACGTCCTTGTGTGGGCACACCACGTCAGCAGGCACGTTTGGGTCTCGGTCATATCTATACAAAATTACAAATCTATCAGGTGATGCACACACTCTATTTAACGCACCGCGCACACAAGACGCAAGAGGC
Source organism: Saccharum hybrid cultivar R570 (assembly GCA_038087645.1). NCBI lineage: Eukaryota > Viridiplantae > Streptophyta > Magnoliopsida > Poales > Poaceae > Saccharum > Saccharum hybrid cultivar. The sequence goes on from JAQSUU010000423.1 coordinate 1,784,313, forward strand.
ACAGAGACACCGAACACTTTACACGTCCACACACGCGTAGTACGTTCGGCGATGGCAAAGCTCCTTGCCGCTGTCCTCGCCGTCGTCCTGGTGGCTCTTGCGGCCGGCGCCACCGGCATGTCGTCCGAGATCGACGACGGCATGCCGCTGATCCACATGCTGCGCCCGCTGCTGCACTCCGGCGGCCACCTGGGCCGGCGCGGCGGCGTGCCATGCGACAGCTGGCGGTTCGCTGTGGAGACGAACACCCTGCGCGACTGGGAAACGGTCCCAGCCCGCTGCGAGAAGTACGTCGGCAACTACATGCTCGGCGGGCACTACCGCAGCGACTCCCGAGCCGTCGTCGACGAGGCCATCGCCTACACCGAGGGCTTGAAGCTCCCCGGCGAAGGCAAGGAGATCTGGGTGTTCGACGTCGATGAGACGACGCTCTCCAACCTCCCCTACTATGCTCAGCACGGCTTCGGGTACGTTTTATATATTTATTTATAGGTTGCATTATTAAAACATATACCTATGTTATTTATTCCAATACGCTTTGGAATCCTCTGAAGATTGTGAGTACAAGTCATCGATTGGACAGTAAACCAACCAAACTATTCTAATTCATCAAATACTAATCTCTATCTATCTATCTATCTATCTCTTCTCTATCTCTATCTTCTTATATTTTATATTATATATTACACCTAAAAAGACTATAAGTCATTATCTGCCTGGTGATACAAATCTTGATCCCTGCTCATGCGTCCGTCGATATGAATCATACTCTACTTGGAGCTCATACGTCCATGTCCTACCCGATTATGATACGAAGACCAGATCCACATGTCTGCGTCCGATACAAGGTCCTCGGATCTCACGCATCCGCGTCAGATTACTGAAGTTTAATTCAAAAAATTGTGACCCTGGTACAAGGCACCGTCATATATCTAGTACACTTAATAAAACCGGACATGAGTCTTATACTTAGAGAGAGTAGATAACAGATGGACGGGGGAGACAGTGACCGACTGAGAGACGAGAGAAAAAGATTTTTCTAATTAATATTAGGTATATGCATACCTTATGTTATCTGTTCACGTTTTGGAATCGAAACTCTGAAGATTGTGGGTAGAAGTCATCGATGGGACAGTAAACCAAACAAACTGATCTAATTCATCAAATACTAATACACTTAATAAAACCAGACATGACTCTTGTACTCGAAAGAGTAGATGACAGATGGATGAACGGGAGAGTGAGAGTGACCGACTGAGAGATGAGAGAAAAAGATTTTTCTACTACTAACCGATGGAACAAGAAAATTAGCCCATTTAATATGAGTTATAGTTATTAGTATACATTATAGATTACTGACTATAAACTATAGATATAGATATTCATATACATACAGATATAAAATAAACATAGATATAAACATATATGCATATAGGAGTTTACTGATATATACTAACAATATACTAATAAATTATTATAGACACGCATGCATGCGTTCTCAGCACACGTACGGCCACAGACTAACAGTGAACGACGCAGGTCTGAGCCATACAACTCGACGGCGTTCGGCGCGTACGCGAAGGAGGCAAACGCGCCGGCGTTGCCGGAGACGCTGCGGCTGTACAAGAGACTGCAGGAGCTGGGCATCAAGCCGGTGATCCTGACGGGGCGACGCGAGGACAAGCGGGAGTCCACGGCCAAGAACCTCGCCGCTGCGGGGTACACCGGCTACGAGAAGCTGCTGCTCAAGTACGTACATATACGCACGTGTCGTTGTCGATTCGACCCTGGCTTTGCTTGTGTTCGTTTCTTCCAAAAAAAAAAAAAGAAACCGTACGTGCGTGCGTTGCGTGTGACGACGGGCGTATATGCATGCCCGCAGGCCTCAGGACGTGAGGGTGACTTCGGTGGAGTTCAAGTCCGGTGAGCGGAAGAAGCTGGTGGACGCCGGGTACGTCATCGTCGGCAACATCGGAGACCAGTGGACTGACCTCCTCGGCGAGCCGGAGGGCGATCGCACGTTCAAGCTGCCCGACCCCATGTACTACGTCGGCTAGTAGCTGTCATAAGCTCTGTGCTCTACCCGATTGATCAGGACGGAGCCAACAGCAGCAAATAAACGCCTGAATAATTGACGTTCATCACTGTATCAAATAAAATGGCCTAATAATTATATGGCACATGGATATTATTATTGAGTACTGTATGCTTGGCCCTATGGCTTACAATCCACATAGCGTAATAATAATAATAGTTCACACCCAATATAAACATTTCAGCTGATTCGCTTGCCCAAGTTACAAATAAAGAACAAAAGCGATTCATCCTCAGGTGTGCCCTGCTTTGCAACGCAAAGATGAAGGGAAGGTCTGTCACCACTCACCACACATCGGTCAAAGAGTTTTTTTTCAAAAATGATTCCATCTATATTCGTTCTAAGGGCATGTACATTTTTGAAGATGTGGATGTGTGTGTGTGTGAGAGAGAGAGAGAGGAATGTGAGGAAAAGAGGTGTTTGTTTGTGAATCACTGCATCATGAGCAAAAACTTATGACTATAAGACAAATATTTCATCATTGTACTACGATTTAATGCTGCCATACAACTCATAAACAGCGATGCAGGACGCTGCCAAAATAAGGAACGAGTTGCAACTGGACCCTGCACCACCCACGCCATCTGTAGTGGTGTCCTCATTTGTTGATCGGGTCACGGCCCCGGTTCCCTCACCGCTGCTCAAAACACCGCGTTTGAGGGTGCCGAAGCAGTCCATGCGACCTGAATAGTTGCGTCGGAGTGGTCGTTTGGCCAAGAAGAGTCGGGGAAGGCTGCCCAAGCCTGAACTTCAAGCTAAGAGCATGCTTATGAAGAAATGGGGGCTGCAGTCAAGTGACCAAACGATGGGCTCCGAGTCGTTCCTCCAGTTCGAGGCAATCTTCGATGGACCTTTGTCGGCCTCCAAGCGTGAGGCACTGGATGCACTGTTCCCAGAAGAAGGCTACAATGGACCAACCTTGTTGGAGGGGTCTCCGCTTAGCCTCCGAAGCTCCTGCTGTCGCTTTGATTGTGCTTCGAATGAATGGTAAAACCTACTAATATGGAATGTACGTGGTCTAGGCGCCCGTGCACGTCGCAATGTTGTACATCAAGTCGCGTCGCTAGAGAAGGTGTCATTGCCATGCCTCTGGAAGGAGCGCAACAGTCGAGTATTCGAGAAGTCTGAAACTATGCCGTCTTGCTTCTGCCAAAGATCATTGACGAAGGCACTGCTTGGGTTGCAGCGGGGTTCAGGCGAATTGCCCCTCGGGTTGCTTCCTGGTCACAAAACGGTTTTATGTAATAGCGCTTTTCTGAGTCTTTCTGCCTTTTCATTTATTTTCAGTTTGTTCTTTCGTGTAGCAAGCCGTGATTTGCGTTCTGTAATCGTTTTGCTACCCTCTTAATGAAAAACGGGCTCAGTTGAGCACGGTCGTGAAAAAACAGCTCATAAACTTTTCACTGCTGATTAGACAAATTAAGGATAATGGAAGACAACTTAACAGACAATCCATTATATGCATGGGTTGTTTAATCATCCTGTAATTACGTGGCACTGCGTGAGATAATCTATAAGACAATAGCATTGTACTTTCCCTTGGGTCGATCAATATCTATAAAAATATATAAACAAGAATGAAAAGGCTTATACATTATTCACATAAGGTACTTATATCTTAAAAAAAATGCTGTCAATCTCAGCAAAATATTAAATTTTTATGGTCAAAATTCAGAAATTTGAACTTATGAAAAGTATATTATATGTCTTCATACGGAGTTATGACACTTCCTACATACGGAGGAATAGCAAAAATAAAAGAATATGTGCAGCTGAACGACACTTCAACTCCAACAAACGATGTCAATCAAGATACGAAAAAACATGAAAGGCTACCGACGATTGAATACCTGATCATTGAAGTTTTGATTTTCCATTCGGGCCTCCTGTGTCTTTTTTTCAGAGAAAAGAAAATTTATTATTCTGACCTCTGACAGAGTTTTGCACTCAACCAAATCTATTATTACAGCTCAGCCTTCTACTAGATTTAAAGAGCTCACAAAAAGCAAAAGAAGAAAAGGAAACCAATAAACTAAGCACTAAGCCTATTAGAAGGCACTCACAGATGTCTGACGAAAATCTCGATTGTTAATCTCCAACATTCGATAATACCTATTTCAGTGTATGTCTGTTTTCCTCTTTGTGTAGGATAGACCATGAGCACTCCCAGTGAGTAGTCCTGAAAATAACCTGTGAATAGAAGTATAGCACTTCACTAGTAGAGAAAAGACTTTCAGTTCAGCACATTAGTCTCGGTTAGAATTCACATTAGTCCCAGGTCCTAGTTTCTTGGGCCTCAGTGGACCTTTATTTAGTCCCGGTTGGTAACACCAACCCGGACTAAAGAGTCTACATTAGTCGCAGTTGGTGTTACCAACCCAGACTAAAGGGTCGGTTGATAACACCAAATCGGACTAATGTAGACCCATTAGCCCCGGTTAGTGTTATCGACCTGGACTAAAGGTCCTTTTAGTCTTTTTTGGTGTTACCAACTCGGACTAAAAGTCCTTCGACGGGTTAGTTCAAAAGGAAAGCATCCCATCTAAAGTTACATATGCTATGTAGGTGGGGTGGAAAGGTACACGCGAGGCAATACATGAGGTCTTGGGTTTAAATCCCACGCGGGGCACAGAGGTTGGAGGCATTATTTTTTTTATCCTTGGAGGACCTTTAGTCGAGTTCAAGACAACCGTAACTAAGAGTCATGCCCTTTAGTCCCTGACTCGTAGTCACGGTTGGGAAACCAGGACTAAAATCTATTCCCAGCCGGGACTAAAGTCCATTGGTCTACTAGTGCTTTATTATAAGAAAATTACATCATTTCTAGATAGCGGCAATATCACCTCAATTCCAACGATTTATCAAAAAACATGAAACAATGCCAAACAAATCCCCTCCATTCGAGCTATGGGTTGCTGTCCCCGCCACAAACATCCATGCGTGCCCCCACTTTTCAGGTGTTGTTTAGCTATACTCTAATCCACCTCAATTCACATATATTGTAGTGGATTAATGTTCAGCCAAATAAACCATAACATAAGATTGGAGAAGCTTATTGCAACGCCACACTGGTTGATCCCCACATGTCAGAAGTCTAATACCTTGCAACCATGAAAAAAATAAGGATGCAAAATCAAAACTAATTATTGAGCATACTCCCTCCGTCCCAAAATAAATGACTTTCTGAAAAAATTCAAACAAATTAAGGATGTTGGTAAAAGACGTATATGTATCCTCGTCTCCTTTCTTTTCCCGAATGATATGTCTTAAATTAGGCAGTTATTATTTGCCTAGATCTATGATTAACTTTCATATTAGAAGGTGGTGTCCCATGTTTATGTAAAATGTTGTTTTTTATGGAACAAATTTTAAATCTTAAAAAAATATTTATTTTGAGACTGAGGGAGTACATCGTTGACCATGAGCATAATGGTATTTAATTCATGTATTGTTGGTATGTTACAATTTAAATTTCGTATTGTCCTTTGATTAGTCGCTATGCTGCTACCAGCTGTTGGACTATGTTTCAGTGTCTAAAATTACATTATAAATTATCTGCAAGTCCACCACTCCTACGCTGGTAAGCTCCTCGCTTCCCTCCTCCCTGCTCGCCGCTTCCCATCATGGGCATGGGAGCATGGCCATCAGCGAGGATGCCGCGGACGCCAAGAGGCTTGACTGGGATAGGATTTAGGAGAGCGACAGGGGGAATGAAGCCCGCACAATCACAATTCACAGACGGCAGACGCTAGTTGCTGTGCCCCGCAACTATGTATGCGCGGGTTGTAGCCCATGAGTCCTTGGGCCAGCAACTCAGGCAGGCCCAAGGACAAAATTGGCAGGTGGCATTGTTGCCGCACCGACAGGCCCGTTCCTAGCCCAAAATTAGCACCCGTGTACTATCGGTCTCTTCCGTTTTTCCTGTAGATTAGTTGGAGGTGGCCCAATGCCACCTTCCGGAAACTCAACGCCATACCTTCGACTGGGTCATCATTTATATCACGTAGACCATTTGTATAGAACGCAACCTTCGTATCTTCCAAAATTCTCGCCTGTCAGACCATCAAGTGGCCACTAGAGCCAAAAAGAATATTGAACAGAGGGATTTCCTAAGATGTTGCTAATCTTGTAACAGTAATACTACCATTAAGATGTCCGGAAGGCCAGACGTCATGCTTAACTCACTGTCGCATGCGCCGCTCGTTTAAAAAAACAAAATCAACTCTCGCACGCCTCGTTCCCCTCTGTTTCGCTCCCGCACACGGTGCTTGGCTCTGCTCCCGCATGCGGCGCTCGAATGCCAGCCCTACCAGATGCAGCGTGAGACTGCCCTCTCCTGGTTTCGGCGCACGGCTGCCTGTGAGTCGCGGTGGCGCGGTTGCTGGCCCTGCCAGGCGCACAACCGCCTGGGAGTCGTGGCGCTCCGCTACCGACCCTACCAGGCGCGGCGCGAGGCCGCTGCCTCCCTGCCCCAGCGTGCGTCCACTACCTCCCTGCCCTGTCGTGTAGCCACCGCCGAGCCGCTGCCTACAAGCACCACCGGGGCACTACCTCGAGCGAACTCCACATGCCGATGAGCCTCCATTCTCCAAGCAGCAAGGAGATGTGTTGCGCTAAAATTGCATATTGCAAGCTCTGTTTAAAGTGTTTCTAATGTTTCAAAGGTATGTTGCAAGTGTTTCATACGGATGTTGCAAAAATAGATCGGGATATTGCACATGTTGCAATAGTTGTACACGTGTGTTGCAAGCTCATGTTCTCAATGTTTCATCTACTTTTTTCGATATATGTTGCAAGTATGTTTATTTAGATGTTGCATATGTTTTCACACATATGATGCAAATGTTTTATCTGTATGTTGCTACAATGGTTTCAAGTGTTTTCAGGTGTTTTTGCAAATATTTCAGACACATGTTTCAAACGTTTCATTTGTTTTCAGACGTATGTTGCATTTGTTACATCTGGATGTTTGAAAACTCGATTGAGTGTTGCATCTCCCTCCTCGTCTTTCTGCTATCTCGTCTCGATGTCAAGCGTGGGTGGGCCCCATGTGCTTGCGGGCGGTCATAGCAGGCGAGACGTGGGCGGGCAGGCGCGGGATGCGAGACAGGGGGCAGCGGCGTCGTCGTCCAGACGGGGGGCTAGCGTCCGGGGGCTAGCCACACCCATCTTGTAATTGCTTTAGCCCTATGTCATTTTAAGGGGATTTTACTCGTTTGTTTAACCCCCCTGCCCTGATTAGGTGTGGTGTGGACCCACCATTGTAACCAAAACCTTCTTTTCGTTTTTAATTGAATGGTAGAGGCCCCTTCCCTTATGTTTCAAGAAAAATTGAATGGGCACGTTGGGCCACGATCCAAATAGTTCATGACATTGAGACAACCTTATCAAAGAAGCATCTCCTCAAGATGCCACTAGTATATATTTTGGGAGCATGTACACAGGTATTCTTCTAGTGTTTTAGGTTTTTGAACCCTTGATCCTTCAGTGTTATTATAATAAATATTTTCACCGGTTTAAAAAAAATATTTTCACCACTAAATTGTTGATATACTTTTGAATTCGAATAAAACTTATTCTTGTTAGAATCAAGATTAGCCGAGGGTCCTACTAATCAGACCATGAGCTAAAATCGCACCGGCTTGTTATGTAATAAATTTATTGCCAAGTTGTACTTGTATACCAGTGCAGTCCTCGATTAGGGCAGCAAGATAAAGGGAACCTCTTTCATAATAATCAATGGAGAAACCAGTTCATGACATGATGGTTACCAACTCCTTACGACTTTAACCAGATATTAAAATGATATATATTTTCAAGGGTCCTCAAAGGAAGTAGTGCCGGAACTTGATATTTAATTCTACCAACACATGGACAGTATGAAAATTAAAGTTAAATATATTTATGAGTAAATATTTTTGTGCATCAAAATGAGAGAAAAATCTATCAATGTTGTATTTTATTCAATAAATAGAACATTGTTATATTGGTGTTAATATTAGCTTTATATTATAGTATTGTGGTTATCATAAAATAAAAATTGTAGCTTTATAGAAAATGGTACAACATAAAAAGATATATAACCTGTTCGCTTGGGCTGATCTGGCTGATTGAAAGTACTGCTGGTTGATTTTTTGTGAGAGAAAAACACTGCTAGCTGGCTGGCTGGCTGATTTGGCTGATAATCTCAAGCGAACAGGTTGATACTCAATCCGTTTCAAATTATAAGACATTTTGACTTTTCTACATTCATGATTTTTGCTACACATGTAAATATACACTATGTTTAGATACATAGTAAAAGCAATATATCTAGAAAAGTCAAAACGTCTTATAATTTGGAACGGATATAGTATTTATTAACATTATTATAGGAAATGTCATTGTATGAGAGGAGACGACGATGATATATATATATATATATATATATATATATATATATATATATATATATATATATATATATATATATATATATATATATATATATATATATATATATATATATATATATATATATATATATATATATATATATATATATATATATTGTACCACGAAGGATTCATCCACTTGGAATGAATAACATATATAATCATGAGCAAATTACTGAGAAATCGACAGGCTCTCCACTGAGTCAGCCTTATTTCCACCAAACTCAGGAAGGAAATTAACCTTAGGAATGAATGACAACATGGAGCGGTCATAAAGTAAAAAGGGAGTGGTAACAAATTAACAAAGAGCAGTTCATCACAAACAGCACAGGCATTGCAACCGGGTGACGACGGATTGATCGACGGGCTGATGGAGAGCCGCCGTTGGATTATTAATTATACGGAGGCCAGCGTGGCAGCATCGCTTAATTAGCCAATGTAGTAGAGGGGGTCAGGCAGCTTGAAGGTGCGCGCGCCCTCCGGCGCGCCGAGGATGTCGCTCCACTGGTCGCCGATGTTGCCGACGATGACGTACCCGGCGTCCTGCAGCTTCTGCCGCTCGCCGGACTTGTAGGCGATGGCGGTGGTCTTGAGCCCGACGGGCTTGAGCAGCAGGTCCATCCAGCCGGAGTAGCCCTGGCGGCGGAGGTTGGTGACCGTGATGGCCCTCTGGTCCTCGGTGCGGCCCGTCAGGAACACCGGCTTGATGCCGAGCGAGATGAGCTTCTTGAACAGCCGCTGCGTCTCCGGCAGCACCGGTGCGCTCCCCTCCAGTACGTACTCGTTGAAGCTCGTCGCGTTGTACGGCTTAGTGCTAGGCATTAAGATTGAAAAAACAATTAGCTAGAGGTTTAGTATAGTTGGGACCACGCGTTAGCCAGCAATATATTTTTCGTATTCTGGGTGAACACAGCAGGCAACCTGCTTTTGGATAGGACGCTATCAAGGTTCCAGAAATTGATAAGGGCTGTGTTTACTTCCTCAAAAAAAAAGTACTGTGCAGAAAAAAGATTCCCCGTCACATCAAACTTGCGATACATGCATGAAGTACTAAATGTAGATAAAATCAAAAACTAATTGTACAGCTTGGTTGTACTTTGCGAGACGAACGTTTTGAACCTAATTAGTCAACAGTGGGACACTATTTACCAAATAAAGCCAAAACGTGCTACAGTACTTTTTTTACACCTTTTCGCGGAACTAAACACACCCAAGGTTTCTGTAGCCAGAAAGCGTTGGCCAAGTGGACCAGTAAGGCTATCCGCACTCATGAACCTCTATATTCATCTTCTATACGTCCTAGTCAGCGAGATTCTCTTCTCTATACTCAATTCTTCCGCACCCATCCATCCCCTATATCATCTCTATCTACTGTGGGACCCACTTGTCACTTTATCTAAATATATCCATGTGTGATCTAGTTTTGAAGGATTTATTGAGACGAATTTAATTGTGCAATCGAAATTTAATTTGAATTTTTGGTTCGTGAGTTATAGTATTTTTTCTTTTGTTTAGCTAGTGGGGTCCGCACTGCTCACTGTAGAGTAAACACTGTACTACTCTAAATATAGAGTGGGAGAAAAAATAGAGTATCATTTTAAAGTATCCCGTGCAGCAGTTTTTACTCTATATTCATACTCTAAAGATTTAGAGTATTCTTTAGAGTATCCACTGCGGCTAGTCTAATACATCTGCTGCACGTACTCTGCACGCGTACATGGTCCTACTCTGATCTGGCATAATCTCATCGACGTTGCCGTCTGGCATTGTTTTGCTCGGCACATGCCGGAAACCTTCTGGTCCGAACGGGCGGACCGGATGCACGCGCCGAACAGCGTTCCCGCCCATGTTTCCCGCCTAAAGCCTCCATGAGATCCGACCCGACGCAGCAGCGTGTCCAGGTTCCCGCTGAAAGCTCCGCCCCGACACAGTATCTCGATCCCGTGTCCAGGTACAGTACGTGTACGTTAGTTTCTGTTAGTTTCTCTTCTCTGTTTTTTTTTTCCTATTCTTCTTATCTCTTTTCTTTTTTCTTTTCTTTTTTTCTTTTTCTTTTTCTTTTCTTTTCTTTTTTCTATTCTTTTTTCTTCTTTTCGTATTTTATTTCTTTTTCTTTTCTATTTTTTTCGTGCTTCATTTTCAATTTTTATTTATTTTTTGTTTTATGTGATTTTTTATTATTCATTATTTTTTATATTTATATTTTCTATTTTCTATTCCTTTTTCTTTTTCATTTTTCTTATTATTTTTAAATGTTCGTGTGTTGTACATGTTCTATTTTTATCTTTTCTTTTTCTTTTCTGTTGAATTCTTTTTATTTGTTTTATTTGTTTCTTTTCTAATTATGTTTTTCTTTGATTCATTTTTTTATATTAATATTTCTTTATTTTTTTTCCTTTTCCTTTTTCTTTTTTCTATTCATGCATCATTCATTTTTTATTTTCTTTTTATGTTTGATGTGTTTATTATTATTTTCATTTTTTATATTTTTAACTTTCTTTTATTTTTTTTTCTTTTCTTATTAATTTTTGTGATGTTCTATGTTGTTTTTCTGTGATGTTCATGTATATACATATGATGTTCTATATTTTTTTATGTTTACATGTTATACATATGATGTTCTGTGATCTTTTTTTTATGTTCCTGTGGTATGCATGTAATGTTCTATGTTGTATTTTGTGATGTTTACGTAATATACATATGATGTTCTATAATATTTTTAAATTTTACACAGTATACATGTGATGTTCTATGGTGTATTTAGTGATGTTTATGTAATATATGTGCGATGTTCTATAATGTATTTTAGTGATGTTCTATGGTGTATTTAGTGATGTTCACTTAATATACATGTGATATACTATATTGTATTTTATAATGTTTGAAAAGTATCCATGTGATATTTTTTTTTCTCTATTATGTTTTTTCTTATGCTTTTGCTCTAGATTTTATTATTATTTATTTATGTTATGTATTTATTTATTTTTATGTCATATTATCATGAAACAAAAACTAGAATATTGTTCTTCTAAACTTAGAATATTTTTCTGTTGAAGACGGAACATTGTTCTCTGAACCTAGAACGTTGTCTCTGCTCAATAATGTTTTATCTTTATAAGATAAATGTTCATTAATAAAATTTTATCTAAATATATCCATGTGAGATCTTGTTTTAAAAAGTATATCGTAAGAAACGCGATAGTGCAATCGGAATTTAATTTCGATAGTTGATTTAGCCGCTATGACTTTTTGTTTACTTCAAAAAACAATGGACATATGCTGATGTCAGCAATTTTGGATTATCCTGCATGCTACACCCAGCCCAATAAAGAGAGCACCCGTTGTCAGTTAGAGAAAAAATTGCCGCGCTTTTGAGCCAGCCAGGGCGCTCCTTTGGCGGGCTGCCAGGGCGCGAAAATTATTTTGGCGGCCGGCGCGCGCGTTCCATCCGAACGCGCGGACCCTAGCACGCCCCGACACATGCTGCCCTTGTGGCCTTGTCCAGCACGGTCTGTGCCCCTTCGTTTGAGATAGAGGACACAGAGAAAGGACAACCATACATCACATGTTTCTCAGAATGTTTTCTACTGGATTACTGCCACATGGCCATAAATATGCAATTACGTTTGCAACATATGTAATATGTAAATATAAGAGTTTCTAAGTTTGACCTAAGTCAAACTATTACTGCAAGTATGATTAAGTTAATAGAAAACAACAACATTCCCCCTGTTCGGCTGAGCTTATCAGCACGGCTTATCAGCCGTGGAACAGTGTTTTTCTCTCACAGCAAATCAGCCACAGCCGGCTTATAAGCCAAAAAACAGCCTGCCGAACAGGGCAATTTATGAATGATACCAAACGAGCATCATGAGATCCATTAAAAGATGTATCTTTACATTTTTTCTTCTTTGATGTCAGAGATAGTAAGGCTCAAAATTGGTCAAACTTTCAATAGTTGCACTTAGAATAGAATCAGAAACGTTTGTACTTTTGGATGGTGGGAGTAGACTGTTTTATTTTTTTTCTAAGTCGAATTTATCTAATATTAAACAATAGAAGTTTATATATAAAAAAATATATCAACATCTATAATATCACAAAGATGCACTATAAAGATGGTGGCATATTTTGTTCTATATAAAATTTTAAACTGCTTCCACCTTGAAATGGACGGAGTAGCTAGCGTTGAAGTAATTTGTGCAAATAAAAAAACATTGTTCGTGTTCAAATATGCTGGATTTTATATATGCGTCATTTTAAGTTGGACTTTTAGTGGCAGATGGCTTAAGATAACCGTCTCTAGAAAAAATATATAGGACTAGTGACATAACCCACCGCCAGTAAAAATATCTATTCTTGTACTAGCTAGTACTCCCTCCATTTTAAATTATAAGTCATTCTAAGAATCTTGAAAAGTCAAAACATTTCAAGTTTGACCAAATTTTTTTGATAAGATAATAATATTTATGATACTAATTAAGCATTATTAGGTTCTTCACTAAGTATATTTTCATAGTATTATTTATTTGATGTCATAAATCTTTGTAATTTTTTTTATAATTTTAGTCTGAGATCCTTTGACTCCAATATTCTTCGAATAACTTACAATTTGGGATGTATGGAGTAGTACATTAAATCAACCATTAGTAAAAACAGGAGCATTTGTACCAACGGCCATGTTGTATAAAACGCAACTGAAATGAGTTTTTTCACTAGCGATTCTTGTGTGTTGGCACCGCCCCCCCCCCATGTCATAAATCTTTGTAATTTTTTTTATAATTTTAGTCTGAGATCCTTTGACTCCAATATTCTTCGAATAACTTACAATTTGGGATGTATGGAGTAGTACATTAAATCAACCATTAGTAAAAACAGGAGCATTTGTACTAACGGCCATGTTGTATAAAACGCAACTGAAATGAGTTTTTTCACTAGCGATTCTTGTGTGTTGGCACCGCCCCCCCCCCCCCCCCCCCCCCCAAAAAAAAAAAAAATCACTGCACTAGCGTCTACTTTTGTACATCGTCAGTGAAAGACTACGTAGCTCTAATGAAAACCGTTTCTATATTAGTGGGCCTAGCGTACTGTACGTTGTACTAGCAAATTATTGTGGTATTACCTCAGGCTAGCTAATTCTTAGGTTCCCACTTTCAGTACTGATACGTACGTATGTGTAATTCCCTGCTTAGCGTATACGTATAGAAGTACGTCAGCAGCGAGCAGCACTTTGTGCCGTTAATTACACGGGTAAATAAAAAATCACTATTAAACAACGCATGTACACGTACGTACCCGAAGCCATGGGTGGCGTAGTAGGGGAGGTTGGAGAGGGACGTCTCGTCGATATCGAACACCCACACCTCCTTGCCGTTGCCGCCGAGCCTGAGCGCCTCGGCGTACGCGATGGCCTCGTCGACCACGACGCGGGAGTCCCGGCGGTAGTGCCCGCCGAGCATGTAGTGGCCGACGTAGCCCTCGCAGCTGGCCGGCACCGTCGTCCAGTCGCGCTTGTTGTACGTCTCCACGGCCAGGCGCCAGCTGTCGCACGGCACGCCGGCGCGCCGGCCCAAGTCCCCGGCGGAGCCGAGCAGCGGGTGCAGCGCGTGGATCAGCGGCGCCGACACGTCCTCCTTCAGGCGCTCAGCCGCCGCCTCCACGTCCTGCGCCGTCGGCAGCATCCGGAGGCGGCTCAGCGGCCCCCACGCGCTGCCGCCGCCGGAGCTGCCGGCCACGAGGATCATAAGGAGGACGAGCTTGGCCGTGGCCATGGCCATGCGCCACGCACTCGATCTGCTTGCTAGCTAGCTCTAGCCTCTACTACCACCTGGGACTGGAGGAGGAGAGAACTGTGCCCTGTTCTGCCATCCACAGGCGTGGTTGTGTGTACTTTTATAGAGCGTGCGTGTTTGCTTGCTCGGTCGCGGTAATGTTGAGGGCCCACATGTCATCGGCCCAGCGCGTGAACCACGTGGAGTACGGTGACTGACGTTGAGGGCAGGTCTGGACGTGCGCGATGGGACAAATGGTAATGGACGAGCGCGGCCGTGTACCCTCTTTTTTTTTGAGATGCGGAGGACAGGCACAGTATGTATGCATGCATGCAAAAGGTCAATAATGCAAGGCTAGATGCGTACGCACGCCCACGGAGAAGACAGTGACTTTTAGCCTTCATTATTGGAGTGGCACGACCACGAGCACGACCACGACGAAATTTGGCAAAACGTACTAGCGGACAGCTAGCTCATCGTTGTTGGGTCCCCGTGACCTCTGGATTTGCTCTGAATATGGTTAAGAGCATCTCCATCACATTGATTTAAATCCCGTTATAGCTGCTCATAGCTGATATAGAGCACAACCACTATAGGCCATAGCCGGATATTTTGAACATTGGTACAAACTCGGGTGTGTGTAATATTGGTTCATAGGTGTATTCTACTGCTACATAAATTAATTTTAGCCGTGACCAAAATCAATTAGTAGATGCAGTTTTTGAAAAAACACATGTACCCAAGGGCCTCAAATCAAGTATTTCTAGATGAAGGTATTGCAAGGCACCTAAAAGTCAATTTCTAGAATAGATCAGTAAGGTTGCTCTCCCTAGATATCTCACCAACTACCCCCTAAATATATAGATAATAATGGTATATATTGCAAGGCACCAAAAAATCAATCCTAGAATGGATTGGAAAGGTTACTCTCCATCTCACGAACTACATCTAGATATATATTTATTTATTCAATTAAAATATGTGCCCTTGTATTCTGGAGGAATTCGAGCCTATGACCTCAAACTTCGCACGAGCCCTCTTTGCCGCAATGCCACACAATCATTTGTGACTGAATATAGGACGCTATTCTTTTATATTTACTCCTATACGTCCTTTTCTTGAATATTTTTAGAGCTACAATTTCAAAATTGGCCAATATAAAGTTTTAGATCCCGTCAAACACTACACAGTATTGTTATAGAGTATGTATTCCCAAAGTTGTTTGAAAAATTCAAGGACTTGAATTTAAAAAGTCTAAAAACTTAAAAGGTTTATTTGAATCAGATCTCAAATAACAAAGGTTACTGGCTAGAAAGCTTTAGATCTCATCGAGTTTTACAATTCAATGACATAACTTGTCTTTATCTGATTTCATTTGAAAAGGCTATAAGTTTATTTTTGTACAACGACTATTTTTAGAGACATCCCACCATGCTATTAACATCTATAAGACGATTTGTAAACACCAAACCCTCTTTAGAATTAGTATCTCCATTTTCAAGGACCATCAATGTTACCAACCATCCCTAGCACTGATTACCATCCAGAGCATCCTTCACCAAACGTTTGTTAACTTGCCTCAAACTAATAAGAGCAACTTTGGCCTTTAAAATCATTAAGTATTTTTCTTAAAACTTCTCTGTCATGTGACGGTACTCATGATACGCACGTATATGGGTTGACGCTGTATGTAGTCCAACAGAAAATACTTTTTATCTGGGCGATCCAACTTGGCTGCATTCATTTGTATTAGGGGAACCTATGTATTAGCAAACGTTTCTGCGCGTTGTAACGAAACCCCAATACATATAGGAATCAGACTTTGTATCATTGTTAGAGATGCGAGTTCTTGAACTCGTATGAGCAAGGGTCTTAAGTCTTGGTCACATACAAGATATGTAGGCCGCGACACAATAGTATTGAAATCGGACTCTGTATTTATGATCGTTAGATGTGAGTTGTTCTGACTCTCCACCGTCCGAGTAGTTAGGAAGAGATGAACGAAAAAATGGGTGGAGAGAAACGTTGCCTCTTTATATTAGGCCCTTGTTTAGTTCTCAAAATATTTTACAAAATATTTCAGATTCCCGTCACATCGAATCTTTGGACACATGCATGAAGCATTAAATATAGATAAAAAATAAAACTAATTATACAGTTTAGTTGTAAATCACGAGGCGAATCTTTTAAGCCTAATTAGTCCATGATCGGACAATAATTGCCAAATAACAACGAAAGTGCTATAGTAGCACTACAGTTACATTTTGCAAAATATTTTGGGAACTAAACAAGGGCTAGGTATAGATATAGACAAGCACAATTATTTATCTTTCTTTTGCCTTATGTAATAATCTTGGATCAGTAACAGCGTGACTCCATGATGCATTCCTCCCGTCTCGTCTTTGATCTCTCGTCCGATCCTGGAATCAGTCATGTATTATTATTCTGCGCCCGCCAACACCTTTTTCCTTAGCATCTGCATGCACTGCTACAGCGTGTGCTATAAGCAGCTGAGGGAGTTTCTTCGAAATTCTATGTTCTGATGATAAAATGTGTCTCACAAAGTTGTAGGGTTGTATATCAGATGTCCCGATGCGCTCATTATTGGGAGTGTGTCTGATCTGAAAGTAGATTCTAGAAATTAAGTGAAAAGAGCTAAAGACTAGCATAGATTATATTCCCGCACAAAGAAACTTTATTATACAAGTACGTGGAAAGAAACATGAAATATATTTTGAATCCAAAATAGAACTAGTTTGGCTACATTCCCCAATTTACATAGTTTGGGAGGAATTGAATTGTTATGGGTGGAACTCATTATGTTCAAGAAAAATAAAGAAAAAAATGTTGCTGGTTTAGCCTATTCCCTCCATCCTAAAATAAGTGTCATTCTAGCTTTCCATGGAGTCAAGCTCTTTTATTTTGACCAAATATATACAAGAAAATATTAATATTTGTATTACATAATTAGTATCATTAGATAGATAGATGAATCTATTTTATAATAAATTTATTTGGAGGTACAAGTGTTGCTAATATTTTTTACGAAACCTAGTCAAATTTAAGAAAGTTTAACCCACACGAATATAATAACGACACTTATTTTGAGATGAATGGAGTATACGCTATAGTCAGTACACATCACAGTCACCACCAACTATTTTTCTTTTAAAAAAAACAACACAACACTGGTCTCCGAGTGTTTGTGCCATATATGTCCAGTTTGGCGAAGCTTTCTGGCCTATAGAGAATTTTTGGAGCTATGTTAAAAAAAAATGGACCATCCATAGATAGATATGGAATGATGAAAAAATAGAAAGTACTCCCTCCGTATTGGATTTAGAAGTCGTTTTGGACAAGATTTGGGTCAAACATTGGGAATGACGTAAAAATTATATGAATAAATTTGTCTTGAAAAATACTTTCATAAAAGTATACATATATCACTTTTTCATAAATAATTTGTATAAAAACAAGAGATCAAAATTATGTTTTGGAGACCATGTCGTTGTCCTAAACGACTTCTAAATCCGATGCGGAAGGAGTACTTAAGAAAAGTAAAACTAAAAGTACTGATAGTACTTTTCAACCACCGTAACAAAGCTTTAATAGTGCCACGTGGATACATCCTTATTCCTTGTTTGGTTGATGAGCTAGTGCCACGTGGAGTCTCGAGGTTTCACATTTTAGGGTTCAAACTCAAATATCTGACTCAGCATCGGACTCAGCTGTACCAAAGGGAGCTCCATGAAATCTGGCCATGCATTCCGATCGTCAGTAGAAGAACTAGGGAATTTTAAAAATCCTCGAGACCATATGCATCCTACGTATAGGAAATTCAAAGGAATTTGATTTGAAATGTGCTCGACTAGCTTGTCGATTTTCGTGCGTGGCCTAGTGAGCTCCTCGTGGTCGGCCGGGCGCATCTAATCTAGGCATCTAGCTGCCGGTGGGTGGTCGCGGGGCCACGGCCACCGTAGTTCGACGGAGCGACAGGACGCTGCGGGCGCATCCGATCCGCCGAGTACCGGCATATCTGCGTGGGCCAGGCCAATAATGCGAGGCCTGCCGGCGTGTTGCATGCATTGCACTGTCTGCTCGTGACTGATTTGGGGGGGGGGGGGGGGGGGGGGGGGGGCGTTGGTGTTCAGATGCAAAAGCTTTGAATTCGGCTTATGTAACATTTTTGTTTGTATTTGACAATCATTGGTCAATCATGCACTAATTTAGGCTGTGTTTAGATCACTTGAAAAGTGCACTATGCAAAAAAAGATTCCTCGTCACATCAAACTTACGATACATGTATGGAGTACTAAATGTGGATAAAATCAAAAACTAATTGTACAGTTTGGTTGTACTTTGCGAGACGAATGTTTTGAGCCTAATTAGTCAATGGTTGGACAATTATTACCAAATACAAACGAAATGCTACAGTGCATTTTGGCACTCCAAAATTTGAATATAAACACAGCCTTAGTTTAAAAGATTCGTCTCGTGATTTATAATAAAACTGTGCAATTATTTATTTTTTTATCTATATTCAATACTCTATGCATGTATTCAAAGATTTGATGTGATGAGACGAAAAGTAAAAAATTTGAAATTTTGAAGGCATCTAAATAAGGCGGTTTGTACTAGCAGGCACCCGTAGATAGCACAGTAATCATGCGCTTTTTGACGTTCACTGTTTTCTAAAAAGGAGTTTCCTCCGCCTTTAAGAAAGCGGTAAAACTATCGAAAGGTACACTGGGACACCAAGTTAGGCCTAGTTTAGGTGCCCGATTCGGGACACTGAATTGCTACAGTGCGTAATAAATGCGTATTGTAGCAATTTTGTTTTTATGTAGTAAAAATTGTCTAATTTTTTATTAATTAGGCTTGAAATATTCGTCTCGCAAAGTACAATAAAATTGTGCAATTAGTTTTTGATTTTATCTACATTTAGTACTCCATACATATGCCGGCATTTCGATGTGATGGGGAATCTTCTTTTTGCATAGTGAAATTTGAGGATGAATCTGGGTATCTAAATAAGGCCTTACACGAAAACATTACATGTCTTAATCATACACTATCCTGTTATAATTACATTCAACCAATATCTGAAACAGGACAGGTAGCTGGTCTAAGGCCTTTCATCTAGTCGAAGACGATCTCCTTGATCTCATCCACGCGTTCTTTCAACTTTGGCTTAAGCATGAGAGACCAGTTCTACAAAAATGGTAGAGTCGAAAACATCACGTCAGAAGGGTTGTTTGGTAAAATCTTCTGGATCGCTATCTTGTTGTGTCCGGTCCAGATGGCGTAAGCAAGGTCCACGAAAAGAAAAAAAAACGATGTTGTTTGAGGGAGATGAAGCTTACTATGGATCCACCTTCGCATGAAGTTAGACCTCGACACAAGATGAGAGAACGGCCTCAGGATGCACCATGCAAGTCTCGTTACTCGTTTAGAGGACATGTCAAGAAAATGTGACCGATTTTTTGCAAAAAAAAGTGATCGATGTTTTCAGGCTTGCCACATAAACACCAATTCACATCTCCTTTCTAGCATTTCCTTTAGTACTATCGCAGCTTGAAGTTTATTGTTAAGAAGTTGCCATAAAAAGACTTTGGGCCTGTTCCCTTCTAATTTAAGTGGGTTGTTTGGGCTGCTACGGAAGAGCCCAGCTGTTCGGCTGCATGCCTACTGCATGTCCTGCTTGGTGCATCTTCTTTCCTCTAGCTGTATCTGCTGCAGCTGCTACGACCAGTGGCGGATGCAGGATGAAAATCAAGGGGGGGCTAAAACCATGGAGATGTTGATTTGCACGAAGATTTAACAGTGATTTGATGTTTTTGCTACAGTGTTTTAATGTTAAATCCAGTCATTAGGGGGGGGGCTGGAGCCCACCCAGCCCCCCCTGTAGATCCGCCGCTGGCTACGACATTGATGGGGCAGCTCCTGCAGCTGCAGCCAGCTGCCCTTTGATTTTATATAGAAATCCTCCATTTCTAAATACAATTTTTTTATCACGCAAAAGGTTTGCATGTCTTTATATTAAGAGACAATAGTTTGATTACAACGGGGATGACCTAAGGATTTTCAATCGGTTCATGGTCTCCCTGACACAACGCACGCTTAGCCTATTACTCGCTGTAGAAGACAACCGAGGTGCTTGGTGCCGGCCTGCACCCACTGCTCGGCTTGATGCTTGATGACTGCCATCGGTGCTTGGACAATGTTTGCTCCCCGGAAGCACCTCGTATTCCTTTTTTTCCAAAGCTCCCAAGCAATCAAGGCAAAAAGAGAGTCTGAGCTGCTTCTACAATTTTCTGTCCACTGTGACCGCCAAGGATCCCACCAAGTCAACGATGGAGTCAGATGGCAAGAGCTGATGTGCCTCACCCAGTGCCATGCGGACGCCGCACCAGACTTGCCTGGAGAAAGAGAATGTAACCACAATGTGATTGATCGTCTCTGGCTCTTGGTCGCAGAGGAGGCATGTGTCACGTGTGTCAAGGGTCTTCTCCAGTCAGCGGTCCAGTGTCTTCGCCGAACAGCAAGCCACAAGAATAGCTTCACTCTTAGGGGCGCCCATGACTCCCAAATCCTGATGCAGCCCGGTACCGGGTGAGAGGCTGAGTGGAGCACTTCATACGCCGAATGTACTGTGAAATTCCCGTCTGATGCCCATCTCCAAATGAGCTGGTCGGGTGCATCTGTAAGTGCCATTCCCTGAATGGCCCTCCAAATGCGGAGGCAGTCGGCGATGACTGGGACAGAGAGGCCTCCCTTGATCTATCGTACCCAATTCCTGTTGGTGAGTGCCTCGGCGACCGTCTGTCTGTTTACCACACGCGCGGGTATGAGCTTGAAGAGGGTTGGCGCCATGGCTCTAATAGAGACTCCATTGATCCAGCTGTCCACCCAGAATAATGTATCTTTGCCATTGCCGATGATAGTGTAGGTGGACGCGCGGAAGAATGCGCAAGCTTGATCTGTCATCTTCAATGGTAGCTCAGTCCAAGCTCTCTCCTGGTCAGTGTTCTGCAACCATAGCCACTTGGCTTCGAACGCTGTCGCGGCCAACTATAAGTTGGTGATGCCCAGTCCTCTGATTTCTTTTGGCCGGGTGTAGGTCTTCCATGCTACCATGCATTTCCCCCTGACGGCACCATCTTTCCTGGCCCACAAGGACCTTCTACAGATGGAGTCAATTTCTTTTCTTGCCCATGGTGGAAGGCCGTCGGCAATCATGCAGTAAACTGGGATTGTTGAGAGGACCGATTTGATCCAGGTCAACCTGCCATTTCTTGCCATCAGTGGCCCATGGCAAGCCGGCAACCTCCGTGCTACTGCATCCACCGCCCGACGGATAGCTGCCTTCGGTACCTTTGATGTGCTCAGAGGCAGCCCCGAGTAACAGATTGAGAAGGTCGTGATCTAGCAGCCCAGGATCTGCTGGACATCGTTGAGTGCGTCTTCGGAGGCATAGATGTCTGTGATTGAGCACTTCGCCATGTTGATCCGCAGGCCGGATGTATCTCCAAAAAATTGGAGAATTTCTTTGATTGCAGTCGCCTCGTGCACATCTAGACGAGCAAACAGGATGACATCATCAGCGTAGATGCTACACTGAGCAGTCCTAGTTCTCGCGCCCTAGTGAACATCCAACTAACCACTTCCATGGCAAGGATGAACAGGAGTGGCGATAGGGAGTCCCCCTGCCTGACGCCGCGCCTGTGCATGATTGGCGGTCCTGGCTGTGCGTCTTCGGAGGCATAGATGTCTGTTGAGCGTAATGCGTGACGATGCCGTGGTTAAGACCCCTGCGATCCATCGGCACCAGCATGGCCTGAACCCCATAGCCTGCATGACATCGAGTAGGAACGGCCTGGCTACCATGTCAAATGCCTTGGAGACGTCCAGTTTCAGCAGCAGCTTGGGGATCTTCTTCTTTCGAATGAGTACGGCTGCTCGCTGAACGTACTTGAAGTTGTCATGGATTGAGCGTCCCCAAATGAATGCGTTCTGATTTGGGGAGATGAGTTCCTGCATCCTTGGTGCAAGACGCAGTGCAAGGATCATGGATAAGTAGCTTGGCAAAACTATGAATCATTGTGATCGGCCTGAAGTCCGCTAGTTCAGAGGCGTCTGCACGTTTGGGCAGCAGGACGATGAGGACACTGTTGAGTCGACCAAACGCTTGACTATCGCTGAAGAGCATAGTGTTGATGCCAGCAGTAGTGTCGTACTTGATCACCGGCCACGAGGCTTTGTAGAATGCGCCCGTGAAACCGTCAGGGCCCGACGCTCGGTCTGACGGCATTTCTCTGATTGTTGTCCACATTTCTTCCTTAGAGATCGGCTGGTCCAGCGACATGAGTTCATGGTTGACAATGCCAAGCTCTGCTAGATCGATCATTCCATCCAGCTGACCCGGACAACCAAAAACCTGGACGAAGTGGTCATGCAAAGCATTTGCCATGGCATGTTGCATCGTAATGGTGACCCCATCCACTTTGAGGATTGTTATGAAATTTTGCCTCTGTCGTCCCCGGGTGAGCATGTGCAAATACTTGGTGTTGGCATCCCCTTCGGCCAGATAGCGAACTCTTGCATGCTGGCGAGCTATGGTGCGCTCCAGTGACGACAGCCCCAGGCACCGCTGTTTGAGCTCAGAGCGCAGTGCCCGTTCTTGAGGCGTCAGGGTCCAGAAATCGGCAGCTTGGTCGAGCCTCAGTATGATCGCTCTTGCCATAAGAAGCTGCTCTTTGATGATTCCGATCCTCCGTGCTGACCAGCTTTTGCGTTCACTGGCCAAGCATTTGAACATTGCGTCGAGTTGCCTGATCGGGTCGGTGATGGAGTCCAGACATGTCTAAGCTCTTTTCAGCGCTTCCTAGTAATCAGAGAATTTTGGCCAGAAGTTCTCAAAGTGAAACCTCGGCTTGACCGTCATTGATAGATTTGTTTGTAACATCAAGGGACAGTGGTCGGATGCATCAGACGCCATCGCCTGCAGATGGCAGGAAGGGAACCGCTCTTCCTAGTCCAGTGATGCCAGCGCTCTTCTCGTTCGTTGCTCCATGTGTATCTTCGGCCGTGGAGGTGGATGTCCAGCAAATCCAGTTCAGCGACAGCTCGACGGAAGCGGCACATTGTTCGTCGGTTGATGCGGCTGTTGTTTTTGTCTGATTCATCTAGGATCAGGTTGAAGTCGCCAATTACAACGCATGGACCCGGACACTGATCTCTGATCGCCGCGAGTTCCTCCAGGAACAAACTCTTCTCGGCTTTGTCCTGTGGCCCGTATACCATGGTGAGCCACCATGGCGCGGTTGTGGCATCATGACTGCCAACCTTGCCCGCCGCAGCTAGCTGGGCAGCATCTGTGTGCACTGCCACCGTCACGGAGTAACAACCAATGTGCGCGTCAGTAAGCGCCACGTCCGGTCCTCTCGCAGCAACCAGAACCCCGCCCCTCGTGTTTGCAGTAGGCACGTATGCGAAGTCGACGTAGTTCAATCCAAGCATGGAAGATACAAGCCATTGGCTTACTGATTGTAGTTTAGTTTCTACTAGGCATACTATGTGAGCCCGAGCATCAGCCACTGGCGTCCTTACATTGTCTCTATGGGCTCTGGAATTGAGCCCGCAGACGTTCCAGCAAATGATTGTTGTATTATCCATGGTGATGATCGACAAGGAACCTGCGTTTGTTCGCCCACTCCTACAACTGCCCTGTACCGCGACCTTCTTGAAAGGGAGAAATTTTGATATTTAACCTTGTATTCGCATACCCCTCAAGATTTGACATCAAATTCGTAGGCCTTTTGAAATATAACCCTGCGCCTACGAATTCCTTTGAAATTTAGGATTTTTGAGGATATCTCCCTTTTAGTAATTCAAAGGGCCTCTTTTCATTGTTTGGGACACGCGAAAAGACCAGACTGCCCCTCTCTCTAAATGAACTGAGTCGCACCACTCTCCCCTATTTCCCGTCGCGCCTCGCAGAGAGCCACGACTCGCACGGAGCCGCGACCGCACACCAAGACCGCCGCCATGCGAGCTCCCTGCCGCAGCCGCAGAAGGCTACCGCTGGCCGGGTCCCACCGCGTTGGCGAATGCCCTGCACGTCCTCTGCCTCGTCATCCCCACCTCCGGCTGCCCCGTCCGCCCCACCTCTGTTCGCCCCGACAAGATTGAGCTAGGGTTTGGGGGGGCCTACACCGGCCAACAACAGGTCGCACTCCACTGCCTGGTGGGTGAAGGGGCCGGCCAACAGCAGGTCGCCCTCCATGGCGGCTCCTCCAGGGTAAGAGCCCCAATCCCAAACCTTTTCACTGTACTGCATATTTAGGGTTCATGGTGATTTGGGTGCACAATCTAAGTTGTGTCCTTTTATTTTTTTTGTTGGTACCTGGTAGAATCGATCCGGATCCAAATGGAGCATTTAGATTGTGTGTTCAGTTTTCTCCGTTCACAGCTAAGTTGAATGATGGCTGCTCTGTTGATGTGCTACGCAAATGTGATGAATGGGTTGTGGATTTTCGATATTATACTCTAGAGATGCTACGAAGTGATATGAAAGCTAGGGTGAATTGGGGAAGTGGGCAGCAGCCTGTGATAAATGAATTTGATATGAGTGGTGGTGGAGAAAGGAAGTTGTTGGATGATACAGATCTATCACTTGCATTTGCTGAAAATATGGATGATAAGAAGTTGTTCTTGTTTGTTGATGTTGAGGACAAACCCGCAGAAATGTTTTGCAACTCAGCTGTTACAGAGGCAACAGTGAGTAATGTGGGCCATGATAATGCCACAGAACCTGGAGAATCGAGCAATCAGCTCACTACAAGCCCCAGAGCAGTGACAAGAAGGTAAAAATGATTTA
The DNA here is from genome assembly GCA_038087645.1 of Saccharum hybrid cultivar R570. Classification (NCBI taxonomy): domain Eukaryota; kingdom Viridiplantae; phylum Streptophyta; class Magnoliopsida; order Poales; family Poaceae; genus Saccharum; species Saccharum hybrid cultivar. The sequence goes on from JAQSUU010000423.1 coordinate 1,809,492, forward strand.
CTCTATACGTGCTTATCTTAGGCCATGTACTAAACCGTTCCATTACCTATGATATTCAGTCAAATAGGAGAAGGACCAAGTAATATTATGACCACTCCAAGGAAGAGTCCAAGGAAGAGGCCAGGTCTCAAGAGAAAACTCACTCCAAGGAAGGGGAAGAACATGGATGTTTGAATAATCTTACACCAATGTTATGAGACTTTTGTTTGTTCATATTCCCGGCCATCTTTTGTGTATGTGAACTTTGTAGTCTTAAATTGGCTAGATGATTCTACTCTCTCTATGTAATCTTATGTGAACATGTACTCTTATCAAATTGGCTAGATGGTTGAACTGTCGACGTGCACGCAATATTTATTAAATTGTATGGCTGTTTTTATTGTCTATGCTGAAATTTTATTATAATTTATCACATTTATTTTGACCAAAATATTAGACCTGTGCAAAATTTTAGTCTTGGGGAGCATGGGAACTGTTGGGAAGGAGAATGGAATGGCTGAGAACGATCTCGGGAAAAAAACACGTGAACTAATGCAACCAAGGGGCTGGGCATGTGTCTAGGCCACCTGAATAAAGAGAGGGGTACTATCGTCTTTTCTGGTGTCCTAAACAGTGCAAAAGGAGGGCTGAAATTAGAAATCCTTCGAAATCCTAAATTTGAAAGGAATTCACAGGCGCAGGGTTATATTTCAAAAGACATGCGAATTCGATGTCAAATCTTGAGGGGCGCGTGAATACATGGTTAAATATCAAAATTTCTCCTTGAAAGGCGGTGTGAATTCTCAAGTCCTCGTCCTATTTCATCCTCAGTAATCAGTGTTTGGGTTCGAAGATCATGTCTTCCCATTATTCCATCAATTGCTCCCATGGATTCCTTTCACTCTCAACTAACGATGTTCTGAAATTAATCTGCCAACCCTCTTTAGACCAGTGTGCAGCCACCGTCGACACTGGTCTATCCGATATTCCTGTACAATAATCAGAAATCAGGATTAGGTCCTTTAGTGGAATGTTACCCACACACACACGTCCTACCAAAAGAAAGTTTTGCAATCATTCTTCGCCTTGAAAATGGTGCCCCATTTAGAGAGATGTTTGACTTTACGTAACCCCTGCTAGAATTGAGATGAGGCTTTAATATTAGAGGTAAAAAAAGTTCCTATCTGACATAGAGGTTGTTTGGTTCACAGCCGTACTCTGCCACGCACAAACGAGGTGACTCCACCAAAATGAGAGCAATTGTTTTGTTGGCGACGCAGGCAAGGCAGCCACAAAAACTCGCTGAAGAAGCATCGTGGAATCTCGCCACGAAGTATGACGTGCCGAGAAACTTTGCCAAACTTGTGACGCACCACACCTTGCACTTGGCGAGCGGTGGCTGGCATCCAAACACGTTCGTATACTTAGCTCAGAATTCTGTAGCATGCATGCATCGCAATAGAATATACAACTTGTAGCATGGCACCTAAAGAAGTTGTGGTTATAAGATTTATACAATGATCTTGTCATATGTATTGATGTCTTGAATTGAACTCTATACATGCACTGTTCGAAATGTGATCTCATGTTATATTTAAATTATGCTAGCTTTGGATTGAAAACATACTCATATGTTGGATTTTGAGTAGAAATGTAGACGACAAAAGTAGATGTGAACTGAGAAGAGTGTGGTTTTTTTGGTAAGATATCGTGGTGGAATTTTCTTCTTTTTTAATATTAGGTATATAGATTGTTGTCGGCTTAATTGTCGCTGCTACTCCAAAACGTGAAAGCACGTGCATATTGTTCCATCCGTTTATGGCTCCAATTCGCATTTGAATATAGTGATAAAATTTGTTGTTACGTGGGCCATTTCTTTTAGGGACCCACCATAATTGCTTCAATTTTTTGTAGAGTATATGCACAAACTGTTGGAAGTTAAAAGTGATCTCAGACCTATGGACTGTATCTCTGTGGAGTCAAGACCCTAACTATTTCTGTGGATGATTCAAGGGGAGTACGTGACTCCCGTAAGTACTGCAATTGAAGCATCCAAACTGATCGAGATCATAGCCTCTCGTTACACAGCGCCAATAAGAGGACGGCTCATACCTATTGAACCAATGTTAGAGGAATAGCCAGCCTAACGAACCTCGTCCTAAGATTCGATCATCAAGGTGCTGGAGTGACTACAAGGACACCACCACTGATATCACGCTGTCATCCCTGATTCCTCGATCGCTGGCAATCAGGAGAAGTCATCGATCGGAATCTTCCTCACAAGCGTCAAGAGGAGGAGGAGGGCATCGTCGGACAATCAGTCAACAGCCTCTGTTATGAGTCTAGGACAACCGATGGCTGACTACCCTCATGATTATGGTTAGTCACTAATCCATCTTAGATTATTCGGTGTTCACGCTAACAAGATTAGAGATCATGTGGTGGTTCAGCCTCTAATTCTCCAATACACACAAATAATAGTTTTGCTCGATTTTTACCTTCTACCTTTAGCACACTCCTAGCAGCCATAAAAGATAGCAAAGTATTAAAATACACAGCAAAACTAACAATATTATAGAAAATTGATGATGAAGATAAATATATAGTTACAACATTAAAAAAAGAACCAATTTTAAAAAAACGATCTTTAGAGTCAGTTAGCAAAACCGATACTACGCAACCGATGTAAGTTATTTTCAGAAACCGCCCCTAGAAATTGATTTTAAGTGACGGTTTTGTAAGACAACTGTCCTTAAAAAATTGATTTTTAGGGTTGGTTGACTTAAGTCAACATCCCTAAAAATAATTTCTAGATTTAAAAAAACATTTAGAAGTCATAAAAAATAAACAAATTTAATGTGGCTGGAAGCATGAAGGACCGACCACTGCTCACTGGTTTAAATTTTTGCTATTTCTAATGGAGTGTAGCCACTGTGACTCGAACACATGACCTCTCGCCCCATGTGTTTAACTCCATACTACCGCACCACACAATCACTTGTCACTACTTATATGATGTTATCTATTTGTACTAATATACAAATCTTATAATCAATATTTTGACTTGTAAAAAATCTTAAATGGGAAAATTTTCAACTATAAAGTTTTAGATCTCATCGAGCACTATAGCTTTGACATAGGACATGTCTCTATCTAAGGTCATTTAAAAAATTTAAAATTTAAAATTCAAAATATGAGAACTTAATGTTTATATCTAGGCTCCTAAACAATCTTGAATAAAAATTTCATCAGCCGCAAAGTTTTAGATCTCGTCGAGCTCTATTATTCTGATATAAATTTTGTCTTCATCTGACTTTATTTGAAAAAGTTATGAATTTATTTGTGTTGTAACTATTTTAATGATAGTTGACTTAGTCAACTACCTTTAAAAATCGATTTCTAGAGGTGGTTGGCTTAAGTCAACTGTCCCTAGAAGTCACCTATTTTTAGAGGCAGTTGACATAAGGAACTGCCCCTGAAAATCATATTTTCAGAAGCGGTTCTCTTAACCCAACCGTCCTTAAAAATAGATCTATTTCTTGTGATGGTTTATTAACAGAATCATCCCTAAAAATGTATTTCTAGGGGTGGTTTATAAGCTACAATGCTCCTAGAGCGAGTTACAAACGGTTTGCTAAGTAAACCGTTCCTATAAGAAATATATGGTGTCTTTAAAAATCCTTTTTTACTAGTGTGTGCACTCACGGGAAGTACTGGTGGGGTCACTGGAGGCTTTCGGTGCCTCTCACGAGACTAGCCATTGGAACTGGCCGTTTGGTCACCCTTTGTTTGTTGTTTGGTATCTGAGTTTTGGTGCCACCGGAGATTTCTGGTGAGCACTGATCCTCTCAGATTCACTTCTGTAAACCCATCCGAGATGCTCTTTCCTCCGGTGCACTTCACCGGACTTAAACCCTAAACACTGCATACTCTCGGTTCTGCACCTGTTTCTCCCATGCCTCTCTACTTCATCTCACTAGACATTTATGGTGAGGTCTTCTCTTCTGTATAGATTAGTCCTGCACGCGCCTTTTCTCTAGTGTTGGTCCTTGGGACCATCGGATAATTCTGGTGCATGTTATCTACATTCATTTTACTCCTTTTGAACACAATGGTATGAGCTCTGCCTTTCAATTAAGTAGAATGGAGTTGACCTGGTTTATAAGGGAACTGGTCCCCAAAACCGTACAAGCGTGTGGATTATTAATGTGCTCTATCTTTCGTGTTCCCATGCATTTGGACTGGCAGCACGGAGGCCGGAGTGTGGTATGTCATCTAGAGCAGATGCATGCGTTAATAAATTTTAAAGATGTAGAAGAGGACAATTTTAACGTCCATATATTATATCTCGATGAATGGGTTCACTTTTACCCCCTCTATTAAAAATATCGGTTGTTTGAGCTTTGTCCTAAGTCAAATTAAACTTGGGTACCTTTAACTTTACATGAAAATATATTAATAACCCAAACGCTACATTAATATTTATTCCTTAAACTACGTCTTAATTGGTCAAAGTTAAAGAGAGTTTTACTTAGGATAAAACCAAATTAGAACAACCTACATTTTTAAACATAGGCAGTACCAAAACACAAAACCAAGTGTATCTATCTTTTCTTTCTGAACATTTTTCCTGATCTCTTCATTTTTTAGAAAATGAAAAATTCTGGCCTTTGCATTAGAATGTTATCAACTTATTGTTAATCTCTTCAATAGTTCAACGATTCTTATTGAAATGCAATTATGACATGTGCCCTTGTGGTTCGTTTTGTGATGTGTGATTGTCAACGTGATCCACGACCCAGGTTGAGTTGGTGACTAACCATGGCGTGAGTCAGGTTGTGCGACATATCTCTTGGCTTGTGATGTGCAGGTGTGGAGCTCGGAGGCGGTGGTCGACGGCGAGGTGAAGGTCAAGTAGGGACGTGCCATGCCGATGGACCGAGAGCAATGAAGGGCGGACGTGAGGCTTGGACCGAGGGACCAAGAGGCGGGTGACCAGCCGCGGTGGCTGACATCTGGGACATCGACAAGCGGAAGTGTACATGGGAGTGACCGTGTTGACCGAGCCAAGACAGAGGACGTGAAAGTCGAGCGGGGCTCAGAGGACTTGGCTGTCAGCCGGTCGATGACGGTGGTGACACGTGTAGAGCGACGGGGGACGCGTATGGAGTACGCTACTCGCGAGCAGGTTTGGTGGTTTGGGCCTCAAAACCATCGGTGACTGGTTTACGGGTTTAGGCCTCAAAACCTGGGTGGAGGTTCCGAGGAGGAACGGATGGCACGTGGCGGCATCGAGGAGTTCGTGTCGAGGCGAAGCTATCTCATGAAGGGTGTGGTGGCCGTTGGATGAAGATTACCTTGGGTTGGACCATAGCGCGCTTGGGTCAAGTGGTTCGACTCAAAATATCTAGGGGAAAAATGGGATTATGTAATAACCCTATTAAATAGGATGAGGGAGCCTCTATCTCCTTCACCTCTTTCATTTTTCCTTTCTTCCTTCATAGTTTCCCCCCCTTAGGGTTCTATGAGAGAGGTCCACAAATTGAGAGATTTGTGTAAGAACTCAATGGGAATGGTGGCCCTTACCACCTCGTGTCCTCCGGAATTCAATTTGTGATGAGCTTCTTGTAATTTGCGTTTTGTTCTTCGTGTTCTTCCTCTTTCCCCTTTCATTCTTGCCTCGATTCGTCATTTTGAGAGCATTTTGACTTGTTCTTTTTATCTGAGATGGACTAGGACGTGAGTTGATCCCTTTCACCGAAGGATTTCATCTAAATCACGAGTTCATAGATCGGAGCGGATCAAGTTCTAGGGTGGAAGCTAGAATTTATTGCAACTTTGTGTTTATCCGTTGATTGATTTTATCTTGAGTAATGATCTTCTTGGAGGAGCCTACAAATCTTGTGTTTATCCTCTGCAAAGTTTCAAGTCATTGCGAGGTGATTTGATCGAGTTTTGGGCTTGAAATCGATTTTTCCCAAGAGCTGCTCGTAAATACCGGTCCGGTATTAATATAGGACGTGTCCGGTATTTCAAACTTTCGAGTTTGGAGCTGAAATCCGGTGGAGACCTTTCCCATATTGTCTAGTAGCTATGTTTAAAATCCTATAATTTTTTGTCACCATTTGCGGGGGTTTTTGATTTTTTTTTCCCAAAGTCGTTTTGTGCTTACCAGCATATCGGACGTGTCCGGTATCGTATTCGGTATTTCCAGACGTGTCCGATATCATACCGGATGTGTCCGGTATTTGCTGACTACGCTCAGTTCAGCAGCAGTTTCTTCCGCGGTTTTATGCGTTTAAGCTCCGTTTTACGTTTTGTCTATTGCGTTGGACTTCTACCGTTCCATAGACCCTATTTAGATGCTCTATCACCGGTTGGCTTGGTTATCCGAGATTTGAGACCTTACTTCTTCTCTATAGAAGTGGAGTGTCGTTTTCTTGTTTTCTGATTTGGTGCTCTCCCGTTCATTGTTTCGCTTGCTTTGTGGTGATCCGCTGTGTTCCGAGGGAACATCCACCCTTCTCTAGGGTCGTGATTATCACGGTGTCTGTGTTTGCTTCTTGAGGTTTGATTTTGGGACAACAGTCAAAAGTTTCGAAAGAAATTTGAGGCTTCCATTCACCTCCTCTGATTGTCATTTCCGGTCCTTCAAATTATGTTCAAACAGAGAACCAACCACAAATAGTAAACGATAACATGGAGTTGGTTATTATTAATCAAGCACGGAGGGCAGATATAACAGTAATAAAGCAGTTCATCTCGAACAAGCACTGCAACAGGACGGAAGTCGGCCATTGGATGATCACGCAGCTCGAAGTTGCGTTGCGTGTCGTCCTAGCTTAGCCAATGTAGTACAAGGGGTCGGGCAGCTTGAAGGTGCGCGCGCCCTCCGGTGCGCCGAGGATGTCGCTCCACTGGTCGCCGATGTTGCCGACGATGACGTAGCCTGCGTTCTGGAGCTTCTGGCGTGCACCTGACTTGTAGCCGATGGCGGTGCCCTTGAAGCCGATGGGCTTGAGCAGCAGCTTCTCCCAGCCGGAGTAACGCTGGCGGCAGAGGTTGGTGACGGTGATGGCCCTCTGGTCCTCGGTGCGGCCTGTCAGGAACACCGGCTTGATGCCGAGCGAGATGAGCTTCTGGAACAGGCGCTGCGTCTCCGGCAGCACCGGCGCGCTCCCCTCCAGCACGTACTCGTTGAAGCTTGTCGCGTTGTAAGGCTTAGTACTGTGATGAAGAAAAGAAACACACTGATTAGCAGGTTCGGTACAATTAGCAGTTTTAGCACACCGTTGCATCGCGTCGTGTGTGTATATGTAAAACTATCTACATGTCCGTACGTACCCGAAGCCGTGTTTGGCGTAGTAGGGGAGGTTGGAGAGCGAGGTCTCGTCGATATCGAACACCCAAACTTCCTTGCCGTTGCCGGCCAGCTTGAGCCCCTCGGCGTAGGCGATGGCCTCGTCGACGACGAAACGGGAGTCCCGGCGGTAGTGCCGGCCGAGCATGTAGTGGCCAACGTAGTCCTCGCAGTTGGCGGGCACCGTCTTCCAGTCGCGCTTGTTGTAGGTCTCCACGGCCAGCCGCCAGCTGTCGCACGGCACGCCGGCGTGCCGGCCCAGGCCTCCGGCGGAGCCCAGCAGCGGGTGCAGCGCGTGGATCAGCGGCGCGGCTGCCTCTATCGCACGCGCCGTGGGCATCCGGATAATGTTCAGATCCCATGCGGCGCAGGAGGAGCTGCCGGTGGCCACGACAGCAGCCACGAGCAGGACGACCTTGGCGGCCGCCGCCATTGCTAGACGCTAGCTGGCTTACTCTTGGTCTTGGATAAAGTATGATTGCTTGTTGCGATGGCCAATTGGCCGTGGGGGTAATATAGAGGGTGCTTTGCATCATTGCATGGTGGGATATGCGGATCGGAACTGGTGGAGTCTGATCCGCATGTGAGGGATGGGCGTGGAGCACGTGCATTGGGAGTCCGATCTCCATGTGAGGGGTCCGACAAAAAGATATGGTAAATATTAGAGGTGTTTAGATAGAAAACTTTTGGAATTTGATTACTATAGCACTTTCGTTTGTATTTGACAATTAGTGTCCAATCATGAACTAATTTGGCTCAAAAGATTCGTCTCGTGATTTACAACCAAACAGTGCAATTAGTTATTTTTTATCTATATTTAATACTCCATGCAAATGTTCAAAGATTCGATGTGATGGGATGAAAAGTAAAAATTTAGAATTTTGAAGGTATCTAAATAAGGCCTAAGTGACATTCGTTTTGTCAAAAAATAATAGTGACATTCGTCGTCTTCGATTCATTGCCTGTCTAAGCCCCTTAACAGGGAATAAGGGCTTGTTTGATACGTGTGCTAGTTGCTAGGAGTAGCTTGCTAAAAATTAGCTAAGATTAGCTCTAGGTATCAAAACAGGATAACTAATCGGTGAGCTAATTCTTTAACAAGGCTTTAACTAGTTGTTAGCCAAAACTAGCTAGCCAATCAAAATTAATTTAGGCTAATTTTTACCCTAGTAATTAGTCATGTGAATCAAAGCATGCTCTAAAATAGAATCCGGTGAGGACTTTAGGCAGTGTCCATCCACTGTTCATGACCACTACTACACTTTTCACCGTTTACTAGACGTTGCTTTATTCTCACTATTTAATATTGTTCAAAAGATTTGTTTTCTGACACTTTGGAGCACGTGCATTGGAGTCCGATCTGCATGCGAGAGGTCCGACAAATAGACAGACATGGTAATTATTAGTGACATTCTTCGTATTTGATTCGAATTAGATAGCTAGCAATTTAGCTTTAATGTATCCAAACAGAAGAGCTAATAATAGATGGGTTAATTGTTTAACCAAGTCTTTAATTGGTTGTTAACTAGCTAGCTAACTAGTTACAGCTAATTTAAACTAATTCTTAGCCTCAACAAGTAATTAGATCAAACGTAAAATGAAGGTCGGTGACTCGGTGAGGGCTTTAGGCACTATTCATCCACTGTTTATGGCCACTTGTATGCTATTCACTTCAGGCACATTCACTATTTACTAAACATCGCTTTTTTTTGACAAGGTACTAAACATCGCTTTATTCCTACTGTTTAATATTGTTCACAAAAAATGTTTTCTGACACAGTTGTGTTTTTTACTGTTTACATTCCGTGCTGTTCGCAGCCCCTGCACGTGTCGGGCTTGTCTCTTTTCAACGCTAGACTAGAGTCGGTCCTAGCACAACCTTTTTTTTTTTGGAATAATCAACCTAGCACAACCTTCAGCAATTGGATTGGATGAGCGATCGAGTTGGTGCGGCAGCTTTTGGTCCCTGGCTTGGCTGAATATTAAATCTCACGTAGATGGCTCATGATCTATCGTGTAACGAGACCCAGTTGTATATGTTATCAAACATATCATTAGCAATAACCATGCTTATATATAGAACTAGGTGAATTCCTCGCGCGTTGTTGCGGGAATGCAAAAGTAATTTGAATTGAGTTAGGAGAAATAAGATGTAGAAGGAATATCGTTAGTGTATAATACATAAGTATATATGCGATATAAGTAGAGAACAGATTTAGTTTTTTTTGTTAAAGGTGTAACTAAAGACAACAAAAACCATATAAAGAAAACACGGTCACTAACCTATAGGATCGACCAGTACGGGAGACTAATCTCATCCACCCTCACCCTCACCCCTACTGTACCTGAGGGTCATCCCCCTCCCAAAAGTTCTAGGAGTTAATCCATGTGATATGTAGTTTTGCTAGGTTTTTCTTAGAAACGGACTTTTGCTTAGAAACAATTATCAAAGAAACACGGTCACTAACCTATAGGATCGGCCAATACGGGAGACTAATCTCATCCACCAGAACCCCTCACTCCTACTATACCTGAGGGTCATCCCCCTCCCAAAAGTTCTAGGAGTTTACCTTTACAAAATCATGCATGTTTCAGAGGACCATATGTAATCTATGTGATATGTAGTTTTGCTAGGTTTTTCTTAGAAATGGGCTTTTCCTTAGAAACGGTTATCAAAGAAAACACGGTCACTAACCTATAGGATCGGCCAATACGGGAGGCTAACCTCATCCACCCTCACCCCTCACCCCTACTATACCTGAGGGCCATCCCCCTCCCAAAAGTTCTAGGAGTTTACCTTCACAAAATCATGCATGTTTTGGAGGACCACATGTAATCCATGTGATATGCAGTTTTGCTAGGTTTTTGCTTAGAAACAACAGTTTTGCTAGGTTTTTCTTAGGAATGGCCGTTTAAATGTTTGCAAAAAAGTTATCGAAATATATCCATGTGGGGTCTTGTTTTGAAGAGTTTATTACGAGGAACACCATGGTGCAATTGGATTTTAATTACGATACTTGGTTTAGGTGCTACGACTTTTTTTCTATTTCAAAAGAAATAGCTAGTGGAAGATAAATGAGGCTTAGTGGGCGGATGACGTCACTTAGTGGGCGGATGACATCATTTTGCTGATGTGGCCCAATGAGAAGCCAGAAAAATAGGCTAGTGGGTCTTTGCTTTAAAGGAGGTATAGATAATAAAACTTGAATTTTGTGGGCTAGCCCTGGTTTCATGGTCGGTCCCACCACTACAAAAATGATTTATAGAAAGGTCGCTTGTTTTACCAGAGATGGTTGTAATGTTAGCCGATCCAAAAATATAAGTGTAGCGGTGCCACGGACCACCTAAAAAATTGCTTCATTTCTAGACTGGTTGGTCCCTATTTCTTATATGTAGATTGGATATTTCCTTGTATAAGTAGATTCCATATTTCCTTATAATATGTAGATTGGACCTTTCCTAGTATATCAGAATTCTTTTCCATTTTAACATGTACACCATCTACATAATGAAACCGAAGGCCACCGTATTGTGTGTGTTGTGCTTTCCCAATCTATTCCACCGTTTACATGGTATCATTCGCTGGTTTCTAATCCTACGTCCCCTTCCCAGTGCTGCCACCAGTTCTCGCCATGACAACCGTGCTGACCACCACCTCTGGCTCCTTCTAGTCTTCCATGAGCCAGAGCGCGACCAGTTCCATGTCTAGCCACATTGTTGCTGCCGCTCTCTCTACCTCGATTGCCACCACGCTCGCCATCGCCAACATCAAGAATCATGTGCCGGTCAACCTCGGCTTCAAGGCCAGCACGTACTCACAATTGTCTACCCACTTCGAGGCCGCATGTGGCAAGTTCAAGGTCATGGACCACATCGACGACTCCCCACTCGCCCAGACGATCTGCTCTGGGCGCAGTAGGACCACTCGATGCGGACATGGCTCTTCACCTCCATCGCCGATGACATTTTGGACGTTTTCGACGAGCCAGAGCAATCCGCATACGAGCTCTGGGTGCTGATCACCAACCACTTCACTGCCAATCAGGCCTCCCGCGTGATCTACTTGCGCAACGAGTTCCACAACATCACCCAAGGCACATTGTCGATCATCGACTACTATGTGCACTAAAAGACCACTGCTACCACTTCACGTGACGTCGGCCTCCCTTTCCAGGACTCGGATCTCGTCCTCAACAGCCTCTATGGCTTGAAAAATGACTTTCGCACTGCCACCAACTTCATCTCCTTCACCGAGCCCCTGCCATCCTTTGCCAAGGCTCGCAACATGCTCCTCACCCACGAGCAGGTGCGCAACAAAGGCCGCCCGACGATGTCCTCATCAAGCTCCCTGTTCTACATTGCGCCCTCCTCCAACGCCCTTGCTCCACTGCCTAGTGGTGGCCGCGGTCACGACAAGGGCATTCACAGCAAGTCCCATGGCCGCTGACTTGCCGCGACCACCATAGGGTAGTGCACTGTTCCCTCAACGCGTCGGTGACCCCACCCCTTCCCTTGGTCCGTGGGTTTGTATGACTGCATGGGGCCCCTGCCAATGGTCGTCGAGCCTAGGTTTCCCACAGGTGGCACCTCTCCCTCTCTGGGTCTAGGCACTACACACAGGCATGGCAGTTCTGCCCCCGGCGTCTTAGGCCAGCACCCTACTCTTGCCCCCGTGCAAACCTACACGTTGTTCATGATGGCACAAATGTCCACTAAATCCCCTGGCACACAGTGGAATACTTCTGCATATATTGATCGCGGCCCTCAATGCCATGCAAAATCAGTCTGTGGATGACTGGGTCATGGACTCGGGTGCTTGCTCCCATGTGGCATCCGATGGAGGTATTCTCTACTCTTCCTACACTCCCTCCCCCTCGCTCTCTATGACTGTGAGCAATGGTTCATCCTTGCCGGTCACACGTGTGGGGTCTTCTCGTTTATCTACTCCTTCATCCAACTTTCACCTATAAAATATTCTTCTCGTTCTTTCCGTCGTTAAAAACCTTATCTCTGTTTGGTTTCTGTGTCAAGGATCTTCGCACTCAGCACATGATTCTTTGTTGCAATAGTGTTGGTGACCTCTACACCTTTGGCGCCCGCACCCCCAAATCCACTGCTACCCTCTACTTCGTTTGTCATGTCAATCTGATGTTCGTCGTCTTCGTCACCGTAGTCGTGATGTCCTTGCAGCCTTGAATAAAATGAGGCTTATTTCTTGTAATAATAAACAAGCTAGTAACTCTGTGTCATGTGTGTCAACTTGGCAAACATGTTCGTGTGCCTTTTACTAGATCATCGTCCATTAGCACTGCCCATTTTAGTTAGTTTTTTGTGATCTCAAGACTTCCCCTATTGTTGGCCCTTCTAGTTACAAATTTTACCTCATGATTTATGGGCTTTTTGAAACGTTCCTGATTTTCCACGAAGGGAAATCCACAGATATGAACTATAATGTGATAGTCCACGAGAGCAAGCCATCACATTATCAAATAACAGTTGATATTATAGTCATACATCATAGAATTACAAGTTTACAAGGTATTACAACACTTGGTAACACACCTATGTACATTGTTATTGTAGTGAAATCGCACATAGATCTTCATCAGAGTCGACATAGTGCTCGACATAGTGCATCATCAGGTGAAGGCTCCTCCTTCACGGGCAATCATCAGAGTAAGCGTAGAGCATCAATGGGCGTAGACTTCATCTCCTCAACCAAACTTGAGCGTAGGAACAAGACCATCTAATCCTTCTATTCTCCATTTTCGGTGTCGTAGATGACATCCAAAACCTGCCAAATAATTTTCACTATGATTTGTACTGGCCACTGGCTCCCACGCTATGCTGTGTGTTTGCTTTGTGGTAAGTGGAATGCAAGGGTAGAACAAAAGGCCTATATATGGCTGTAGGTTTCTTATGCAAGTTCATCAATATTTTTTTAATAGTTCATCAAATTTTAACCCATCTCATCCATACATATCTCACCACACACTCACTCTCTAGGCGGCAAGGACGACTCCCTCTCGTGCCTTGCCTCAACGGCCAAAACCGGAAACCAACACCAAACCCGGGGGGAGAAGAAGAAAGGACACCTCTCACTAATCAAGTGAAGCATAGGTCATAGAATGTCCATATCCGAGGACTCGGCTATACGTATAGATCGATCAACTTTGCAAAGCTTGTACACCTGGAACCACAAGATCACCATCATCAGCGGTGCCTCGCCTAGGCTGATATTGACTGCCTCCCAACCAGTATGGTGCCACCCTACCACTTAGCCCTGGGCCACCCCGGAGTCCACCGAAACGCTAAGACTATGAGACGTAGTACCGGGCCCCCAGAGGTCACTATGCTATCTTAGGAGGGTGTAGGTCCCATGCTTGTACCTCCCTACACTATCACCTTCCAACCTAGTAGTAGTGGCACCATCCTAGTTGGTCGAGTAACCGTCCCCCGCCCATTCAAGAGTGAGTGGTGTGTACATAGGGTCATATGATCCAGTTCTCAAGACATACCAGTCCTTAGGGGGACCGGATAAGATATCTTCTTGAGGAGTTAACCAACACCCTATGCCTTGGCGGCACCTCCATCCCAGGCTTCATCCCACAGAGACACTCTACCCTGGGATCTACTCATCTCACATGCACCCACCACAAGTACCTCTCATGAGGGATGCACAGGTCGCACCCCTCCGGCAAGACTCGTCCCAACGACTCATGATAAGATCCTGCCTGATTGACTCAACCATCTCCACACACCCAAGATGCATGCCAAGATCTCCCTAGTTGTCACCACATTATCGGCATCATGTGCATTATCCACTCACAAACAGTCATCCACTAAGCATCACATCACAGATATAATGCATAGTAGAAGCAGTAGTAAGTAAGTAAGCGAGCATCTAGCCTAACAACGGGTGTGTAGGAGTATAGATTGCAACAAGGTAATGGCTCACAAGTAGATCTACCATGCAACCTATCATAGTTTCAATTGTATAAAAGTAAAGCACTAGCATCTACATTGTAGCATGCAAAATAGGATTCTACGAGGTTGGGTGGGACGTGGCACCTGTTGATTGATCATCTCTAAGATCCTCAGTGTACTTGTGTAGTCATCCTTCTCAAAGCCCTGCTATCCTTCGCATGTCCTTCCTCCAACGGGATCCGGTCCGATCAACGTTATCCCCGGTGCAGCTACCTCGCTCGTACGACATACAAAGCAAAGAGCAATCAACCCCTAACCAAGAAAGACTGCAAAAGAGAGACAACAAAGCATGAGAAGATCGAATAACACCAAAAGAACACTAAAGGAAAATGACTTAGCCTCAGTGGAAGGTTTCTGATCCTTGGGCTTAAGAAATAGTAGTGGTTGTTTTTTAAGCAAAAGTTCAAGTCACAGCCTAGCTTGTACTTCCTGGGCCGATCGTGTCGACCTATATGGCTTTAAGTAAAATGGCCTAGACCTGAGTTCAGCTTAAGCAAACTCCATGGAAAGAACAAGGATAGCCCTCATGAAGAGAGTCCGTTTGCCTTGGGCTTAAAGGAGGCGAGGGAGAAAGTCGGCTAGGCATGTGAAAGCCCAAGTTTGGTTTTGGTAATTAATGACACCAAGTTGCTAATGCCATGTGTTAAGTGTTTTGAGTTAGGCATAAGCAACACATGTGATGAAGGTGTATGTGGCAAGGAGTGGTGGCCACAAGATCACAAAGAAATGGTGCATGGACATGAAATGACAATCATGGTGGAGATGCACATAATATGATGGACATGATGATCAAGTGGAAGAGAAGGATCTAAGAGCGCAAGGCAAAGGTAGAACCATAGGGTTTTCATTTTGCCGGTCTAAGATGAGTAAAGAAGTGATTGACCGGATTTAGGATACATAGCCGACTATCAAGAGGGGCAATCACAGTTAGCTCAGGAATCAAGTGCCACTAGATCAATGTCTTGAGCATATGCATTAGGATCTAGTAGAGAGCTAACATAACGCCTTGAAAATGTTTGTGAAATGCTAACACACATGCACATGGTGGTGTACACTTGGTGGTGTTAGCACATTTGCGAAGGCGGTAGAGTTTAAGCGGTAGAGAGGGGTTTGGGTTCCTCTCTCCCTCCCGCCGAGCTTGCGAGGTAGGATTCAGCACTTTTTGTGGAAGTTAAACGCTTTTTTTTCCACTACGCTAGAAGTCAAAAGAAACGGAGGCGAACGGAGGCCACCAGGGCGATCCGACGCTGCACCGGACGTGATCACGGTTTGACCGGACGCGTCCGGTCAGTTCTTCACAGCTGTCAGGCGCGTGGGTGTTAGGGTTTGCAACCGGCGTGTCCGGTCCCTCACGAAACCAGAGCATCTAGTCAGGCACCCAGAGGGGCAGAGCTGTACGTAGAGCCGATTGGACGTGCGATGCGTCCGGTCACGTGCGATCGGACACGTCTGATCGCGGTGGGAGCTCTCTGGACTTCGACCGGACGCCGGGTGCAGTGAGTCCAGTCAAACGCTGAAGCGCGTCCGGTCATGGCAACGTCTACTTCTGACGCGCACTGTTCTCGCTTGTCCTGTAGTGATCAGACGCGTCCGGTCACCCTGACCGGTGCGTCTGGTCAGCACGTTTTGCACTGCATCGTCCGGTAACGGCTAGCTGCGTACCCCTTCGCTATAAATAGAAGTTCGCCAGGGTTTGAGGGTAACTCTTGCACATTTTGAGACCTAGAGACATCCTTTGAGCTAGAGAACAACCCCTCCACTCATCTCTTTGCTTAGTTGCACATCTTGAGTGAGATTCAAGTGCATTGCTTGAGAGTTGCATTCTAGAGGCACTTGATCTTCGAGTTGTTGCAGATTTCTTGTTACTCTTCCGTGTTTCCCGACATGGTAGATGGCTTGGAGCAGCGAAGGTGATTGAGCTCACAATTAAAGATTGTTGGAGCCCTCACCAAGTGTTGTAAGGGGTTCTTGATCCTTCCCCGCGGGAGTTCACAAATTGGATACTCTAGTGGAGCTCGTGGCTTGGAGGATCCCCATCTTGTGTGCGGTTGTGCGGCGCCCACCGAGGGCTCGACTCTTGATAGTCGATTAGCTCGTGAACCGACAAGTGGGTGCATCGCCACAATGAGGAGTAGCTTGCCGAGAAGCAAGTGAACCTCGGTAAAAATCTTGTGTCATCTCTTTGCCGAGGATTTCTCTTGTGGTTGCTCATTGTGATTGATTCTTCGAGTGCATTACTTCTCTACATCGTTGGTATAAGAATCAAGTCACTTGCTCTTTACTTTCTTGTACTAGTCCTAGTATAGTTTGCTTAGTGTAGCCTTTATCACATAGGAGTAAGTAGTTTAGTGACTTAGCCTTGTTGGTGTATATTAGAGATCATAGCCTTGCTTCACTAGAATTGTATAGGTGGCTTGCATAGTGTAGTTGAGCTAGTGCTAGAATTAGCTTAGCCATCTTTTATACTAACATGATTGTTTAGTGAAGCTTGTAGATTTTTAAATAGTCTATTCACCCCCCTCTAGCCATTTGGACCTTACAAGTGGTATCGGAGTCGAGGCACCGTTTATTTGAGGCTTAACAACCTACGGTGAAGAAGAAATGGCTCAATTAAGCTTGCACATCAACAACACCAAGAAGGCACCACACTTTGATGGCACAAATTATGCATATTGGAAGGTTAAGATGACCGCACACCTCAAGTCAATCAATAGAGAAGTGTGGAAGGTCACCGAAATAAAATTTGAGGTTGCTAATCCGGAAGCACCTACATTGGTGGAAGAGAAGAAGCTCCAATGTCATGACATTGCCATTAGTGCTCTTCACGAGGCACTAGATGACAAGACATTTGAGCAAGTGAAGAATATTGAAATTGCTCATGATGCTTGGGCCAAGCTAGAAGAAACATTTGAGGGCACCGAAGGCACAAAGACCGCTAAAGCATATATCTTGCAAGAAAAATTTTCAAGCTTTAAGATGCAAGATGATGAGAGTGTGTCGAAAATGTTTCATCGGTTGCATGTCATTGTCAATGAGCTCAAGGCACTTGGTGAGGAGGTCAAGGACAACCAATTCTCTATGAAGTTCTTGAGAAGCTTGCCCAAGAGGTTTGATACATTGATCACCGTGCTAGTGAGGACTACATTGAAGGATTCAACTCCTCAACAAGTATTCCAAGAAGTGATGACGATGATTCATATAGAGAAGATGATGAGAAAGAGGAGTTGGTCAAAAAGAAGAAGAAGAAAAGTGAGAAGAAGGATGATGAGAAGAAGAAGAGTGTGGCATTCAAAGCCATCACATCCAAGGGCAAATCCAAGATTGAATCATCAAGTGATGAAGACTCAAGCTCTTGTGATAGTGATGACATTGATGAGAAGATGGCTCTCTTTGTCAAGCAATTTGACAAATTTATGAAGAAGAAAGGCTTTCGTGCAAGAAGGAGGAAGAACTCATCCAAGAAGAATGAGCATACCATGAGATGCTTTAGATGCCATAGCAAGGACCATCTCATTGCAAAGTGTTCTTATGATAGTGATGATGAAGATGCTATCAAGAAGGAGAGGAAGAAGCAAAAGAAGAAGCAAGAAAAGAAGTAGAGCTCTCATAAAAAGAAGAATGATTCTCATGTTGCTACATGGGATAGTGATGATTCCTCAAGTGATGATGAGGATGACAACAAGAGCAAGAAAAAGGGACATGCTAGCATTGCCATCCAAGAGAAAGTCTCCCTCTTCGACACTCCATCGTGCTTCATGGCTAAGGCCGCTAAGGTATCATCCGACGATGAGAGTGATCATGATAATGCTAGTGATAGTGATAGTGATGAAGAAGAATTCACTAAAGATGAACTAATCACTATGCTAGAAGATTGCACTCAACATTTTAAAGAATTTAGAAAGGAGTGCAAGGGCTTGCTTAAGGATAAGAAAAACCTTATGCAAGAACTTGATGAGCTTAGGGAATCTTATGAGAGTCTAAAGGTAGACCATAAGAAGCTTCAAAAGTCTCACACTAAGCTTGAAGAAGCTCACTCCTCTCTAGTTGAAAAATGTGAAAACATGCCAACTAATGTTGAGAAAGTTAAAACTTGCAACATAGGCATATCATGTGATATAATTGATGAATCTTTTCATAAGCCTATTGTTGTTGCTCCCACTAACCCTTCATGTAGCGCATCTACATCATCCTCATCTAGTAGTGATGGTTTCACTTGTGACTCCACACTTATAGTTGAGAATGAGAATCTCAAGAAGCAGGTAAAAGAGCTCAATCACACCTTAGCCAAGGCTTATGGTGGTGAGGACCGCTTGCTTATGTGCTTGGGTAGCCAAAGGGTGTCTCTCTATAAAGAGGGATTGGGCTATAACCCCAAGAAAGGCAAGGCCACTTTTGCTTCTCACAAGACTCGTTTTGTGAAGAACAATGGTAGCTATTGCAAAATTTGCAAGCAAATTGGTCACATAGAGCAACATTGCATGAACAAGAAATCCAATGCTAATGTATCCTCAATTAAGTTTGATTCTTTCTATGTGCTTACCAAGGGTACTAATTGTAACACCCCGGTGTTACGCAAGCATTAGCATTGCAAATCATGAGCATACCATGTCATTGCATTTATAATCATATGTGGTTAGAGTGTACCTTTAGTGAAATCAAAAATTTAGAAACTAGCATTGCATAACATGTTGTAATAATTCCACACTAAATGTGCTAGTTATATTAAGCAAACTTGTGTAACTATAAATTTTAGATCACCTAGAATTATTGGTGAAATTTTTGGAGCAGCTTAATTATCCAAAGTTTTGTCAAAAACTTGTTTTAAAAATGTTATTTGAAAATAGTCAAAACCCTCCCTAATTAGCTTTTATTCTCCAATTCAAAATCTGTAAGAATTTTGAGATTGGCCCCTTAATAAAAGTTGTAGGAAATCAAATTCTAAACAACTTTCATTTTTGGGCCATTTTCAGAAAAGGTCATTTGCTTGCTCAAATTTGAATTTTAAACTGCAAAATAGAATTTTATTTGAATTTCTCTGGAAAATAAAAAGGAAAAACTTTTTTCTTCTCTAGCAGGCCGCCGCCACCCTTTCGGCCCGTCGGCCAAAGAGGCCCACGCCTTCCCCGCGCGCGCGCGCCCGCGCAGCGCAGCGGCCCGGCCCCGCGTCCGCGTGGCCGTCTCCCTCTCCCGCCCGCTCGCGCGCCTCGCTGGACGCCGCGGTAGACCGCGCTCACCGCGTGGCGTCCATGCGCCGTCGAAGCCGCCGCGCGTCGCCCTCGCCCTGCCGTCCCGCCAGCTCAGGCGAGATCAAAGCGCCTGGCTGACCCCCTCCTCGCCCCCTCACTCGCACTCCCGTTCCTCATCCGCTCCCCTCTCCAAGAACCGAGCGGACGAGCGGCTCACCGCAGCGAGCTCCACCTCTGCCCCCTTGTTCCGGCGACGACCGTCCACCGCCGCTAAATTACTCTTGCACAAAGCTCCGCCGCCCCCTTCCCTCCTCCGAACGAGCTTCGTTGTCCCCTTGCTCGCTTCGGTAGGGCACTGATTCGCCTTCCTCGCCGCGCCACCATGAATGGAGCCGCCGCGCTCGCGCTCCGGTCACCGGCACCTCCGCCCATCCCCTTGTCTCGCAACCACGCTTGTGTGTTCACCATTTTCCCACGGCCGTGTTGCGCGCTTTGCCTCGCTCGCTCGGGCCTGGAAGCGGCCGCTGGAAGCCGGCGGCCACCGCACCGCCGCGGTGTCGAGCACCGGCTCGGCCGCTCGCTGTCCCCGCTCGCCCGCGGGTGAAGCGGGTGACTGGGCCGGCCTGCTCCAACAGGAGCCGGCCCGTTTTTATTCTCCCACACGCGCGCGCCTTTGGGCCAAACCGGACCAGGCCGTGTGCCTCGCACTGTGTCGGCCCGTTCTAAAAAATATGATTTCAGTTTGCTTTTCTTTTATTAATTGGAAATAAAAATGCTTTAGGAATTGTTTGAGTGATTAAATGTGCTCCAAAAATTGTGAAATAAATTTTTATGAGCTCCTTAGAACTAGATCTACCATTTAAAAATATTGCATTTAAATGTTGCACTACTTTTCTGTAGGGTTTTTATTTAACCTTGAAAATTGCTGTTTTCTTGTTAAATGTGTAGTAAATTGTAGAAAATTCAGAAAAATATGATTCCAATTTTGTTAGTCTTGTTGTACCATGTGCTTGTTAGGAAAAATATGTATCTTGCATGTTTAGTAGAAAAATTCTGAGGTGTAGTTTAAGTGCTTTTTATTGCTAATAATTGCTATTTTTGTTAAATAGAAAAATGTGAATAAAACATGCAAGTGATAATTTTTGCACAGTGATTATTTACTGAGTAGAATCCAGGAAAAATTATAAATCTGTTGTTTGATACTTTTCATAGTAGAAAGTATTTTATGCTCCTTTTTAGGCCCTATATTGCTATTTTTGTGTAGGTAGTTCTAGTACTCAAATTGCAGTGAAACTTTTGTGATATGCTGGAATACCTATTAGTAATCAACAGTAATTTTATTAGATTTTTCTGAGATATTAAAATAAGTGTTTCTGTTCAAGCATAGTGCTAACTAGGGTTTAAAGTCACACTTTGATGCAAGATTAGTTGGTGAACTTTGCTTTGGTGTATCTTTGAAGCATCTTAAGGGTCAAGGTGCTGTTGCATGGTAGAGAGTTTTGGTGATAGTTTATGAGTACATGTTCTTAGATGATGTAGACTACCTTGTAGAAGAGTCATAATTTCCACTTAATCCACATGCAGTGACATGCTCATCTACATCTCATTCATCAGCATCATCTCATGTCATCTCTGCAATGCACCTAGGCATGAGCACTTATATATCTGCATCATACAGGATCGTAGGAAGTGACCCCGGTAGCAATTCCCGAGGATCCGGAAGAACAGTCCGAGGTGCAAGAGCAGGAGGCGACCGAAGCCGAAGAGGAGGTCGGTGAAGATCTTCCAGAGTGCCCCGACCACCGTCCGAGCTCTTTTGAGAGAGGCAAGCCCCGGAGCATTTCTCCCCCAGTTTGAAAAATATTTATTAATGGTTTTACTTAATTGCTGCATTAGGTTTAGGAGTTGTTTGCAACTGTTGCTGCATTATACCTTGTTTCACCTTGCTCTACCATATCCTTGTTACCTTGGTGTCCGCAGTCAAGAATTGCTTAGTTTGCTTAGACCGGTAGAAGTCGGGTGATTGCCTGTCATCCGCGAGCTATAGGAGATTACCTGGATCTGTGTGAAAAATATGTCATATGGGAATAACTAAGTGTCGAACTGAAAATGAGACCAGACGGAGACTTGCAGGGTTTCGAACTGTAGTGTTTTCCGTCTGAGTCGATTAAGGACCGACCGTTGTTGGGCCTCGAGTCATGTTGAACGCATGCCTCACATTTAGCTGGCTGAATAAGGTACCTTTCGACCGCGAAGCTGGGAGACTATTCGGGCCAAGTGGATTGCCCGCAACACACTGTACCGGAGTAGTAGTGGCAGGAAACGGGGGCGCGATGATAAGGCCAAAGAGCAGTCGGGCGGCCCCCGGGTACATGTGGTTCCTGGCAAGCTCGCGACTTTACCTGAATAGTTGACTCAGTGACCAATACCTCACTTTAGCGGGTGAGTGAGGTTTGTGTGAGGAATAACTTACCAGCTGGTTAATAATCGATTCGAATCGCCATCGTTCACTGGATAGTGAACACTTGACTTGAGCTACTTCATCATAGTAATATTGATGAAACATTTGGATAGTTATGTGGAATATGACATGGTAACTATTGTTAATGATTATCGGTAATCCTTACTTGCTTAATTACATGTTACTCTAGCACAGCTGCAAACATAGTTGACAGAGTAATAAAGATTAACTTATTGCATGCCTTTTTGGAAAAGAATTGTTAAGATTAAATATGCTTTTCTTGCAAATGAGTCAGCTACCCCACTAGAAAGCTTGTCATGATCCTTGGTGTCATTTTATTTTTGGTTCTATCGGGTAAGTCTAGCTGAGTATCTTCTCGTACTCAGGGCTTTGTTCCCACTTGTTGCAGATGGGCAGATGTATTACGGCTACTGTATCAACTGCCTCTATCCTGTGATGGGCGAAGCTTAGGACTACGGGCAATGGTCATTCACTACTTCTTGTCTGATGCTTTTGCTGGAGATGATCATAAGCTGGCACTTTATTTCAAACACTGTGTGTGTGGTTTGGACTACTGCTTCTGCTACTTTCATTTGAACCTGGTTTGTAATAACTATGTTTAAACTCCGATGTATTTTGTGCCGCAAACTTTTATGTAACTTATGACGGTGACCGCTAGACTTATTACGATCTTGGCTATTATGTGAACTGGTTTGAAATCCGTCGTGATTTCACGGACTACCGGGTTATACGGGCTTAAGTTTGCTAAATTGTCCGCTCGTTGGATGATTTTCCTACTTAATCTCATATAATTGGGCGGTTCTGTTACACTAATGGTGTTCATGCTAAGTTCATTGGTGCACCATGGATGGGCTCAAAGAAAAAAGCCATTTGGGTACCAAAGAGCTTGGTCACTAACCTTGGAGGACCCAAACAAGTTTGGGTACCAAAAAAGAATTGATCTTGTCTTGTAGGTCAATTACAAAGCCGGAGGAAGGCATTGGGTGCTTGATAGTGGGTGCACTCAACATATGACCGGGGATTCTTGTATGTTCAAATCAATTGATACAAGTCAAAATGGTGGTTTTGATGCTATCACTTTTGGCAACAACAAGAAAGGCAAAGTCAAGGGGCTTGGTAAAATTGCTATCTCATGACATGAGCATATCTAATGTGTTGCTAGTTGAGAGCTTGGATTTTAATCTTTTGTCGGTGGCACAACTTTGTGATCTTGGCTTCAAGTGCATATTTGGTAGTGATGATGTTGAAGTCATTAGTGTTGATGGATCAAATTTGATATTCAAAGGATTTAGACATGGAAGCTTATACTTGGTTGACTTCAATGATAGTGAGACA
Source organism: Saccharum hybrid cultivar R570 (assembly GCA_038087645.1). Classification (NCBI taxonomy): domain Eukaryota; kingdom Viridiplantae; phylum Streptophyta; class Magnoliopsida; order Poales; family Poaceae; genus Saccharum; species Saccharum hybrid cultivar. The sequence goes on from JAQSUU010000423.1 coordinate 1,832,821, forward strand.
CAATTGACATCATGCTTGCTTAGTAAATCTAGTATGGGATGGTTGTGGTATAGAAGGCTTGGTCATGTTGGAATGAAACAATTGAACAAACTTTTGAAGCATGACTTAGTTAGAGGCTTAAAAGATGTCACCTTTGAAAAGGATAAACCATGTAGTGCTTGTCAAGCCGGCAAACAAGTTGGAAATGCACATCCTAGTAAGAGTGAAATGAGCACATCAAAGGCATTTGAGTTATTACATATGGACTTGTTTGGGCCAACAACATACACTAGCATTGGTGGGAACAAGTATGGTTTTGTGATTGTTGATGACTACACTAGATACACTTGGGTGTTCTTTCTTTATGACAAAAGTGATGTTTATGATCTATTCAAATATTTTGTCAAGAGGGTGCAAAATGAGTTTGAGACCACCATCAAGAAGATTAGAAGTGACAATGGTAGTGAGTTCAAGAACACAAGAATTGAAGATTTGTGTGATGATCTTGGTATTAGACATCAATTCTCACCAACATACACTCCTCAATCTAATGGTGTAGTTGAAAGGAAAAATAGAACTTTGATTGACATGGCTAGATCAATGCTTAGTGAATACAATGTGAGTCATTCAGTTTGGAGTGAAGCTATCAACACAGCTTGCTATTGTAGCAACCATCTCTATTGGCATGGAAAGCTTGGGAAGACACCATATGAGCTATTGAATCGAAGAAAGCCCAACATTGCATACTTTAGAGTGTTTGGTTGCAAATGCTATATTCTCAAGAAAGGCACAGGATTGAGCAAGTTTGAAAAGAAATGTGATGAAGGATTCTTACTTGGTTATTCTACCACAAGCAAGGCATATAGAGTTTGGAATCTCACTAATGGCAACTTGGAAGAAGTTCATGATGTTGAGTTTGATGAAACACAAGGATCTCAAAATGAAGCTCAAAACCTTGATGATGATTGGTGATGTTAGGCCAAGGCAAGTTGATGATGATGATGATATTCATGTGATCAACCAAAGTGTGCAAATTGATACAAATCAAGCAAGCTCTAGTGGTTCTCATGATGAAGTGCAAGATCAAGGTCAAGCTAGTGGAAGTAACCAACTCCCAATACTCCAACCTACTAGCATTGCAAGAGATCATCCTTTGGATCAAATCATTGGTGGAATTCAAAGTGGTGTTCAAACTAGATCAAGGCTAGCATCTTTTTGTGAGCACTACTCATTTGTGTCACTTGAAGAACCTAAGAAAATAGAAGATGCATTGAAAGATTCCGATTGGGTAAATGCCATGCATGAAGAGCTAACCAACTTCACTAGAAATCAAGTTTGGGAACTTGTTGAAAGGCCGAAGAACTATAATGTGATTGGTACTAAGTGGGTCTTTAGAAACAAGCAAGATCAAGATGGTGTAGTTGTGAGAAACAAAGCAAGATTGGTAGCTCAAGGTTACACTCAAGTTGAAGGTCTTGACTTTGGAGAAACATATGCACCAGTTGCAAGATTGGAGGCAATTACAATCTTATTAGCATATGCTTGTGCACACAACATCAAGCTAGTGGATGTCAAAAGTGCATTTCTCAATGGCTACATCAATGAGGAAGTTTATGTTGAGCAACCTCCCGGTTTTGAAGATGACAAGAAGCCCAACCATGTTTTCAAGCTAAAGAATGCATTGTATGGTTTGAAGCAAGCACCTAGAGCATGGTATGAGAGATTGAGGGACTTTCTTCTCTCTAAAGGTTTCAAGATGGGAAAGGTTGACACCACTCTCTTCACCAAGAAGCTTGGAAATGACTTATTTGTGTTACAAATCTATGTGGATGATATCATTTTTGGATCAACCAATCAAGATTTTTGTGAAGAGTTTGGAAAAATGATGGCAAATGAGTTTGAGATGTCTATGATTGGAGAGCTTAGTTACTTTCTTGGACTTGAAATCAAGCAAATGAAGAATGACACTTTTGTAAGTCAAGGCAAGTACATCAAGGACATGATCAGGAAGTTTGGATTGCAAGATGCTAAGCCAATGAGTACACCAATGGGCACAAATGATCATTTGGGTGTTGATGCTAGTGGCAACATGGTAGATCAAAAGCAATACCGGTCTATGATTGGAAGTTTGCTCTATGTCACCGCCTCTAGGCCGGATGTAATGTTTAGTGTGTGCAAGTGTGCAAGATATCAAGCTTCACCTAGAGAAAGTCACTTGAAAGCAACCAAGAGGATATTGAGATATCTTAAGGGCACTCATGATGTTGGATTATGATTTCCAAAGGGGTCTAATTTTGAGTTGATTGGATATTCGGACTCTGATTATGGTGGATGCAAGATTGATAGAATGAGCACAAGTGGCACTTGTCAATTGCTTGGAAGGTCTCTTGTTTCATGGTCATCAAAGAAACAAAATAGTGTTGCACTATCTACCGCAGAAGCCGAATACATTAGTGTCGGTAGTTGTTGTGCACAATTGCTTTGGATGAAAGCAACCTTGAATGACTTTGGAATCAAATTCAAGAATGTTCCATTATTTTGTGATAATGAAAGTGCTATCAAGATGACTCAAAATCCGGTTCAACATTCAAGAACCAAGCACATTGACATAAGACATCACTTCATAAGAGACCATCAACAAAAGGGTGATATTAGCATTGAGAGCATTGGCACCGAAGATCAACTAGCCGACATATTCACAAAGCCACTTGATGAAAAGAGATTTTACAAGTTGAAGAATGAATTGAACATACTTGACTTCTCCAACTTGAGATGAGTGCACCCCCCACATTCTTATATGACATACCTCTCCTCCGACATAGCAAGGTAAAGTTGTTTGGTATATCATCCATACTTTGCTAAGGACATGTTTAATACATATAGACATGTTTGCATGACAAATAGGCTCATTCATGAAAATCAAATGATTTTGATGTATATATGGTACCACTATTGCTTCTATGTTTGATTGATCTAGTGGTAGCATATGACATGTTTGTGAGCTTGCAAACCTAGTGTTGAATCTAGAAAATGAGCTCATGATGTGTAATTCAACATGGTCAAGATAACCCTTATACTTTATGAGGTGTGAAGAAGCTTGTCCTTGGATCAAACCGAATTACATATTCTTGGCAAGTGATCTAGATTGAACCATAATTTGGACTCTCTCATATTGATTGACTTAATTCTCACTAAAATTGGCACCTTTTTGGTGATTGTTGACAAAGGGGGAGAGAAAAGTCACAAAGATAGAAAAGTCACAAAGATAAAAAGGTTAAGTTGCAAAGGGGGAGAAAGATATAGTAAGGGGAGAGAAATCAAAGATATGACATTGGAAAGGGATCAATTAAAATTGAGCACACAAGTAGGGGGAGCAAGCTCATGAATTATTTGTTGCATTTGTATGTGCATTAACATGATGAATTGTTGCATTGCAAAGCTTAAATTCATATTCATGATTGTATGGTGATTGCTAGAAATAGAACTTGAATGATGATTTGTTAAGAGTAACTTTACTAGTGGTAAACACCCCTTGCTTTTAATGTTGATCTCACGGGGTACTTTAGTGTTTGTGATCTTTGCAAGTGATGTATTACAAGTGGTGTCTAGCTACATTGATGCTAAGGATGGTATATTTGGCAACTCTGATTGGTATCACGCTTCAAAGGTCCATTCTATATACCTTAGCATCAATTTGATAGTAGTAACTCTCCTAAAATTCAAATCCATACATATGTGCACAATTGAACCAAACTCATGGAAGCACATATGTAGGGGGAGCTAATACTATCGAAATTGAAAATTGATTTCATTTCATATCTTTGTGATGGTTGTCATCAATTACTAAAAAGGGGGAGATTTAAAGCCTAAGTTTGGTTTTGGTAATTAATGACACCAAGTTGCTAATGCCATGTGTTAAGTGTTTTGAGTTAGGCATAAGCAACACATGTGATGAAGGTGTATGTGGCAAGGAGTGGTGGCCACAAGATCACAAAGAAATGGTGCATGGACATGAAATGACGATCATGGTGGAGATGCACATAATATGATGGACATGATGATCAAGTGGAAGAGAAGGATCTAAGAGCGCAAGGCAAAGGTATAACCATAGGGTTTGGGTACGAAGAGCCAAGGGAAAAGGGGCAGGGATCCACCTTCCTTGGATCCACTCGTCATAGTAACCGAAGGAATTAAAGGAAAGGAATCAAAAGAGCAACAAGCAGACACTAAGGGATGCAAACAATGAACTAGAGACTTTTCTTCCACAACACTTCGATCAACATGTCATGACAACAGACATCAATCGAAGAAGTTGGAACAAGAAGATCAATCCACATCCTACTGGATCGAAGGGGATTGATAGGGGGAAGAAGAGAGGAGAGAAAATGGTCCCTGTATTCTCTCGACCAACTTTCCATGGGAACGGGCTAGGGTTGAAAGAATGGAGGCACAAACCCCATGGTCCCTCGCTCCACACCAACACGTTAGGCTCCACAACCTTGGTGCAGAATTAGCACAAGGCTACTCCTACGGACCCTAGCGATGAGGTTGTCACCGTGAAAGCCAAAGAAATGCCAGGGTCTTGGTGGCACAGTAGAGGATGTTATGTTATGATTGTTTCAATGGGGACATTACTTAAGAAAAGACACCAGTAGAGGATGTTTTCCTTAGCAACCAGGTTCTACTAGTCCTACAAACAGGAGGTGGACTATGGAAGATTCAATGAGGTAAAGTCACCCTCGCGAGCTACTACCGATCTAGAAAGTAGGGTGCATCTATGAGTAATCGATGTCTAATCGTCACAGTGGCACGTTCCACTTGGCCATTTGTTTTTGGATGAGCCACGGCTGACCAGAGCACACGGATGTGGTGGTTGTCACAGAAATCCAGAAACTTTTTACCAGTAAACTGGGTACCATTGTCCGTGATAATACAGTTGGGAACCCCAAAGCGGTGGATGATGTTGGTGAAAAAGAGCACAGCTTGCTCGGACCTGATGCTGGTGATAGGGCGAGCCTCGATCCACTTGGAGAATTTATCGATGGCAATGAGCAAGTGGGTGAAGCCGCCGGTTGTCCTTTTTAAGGGTCCGACAAGGTCGAGCCCCCAAACGGCAAATGGCCATGTGATGGGAATGGTTTGCAGGGCATGTGCTGGGAGATGGGTTTGTCTCGCATAGTACTGGCAACATTTGTAGGATCGTACTAGCTTGACAGCGTCGGAGACCGCGGTCGGCCAATAGAATCCTTGTCGGAAGGCATTTCTGACAAGGGTTCGAGGCGCTGCGTGGTGACCGCAAGCCCCCGAGTGTAGATCGTCAAGCAGGTCTCTGCCTTCCTCGTTTGTGATGCAACGTTGAAGGACGCCAGTAGGGCTGCGGCGGTACAGCTCCTTACTGTCACCAAGGATCACAAAGGATTTGGCCCGGCGAGCGATCCGTTGAGCCTCGATCTTATCTGAGGGGAGGTCCCCTCGGATGAGATGGTCGAGGTACGGAACGCGCCAGTCAGGTCCAGGGTTGGGTGGCGGGGTCGAGCCTTCCACCTACATGGCTTTAGCCCCAGTCGAGGGGGCTTCTGTCACAGGTGGGGGGTCGAGCGATGGCCCGTCGACCCCTCCTTCTGACCCAAGGTCGACGGAGGGCTGCTGGAGATCTTTTGCAAAAATGTCTAGTGGAACCGTAGTTCGATTGGACGTGATTTTTGCCAGTTCATCGGCGGCCTCATTATACCTGCGCGCAATATGGTTGAGCTCGAGGCCATGAAACTTGTTCTCAAGGCGCCGCACTTCTTCGCAGTAGGCTTCCATCTTGGGATCACGGCAGCTTGAGGTTTTCATGACCTGATCGATCACGAGCTGGGAGTCACCTCGAACGTCAAGGTGCCGGACCCCAAGTTCGATGGCAATTCTCATACCTGTGACGAGCGCCTCGTATTCAGCGATGTTATTTGATGCAGGAAAATGAAGCCGGATGACGTAGCGCATGTGAACCCCGAGGGGCGAGATGAAGAGCAAACCCACGCCTGCCCCTGTTTTCATCAACGACCCATCGAGGTACATGATCCACATCTTAGCTTGGAGCTGTGTAGGGGGGAGTTGAGTGTCGGTCCATTCTGCCAGGAAATCTGCTAATACATGTGACTTAATAGCCTTGCGCAGTGCATAAGATAGGGTCTCGCCCACGAGCTCGACTGCCCACTTGGCAATTCTACCCGAGGCTTCCCGGTTCTGGGCTATCTCTCCCAAGGGGAAAGAAGAAACCACAGTTACCGGGTGACCCTCGAAGTAGTGACAGAGTTTGCGCCGTGTCAAGACGACGGCATATAGCAGCTTCTAGATTTGCGGGTATCATACCTTGGTTTCCGAGAGCACCTCGCTAATGAAATAGACTGGTCTCTGGATGAGCAAGGCATGTGCTTCCTCGGCCCTCTCGACAACCAAGACTGCGCTGACTACTTGTGATGTCGCGGCGACATAAAGTAGGAGCGGCTCTCCTAGGGTTGGAGGGACGAGAATTGGTGAGTTAGAGAGTGTGGCATTGAGTTTTTCAAGAGCTTCTTCGGCCTTGAGGGTCCATGAAAAGTGCTCCGATTTCTTCAGGATGTGGTACAGAGGGAGCGCTTTTTCACCGAGACGCGAAATGAAACGGCTGAGCGCCGCCAGGCAGCCCATGATCCTCTGTATGCCCTTTAGATCTCGGATGGGGCCCATCTTGGTTATCATAGTGATTTTTTCTGGGTTGGCCTCGATGCCACGCTTAGACACGATGAACCCTAAAAGCATGCCTCGAGGAACGCCAAAGACGCATTTCTCAGGATTGAGTTTGATGTTTTTTGCCCGGAGGCACTTGAACGCAACGTCAAGGTCGTTTACCAGATCGTCGGCTTGCTTGGTCTTGACAACGATGTCATCGACATAAGCCTCGACGGTTGGCCCGATGTGTTCCCCAAAAACATGTTGCATGCATCGCTGGTACGTAGCCCCTGCGTTCCGGAGACCGAAAGGCATCGTAACGTAGCAATACATGCCGAATGGGGTAATGAATGAGGTCGCGAGCTGGTCGGACTCTTTCATTTTAATTTGGTGGTAGCCGGAATATGCATCTAAGAATGAGAGAGTTTCACATCCCGCAGTGGAATCAACGATTTGATCAATGCGTGGTAGAGGAAAGGGAACTTTTGGACATGCTTTATTTAAACTAGTATAGTCTACACACATCCTCCACTTCCCACTCTTTTTCTTAACTAATACAGGATTAGCTAGCCACTCAGGATGATGAACCTCCTTGATGAATCCGGCCTCCAGCAGCTTATGTATCTCCTCACCGATGACCTTGCGCTTCTCCTCGTCGAAGCGGCGCAAACGTTGCTTCACCGGTTTGGATCTGGCCCGGATCTCCAAGGTGTGCTCGGTGACTTCCCTGGGTATGCCCGGCATATCCGAGGGACTCCACGCAAAGATGTCGATGTTTGCGCGGAGAAAGTCGACAAGCACTGCTTCCTATTTGGGATCGAGGGTGGCGCTGATGCTCAGCGCCTTTCCCTTGGGATCGGCAGGGTCGAGGGGCGCGAGCTTGACGTCCTCTGTGGGCTCGAAGCTGTCGGCATGGCGCTTTGGGTCGAGAATCTCATTGGCGAGACCGTCGAGGTCCGTAGCCAAGGTCGCCGATTCCAAAACAGCCTCGCCGTGCTCGACGCACTAGACGTCGCACTCATAGGCATGCTCGTATGAGGGCCCCACAGTGATGACATCGTTTGGGCCTGGCATCTTGAGCTTGAGGTAGGTGTAGTTCGGGACCGCCATGAACCTGGCATAGCACGGGCGCCCAAGGATAGCGTGGTATGTTCCACGGAATCCGACCACTTTGAAAGTGAGAGTCTGCTTTCTGAAGTTGGATGGTGTGCCAAAGCAGATAGGCAGATCGACCCGGCCGATGGGTTCTGCTCGTTTCCCTGGCACAACACCATGGAAACCCCCGACGCTGGGTTGGAGGTGCGTTCTCTCGACCCCCAGGAGGTCGAGGGTCTAGGCATAGATGATGTTGAGGCTACTTCCGCCGTCCATGAGTACCTTGGTGAGGCGTGTGTTGGCGATGACGGGATCAACAACAAGCGGGTAGACTCCCGGATTGGGGACGTAGTTAGGATGATCATCACGGTCAAAAGTGATGGCCATCTCAGACCAGTCAAGGAAGCGGGGGACCGCCGTTTGTACGGAGAAAACCTCACGCCGCTCTCGTTTGCGCTGGCGCGTCGAGAGGCGGGTCGAGGGTCCTCCATAGATCATGAAGCAGTCATGGATCTCGGGGAATCCCCCATCCTTGTCGTCACCCTTGGGGTCCTCCTTCTTGTCATCCTTCTTGACGCCTACGCCCTCAAAGTACCTGCGGAGCATGTGACAATCTTCGAGGTTATGGTTAGTGGGTCCCTTGTGGTAGGGACATGACTCTTTGAGCATTTTGTCGAAGATGCCCCCACCGGGGGGGCCTCGAGGTTTCTTGCGCTCGATAGCAGCGACAAGCTCGTTGGCCAGGGCCTCGAGCTTGCCCTGCTGGCTCTTCTTCTTCCTTCGGTTGTTTCTCTTGGAGCCCCGGCTGGAGCCCGTGGGATCGTCGACCTTTTGTTTCCCTTTGTCCTGGTCACCGCCAAAGATGGCACCAACTGCCTCCTCGCCGGTGGCAAAGTTGGTGATGATGTCCATCAATCCGTTGGCAGTGAGTGGGGTGTTACGGCCCAACTCTCGGACCAACTCCATGCAGGTGGTTTCGGAGAGGAAGGCCATGATCACGTCGGAGTCGGTGATGGTGAGGAGCTCGGTGCGCTGCCTGGAGAAGCGCCAGATGTAATCCCAGAGGGATTCACCTGGTTTTTGCTTGCAACTCCGGAGGTCCCACGAGTTGCCAGGGCGCATGTAGGTCCCCTTGAAGTTTCCCTCGAACACCCTCACAAGATCGTCCCAGTCGTGGATCTATCGAGGTGGAAGATCCTCGAGCCAGACTCGGGCGGTGTCGGAGAGGAACAGGGGGAGTTGTCGGATGATGACCCGATCGTCAGTGGCCCCGCCCAGCTGACACGCCAAGCGGAAATCGGCGAGCCAAAGTTCGGGTTTGATCTCACCGTTGTACTTGGTGAGAGTCGTGGGGCGGCGAAACCGAGCTGGGAGTACCGTCTCGCGGATAGCCTTACTGAAGACCCGAGGGCCTGGAGGCTCGGGTGAAGGGCTATGATCTTCTGAGCTGTCATAGCGCCCGCCCCTGTGCACGCGGTAACCTCGAGCCACACCGTCACCGTGTTTGCGCGTGCGGCGCTCAACGATGTTGCCACGGGTGTCTCGGGGTTCGGGATCGTCGGCGACGTGCTCGGGGACAAGCGCTGCCCTATTTCGCCGGGCAGGCTCGGGATGAATCGAGGCCTCTCTCTCCTGTCGGGAGGGCTCGACGAGCCGCTCCGAGGCTGGCTCGTGTCGCCTCGAGGTAGAGCTCTCGGCCTGCTGCATGGCAGCAGTCTCGAGGAGTTCTCGGATCTTGTCTCGAGCCCGACGGGCATCGGGGTTTGACGGCTCGGGCATGTTGCGGAGGAGCATGGCGGCGGCGACGATGTTCTGGTTGGCTCGAGCGAAAACCGGGGGGTCGACCACCCGGTCCTCGTCGATGCGACGATTGACGTCGCGAGCCCTTTCGTGAGCTCTCCCGCCAAGTGCGTGTGCCGCACGCTCACGCTCGAGGGTTTGTTGGAGTAGATGTAGAGTTTCTCGTTCCTCGTCGAGCCTGTCCTGCAACTCACGAATTTGCTCGAGCTACATTCCTTGATCTGCAAGGAACTAGGCCTCGTCTCATTCGACGGGGAGCTCGACATGAGGTGGCGTGTGCCTTCCTTCGACCGGCTCCTCGTCCTCCGACTCCGACGCGCTGGCTTCGTCGATGTTGAAGCACTCGCGGGTCGGATCATAGGTGTCGTCAGCCGAGTCGGAGTCAGGGGCGCCGAAGTTGTAATATGATGGGGGAATGTGAGGTCATTGCTAATTACCCCTGTGGTTGCCACGTTGAGAAGCAGTCACACGGGGCTCTATTTCCGGGGTCTCCGTAGAGTCCGAATACTCAGAAGCCGGCGTGGATGCAATGAGGTCCAGAGTGGAGCGTAGATGGTGCCCGGGGAGTTCCCCGTAAGCACTCATGTTAGTGCTCACAGAGGAAGCGTACGCCCGGGTGACCAGATCTAGCCCAAACGGGAACGTTGATGGAGATATCGTTGCACGCGTTGAGGTGGCTGGGGCCGGGTAACGGCGGTGTCTCACCGGACGGGGGAGCGGTGGAATTCTCCGTCGGCATCTTACCCTCAGCCAAGCTCATCCTACACAGACCCTCAATGAGGAAATCTGGGTTGGCGTCTGGCTGAGAGGCGCCGAATCGGGGAATCCCACCACCCTCCGTGAGGTAGAGACGACGGTTGCGCCGGGCTCGTCGTCGCCTGGCGGCTCGCACCTGCCGAGAGCGTCGATACCGGCGCAGTGCTCCCCCAGGTTGGGAGAGCTTGAAGTCCTCATCAGTAGGGTGCCCGAGCGGGAGGAGGACCATATCGTAGCCGTGGCCAAGCGACATGAACTCCAAACTCCCGAACCAGATCACCGTGGCCAACGGGAGTGGGCATTCGGGGTCAGCCATCCAGGAAAGAATGGCGGGAAAGCGATGTTGGCACGCAGCGGTCCCCTACCTGGCGCGCCAACTGTCGGTGTTCGGTCCCGTGGGGGTCCTAAGCCGATGAGTGAGTGCTGCGTGTCCCTAACCTGGATGGTGATGCAAGGAGAACACACGGGGGTTTATCTTGGTTCGGGCAAGAGAAGGCCCTACGTCCAGCGGGGGGGAGAGTTTGTATTTCCTTGCACCGAGGTGCTTGCGTAGGGGTTACAATCTTGCGAGAGAGGGCAGCAAGCCCAATTCTCAAAGAAAGAAAAAAGAGTACAAAGATGATTGCTTGAGATGTTGATCTCTGTGATGGGAGCCTTAGGTTGCTGATACTTGGCTTTGGACTTGTGTCTTGCCTGTTGTCCGTCCCCCTTTGTAGGGTCCTGGCCTGCCCTTTTTATAGGGTCGGAGGAGGCCAGGGCACCGGGGAGCCTTGAGGCGATGTTTTGTCGATCCCTGTTGAGGTGACTGTAGCGACGTGCCCTGGGAATGGCCGGCCATCCCTGGACACCATGGTGACGCCGGGGATGAGACGACGAAATGACCCGGAGCACCGTGCCATACTGTCCTTCCTTCCCTGTTAAGCTGTGCTGGGCGTCGAGGCTGGGTCGAGGCTGGGTCGATGTCGGACGGATAAGGCCGAATCCCGAGATTGCGAAATACGGGCCTTGTCGTATCCTCCATCGAGGGTAACTGACGGTAAACAGTGAACGGTAAGGTGTGTATAGTGACAGGTTTCACCTCCCATCTCGGGATGGCGGTAAAACAGTGAGGGCTGACACTGGCATCGCTCCCACGTCGATCCTGGTTACGACCATACCGGTAGGTGGTAGTAGATAATCGCATTAAATGCTCTGACTTCTGCCTTGGGGCAGGTGAAGTGAAGGGGTCGAGCGCTCTGACCCGGGGTCACGCGAGTCAGAGTTTTTCCGTTGGGCGAACAAGCCTTGTGCGAGTCAGAGTATGGTCGAGGCGCCCCGTTGTGCGGGACGGGGCGCGGTCGAGGCGTCCTCATCGAGGGTGCCTCGCGCGAGTCGGAGCCGGAGCGCGGTCGAGGCACTTCGTCGAGCCGGCCTCGTACGAGATGGACTTTGAATACGGTTTGAGGTGGGCTGCGTTTTGCTGCGGCTTAGTCATTTTGCTTTTTATTATCGATGGATGTGGGTACCCCCACACTATTGGTACCGACAAAAATGTATCGGTGGCAACGCAACTCTTGTTGCCAAGAAATAATATCGCTAGCTAGTGTTGTCAATAGCTCAGAAACGGAATTGAAATTAGGGTTTAGCTAAGACTTAGACAATTTTTGACTTGAAGCAGTTTGATGAGACCACGTTCATGAATTTATTCTACAAGAATGTTAATAACCAGTGTCATGTCTTAGTCCTAGTAGATAGCCCAAAGTACCCTCCTTAGCATGGTTTAGGTGGTTGTGACTCTTTCGAGCTGCTTTAGCTGTGATGGACGCTTTAATTTTCATGCTCGACACTTGCTTCGGCTGTCTAGTCGGGTGTGCATGGTCATCGTGCCCTGTGCGTGTCGTGGCCGTCCCGCTCTGCCCTATCCCGCACTACTGCTACAACTCGTCGGTGCCCAATCACCTCGTGCCGCTGCTGCTCTACCCCGCTACCACCGACGCGTTGCCAACCATCATGACCCACCGCAGCTACTGATGGCCCACGCTGCGCCGCTGTATCCTGCCTTGCGCATTGGCCAACCACCGGGCACTGCAGTGCCGTCACCTCACATCACATCCATGCCCTGGCCTAGAACCGCTGCTGGCCAGCCGACTGCTGCTCGTGCATGCCATGCTACCCCTTCGCCTGCTCGCGCACACTCTCCTGCCACACAACGCCCGCACGGGGGCCAGCTGCCAACCGCGCCCACGTTCCACCTTGGCTCGAGCAAGCCACTTGGACCCATCCCCTTTCCCCTCCCTCCTCTGTTGTCGGGCTAGCTCAGCCACAACAAGCCTAACCTGCATCACAGTCATCTCCAAGCAATTGCGCACACCGGGGGAGAGTTATGGCACCTGGCTTCCTGCCAAGCCCTTGCATGGCCATAGTCGAGTCCTGCACAACGCCAATTTTGGAGCGTTCCCTTCCACTGTGCCATTAAGGCCGAGCTTGGTCGTGACCTAACCGCTAGCCCTAACCGTTCACCTTGAACTAAATTGGGCGCACTGACAGCTTCACCTCAACCTATTCTGTGCCCTGTGCTTGCCAGCCATGCCCCTGCTGCCTCGCCGCGGCGGCTGACGCGGTCGTGTCCATCGCGGTGCGCCACCACACCACCTGGTCACGTGTGGCCAGCTAGTCACCGCCACCCTTTCCTCGAGCCGTCATCTCAGCCAAGTGTTTGGTAAGGCTCTAATGCTCTCTAGCCAGCTAGATAGGACCGTAGCTGCCTTAGAGCGCCAAAACGGCTGCGCCATTGCTACAGACAACCGCGCACTGTGGCCACCCGCTTCAGCATGTCCCGCCACCCTCGCACCACCACTTAGCGCAGTCGCGTATCGCTAGGGTATTGGTTGGCTCGTTAGCTAGGCCAGAGCGTGCCCCAGGTGGCCAGCGTAGTCGCCCTGCCACCGCTCGCCGCGCCGGTGCGCGCGGGGACGCCAAGGACCTCGCCGTTGTGCTGAGTGTGGGAATAGCGCTCTTGGTGGCCGCGCTATTTCTGGGTTTCACGAGGGTTTTTCTGCAAATAGCCAGCGCACGCGGGCCTCCCCATCATGGGCTACATCCGCGAGTGCGCGCACGCGTCGCGCGCATTTGGGCTGCACCTGCGTAGTTGTGGGCCACGCCGAGGAATTCAGTTTTCCTTTACTAGCGAGTTAGAATTGGTTTTATGATTTAGTTGCTGAGCTAAACTTGAATAATTAATATCAATTCACATAGATATCCAAAAATTGTGAATCCAATTTTGTTAGGTTCCTAAATTCATGCTCTATCAGTTAGTGTAGTTAGTTATAGTGTTATCATGTGCTTGCTGTAAATTTCATAGCATTAGATTAGATTGTTTCTTATGCTAGCTAAATAGCCATTAAAGGGAATATGAATGAAAGCATCGTATCTATCGGTAAAATAAAGCACTTGTAAGATGAGTTGATATCTTGCTTGATGACGGTGATAGATAGGTTATTACCTTAGTCATTGGAGCTAGCATTGTAGCATAGCATGTGTGTTGAATTTTAAGAGTTGTTGTTGCCTAAATACTAAATGTGCGTCATCATCACATGCATGGAGAGAACGACTAGGTGGAGTTTGTGCCCGTCGATGATCAGGAGTACGAGGATATCGTCAAAGAGTACGAGGATGAGATCCTTATGTCGGAGGAGTTCCAGGAGCCACCCATGACTAACACTGCTGACCCTACACCTACCCAAGGCAAGCCCCGGTGCATAACCCATACTTTTGACAATCTTTATATATATATGTGGTGCATTTACATTGTAGGAATTTTATGATACCCACATGCATATATATATATATATGCATATATATATATATATATATATATATATATATATATATATATATATATATATTCTTACTAGTTCAGGATCACATAGTTGCTTTGCTTAGGTTTATCGGTAGCGTGGGTAACCTGTCGTTACTCACAACTAGTGACTATTATTATCATAAATCTCAAAATAAAATGGTGGAAAGGAAATGGTGACCGGGCAGGGATATGGTACGTATGGGTATTGGTGGGTGTAACAGGTTGTGTCCCGCGGCCACGGGGCATAGCATGGTTGCACTGTTTTTCCTGTCCGTGTCGATTAAGGACCATCCATTGCATGGACCTAGGTCATGTCACAGACTTATTACCCCGAACACATACTTGCTAATGGGAGCGGCAAGGCTTGTTACTCTCTAGTCATGGGCTCCAGCTATTTCGGGACTAATTGATTAGAGGCGGAGATAGGTGGAGATCTAAGAACCACATTGAGGTCGGGCCTCAAGTGTGGGGGCTTGGAGTCCAAGTTTGGACGGGGACCTAGAACCTTTGACAGGAGTGGAACGGGTTGATCTCGCTTGTGCCTGGGGTATAAGCGAGGCGTGTGTTTTTTAGGGTACCCAGCTAGGCACATTGATTCACGAATTGTTGTTTCTACGTGATGGTATAGCTTGACTATGCTCTGGCAGCGTAGTAAGAACTAGCATATGAAAGATGGAAAATGGCTCTGATTGCTCAACCCTTGCTTGAATATAGAACAGGTGCTTACAAAGAATGTTGGATAATGAATAAAACATGGCTGTTAATAACCGAAGGACACACTCTTAGTATTGCTTTCCACAAACAAGAAACCCACAAGCCATAAAGCCTGTCATATTCCTTGAGAGTCGGGAAATATGTCCCCTAGTCGGGTAAGCCTTGCGAGTACATTGTGTACTCAGGGTTTATTTTACCCTTGATGTAGGTGCACCTTGAGAAGTTAGGCCTTGTGTAGAGAATTCTTCTGGTAGGCACAGACGGATCCTTGTATCTCACCGCTAGATGTTCATGTTTATTCTGCTGTTTAAATTATCGTACTCTGAACTCTGGTATTGTAATAAATAATTTCTAAGACTCTATGTTGTATGAAATGGACTAAGTATTATAAGCTTGAAATCATTATTGGATGTTGGATGTAAAATGTGGATTGTTTGAGTTCTCCCATTGGGTGTGCTCGATGGAACTACTTGATTTAGCTCTCTTTCGGGGTACTTAGTGTCTGGTGCAAGACAAATGCCTCTGAAAGCGTGTTAAATCGGGTGGTTCTGCCACAGAATTAAAATGTTCCCAGGATGTGGCCAGAGATTCATTATCTTCTTGTTTTAGAACCTTGGCTCTACGGTTGACTACTTTAGAGATGGGAAAGAAGTCCAGGCAAAAGCTGGAATGCAAGGTTCCCCAATCTCCCTGCTTCTTCTCTACAGTTCGATTATACCATGTTTTAGCTCTTTCCTTCAAAGAGAAAGAAAAAAGCTTCCATCTTAAGGTCTCATCAGACATGCCCTCTATACGAAGGCAGTCATAGGTCTGCTCAAACTCTTGTAGGTGAAGGTAAGGATTTTCATCTAGCTTTCCTAAAAAGAATTGGTTCTAGACTATTGCAACCAAACACGGGCATAGCTCATAGGCAGGTGTTAGGATAGGCTTTGATGATTCTTTTGGCCTATGACTGGTGCTCGTGAGTGCAGCATATTGATAGATGGGAGTGGAATTTATGCATCCGTAAGGATGAAAACAAAAAGGAAATATGTAAAAAGGAAAATAAAAAGTACAATACAAGGTTAAGCTATGTTTGAAGTAATCTCAACAACCATTTTTTGACCTCGGCAACGACACCAGAAATGCTTGTTGGTATGAATTAAATGACATGAGAATAAGGTTTTCCACAAGCACAAGATAATAAGGTTATCCGCAAGCACAGAGATAGTATACCGATGTAGCACTTCACCTCGAAGTATTTTAGAGTATCATTATTTATATTTTACCACAGGGAGGAACGTGTGAGAAACTAAGCCTATGCTTAAACCCCTGAGAAGCAAACAAGGACGGAGAGTATAGGGCTATAAAGATGATCACTAAGGTCTCTAGTTCTAACCTTCACGAGTTATGTTATGATTGTTTCAATGGGGACATTACTTAAGAAAAGACACCAGTAGAGGATGTTTTCCTTAGCAACCATGTTCTACTAGTCCTACAAACGGGAGGTGGACTATGGAAGATTCAATGAGGTAAAGTCACCCTCGCGAGCTACCACCGATCTAGAAAGTAGGGTGCATCTATGAGTAATCAATGTCTAATTGTCACGCTTACACTACGAATACTACTTCAATCAAGGAGCTACCAAGATTAAAGCACTCAAAAGGGTCGCAAACCGAAAGAACAATAGCAATGTTACTTACTCGAATTAGAAGTTGAATACCAAAGAAATCTCAGAAGCAAGCTCCAATGTAATTTGATTCCATAGGTACAAGCTGTAGAGGAGGCACCGACAGGGCAGCAACTCCTCCAAACTCTTCCCCAACACTCTATCTCTCTATCTCTAAATAAAACTAGTTTTAATCTTTGGAAGACTACAAGACTAATCTCCCCTTAAATGCTTAACTCTTGATCCTATCCAGGGTTTCTTGATTATAGAGGAGGCTCAGGGTTTCTACCTAGAATTTAGGATGATCTGACCTAGGGGGTACAGGGCTACTTATATTGGCCAGTGGGATGTACTGGAGCCCTCGGATCAATCCGACCTTGATCAACGGCGAAGATGCAAACCTTAAGGCGATGGAGGAACCGGCGTAGAAGCGGAGGCTAACGCGTGAGACCCATAGGTCAGCTGACCTAGCCCCCTGCCAGGTGGGCTCACCTTCGGTGGCTTTCTCGTGTCTTCTAGAGTCTTCTCAACTTAGGGTCGCGGTATAATATGATTTTTAGTTCGACATGTGGACCATCTTGGGCTCTTTTCCTGTTTAATCCTTGCGAAACATAGATTCACTAAAACTCATGGAATTCTGTTAGATTAACTCCTATTCTATGTTGATGATTCCTTTTATGCAATTCTTTTAAGTCAAGTTGAAGGTTCATGATGGTTGTTAACTACCGTCAACAAAGCACTAGGAGCCCACACCAAGCCATTGACATTCAAGTAGGGCCACAAGGTCTCGCCTTTTTTCATCAATGTGCGTAGAGCACCATGATCTGGTCATGGGCTCTCCCACTATGGCTGAAATGCGCTAAGGGAACACCCAGGCACACATGTAATACACTGGTGCTTTAAAACAATCTATTCTACACCCTACTACACAAATTTAATCTGGATAAAAAATAACTCAAGCGTGGCTCCGTATAATCATGATCAGTTTCATGTAGATGATCATAGATTATACCTTCCCATCACGTGGCGCAGAAGACATGGCAAAACACATGAGATCAATATAGTCAACATCAAGAAAAATAATCGTACGACTTACCATACTGCGCATGCAACCCAGCAATATCTCTCTAAAGTCATCTACATGTAGGGGTGGAACAAATAGGTGTGTTTGGTTGGGTGGCTATCCCCAACCAGGCTCCAGATAGCCACCATCAAGCTGTTTGGTTGTTTGTTTGGAGGCCCAAGCCAGGCTCCAGCAAGCCACCGACCATCACCTAGCTAGGCACCATTGGCGTGATGTGCAGCCTAATGATAAAACCCAATCTAAGCCATCACACACTCACACTGCATGCAGGGAGCAACAGTGTGGCTTGGTTTGGAGTTTAGACAAACAGGAGCACAAGGGAAGGTGTGGCTGTAGATCAAAACTAGGCCTCATGCACTGCCGCACTAGCACCCCCTGGCTCAACATCCATTTATAGCAAAAATAGGAAAAGAGTCATAGTGGGCTTCCACCACATGGGCCAAATCCAGTCCAATTATCCTGACCTGGGCTCAATCTGATTGGACCAATTCATTTTTTTTTTTTTGAGAATTTGATTGGACCAATTCATGGCTGGAACTTGGCTCTTGGAATACTTCCAACACAAAATTCCGTGTATTCATCCACATGGTTAAGCATTTATACATATACCTAATACTAAAGAGTGAATTGTTTCTTCCATTCTGTTTTTTCTTACTTCCTAAACTATCCTACTACGCTCCTTTATCCCGTATGTGATCTAGATTCATGACCCGTGCTCATATGAGTTAGAGAGATTTTTAGTACCCGGATTCATATCTAGAATCTTACGATACTATGACTTGGTTGTAGATAAAATAGTATTTAAAGCTAAGGGGTTTTGATAATAATGCCAAGAATAGCACTTAAATGTAAAAAACTGATACAAATTAATCAAAATCAATATTATAGCCTTCGATCTATACAACATATTTGGGTAAAAAAATATATACAACATATTTCAAATCTTACATAAAATATATAATTATAAAATCCAATAGTGTCCCGATACTACGATAGAATCCTATGATCCGGTAATGTCAAGCAAAAAAATACTTCCTAGGATCCTGATCCTAACAATCTTGACAGCTCGCATTCAGTAATGATATAGAGTCTGATTCGAAGATATAATGGCAGTTGCACATACATAATTGCTAGTGAAAGTCCAAGGATTATATTGCAATCTAGCTAGAACTAAGAATATTATTTGTCTATACGTAGTCTGCACATTGATGGGTAGTCGAATTTCTTCAAAAAAATAAAGAGAAATAACTGCTAGTCAATATCAAGTTTTCCCCCATAATATTAAACTTATAATATGACAAGACATTTATTATATCCCGAACAATTACATGTATATATATTACTTAGCTAGTAGTAGAGTTCAGCTCAAATGTCACCAATGCTCATAACCTAAAAATTCTAGCTCTACCAAAAAACCTTGTGGTAGAGCAGGAAGCACCAAGCAGTAATGCAGTATTGATTTGATGCTCCTAGGATTGATTCACGACTTTAACAGCTTGATTTGATGGTATAGCTAGAAGTGCTATCCATCTTGGTGGTGATCAGGAGGCCAGTGTTCATAAGGCCGTTGTATCTCCTTGTGCTGAGTTGAAGCTTCCTGCACATCCTACATAACAGGAACAGGCCAAAACAATGTACACATCTAAAATCAAATGACATTTACATTGTTGAAATCATCAAAGTAAGAAAAGTAACTTGCATGGTTGTTGCTTCTCCCTTTTTTAGTGTATATATGGAAAACTTATTGCTACATGACTGACCAAAATAAATTTTACAAATTGTTTCCTATTAAGTATATCTATATCTATATCTATATCTATATCTTCAAACCCCACTACAAGTTCTATCACAACATGCAAGCCATCCACATCATTCCTCACTAACTATCGACATCATCACCCACTAATGCCATGTCAGCTCACTAATTTTCAACCTATTAATGCAAGCCTTCCACATCACATACACTAGGTGTAATTACCATTTTCGACGCAAAAAAAGGTGTAATTACCATTTCCAATATATAAGAAATATACAAGGCATGCATGTTATTTGTTTTGCGATTCCATCATCTTATAATTTGATCTAACTCTGTTTTTTAATGAATTCTTTCATTAACGTACTCAACTTTGATAAGAAAAAATGCAAGAACATGTAGGTCTAACTCATATGTACATGCAACGAATTTTAAGAAAGTCCCACAGCAACATGCGGGTATATATGCTTCTTAATCTGTATTTTGCATCACAAGTAGAAAATGATTTCCCATCAAATGAAATGGAAATGCATGTTTCGTTTCTTTTGTTCCTATTACAAGAACAACATGAACAGCGAAAATATGAAAAGATAAATATCTTTCTGCTCAATTCAATATCTCAAGATTATATTAATTAGTGAGAATAAACTTGAAACATTTAGTCTATAGCATGGAAATATGACCCATACCAATTTTATTGCATCTATTTTCAAGAACTACATTAGACACAATACACGAGTAAAAGAAGAGCAATGCCATGACATGATAAGGGACATATAAAGGTTCATGCATCTGTCCATGTTGATGTGCTTTTGAAATTAAAGAAAGTCAGGTCTTGCATTTACACTGGAGTTTAGAACCTAGTACTGCAAAACGTGTAAAGGCTAGTAGGATAGTCTTTTGTCTAGATATGCATGCTATAACAAATTAAAGGCATATAAATCTCACCAGAATAGTGAATCGAAAATGGGGCGAAAATAGAGTCATGTTGAAGGCTTATTTCATGATGTTAGCATAAAACGATAAGCAAATAGAGCACGAGAGGTATGCCCAAGGTTACTTTAATCTAATCATGCCATAGACTATGTAGCAGTATTAAGGTAGTACAGAAATCTTACTTCTTCTGTGCTTGTTGTTTGGCACGCTATCATGGCTTCTTGCGAACTACAAGGCCTTCTGCAGTGAACTTTCTTCTGCTGCTGCTGATCCTGTTTCATAGTTCAAGTTGAAATATATGTCATATACTATATTACAAAGAAAATGGACTGCATCAGTGAATGACCAACATGCAGAAATAATATAACAAGACATTTCCTTTTGAGTATATATATGAAGAATTAGCAGATGATCTCTACCGAATCTTTGTGCAATAGTAGTATTTTCAGCAAAATGGTCCATAATAGACTGAACAGCACCTCTTGTTTTTCACCATTGTTCAGGAGGGCTGAGTGATGTTGCACTGCAGGTGATACTTTGGTTGATTCTGTGTTCAAGAGTGTGCTTTCAACAAAAGACATGGTGCGCACTGGTTTCACGAGCACTGATCGGACTTTATATTGTGATGGTATGTGGTGGGTTTCATCATGCAGCTGTCCTTGATCACCTGCTAATGGGTCACCTACACCAACCTGCATCAAAACATGAATGGCACGGATAAGATTATTATACATTTCCTTGAAAAACTCTTCGTCGTGTGCATAAATGAATAGAGTTGCTGACACATTAACTAGTTGAATTGGATACTTGAGATCATTGGTGTAATCATTACTTTTGTGGTGGGCGGATGCAATTTTATCCAGAAGTTTGCCTTAGTGTTTTGTTCTTCGCTTGCTTTATTGTGTGTGTATTCGCTCTCTTCAAAGTTGAACATACACGAACTACCTGTTGATTGTTCTCCATGTAAAATTTTAACTATTAAAACATATTGTATTTATTTTTTATATAAAAATGAAAGGTGAAATGACGCTTGGGTGATGAAAGGAAAGGGTTATTTCATGATTACCTATAGATATATACGGTACGAGAATGGACTCGTAGCTTGCAAGTTGCAAGCTTGCATAATTAGAAGACCAAGTGTCGGATACTGGTATATTCAAATGCATTCCAAACTAACTAATATTTTGCTAATTTTGTTCAAGATAATGCAAAAAGCCTAAAACTCCTGAGTCTTGGCAGAAGTAAATCTGCTGTGGCCATCAGCCTGCCTCTGCTGTTGGTGGTGCTGCCGTTGTTTCATGGCGTCCGCAGTTTCAGTGGCTTCCGCACCACACCCAGGGAGCATATCTTTCATGGCCTCTGAGGTCACTTCTACCTTTTCATCATCGTTCTGTTCCATCATTGTCGCGGTAGAACGCAGCTGCGTCTGCTGGTAGAAGACCTTAGACACGACCAGCTCCCCGTCCTTCTCCTCATCCCTGCCGAGGTGGTATTGGTGCATCACCCAGTTGGTCTTCTCCGGCTTGTTCCCTTGCTTTCCATAGTTACTGTACAGCACCAGGATCTTCTTGCACCCCTTCTGCCGACCACCAACGATTACTGGACGTGTCTTGCCGGTCTTATGCCACCGCGCCTCGCCAACATCGTCACCACGTTTTGACTGGATCTTTCTCCTCTTCCTTGTGCCAGAGGTGTAGGCTTTGGATGGCCTGTGGAAGAAGTGCTTGCTGACGCCATCTCTTGTCACACCTAGTGATAATCAATTAACTTGGTATAAGCACAAGAGTTTGTGAAGTCATGGCATACATAAAGTAACAAGTTGAGATGCGTATCAGTTAAATTGTTTTGTCTCATACTAATATGTAAGGTCTGGTGATTAGTGTCAATTATGGCTACACGTGCATGTTTGTTCAAATATTTAACCACTATACATAGCAAATTAAGTGTAGAAATTAACCCCAGCGGGAGAAACAAAAGGTAGCCTACCGCTATAGCTATCTATATTTTGGAAACTTCCGAAGCATCTTCCCATCATGAGGGAGACGTGAACAAAGTGTGTGTTCAGCACCAATTTTGCATAGATGAAGAATGTATTTGCAAACATCCCATGGACATGTGGAGGTGGATAATACCAAATCCGTTAAAAGATGGTAGATGAGCACACCAAGTTCAAGTGATCAACAAGAGTATATGGCCACGTTACAGATCTTGATTCAGATTGATGTCAACAGAAATTCTTTGTGAAATAGAACTCAGGTGCAACAAACACTAGATGAATTCAAAAAACGGATCCAATCTAGGAGGAACTAGGCAGTTTTTTATTAGGTAAAGCCTTTATGTTGCACGCAGGATGGGGATTAACACGCACGCACATGGGCCTAGCTCGGCCTTCAGAGCATAGCGCATGACTCGGCCTTATCCTCACTCACACGATCACCGTCTTCCAACGACCTCTGCCTTCCTCTCCTGTCTCTTTCTCTCCCTCAATCCATGGCTGCCATAGGCCTCCTCTGACAAATCAGGCAAATCCAGTGATGTTGAACCTCGTTCAACAAGTTGAGTGGATCTCTGGCGACCCCGACTAGGTTAGTGTTTAGGGTTTATGGGTTTCGAGTTTGGAGTTGGGGATTTCTTTGTTCTTCGGCTATAAAGGAAAGATTGGGGAGGCCAATGGATCGGCAATGGTGACAGTGGGAGAGGGAAGGCAGAGGCCAGTTGGGGTTGTTGGCTTGAGAGAGAGGAGATGGATACTGTGATTAGGGTGCGGTTGTGACAGAGGAGGTGACATTTCATTGCCAAAGCCAGGCGGGAAGTGGCATTTGGTCGTCGGAGCCAGGGGAGGCCGGGGCACTCAGTGGAGAAGTGTGTGTGCGGTATGCTAATAGCACGGTCATGCATGCGTTAACCGTGTCTTTTTTATTAAGAAGAGAATAGACACATAAATTCAAGCCGAGAGAGGACCTAAGTGATTAGGTGTTTTACCACACCTCTCACCTAACTAGATGAGCTAGGCTCACTTTCTAAAATTAAATGAATTCGGTCAGATCATACTTCTAAATAAGTAGTAGCTGATAAAACATGCATGCATGATGGTGGCAGTGCGTGTATATTGAGGACTAGGCTGAAGGGGAGTATAATCTCACACCTGGGAGATTCTCAGGATGGGTGTAGCAAATGCCATCGTTTCCTTGAAGTGTGGATATAAAATCACCAATGAGCGGGTGTGCTCTGGAGCCTCCTTCCTTCACCATGGACTCCAAGTGCTCTATGAGCTCCTGGTCCGACGGATCAAACTTGACACCGGCTGGAAACCCAACCATGTCCTGCAATAGCAGCATTTGAATGCATATGCGTATGTATGAGAATTTAGGGATAACAAAGGATCATTGTTACTGCAAACTAGTAATTTAGCATACCGGATTGCAGTTGAGCTCATGGTCGCAGCTAGGGCAGCGCCGTGAAGCTAGTGTCGAGCGTCGTTGGTCCTTAAGCTTCTCGTCGCTGAGGTCGGAGGTGCTGTTGCTGCTGTTCATGGCGTTTGAGTGCCCCCTATTCATGTTGGATTCACGCATTTATGCACAGTAGATTGTAAAATTTAAAAAAATAGGAGAAGAACTGCATGTTGTATTAAAATGAAAGAAGCTAGGAAGACGCCTTTTAGAAAGATGCGGCCTAGTCCGCAAGGACTATAATCCCTAGCCCTGACCGTCAGAGAGAAAAACAATTGTCAAAAACGTTGGATGAGCCTAGATAAGTGTTCTGCTCCCGTCCTAGACCAAAGTTTTTTTTTTAGATAAAGGAAGTTTTTATTAAAACTTCAGAAGTAATACATCGAGCTGATACAAAGCTAAAGAGGGCAACTTTCGGCCTCTGCCTAACATAAGGCACACAACCAAAGAAAAAAATTTGTTTCTTCTGTACAGGTTATCTATTTGGTTACCCACTGGCTACGTACTTGCTGCAGAAGCCGGATTTGCAGAATACAGTTGTAGTGGTATCACAGTAGTTGACGCAGGATACAGTTGCAAAATTTTATGCCTCTTTGCACTAGAAAATCCCTGCATTTCTTTCTTTCCACACTTCCCAGCAACCCAAGATTATAATGCTGGAGTGCGATCACTGTCTTGCGATTGATGGGATGCAGTCGATGCTTTCCCACCAAAATGGCACTGAATCGACCACGCTGACCAAAGCATGTAATCAAAGCTGCGCATTACCCACCCAAATTAACAGACCAATTCCAGACATGCCTAGTGAAGCAGCAGTATTTATATGTGGATGCCCAATTCCAGGCTGCAATGGCAAAGGGGGCCAA
This sequence comes from Saccharum hybrid cultivar R570, assembly GCA_038087645.1. Taxonomy (NCBI): domain Eukaryota; kingdom Viridiplantae; phylum Streptophyta; class Magnoliopsida; order Poales; family Poaceae; genus Saccharum; species Saccharum hybrid cultivar. Next base: position 1,857,432 of record JAQSUU010000423.1, read on the forward strand.
ACACCAACGTTTGACCATCCATGGGCTTGGAGAGTCTATCAGAAGTTCCTATGCGGTTTTAAATCGCAAGCAACCAGAAGAATTTGTACTTTGGAGGAGCCCAAACTTTCCAAATATTGCAAATATAATAACTAAGCACAAGAAAGGACTGAAGACGGTAAGATTGAAATAAGAATTTACAGGTAGGTGGCTCTGGATTTCCTTCAACTTTAAAACAGGAGACTAAAGAATGTTGGCCTCCTGATTATACAGTTAAACAGTAGTAGCCTCACCAAAGCTAAAATGTCATCAGTACACTGGAGAAAAGGCGCACATATCATATATATGAACACTGCTTGTCATCTGATTTCTATTTTGAACACGCAGATTATTCCGGCCACGGATCAGCAGTTTCTCTTACCACTCGTTACCACTGCAAGGTGCCCAGAAATGGGTGAACGGAAGCATTCAAACAGTGGGGACTACTCACTACTGGGCATAGACAACGAGCTAATAAATTGAGAACCCGTAGATAGACAAGGTCGCTGTGGCTGAGATTCAGAGCTACTGCAAACCCAAATCATGCACAACGCCGCCCAGCGGGACATTTAGATCATAGATCTGACAAGCGCAGTAAGGAAAACCGAGAAACGCACGAGATCGAGAGAGAAAACGTGAAAAAAAATGGAAAAGGAGCTCACAAGGTGTCGGCGGCGGTGGTCCGTGGTCGCGATGCAGCTCGGATCGCGGCGGTTGCCGGCCGGAGGTGGGGGAGAGGACCAAGAGAGAAGTGGAGAACACCGTACCACCCAAGCAGCAGAGAGCAGAAGATCGAGGCCAGGCGGAGGGGGTGGTATGAACGGGAAGGATCCCGTGCGGGCTTTTGTGTGCCACCGCCGCTTCCTTGCTACCCAAGCCACCGCTGAGCTTGTGACATCATTGCTCTCGCTATCACCGCATCTGATGGGATGGGACCGACGCGGAGGAGGAACAGAAAGAAGAAGTAGCCTATGGGGGCTGGGGTCCACCGGCCGGACACGAGAAAAGAGCCTGGTCCAATCTTCCTCGGGAAGCGACGGCCGCCGAAATAAGCTACGGGTGTGTTTAGTTCCGCAAAAAGGGGTAAAAAAAGTATTGTAGTATGTTTTGGCTTTATTTGGTAAATAGTGTCCAACCATTGACTAATTAGGTTCAAAACATTCGTCTCGTAAAGTACAACCAAGCTGTATAATTAGTTTTTGATTTCATCTACATTTAGTATATCATACATGTATCGCAAGTTTGATGTGACGGGGAATTTTTTTTGCATAGTGTTTTTTTTTTGAACTAAACACAGCCGCGTCAGCAAACGTGATCCTGCCTCAACCACCTGTCAAACGCGGTTAGACCACGCGACGACGGCCCTACCACCCTGGGTTGGAATTTTTCAAGCGTTATTCTCCCTCTAACAAAAAAATAAAATAATTTAACAGTAAACTAAGCATAGCTCAACGGGTAAAATTACACCCACCCATACAACAAGTAGTGCAGTTGTATGGCTTTGATCCAACAAGTTGTAGAACGTGCAAATATGTGCATTGACTTGTCAAATGCGTGCATCTATATAGTCCCATGTATGTCGTGTAGCGTATTTGCCGCCATGACATTTAATGTGGACGGTTTTATGCATATAACAAGGGCAAAGCCAAGCATGAAATCACCGGGTTAGCTCCAATCGATTGATCATCACACAAAATGGACTAGCAAACAGTTAATCCATATAGGATTTGCCAAAATTATAGGGGTCGGTTGACCCAGTAAATACATGTAGCTTCGCCCCTAGCATATCGATGATGATACAACGTAGGCGTTCGTTCCTTCGGACGCGACAGCAAGAGCGCCGCCGTGGGCCTCACGCGCCGCCACCCCCACCACCACCACCAACACCTGGTGGCCTTAGAAAGGGAGGCGCCTGGGGACGGCGGCCGAACAGGCGGTGGAGACGGTTCGATTGGTGACGAGCTTGGCGGCGCTGGCGCCACCGAGCGGGCTGTGCTAGACAACCGGTGGGCGGTGCCGGCGGCGGGGGCAACAAGAAGCTTAGGTCGTTGGTGGACTGTAATTAGGGAAGTGCGGGGAAGGAGCGGTGAGGGTGGGAGGCTGACGGTGAGGTCGCCGGGCGGCATTCGAAGGTGGCAGCAAGCAGGAGGACGAGGTAAGTCGACGACGGATTGGGATTAGGCAAGGGTGGAAAGGAGTGGTGGGGGTGGGCGGCCGGCGGTGAGATAGCCGGCGGTCAGGGCGGGCCCGAGGTGGCGGTGGGCAAGGAGGAGGAGGGTGTCTGGACGCTGCCGTCCGCCTGGACATCCGGGCGCTAGCTTCGCCACTGGCATATAGAACCATGTCTTTGCCCCCCTCTCATTCGGATTTCATGCAACTAGTTGATGATTGCCGTGGAACTGGAATGCATCAAGGCATCCTAGCGCGAGTATTGACTATGCCATCAGTACGTGCCAGCCACACCATGATCTCACTATAATACATGCATCGTGGCTCATTGGATAGATCACAGCTGTAGGTCTATTATACCATCATGCTTGTGTAAACTGCTGCTATGCTATGATCATAAGTAGTAGACTAGATCTTGTTATAACTGTTTATACAGACGATTGACCAGTCCTTCAATCTAATCTTTTCTTAATAGCCAATGTACGGCAAAGGATGCTAGCTCAGTTGGCTAGTAGTTCTGGAGGCACCTCTTAGGTCCTGAGTTCAAACTTCATGGGGGCGGATTTCAGGCTGAGGGTAAAAAAATCTCCTCGCTCGCCTCAGGCCAAAGCATAGGTTAAGAGACAGCTCGGGTCTGGGCTTCCTGTGTGCACACAGGTTAAGAGACGACCCTCTCACAGAGCTTGGCTCCCTGTGTATGGATGGGGCAGGGGTTCAGGGATTTTCTCAATTTGCGTGAGAAAATTTTCTTCTTAAATCGGAATACCCGGAGGCTGTCTAGCCCCCGCGGATCGAGTTTTTTAATGGCCAATGTACTGCAAATTCACAACACGAAAAATCATGGAAAGAAACGGTAGTCCTACTTGCAAGTTACTAGTACTTATGATGAAAAATAATCGGTCATTCGCTCTGATCCTTTTTTGCTGAAGCAATAATGAGTTGCTCCACTGTGGACCTATCTAATGCCTTGTATTATGACATGCATATGCATGTATCCACCACTCCTCGAAGGTCGTGGATACACTAAAAGTGAACTTGTACAGACAAAAATAGGAGAATAATTATGAACCAGAATGGAAGGAAGAAGTCCATCTTGTTCATGCCATGTGGCTCCATCGACATTGAAGGCTACCAGCAGGTACCGTCACCGATCTGATGTGATCTGGCGCAACTCATTATAGTACTCCAGGTGATGTGTGAAGAGACGAACAATCGATGAAACGAATGAAAATAAACCACATATATAGGACCCAAATGAGAGGAGGGGAAAAAAGAAATTAAAGGAGGCAACATGCATAAAACTGCCAGTATCACCTGCCATGGTGGCAAAAATACACAGCATGACATATATGTGACCGAAGGAAAAAGTCAAAATTACTCCCCTAAAGTTTGGCATATGTCCAGATTACCCCCTAAACTTACATTTGGTTCAATTTACTCCCTTCAACTATTTCAGTTGGTCTAGTTATTTACACCTTAACATGATTTGTTAGTTTTGTTTTTCCAGGTATTAGTCGAGTCTTAATATCAACTTTTGTGATATGATAGAGAACATCATAAGTTATGTTAGTAAAATATATCTTAACTTTTTGCCACTATTTTGATAGCTTAGGAAATTTAATAATAAATTAACACTAGAGATACAATATCATAGAAAACATATGATGAAAAATTCATAGTGCATTTTTCTAACACAAAATACAATGTCCTCTATCACCTCACAAAATTTCAAACTAAAATATAATTTGTACATAGAGAAACAAAAAAGAAAAATCTCATTAAGGTGTTAGTTGGACCAACTTAAATAGTTGGAGGGAGTAAATTGAACCAAATGTTAGTTTGGTGGGTTATTTAGACATAGGACAAACTTGGAGGGAGTAATATGGACTTTTTCCTATTTATTTACATGTTTTACAACTTGTTGGACCAAAGACATACAACTGTACAAGTTGTTGTATGGTGGATTCAATTTACTCTAGATTTTATACGGTGAAATATATTCATCTAATTTTGATTTCTAGACTTGATGTGGATGCTCGCATTTTCCTCGATAGGCAACATGTTATCAATAGCAAAACAATTGTGGTGATTTTATCAATATCGAGATCTACCGGATCAATCTTTCAAAGGGTGTACACATTCGGACAGAATGTATGTATACGTCCATGTATATGAGTGTCTATGTTGGTACCGTGATTTATAAAAAAAATAACATGGTTTAATAGTTGCATAAAATCAAATATTTTCTTTTGTGAATAAACACAATTCCTTAATTATACTCGTACTCAGTGCCAAAGCTTTATAGAAGGACTTATCTACTTATTCCAGTCTTTATGGAGCTATATACTCTTTATTTTAAAGTATAAGATGGTCACCTGTTGTTTGTATTTGTAGCTATATTTTAGGGCACGATTGGTTGCCTATATGAGGCCCAACCAGGGCTCGCCAGATGCAACATATACGTGATTGGTTTTCTAGTCTAGGGTTTTCGCCAGGTCACTTCCATGCAAAAGCCGTCTGCTGTCATGGATCACCTTGGAGCCTGGTGCACGGGGGACGGGGGGAGCGTGTGGGCTCCTGAATTTGCTATGGTGCACTCATGGGAAGGTTGGGGTTACCGCCCCCGTTTTGCACCATCGATCGCCATAAATCCTCCTCGTTGACCCGCTCTTCTTCCGCTTGCTCGCCATTTCATCCCTTAGGATCGATTAGGCAAACCCCCTCCTCTCCTCTCACAATCTTTCCCTCAATTCCATGGTGGCACCTAACCTCTTGTCTCTCATCGATTTGCAGTTGTGAGATCCTGGTGAGTGGGTTTGTGTAGGCAAGTTCCACCCTCCCCTTTTCGATTTCCCCTTGCTGCAAACACTAGATCAGGATGCGGCACATCTATTTCACTCCATTAACTGGATGTTTCTTCTGTAGGTTTGTAGATCTTGTGGTACTTCCTCTTTTCCCCTCTGATCTGTCCTTGTTGGTGGCTTCCTTCTCTGACCAGGCTCAGTAAAGATGAACAAACCCTATTCGTTACTTCTTTTGCTGGTGGTGGTAATATTTTGTTGTGGTTGGTTGCATGTGATGCCTTTCTCGATGAGATGGTTCTCTGTTGTCCATGTCTGTGATTATTAACCTGAGCTATTGTCCACATGACTACGATGGTTCAAGTAATTATGTGAGCTGTTGCGTCCATGCCTCTGATGTATTTTCATGTCCTCTGTCCTTGCATATGATATGCTATATTTTATTATCAGTTGATGTCCATGCATGATGTTATTTGGTGTAAATCTCAGCTCTGTTTATGTTCTCATCGTGTACATAGATGGATCCAGAAGAAAAGAGGCACATGCTTATTATGCAAGTAGCTACTTTAGTGACTGCTATGTATGCATTCATCATGAGTAGGAGAGTTGGTCAGCCCTACACATATCGAATTGGCTATGGCCAGATGTGGGGATATAGAGTGTGTAAACATGCTTTGCGTGAGGAGAGCCCCTTTTTAAGATATGTAGCTTGCTTAGGGAGAGAAACTTGCTAAGGGACAACATTCATAGTTGTGTAAGTTGCAATATTTTTTTCATGTGGTTGGCCACAACCGATGTTTTAGATTGATTCACCAAAGTTGGTATCTATAGAGACAGATAGTAGATATTTCAAGGAGGTCTTGTATGTTGTTGGGGAACTTAGGCAAATGATGATTAAAGGTCCATTAAGTGAGGCACCTCTTAAGGTCACAAATAGCCACAAACGGTACCCATATTTTACGGTAAGAAATGAGGCTAAGTCTTTTTGACTTTTCTAGGTACATAACCGTTGGTATTTATTAACGCAAATAGAATATGAAGGATTCCGCAAGCGCACAGAATACTATTGTAGCATTTTACCGGGAGTATTCTAGGTATCGTTATTTATATTTTACCATAGGGAAATAATGGAGTAAATATTTATTGAGTAATGGCAAAGGAGTAACCATTAACATAACAACATAGCTAGAGCAGGGGATAAATGTGATGATAGGAGTTAAGCATAATGACACTCAGGGGATAGGTCACTAAAATAATGTAAACTAGTTAACTTGGGTGAGGTGGATTCTTATGTCATTCTTATTACATGGTTAAAGTATATATGTATCCGACTAAGCTAAGACTAACTCTACTCTTGTGCACTTCGGGACGCCACTTAGACGGTAGAGCACCCACAAAGGATAACTCTACCGACGTGACTACGGTCCTACAATTTAAGAATCTGCTCAATTCGAAGTGGACTACAAAGGATAGACAGGGCTGTCACCTCTCACTGCTACCACCTAACCAGAGAACAGGATGCACTCATAGCCAGAGCATCGTATAAGCACCATGCTTACATGAGGCTTGGCTACTTAGCCCAATTGATAAACTATAGCAAGCTAAGCGCTCTATGAACCTGCACACAAAAGTATTGATAAACTTAACTAAACAAGATATATATATTCAAAGTAAGCATAGCCATGTAGATAAGAATATGATAAATTGAGAACAAGTCTTACAAGATGAAGAAGTGAAGATATAAGGCTTTGCCAAGCCTCCAAGACTAGACCCGGAACTTGATTCTCGCTCCCGAATTACTAATCTACTACATTGGAGAGTCTAGACCTAATCCTCCTAGTGTACCCTGATCTCTAAATGAGAGATATGAATTAGGGTTTCAGGGATACCTCTGCCTCAGGAGGTACAGGGATGCTTATATAGGCCAGTGGGATGAACCAGAGCTCTCAGATCAAACCGACTTCAATTAAGGGTGGAGATGCAAACCCTAAGGCGGTGGAGAACCAACGTGCGAAGGTGGTGGCTGACAGAGAGACCCACAGGTCGGCCGACCTGGGGTGGGGTCGGCCGACCTGGGGTGGGGTCGGCCGACCTGCCCCTATGGCAGGTGGGCCCCACCTTCGGTGGCATGCCTTCTCGTGTCTTCTAGATTCTTCTCAACTTAGTTTTGATTCGGAATTAATATCTCTTGATTCTAGGCTCTAAATATAGCAAATAGTATATCTGTTTCGATTATCTCGGCAAGCTCTTTGCAATGGTGTACTCCAATTCATCATTTGAGATACTTTTATTTGGTAAAAAATTAAATGTCCTGCAAAACAAGTGAGAGACCAAAACTCATGGAACTCATTAGTTTAAACTCATATACCTATGTTTGGTGATGTAATTAAGCATATATGCAAGTAATGTTGATGGTTTATAATTGACGTTAGTGACCGTCAACAATAACCTTTATCGCGCACCTAGATATACTCTATCTAGATACATATAGCAATAGCTATGAATCTAAAAAGCTAAGATGACTTATAATTTAGAATGGAGGGAGTACTTAGTTGTTGGGTAATAGGGTGCATGCAAGAATGTGCATCCAAAAGCCCTACCTGACGCGTCAACTATCAGTGTTTTCACCACCGGTGAGTAATCAAAAATGTATTCCATATAGTAAATCAGAGGGGTATCACTTATGAGTTATGGAATACTTATGAAACGAGGATTTATACTGGTTCACCCTACATCTAGTGTACAATGGTTTGTGTTTGTATTGCTTGTACATTGAACGAACAAGTTCGAAATGTGTGTAGGGTAGGGTGATAGCTCCCCACCACACCTAATCAATGAGTTGTTCTCTAATAAGTTATAATCATATCTGAATCAACATGTTTACATGTATATCATAAACCTTAAGCTATGTAGACAAGGCACCTAGGGCTGGATCCTCACTTTCGCAAGTCGGCGCGACCTACCGTTGTCTTGTGGGCTAGCTATAGGCATGGCGAGGACAGACCATATACTCGTGAGGTCATTTATTGTCTTGTTGTCCATCTTTATACTGGCTTTTGTTTTGCTTGTGATAAATATGAATTGTGAGGCACTCTTTTGAATGTCCTTTTATCAAAAAAAAATATCCGACTATCCATTGACTAAAATTATCCATCCATATGTGTATCCGACATTCTATCGAATCCAAATCTGAAATAAAATAAATTATTTATTTTTGTATCTGTATATCTATCTATCAAGACCAATACCTAATATTAAAGGCACAAAATTTCTCTCCACCCAATTTTTTTTGTCCCACCTACCCCCTAACTACCTTGGCAGTAGAGAATTTTTTCGACTCGTGCACATGACACATTCATACGAGTTAAAGAGAACTTGCGTCTAGCGATCATGGATATAGAGTCCAATTCAAAAACGTATTAAGTCACACCCTACGTATCTTGTATGTGAGCCAGACTCATGTCCCACGCTCATACAAGTTAGGATAATTGCTATATGCATTGTGTTCCGTCGCAAAGCACGAACACATTTGCTACATATAGCATACGCAAAGCGTCTAGAGATAACCTGTATAGCCAGGAACCATAATGAATCTAAATAGATCCTCTGATCGTGAGTAATCTGATTTTGAATAGGAATCATAATCCAAATATATGTATCATATCCTACTTCTAATATTAAATTACGAAATGTTTATCCTCTTTTCTATTTATCTTAGTACTAGCAGAAATGCCCGTGCGTTACAACCAGAGTACGGGACACATAGTTTATTGTATGGTCACTTATACACCCACGCGTTGCAATGGAAGAAAATAGAAACCCAAAAAATCTACAATTGTTATGAAAAAGTGGGGTTCAACACCAAATATAGATCAGCCAAAGAGATGCTCATGAGTTAAGATTCTTTTTTCCTATTCTGGGAGTGTTTGAGACTACTCCGCTCCTATTTTTCTAGCTCCGTGTTGCCAAACACCCCCCAGCTCCATAAACTCTGGTCCACAAAAAGGAGGAGCTGGAGGGCAACTCACGTTTTTTCTAGAGCACCTCAATGGTACTCTAGTTTTTAAAGTTTTATACTTCCACGTGGAGCTGTGGGATAATTACTCAGCTTGCCACTCATTCATCGCCGATTACATTGCTTGTTCGCTTCCCCCTCCATGTATGCGACTCTTCCGTAGCGAGCTCTGTTCCGTAGTGCTGCCGCCGCTCTCATAAAGACCTAGAGCCGCCGCCGCTCTCCTGATAGAAGCGAGCGACTCCTCGGCTGGCCACCAAGACCGAGCGCTTGCGTGCTCCCTTCATGTCCACCGATGGGAAGGACAAGGTGCTACCGGCTGGGCTGCACAGGCCTTAGGCCAAGTTGTGGCCTAGCACGGTGAGCCCTTCTTTTCCTTTCATTTATTTATTTGGAAATTTTCTTTTATTTCAAATCTGAATCAAATTCAAATAAGAAATTTAGGGAAAATTATTTGTATTTGAATTATGACCTTTGTTTAATTTTCTATCATTTACAATTTATGGGACAATTATGTGTATTTAAATTATGGCCTTTGTTAATGTTCTATCATTTGTTTTCTATTTTTGTTGAAAAATATCAAGTGCAATTTTAATTAGGGGCATAATGGACCATTTGAATGGAAACAACTCATTCCTAGAGCTGGAGCAGAGCTACGTGTCAAACAGTACCACCTGCTCCACAAACTTCACGGTGGTGGAGCAGAGCTGGAAAAACGAGAGCGGAGCAGTGCCAAACACCCCATAAGTAGGTTGTATCATCATCAACATATACACGAATTTAGTGTCCTAATATTATATAACTTCTATTTTTTTCATAAACATAATCTAATGTTCATGACATATTAATTACATTTAATTATTCTTTATTTAATAGGTTGTTCCTTACTACGTACTATTGCTCAGGTCGATAATAGTCACTGTTTTTTTTCTACAATGTGCATAACTACACCATGCTCTATTTATCCACTTCGTGAGCGCTTGGGTAACTTATCAGTGAGCCGTGGTGGCCCTGTCTCTTGCTGCCTGCATGTGGCAACCAGGGGCGACACGCCTGCTAGACGCAAATTTCGGTAGAAACCGAAATTGAAATCGTCGGATTTCCTCCCGATGTGGCAGTGAGCAGAGCCTGGCCAACAGTCGTCGCCGTGAGGCCGAGCTGTGTCGCCCCTAGGAGAAATTTTCTCTTTTGAGTCTTGATCAGAATATTTCTCTCTCGATTGATTTCTCCCTGTTCTTTTGAGATACTGCAGATCTAATCTTCTACACGTTTTCAATTTCTTCTTTTGCCTCTTATCATTTCCAGCATGACTACGTATCGGACAGCTTGCTATTGTCTTTATCCGTCGTGGACTCTGCTGCGTGCGATGACTATAAACGTGCCCCCAACTGTGACGGAAAAGTGTAAACAGTAACCGAGTCGATATCTTAGTTGCATGAAAAATTTCGTGGCAAGAAATTTTACCTCTTTATTATTATGGATAGATTTATTATTAAGAATAGATAGATAAGTTCGTATCTATTTTTATCTATTTAAAACCGTCCGTTGTTGAGGCTTCTTTTTTGCCTGTGTTTGAACGTCCAACGTTCTTTTTCATACCTTTTCATGTTTCTTTTTTTTTGCGTTTTCCTTTTCTGTTCTGCATTTTTAATTACTTTCCAAAATGTCTTTGTACCCTGTCCTGTCTTTTTACTCTCTAAACTCTCTCGTGCTGTCCATGTATGACCCGAACTCTGACCAAACTTATGACCGTGTACATACAAGTTAGAACAACTACTTACGTCTAGATACATCAGGGTGCCTATATCTATATCTATACCTGATAATAAGAGCATCTCCAAGTGTTTGCCAAATTAACTTGGCATCCATCTATTTTTGGCAAAATAGAAAAAATTGTGCTCCAACAGTTTGGCATCCAACTTGGCAAATTTTAGTAACTTGGCAAATCTCCCCCCTCCACGCGCATATTTGTGCGCTGAGCGCGAGCGCGCATCGCTCGCGCATCCGGCTTCACGTGCATATTTAAGTGGGGCTCTTCGTTTCTTAACGGGGCTCTTCGTTTCTTAGCGGGGCTCTTCGTTCGCTTAGCGGGGCTCTTCGTTCGCTTAGCGGGCCTCTTCTTATTTTACCAAGTCCAAATGGCAAACTCTTGAAGAGAGACTATTTTTCACTTGTCATAAATCTTAGCAAGTTGCCAAATCATGATATTTGCCAAGTGAATTTTGGCAAACTCTTTGAGATACTCTAAAGAGGCAAAATTTTAGGTCTTGTTTTTTGTCCATCTATTTTTTTGGTCCGTCTCCCTCTAACTACAGATCAATAGAGAGTTTCTTTTGTTCGGACTTATATATATAACTCATACTCATACGAGTTAGAATAGCTCGCGTCTACACTAATATAGAGTAGGAATCCTAATCTAAATAGATTCCTGAGATCCTAAGTACTATAAATATAACTCTTCTATATACCTAATAATAAAGATTCAAAATTTCTTTCTCTTTTGGTATGGCCTCCCTCGATTAGATTCATGAATATAGAAACTATCTCGGTTTGTATCCAATATTATATATTTGTTTTGGAAACTGACAGCTGAGCAATGTCGTATCCGAACGTGACTTGCTCATGCCAACTCAAACCGTGTTTCTGTCTATAAAGTACTACACCGAAGCCCATAAAATTTCTAGATTGATTTCTTTTTTTTCTTCTAAGTTCGAATAGATCATATCTATATAGCATATATACCCTGCCAACCTACAAATATAGTATCGTACATATATTTGCAAAAAAAAAGTAAAAGAAAATGAACAAAATATTAGAATAGACACTCATGCTCTCCGACTCGGCAATAGCAAGGCCGAAGCCTTTCCAGCCCATGACCTGCAGCCTTGGCTCACGCAGGGCACGGCCTGACGCTCATGTTTGACGGAACCAGCCATCAGGAGCGTCCGTTCTGATCTAATCTACGTAGGCACGAGGACAAGGGCCTGCCGTGGCAGTGCGACGGAATAGGCTCTCCATCAATGCAACACCATCAGACCAAGATTTGGAGCAGCGCTGCATTGGAGTCTCGCCGCCGTGCGCTGTCGATTCTCTCGGATGGACCAATATGCAGAGGCGTCTAGCCCAGGAGGTGAGATTCATTAGTCTCTGCTTGTTTTACCTGTTGTTTTTCTTCTCCTGCCCGTTTGTAACTCTATTTCGCCTCCTCTAGTTGTCTGTAAGTTAATTATGTTGCCTTTTTTTGTTTTCCTATTTTTCTTCTGCCGGTTTGTTCGTAATCCGTGTGTTATGCTGCTTTTTTTTTCTTTACCCAATTTTCTTCCAACGCTCTCTGGTTGCTTGACTATTTTATTCGCAAAATTTACTTTGTGACAGTCACGATGGAGCGCGACCGCGCGATGCCCACGCCGGTCGAGATACCCAAGTTCGTGCTTTCCTAGGAGCACCAGGAGTCTGAGCCGGTGCAAATCGGGAATGCACCATGCGGAGGGGTTGCTCGCGCGTATGGCTGCGCCACCGTCGGTGGCCACCATGACCATGCATTGGAACACGCAGGCCTACCGCTGAGGCGCTTTAGGGAGGATGCTGCTGCCAGCATTTTTTATGTTTTCTTTTCTTTTCCGCTTATTCTTATACAAAATATAAACAAATAATAAATATATAATATTATAGTTCTTTAAACCTTAGCTTTCATTTGCATCACTATGCTATCGTTGGAGTTTTGGTTTTGTTAGAACCTGATGAGGCAATGGCCCAAGTAATCAAACCATCAGCAGAAAACTTAAATAACCTATTACTAAATAAATGTGTTCCAAACCTATACACATGTATGTGTCTCGAACTTATACACATAAACAGTGCAATCTATGATAGGGTCTGGAACTCGATATTTTAACTCTACCAACATATGAATATTATGAAAATTAAACTTATTTTATATTTACGAGTAAATATTTATGTGTCTTACAACAGAAGGAAAAAACTATCAGAGTTAGTATTTTAAATTCGATAGTGACTTAATAAGACATTGCAATTTTATACCAACATTAATTTATATTATGGATGTTATGGTCAGCATACATTTAATTATACCAGCTTTTAAATTTTATGGAAAGAATAAAACATATATAGATATATAACATTTCAGTCCTCATTTTGGGCCATGTTTAGTTTGCAAAAAGTTTTTGAAAAAGCACTGTAGCACTTTTCGTTTGTATTTGACAAACTTTGTCCAATCATAGATTAACTAGGCTCAAAAGATTTGTCTTGACATTTACAAACAAACTGTGTAATTAGTTATTTTTTTAACTACATTTAATGCTCCATACATGTGCCGGCATATGCGATGTGACGGGAAATCTTGAAAACTTTTTGCATTTTGGCCTCAACTAAACATGGCCTTGATGTCTTTTGCTCTCCCGTTGCAACGCACGGGTATATTGCTAGTACATACACAACCACATATAGCACACCAAATCGGCACAACGTCACGTGCGCGCACGTGTTTCTCCATGCACCTAAAACTGATAGAGTAGTAAAGAACGCGACACTATCAGCACTAGATCACGATGACCTGTCACTAGCCTGGTTGTCCCTGATAGATGCCTATGGCTACAGCAGCACCCACACCGCATGAGGCAATGTGGACCCCGCGCTGGCCCGCTTGTCCGTAGCTTGCATTACGAAGAGCTTGCAGCATATAGCCACAGCAACCCTCGGCCGCTGACGCGCGTGCATCTCTACGCGGCCGGTCACCAGCCACGCAGCCCTCTTCTACATCTTCATGCAGACGAGGCGACAGCTGGGGTATGTAGGCCTACATGCATGAGCGGCGTGCGGACACATATGTCCACAGGAATCACAGGCCAGGGCAAACAAACCAGAGGGAGGTCATGGTAGGCTGCATGCTGCACACAGGTAAAGACATTCCAAAACCCGGGCACCTGTTGCTAGCAGCAGCCGAGGCCCCAGCGAGAAAGTGAGCCCGGGTGCGCAAGGACAAGCATGGCATAGTTGGAAAGAACAAGAGTCCAATTAGAAATAGACACCACCGGAAAAGACAGGAGCTGGGCACAGGGTAGGAGGCTTCAGCAGAAAGTGGCTCTCGTGAACACGCCTCTTGGCTATATAAGCTGCGCTGCAGTGCCCGGCTCACTACACCAGAACAACTCTTCTTGCATTCGTCTTGGTGAGAGAGCAGAGTTTGTGCATGTATGTATGCTTCATTGTTTTTTAGTACTATCTGTGAATTATTCCTTGCTGCTTGATACGGTTGTTGGCGCTTCCTGGATCTAATCTTAGTTAAGGAGCAAGAGAACCATGGCGGACTAGCATCAGCCGTAGCTGAAGGAGATGAACATTGTCCATGCCGGTGGCCTCGACCTGCCTCCAGGTTCCGCTTCCATCCAAGTGACTATGAGATTGTCAATAACTACCTCATGAACAAGGTGCACAACAGGGACTTCATTTGTGCCCTCGGGGAGGTCGACCTAAATAAGACTGAGCCATGGGACCTCCCGAGTATATAACAACCAGCCTCGATATGTACTGTACATACATATACGCCTTGGTCTTGTTTGATCCGTGCAGTGGATGCATGTTGCTATGCTAGTGATCGAGATGTGGTCTAATATATGGCGCTTAATTCGATCGCATGCTGCAGGGGAGGCAAAAATGACCGAGAAAGAGTGGTACTTCTTCTCACAGAAGGACCACAAGTACCCGACGGGGCTAAGGGCGAATAGGGTCACAGAAGCTGGTTATTGGAAGGCGACCGGCAAGGACAAGGAGGTACACAAAGCCCACCAAAGGGGAAGGGGTGGTGCTGCTCATCGGCATGAAGAAGACGCTTGTCTTCTACGAAAGCAGGGCTCCTAGGGGCAACAAAATGAACTGGGTGATGCATGAGTTTACGCTCGAAGGTAGTGGCAGGCTCCCTGGACCCACATCGGCATCCAGCTCAGCCACTAACGCCACCATGGCTATGGAAGCTTCAGCTTCTGCTTCCAAGGTGCATGGTAGTGGTAACAACACTGGCATGATGTATGTCAATATTCTACTTGCTTTATTTGCTTACCCAAATCTGATTTCGCTTCTAGTTTACAAATGAAATTCGCGTAGGATGAGTGGGTCTGTCGTGTGTTCCACAAGACCACTAAGATTAGGAAGACAACTGTACCGGCGTACCAAGTGGCCATGCCCGGTGCTGAGATTGATCAGAATCAAAACAACATCCTGGCCATGCCCATCCCCATGTCGCTGCAGCTATCGCAACCCGTGCCCATGCCAATGCAATTTCCCATCCTGCCAGACTTCGCCATGGACCCAGTGCCCCCCTACTACCCCAACCCCAATGCTGGCGTGGGGATGCCACTAGTGATGCCGCCTATGGCAGGTGGCGGTGGCGCTGATGGGCTTCAGATCAATGGTGCCCTATTCAACAATCTAATGGTTGTGCCACCGCCAATGAACTTCTAGAACCAGATGGGCATGGGGGCAGCCGCTGGCTAGATGGGCATGGGGGAACCAGTAGGCCAGATGGGCATGGGGGCACCAGTAGGCCAAATGGGCATTGGAGCTGTTGGCCAGATGGACATAGGAGCAGCTGGCACTGGCAGCTTCGATGTTGCTGTGCCGGAGAGTAGGCCATCCTCGATGGTGTTGCAGAGGATGAGCAGGCTAATTAATGCCACTGAGATCTCGTTGATGATGTCCGTGACCAGCCCAGGGTCCATGACCACCACCATAGAGATGGATGGCATATGGAAGTACAAGTACTGAAGAAGTAAACATGGAGGGTGGAGGCGAAGACATGAATTCACATAAATATGCATGTTATATCTATATTTGCATTGCATTTTGTGAAATAATGCATGGTTTATATATTTCCGTAATAACTAGTCAATAAGCTATGTGTGTATGCATGTACTAGTATATGCACCATATCATTGTTGCATGTGTGGTATATGTGTATCGTTTGGTCTTAGTAATCTGGGGCATGATGGTATGCATACCTGGATATTTGACATCTGCTTGGTTGTGCTGATGGTTATATTGTAAGAAGCAGATTGCTATTTGGTACAATATTATCCTGAACCTGTACATTATATATATGTGAATTATAGTATGTTGTTTAAGATATGAACTTGATTGCCAAATTAAACATACAATTATATGTGTTTATATTGTGATCTTTTTTATAAGGCTAACCGAATATGCATGTGATAGTTGTCACGCCGGCACACCTCTCTGGCTGTCAGATAGGAACAAAACACATCGCGCAGCGTTGGCTCAACCTTATATTCGCTCCCTATCAATAATAGCTTCCAACACGTTTTCTCGCTCCCCCGCTCCACACCCCCCCCCAAACAACCCCCACCTCTGATCCGTGCACTCCAGATCTAACCCATCGGCACCTTATGAGGTAGGCTGTTCTCCTCCAGATCTAAGCATGTTAGGGCTAGGGTTCTCATGGTTAAGGACTGCATATAAAGTTCAGGGAGGCTGGTTCACCGGTAGATGAAGAGGCGGCGTGAGGGGGTGAGATATGAAGTAGTTTGTGTTGGTGTCGGAAGAAGCTAGCGATGGTTTGCCACTAGAGCCCTGCAAGATCGGGTGTGGTGGATAGTAGCGAGCGGCCACCTTGGTTAGTGGATTGGATCGAAGGGTGGTGTGAAGGGCCTATGGTGGGCGGTGGCGGAGGCCGACCGTAATAGGGAATGCAAAAAATATTTATAATATTATTTCTATCCTAATCATTTTTTTATTTGGTACATCCTTCTAGGAAAGGTGTCAGGATCAACACTCTTTTAAATGAGTACCCAAGATGGTAGTCTTCCATTGATTATTAAATTGGACATCCACTCCTACAGAAAGATCACCGCCGATTTCAGACCCCCATCACCAACGGTTTTGGCCCCTGTTGGTAACAATCGGCGGTGATAGTCGGTGTCCATCACCACCGGTTATGGACCATCGACTGCGAGGGATTTGTTCTCGTATCCGCCAACTAGCACAGGTGTCATCCATTCAACTAACCTAGCGATTATATGAAGTCCGATTCCAAGATGTGACAAGCAATGATAGAGTCCGATTCCCCAATATATATTGGAACCTATGACGTGATCATTATATAAATTTTTAAGCCATAACTCATGTTTGAGAAGGTCATAAGATAAGGTATACATTCGTTGCAACACACGAGCACATTTGCTACTATTTATTCATGTCTGATTCGTTTTATTCATTTTCATCCCTAAAGTTATGCCACGGAAATTTATTTCTCCGAACATACAAATACACCCACTGGTCATAAATGCTTTATACTTGAAATAATCCAACCAAACTTTATGAACTTCTCACCACCATCCGTATGTATAGAGTTATCTTGATAAGTATTTTTGTACCTGATACTTATTATGCATTATTACAACTATATTTTAGTGAGAAAAATAATTAAAGATAAAACTCAAATAACATGAGTACTAAAGATAGAATACTTCAAATCTTCCGTTAGACTGTCACAAAATTTACAGCCCGCTTCCAGTCGCATGCTTGTCCAACATAAATGACACGTGGGCCGTAGACAACGGAAGAAAAATTTCTGCGACGGTGCCGCACCACACGGCTCCTGCGACATGAACACAACCTGACAGACTGGCCCTACTAACACACGTTCCCGTGGCCCGTGCATCACGGCCGTAACAACTTGCATCATGGATACGTGGAGACCATCCGGACGGTGTCGCACCGAGCTTCATGCTGCAGCACCGTCGCAGAAATTTTTTTTCCGTAGACAACAGCCCAATAAACACTATGAGCAAGAACCACTTTCCTTGCCAAATCAGATTTGCATCTTCTGTCAGACTGTCACAAAATTCACGGCCCGCTACCAGTCGCATGTGTCCAACATAAATGACACCCGGTCCGTAGAAAACTTGCCAAATGCCAACACATCTTTTATGAGCATGACCCACTATCCTTGCCAAATAAGATTTGCAATCAAGAGACGCATCCAGTATCCATGATCTGCATAGCGTCATGGAAGGTAAAAAAGGCCACTGCCCAACTCAACCAAATCATTATCCACGTTACATTAGCTTCTGTGTAACACAATCTATACACACGTTTGTGGGGTATTTTTTTATGGACCCACGTTACCAGGAATCAAATGTCCATCCAAAAGGGGCTGCTTTAGAACGGAAACAGATTACCATCACAAGAGTAACTTAAGAGTTAACCTAGCTTTGTGGAAATGCGTCTATAAGTTTACAACAATCAGAAGTTCACTCTATGAAGAAAAATAACTAGCCAGAATGTTAGGGTGATTGGTGAGGTTTGGTCCATGTCAACTATCGTCAGCTATGTCAGCCATACAACATATTCATTTTACCTGCTGCAGTTCATACAGCAGCACAACAATTCGGAGCCACCTGCCGCCTGGAAGAGGCTTCTCCCAATCAGCAAGCAAAGGTATCACATGCAGGAGTGATTCTAGACCTTCCCGTACAAGCATTTACTGGCTGTGACAGAAAAGAAACACCCCACCATTAGCTCGTCGGGTTGTGACTGTTCAGAAATAAAACACACGAGGATAAGCAGTGAAGCATAAAAAAAATAAAAAATATGTAATGGTTCCTTCTGTTTCATATTGTCCAAAAAAGTTGCATAATTTTGCAATTAACAGCATGGTTTGTGCACTTGGTGAGAAAGCTTCATTTGTAGAGCATATTCATCATGTAGAAAAATCAAATGCATGGGAAGTGGGATCACACCCACCACCATATCAACCACAATTCCACATGAATTGTCAAGTACTCCTTCCAGACGTTTTGGCTTTTCTAGATACGTTGCTTTAACTATGTATCTAGACATAGTGTATATCTAAGTGTATAACAAAAACTATGTATCTAAAAAAGCCAAAACGTCCTATAATTTGGAATGGAGGGAGTAATTGGTAGGGATTGTCTCCAGCAATCCAAATTGCATTAGCTATCATGAAAAAACATTAGCAGTATGACATAATTGTATAGGCCAATTGTACCTCAGGAATCCACAACGATTGGTGTCGGCATGGAGGCTTCATCTTTAGATACTTCAGCCATTGCATCTGAATGGATGTTATTTAGCACCGGCATCTCCTTCTCTCTCCAAATTGCATGAACTTCATCAGTTCGGAATCTTTGCGTAAATGTCGACTCCTCCAGGGGAGTGGTCACACCATGTGCATACGCCAGTAAACCAGTGTATGCAATCATTGCCCCATTGTCTATACAATAGCGGTCATCAGTTGCAAACAGCCTACCCCCTCTTTCCGAGCACATAATCCTCATCATCTCCTGTAAACGTTCATTGCAACCGACGCCACCAACAATAAGAACGTCCTTTGAATCACAGTGTGCCATTGCTCGTTCAGTAATTTCAACAAGCATGGCGAAGACAGTTTCCTGCGCAAATTATGACTTTCATCAGTGTCGCTGTCAACAAAGCATAACCAATTATTATCCATAAGGGGGAGAAAGTTAAGAGCATGTGAGTACCTGCAATGAGTAGCATAGATCTGCAGGTGTGCACTCATTATTTTTAAGCTTTTCAATCGCCGTAGCTTCAATAAAACTCAATATGCCACTAAATGACACATCCATACCCTTCACAACATAAGGGAGATCAATGAATTTTTCTCCCTTCTTTGCAAGCTAGACAAGGAAAATAAATACGGTACATTAAGAAACCAAACTCAAGGATGAGAAAAGAATGTGCCATGTTGTACAAAGACATAAATCTGTTCAAAGAGAAAATGTCTTCAAAACAAAACAAAAAAAGAAGAAAAATGCTAATGGTGACAGCCTGACAGGTAGTACACTAATGAAGGTAGAATGGTAGATAGCAATATCATGTGGAACTACCTCAGAAGTACTCTCTTGAAAGATTCACACAGACAGAATCCATATTGTTGCCAATGTTAATAATAAAGCATTAAGAATTATACCATGATTTACCACTCCTGAAATAAATCCTGTTTGCTAAACAAGTTAAATTGCTAATCAAGGTGAGAGGTTTCCAGTTTCCACAACTTAAAGCTAACATAACTGAAATATTTGTGAATAGGCAACAACAGGAAAACAGCAGAAGAGGCAAAAAAAACAGTAAGATATGTAACATTGTAACTTGACTAAGATTCTCTTTGACGTGATGGCAGAAATCCCCAATATTGCCTATGATACAAACATGGAGTAAAATAAGATAGCACTGAAGAACTTCAAAGCTATGTGGAATGGGCCTCTAATGATTATGATTTCAGCATAGCTAAAAGTTAAAGATAATTAGTTTTCTAAAAGGAAGCCACCTGGGTCGCCAAGGTGCTGGGCACTACTCAGCCACCACAATTTAGCCATAAGTGGTGATCCTAATAGGATAAAAAAGGGCAGACCCAGTGCCAGAGGCTCCCACACGAGTGGGGTCTGGGGAAGGGAATAACCGAAGCAAAGTCTTACCTCCGCAGAAATTCTGCAGAGAGACGGCTTCGAACCCAGGACCTGGTGACTCGGCGAGCTAGCACTCACCAACTGCACCAGGCCTGCCCTAATAGGATGGTGACCAAAAAACTCCTAGCTCGGGAACTAGTCCAGCAAGGCAGCAGTCCAAGTAAGGTGGGTAGAAAGACAATGCAGTTATATACTTCTAGTTAGAGCAAGCAGGTACCAGTAGTAGTCAAAATGAAATTTTTTATGACAAAAAGGAAAATGCTTAAACCTTGAGTAAGATGAATCCTTAATGTTATGAATAATAAAACCACAGGAACCACGATTTTAATTTTAGTTGCGATATGAAGGGAAGTAATAAGTATACAGTAACAGTAACTATCCTCTAGGATCAAGTAAGAAGTGAACTGTCTTGGAAGAGAACTGAATTAGCAGCATTTCAGGCTTTCATGGAGACTATAGTTTGGCCCAACTTTGATCAGCACAAATAGCAAAATGCTTTTATGAGCTTATTTAAAAAAAATACATCCTGTCAAAACTAAGTGTTGTTCAGAACAGATGCAATGCTGCATGGTCACAAAGACACTATCTTGACCATTAATTACTAATATAAAGCCTGCTAATTTATCAGTGCTAAATATATAAAGCTTACAATATTCCTTTTGAAGATTAATCTAGCCATATCCATTTTCAAAAGTTTCATAAAAATATTTGAAAATATATTGGTGATCAAAGGTTGAATGCATTAACTGTAGATAACCCAAAAATGACACTTATTTTGGCCGATGGGCATACAATTGTAATAAATAATCAAAATTATGACTGGGATTAAGCAAAATCCCTTTACTGTGTCTCACTGGTTGTGGTGATTCCATGAAAGAATAACACCATATAAAACAATATTTACTTATATAATCACTGCTCAGATCACAGACCATTTACAGTTTACCATGCTTTCAGCCAATTCTACAGACCAATGTATACCTAACTACCATCCTAACACACACACCTTTCCATGAGAGCAGGGCCCATCATGCCACCCGTAGACAACGATCGACCTCCAAAACATAGCTAACCCAATGATGGCATGCAGCAGAGGGATAATGAGAATGTACAGACCCTTGTAACATTCAGATGCAAAGTTGCAATGTAAACATAAGTATAAATAAAAAACTATCATACACTGATGTTAGCGATGTATCCGATGACATGTCAATCAGCAATCCAGAAACAGAGTGTAGCATAGCTTCTAGTAAATTTACAGAGAGATAAATTAAGCAGATATTGCCCTTGACTAAGAAGACCCTTATGGCTTATATGCTCACACTACGCATAAAGCTCCAACCTGTTTAGCCTATCTCCACCTTCAACTAGCCTCTAAGTTGGAGTTGAATCTGAACATAGGCCAAACAAATTGGGACATCCTGGGATTATCCTATAAGCTCAAGCCCTCTATATCCAGGGATAAAATGGGAAGGCTTCCAGGGCTCAAAAGCCTATTATCCTTCCATCTACATGGAAACACAACCCATTATTGCCGCAGTGTCATCCAGCATGGTTACATGCAGCATATGAAATAACATCTGCTCCCTCCCATTCAAATAAATTAGCACATACAGCCAACCCAAACACCATCCCAATACATGCAGCCCAACTTCAAACAGTCAGCTAAATTTAGTCTCAATATAGTCTAATAAAGGATTGAGAAATAACGGAACATACATAAGCTTGGGATGAAGCTAATTATGATCCCATTACAGGTCAAAGTGCCTAAACGACCAAACAACCCAATGGATGCACTTGACCTGGGCATGATCATACAATACAAGGGTGTTTGGTTTGAGGAATCAAACCATCCTAGATGAGGTAGTGCATCATGAGTCCATTCCTAACTAAAATTTGGCAGAATAACTTCATTCCCCATACTAGTACTAACTATTAGCTTGTGAGGACTGAGGTGATGATGCATCAACCTATTCCATTCCACAAACCAAACAAAAAAAAAGTGTGGAATGAGTAGATGATCGACTCTTTCCTCAAACCAAACACCCTATACATGTTCTTCAGCTGTATATAAAAAGCTAAATTCTGTTTGGCTGATTGTATGAGATGGCAAAATAGCACTGAGATAGTTTTTTGACTACCTACATGTGTTAGTTCAAGAGAAAATGAGGAAACACAAGTGATCACATAGACTGAATAAATCCATGGAGAACATCGTTACGCAAGCACTGTCACACAAAACAACAAAGGATCTGCCCAGCATATTGTATAGCTCAATACAAAAATATAACCATATGATCCCTACAATGTTTCAACCAAACATAGAAAAGTAAACTTGCCCACACGTACAACAACCCGACTGATTTGACAGAGTCGACAAGCTAGCCACTAAATGCACAGCCAGCATAAGTTAAACTGCCTAAGAATTTCGTTGAGTGGATTGTTCAACAAAATACTAGTGGCTAGGATCAGTAAAAAGCTCAAGAGGTACCAAAGCTCCACCAATAGCTCCCAGACTCATAAACACCGTTACATACTAAAGTCCTCATGGTTTGCCACCCAAGGCATTTACATGTATGTGATGCAGTGGCTGATGGTGACAAGGCTTCGTGCTAGAAAAACACTCACACAAACCAGCATCTATGTGCATGTATAGCTAGAATTAAAACAATATTAAGCCACAGCTATTGGATAATCAACAAATTGGCATTTGATGGAACAGTTTACCTGCTCGATGTTATAGCCGGGGCTAGGGTCATTGGAGAGCTCTAGGACCCTGGCAAATCGGTCAAGGCAGTTCCCGACGGCGATATCAATCGTTTCCCCGAAGATCCTGTACCTCCCCTCGCTGTAGGCGATAACCTGCGTGTTTCCGCCGGAGACGTAGAGCACGACGGGGTCCACGGCCCCAGTGACCGCGCGGCCCATCTCGATGTGCGCGACACAGTGGTTGACCGCCACGAGCGGCTTCCTCCAGAGCAGGGAGAGCGCGCGGGCGGCCGCGGCGGCGACCTGGAGAGGCCCGCCCATGCCGGGGCCTTTAGTGTAGCAGACGCACGCGAGGTCAGCGGGGGCCACACCGGCCTCGGCGAGCGCGGCGCGGAGGAGAGGCAGCAGGTGCGCGAGGTGGTGCTGCGCCGTCTCCCGGGGAAGGAAGCCATGGCCCGGCGGGGTCACGTAGGTGTGCCGCGGGTTGGAGAGGATGTCCCCCGAGAGCGAGACCACGCCGATGCCGATCTTGTTTGCCGACGACTCCAGCCCCAGCGCCAGCGGGCCCGGGGGACGGCGGCTCGCCGGAGACGCCGACGAGGACATGGCGGCTGCGGCGCGAGGGTTTTGGGGGTTTGTGGAAGACGAATGGCGGAGAAACCGGCTCGCGTCGATTGCGAAACGTGAAAGCGTAGGAGAAACCGGGCCAATTTTGGCCTATTGAACTTGCTCTCAGGGCCCATATAACATCAGAGTACCTTGGCCCATATAATCTCAGAGTAGCAGGGCCCATATAAACCTTGCAGACAAGAGTTGATCGACTTCACTGAGTGTTAGCATTAGATGGAAACTGACACCCTAGCAAAGTTCAATCTGGTGTTTGTTTTACCTTTTTCTGTCAGCCACTTGAATCGAACCCTGATTCATCCAGAGTAATTTCAAGCCACAGAAATCCAATTCTTTTTATTTCAAAAAGAATTTTTTTTCTTTTTTTTCTCGATCACATAAAAGAGTTGCACGTCTTTGTATTAAGGTAGAGAAAAAGTTTAATACAACACGTCTTAGTGGCGTCCTAGAGAGTCAGAAGAGTTGTACATGGATGCTCCAGACCCACCCTAACGAATTTCTCCATTCCTTCTAGCTAATTCAATATGACTTCTATTTTCAGTTTGCACTTATTCATCAGATGGATGAATCCATGCTCTTTTTTATTGCTACAGTTTTATTCCCATCATGTTAGTATTTCATTGAAATGTTTAGGCCCTGTTTGGATGAGAAGTATCTTTGGAGTGATGGAGAAATAACCATCTATTAAGTTACATGACCATCCATTGTCTGCATGAGATTGAAGATGGTTATTTATTTTTATGAGCCTCATGATACAGCAGAAAAGGATAAAATAGCTGTGATTGTGAACAAGCAAGGGCAGGTCATTGAAACGTTGCTACGGGTCGAATATGTTGCTGATTATCCTCCTTCTCTAAAAATAGCTTTGTATGGTTTATTGCTGATTATGGCTTATCCATTTCTGAGGACAAGCATACAATTACAATGCCTCCACAAATATCAGAGAACAGTTTGATGGGCTCAAGTCATTGATTTTGAGTGAAACCCCAAATGCTTGGTATATCCCGCGCTCAGTCAACTATTTCCGGTCAGAGGTTGTTTCCCCTACAAAGAGCATTAGTTTTTTTTCGTTATAAAAAAAAGAGCATTAGTTTTATTACTGATTTTTTTTCTATCATTTCTGTTGGATTGTACATACTGTGGGCTCTTCTTGTAGAAACAAAGATGCTCTGCTCCAGGGGTACTATATAATTCTTGTTACCGCCTATGTGATTACGCCAAATGATCACATGTTTCATTCTATGACTACTCTTCACAATTTGGTTGTAATCTGAAAAATCTCTCCTGTCCTGTTAATATTTTTTGCCACTCAAAGTTGAAAGAAATGATGGAAGGTTCTTTGAGGCTGGATTCTGGAAACCTGCACGACATGACCTTGGTCTGATCTGCTTTCCCATCTTTATTGACTTGAATCTTGAGCACCATCAGGTCCATCTTGTTCCCGCGGTTTGCAGGAAATACTGAATATTATGGTGTGACAAATTGACTGCAGTTCTTTGGTTCATGCATGTTTCTTAATCACCCTACGCTACTACGATGGATTCAGATAGGAATCCTGCATGATTGCTCAGGCGGGAGTAGAAGGCAATTCAAATGAGGCTTGTGTTGTGTCAAGATTCATCTGGTTTTGGCCCACATAGAGTGGCAAAACTAAACGCCCTGAAAATATATACGAATTGCCGGTACATCCATCAGAAATTCAGACAAGGGAAAACGTTACGTTAGCAGAATTTGCGGCTGAGGATTCTGATGCACGTCATGCTCGAATGCTCCCGATGACGATCATAGGGTACTTCCATATACATATATATAATATCATGGCCATTGGGCGTGTGCAATTTCATTTTCCCTTGAGGAATCTTTCTTTACAAAAAAAAAGGTCAATCGCAAGTTTATTCCAACATCTGGATTCTGGAACATGTGTACCGGACGAACTGGATTCCCTGCAGGCCCAGCCCACGGATACTGAACGTCTAGATTAATGTAACTGTGACAACCGAAACCAAGCCCTTGTTTAGATTGAAGAAAATTTCAACCTGATGAATAGTACCACTTTCGTCTTATTTGGCAAATATTGTCCAATCATGGACTAACTAGGCTCAAAAGATTCATCTCGTGATTTCCAACTAAACTGTGTAATTAGTTATTTTTTGTACCTACATTTAATACTCCATACAAGCGGTTAAAAATTGATGTGATGGAGAGAGAGTGAAAAAACTTGGAACTTTGAGGCAAACTAAACAAGGCGCAATGTCGTGTTTCTTGCCCGTGTTGCAATGCAACGACGTTTCTCAACTCTGACCGCGGTGATGTCATGTGACAGGAAAAGAGGCACGCGGTTCATACCTGGCTGGCTTTTGAGGAAGCAACATGGAAGGTCGGCGGTGGTGCCTTGCGGGATGGCTTGCAGAAGACAAAGGCGAACGCGAAGCTGACCTTCGTGGACGGTTGGTTGGTCCGCTTGTTGTTTGGTCCCCGGGTCAAGAAAGAAACTGCGGCTCCGGTTGGTGGGAGGCGCCGGCGTTTCTCGGCAGCGGCAGCCGAGCAGAGCCCCATGGGTTTAGACTTTAGAAGTCTTGTCTCTTTTTGAGCAAAAAAAAAAGTCTCGTCTCTTCGTTTTCCAGGCGTGATGATCTCGCTTTCATTTGGGTCAAAGTATCACGAGAATTTCTGATACATGGTTACGCTTATCGCCGTACATCTGGGGATACAAAAGCCTGGGTGGGTGGGTGGGTGTGGCTCTTTACATTTGCTCCAGAAGAAAGTAGTACAAAAATGATGTGGTTTTCTGTAACTTCTACGGCCTTTTCTCTTTTTCCTTTTTCCTATCTCACTGATGTGGGATTGAATGTTCACCCTCTAAAAATGTCATGTTGAGTCACATTATTGCAGCTAGGCCATCACAGTATCACTTTCTTCTTATTGTTTGAAAAAAAAAAGGACTGAATTGTCTCTCCGCATGGAGCTTCTTGTCACTTGTCAAGCGCAATTCTGACGAGTCCACTGAGCTTTCAATGCCACTGTGACACATACTCTGAAACATGAGAAATAGGAGAATTTTCCAGCGAAGAAACCTCTCGTGGGTCGAGATGGCAGTAGAATGAAGACATTTTGTAGCAAAGGAGATTTTCTTGTTTTCCTCTATTGATGATTTTCGTTGTACTCTCTTTTTTAAGATAAAAGATATAATCGTTTCGTTGAAATTTGGCTACACTGATACTTATGCTGATTTGTTGTGAGAGAAAAACACTGTTCGTTCGCTGAAAAAACGAACAGAGCCATAAATCCAGCCTCTATATCCACTTAGAATTTATACAACAAAAAGTTACATGAGCTCTTAGGCTCAATCTATTGCCGAAATTCCTGTTGTCACCTTCAAATAAGCGCGGCCCCTTTTTACATTTATATTGGTGGTCATATTCGCTTGGCTTTAGACATGCATACTTCCTTGTATAGTTGTTGATATATAATTATTATATCTAAGTTTTTTCTAAATCAAAATTTTCTAATTTTGACCATCAATATATATAAATACATTGACATAGCCATCCTTGTTTATATTGTAAATCTATATGCTTTTAATATTGGCTCAATGGATCCAATTACTCCCTCCGTTTTTTTACATGTCACATTAGTTTGTCCTAAGTCAAATATATTATCTTTGATCAACCATTTTAAAAGAAATTATAGTTTCACAATACATGAATTATATATTATAAAAGTATTTCTCATAGTGAATCTAAAAATATAAATCTTATGACATGAATCTATATAATTGTTTGGGTCAATTGCATAACTGCCCTTGTTTTGAGGTCCAATTGCTTGTTTACACTTATTTTTTTAACTTTACATGTTTGCCCCTGTTTTTTTGAATCTGAAGGTTCCAGTTGCTCCTGTTCCATGAAGGAGAGTGAACAGTGTTAAGTACAAGCTGAAGAGACAGAAATACCCTCAACATGAATGACACAAAAATCAATCTGAATTTTTTTACAGACTTACTGTCCATTTATCTTGGACAAATGACAATATATATTTTATATAAATATCAAAATACATATTTTGCAAGCATAATATTTGCAGATAATAGATAAGCATAATATTTGCACAATATTTACAAAAGACAATACATGAAGAGAGATCCAGATAATATATAAAGCATAATATTTGCATCATAATGCAAGAGTTGACAATAACCACATTAAGTTTCTTATGTCTCGATCACAACTAAGCACACCAAAATAAAGGCACCACATGCCAAGATCATGACCAGGTCATACATGGCCTAGCACATACACAATAAAATCACCCCTAGTTATTACATATCCCAAGCAGTGGTCATTTCTACACATTGAGCAAAGCAGCAAGCCTTGAAGCACCTCTTTCTCTGCCTCTACCTCTACCCCTCCCCCTCCCAATTGGTGGTCTTCCTCCTCTAACATGAGTGACACCATCACTTAAAAAATGTAGTGAAAATGCATCAGTAAATATCCAATGTAGGATGTGGGCATGAACCTGTTCAAAGTATACTGAAATAGTGAAAAAAGTGACGTACTTGACTGTTTTAGTACGTGATGAACTTGTACCTCTACCTCTCCCAGTTCATGATCCTCCTCCAATATTACTTGCATCATCACTTGTTTTGAGATAGAAAAAAATTAGGTATGTTTAAAGCATAAAAAATAGAAAACAAGTACAAGTGGATGACATACTTGGATGACCTAGTAGTTGATGATCGGCTTCCTATACCCCTTGCTCTTGTGGAAGATGTAGGAGGGTCATTGCTGTCCACCTCAGATGCATTCTCATGAGATGCAAACATCTTTTTCTCCTTAGCAGTCAGCCCCCCTTGGCACTTCTTTGCTGTATGGCCTAGTTCATGGCATTCGGAGCACCTCTTTCTTTTCCTAGCACCAGGTTCATCTGATGCCTTAATCCTAGTTTTCCTTGGTCTGTCAGGCTTTCTTCTCAACTTAGGCTTTTTGATTTTGTATCCAAGATCAACACGCGGCCAAAAATGCTTTGATGTCATCGGATTAAACACACCTGAATATGTCTTTCTCAGATTCTCAACAGAGAAATAATCATGGACAAAGTCATCCATTTCCACCTCTCTACTAAGCTTTGCTATGAATGCTAAAGCATGTTTACATGGCTTTCCACTCACTTGCCACAACCTACAACTGCATGTCTTGAGCTCCAAATTAACTGCATACCTAAAAGATGCTCCTGATGATGTAGGTGCAGTAACTTTAGCTGTGTTATTGCCACATCTTAAAATCTCATGGTCCTTAATAGCTTTGCTTTGAGCAGTTAGAGCCTTTGTTATATCAGGAATTATGCTGCCCTCCATTGACATAGCAATTTTTCTCTTCTCTTCAAATTTGGATATGATCATCTGCCTTATCATATCATGCATCTCCAGAATCTGCAAGTCTTTACATTTTCTCACCCAGTTGTTGAAAGATTTGGAGATGTTATTATTGATGTAGTCAACCTTGCAGTGATCAGAGAATTTGCTTCTACTCCACAAGTATGGATGATTCTCATCCAAGTAAGCAATTGCTTGAGGGCACTTTTCCTGTATTTTCCCCATGTGCTAATTGAACTTCTCAATAGTGCAAGCCTTGGCAGCTAGCCACATGTTATAATTGAACAAATCACCAGAGTAGTGCTTCTTGAATTTTTTCCACAAATGCTTCATACATTCTCTATGTTCGACACTAGGATAGACATCATTTATAACCTCACCTAGTCCTTTGCATGCATCTGTGCTGATAGCCAAACCTATAGGTGTACCAATAGCAGCCTTCAAGTTCTGGATGAACCATGTCCAGCTCTCTGTGGACTCAATTTCAATTACACCATAGGCAACTGGAAAAAGACTATTATTTCCATCTACAGAAATAGCAGCTGCCAACTGACCCCTTGATCTTCCTGTCAGGTGGGTAGCATCTATAGCAATGTAGGGCATGTATCCTTGCAGAAAACCATCGATGCATGATTTGAGGGCCATAAATAATCTCCTAAAACAGACATCCCTATCTAGCTTAACAATGCTTCCTGGAGCTGATTGAGTAGCTCAGCTCTATATGTGGGCAGCAAGTTATAACGGTCATCCCACTTACCAAATATCATGTCTAGAGCATTTTCCTTACCTCTGAAAACCTTGTTGCAAGGAACTTCGAGTGCGTACTTCTTCTTCAGCTTACATTGTAACTCCATACGTCCCACGATTGAGTCCATCAAGAATTCAACCACCCTTTCAGCAACCCAATTATTTGATGCCATTGTGTCACCACACTGATTCACTGAACTGCATTTATGCTTGGGACCGTTCATCTTAACCTGCAAGGGAAATAAGATAATTAAGATGACAGTGTAACAAAAGATCAAAATTTATAGAAAAACCAGCCCAACAAAAGAAAGGAACTATTTTACCATGCATCCAATATATTTGGTCTTGCTAGTAGAAGCAAAAAAAAGTCCACTCGCAGCCTTTTTCAGCTCTCAAGCACTTGGCTCGATATCGCTCGTTATCTTTCTTCACAGTATAGAAACCATAGTCATTCAAGATTGCATATTGGGTTAACGCCGATTTACATTGATTCACATCAGGAAACACACAGCCAACATCAACACATGGAGCATCAACATCATAAGAACAAAAAGGAACATCATCATTGTCATCTTCATCTACTATTTCATGATCAGGTTCATACTCAGAGTCAGAGCAATCAAAGTCATAAAATGCATCTAATTCAGAGTCAGAAGATGTAGCCAATTCAGAGTCATAACTGCTATCACTGAGTACATCATCTGAGAATTTACTGTGCACCTTCTTGTCTTCCTTGGTAGGCTCATTTGTATACTGAGTGGGCTGTGTTGGATCTATGAAAGGATCCAAATCAATAGGAGCAGTACTAGGAAAGTTCCGAACAGTAGGGTGAAGCCTGCACTTGGTCGGTGAGAACTGCAATAGCCCTTCAAAGTCATTGACTTGACCAACAATATGGACTTTCCCCTTGTCTTTGTTGAGCTCAAACCACTCAGACAACTGTTCGTCAGTTGTAGTCTCAATAGAATCATCCTCCAGTGCCCGCCACAAAGAAATGTACTCCCTCCGTCCCAAAAAGGATGTCGTTTTAGCTAATGTCTAGATTCATAAAACGACATCCTTTTTGGGATGGAGGGAGTATTGCTTTGAACCCCATACAAAGCTTTCACCAATGAAATCTACCAACTTCAGCATGCTATAGTCATGGTTGTCAACAATTGTAGTCAAGGTTTCCCTCCTTCTATATGTCTTTCGACCCCCACCGGGCAAACTCCAATGTGCTTGAACCATAACAAGTTTTATTTGGTTGTCATTTGTCCTACAGATGATAGCATTTTTATAAGCTTGGTCATCCTACATCCTACAGACCTAATTGAACAACCATTTGCCTACTGCAGAAAGAGTGATGTTAGAGAAATTTACCAAAGGTGTTCCATGCCGTAGCAAAATGCGGGTCATGGCGCTGCCCGACGCTCAGGGTAGCCACGCCGGCCGCCCGCCAGTAGTCCCGCCACGCCGCCCGGCCGCCACTCAGGCGACCCGCATCGGCCCCCCACGCTGGCTAGCCGCGTCGGCCCACCACGCCGGACACCCGCAACTTAGGCCACGCGCCGCCCAGGCCTCTCCCGACGACTGCGCGCCGCCCAGGCTCGCCTGGCGGCCACGTGCCGCCCAGACCCCGCCCAACAGGGCCGTCCAGGTACCGCGCGCCGCCCAGGCCCGGCCTGCCGTGACCTAGCACCAGCCAGGCACCAGATCTGTTGCCACAGCAACCGCCCGCCATGCCCTAGCCCGCCGACTCGCCGCTGCCATGCGCCCCTGGTCCGCTGCCTCGTGATTTTTGTCCGTGCCGAGTGAACGGGAGAAATAGAGGCAGGCGTCTGCCTGTGTGTTGTTGATAAGGGGCACTTTAGTTCTTTTTCCTTTTTTTCAAATATTTTTTTTGCCATAAATTTTGAGCACCTCACAGAGTTCGGAATCAGGGTCAGAGAAAGGCACCTTACATTACAAAAAATAAGGGCAAACATGCAAAGTTTAAAAAATAGGAGCAAATGCGCAGTTAGAGCTCAAAACAAGGGCAGTTATGCAATTATCCCTAATTGTTTTGAAATTAATGGTCAAAGCTAATATGACATCTAATAAAAGTTTTCAAAAATGACATCTAATAAAAAACGGAGGGAGTACAAGTTGGGAAACATCGTTGACGTTTATGGGCGTTCCAATAAGCAACCATTAAACTAGAGCCACAACAGGCAAGCTTCGCTTTTCCTCGGCTATGAGAACACAACCATATACAACAGCTCATTTAATTACTTAGACCAGTAGCATAATCCAAGCAACGGTGTTTGTTGTTAGCAGGAATCCTCCATAGTATACTCCGTCTCCCAGTGGAACACTTTTACAAGAACTTTGCATTGCCATTTGCGACGGCGGCGGCGTGTAGCCGCAATCACGAAGTTAATGGAACCAATCAAAATGCTCGCGTCACAAAAACAAATATTCGTGAAAAGCATAGCTTTCAAAACAATATATTAATTCTCACAAAAGTAATATATTTTTTTGACACAGGGACAAGTGGATGGTACAAGACACATATTTAGTAAACAATATATATGGTGTATAAAATTCTGAAGAAAACAATGATTTGGTGAGTCCCAGACACGGTGCAGTATTTCTAGTAGAAATGTGGCAGAAGCGCAGATTGGTTATATACGAGATAAATGATTTTTAATGTTGACTGTCAGCTAAAGCAACCTAGTGATAGCACCATCAAGTGTATGATAATAAAAAGAACATGCAAGGTTCTTTTGTTTGTATATGAGGGGTGGTAATTCTAAAAAAGATAAAAAAATGTGAGAATGTATTTACAGATGTGAAAAAAGTCAATATCTCTCAGTCTGTGTTCTTAAAGCATTCATTGGATGATGTGCGTGGTGTGTTTCATTGCATCATCTTAAACAAAGAAAGCGCAAATTAAGTTTACTTCTTAATAACTTTCTAGCTACAACTTATTTATGAGGAACAGGAGTGTTACGGTGCTTGATCTAATAACAAAGACAAGTTATGAATTGTGATTATTTAAAGGTTTGTTGGAACAGCGGCGAGCTACTCGGCCGGAATATTACCGCACTCGATTTTATGTAGTCGCTGCTTTAGAAACAATTTGTAGAGCGGTCAAAAATTAGTTTCTATGTGTGGTTTTCAAAACTAATTCTATACCATCTGTGAGGTGGATTTCTAACCGTCTCTGAAAATGCATTTTCAGGAGACGATTGTCTTAAGCCAACTATGTCAAAAAAAAAATGCATTTCTAAGGACAGTTGCCTTAAGATAGCTGCTCTTAGAAATGCATTTCCAAGAGGCTTTAGCCAACCATTCTACAAACGGATTTCAAGGGCCGGTTTGTTTCAAATCATCTGCCACTTAAAATTAAAAGTAGATTGAATTGTGATTTAGTCGATTGTACTATGCAAAATCAGTTGCGGCCCTTTATATATCTAGGGTAGGGTGGAATTACCTATGGGAGGACGAAATTCATTGCAAATCACATAAAAATACAACTCAAATGTAAAGCTGACGACTTATCAAAAAAAATGTAAAGCTGACAAGGAAATCTGGCCTGGGTCGGTTTGAAAAGTACCAAAACCACCCTAGGTGGAACTTCTCAGAAGCGTTGTTTTCTCATTTGAACTCCAAATATACATGCATTTTGATCATCTCGACAAGGGAACACAATGGTGAAGTCCAATTTGCAATTTGAGCAAGTTGAAAAAATGGCCCAGGCCGGTTTGTGCTTGTTTTGAAATGAAAACTTCCACGAAATCACATTTTTGTCATCCAGACTCCAAATTGAATGTTCTATATATGTTTTTCAATTGTGTTGATGAGAGGGATGAAATGATGGAGTCCTTCATCATGCATTATATTTAACAGAGTACCAAAACCGTTTTAGGCTATCTTTTAAACCGCTACAAGTTTGTTTTTGCTGAAAATCCCAGGATTGCCTCCATCTGTGCAATTTTAGTTTTGAACACTTATTTTCCATTGTTTCCAGCCCATTGCAAGCTAGCCTCCATGCAAAAATTCGGCTCTTCTTAGGTACTAGTACTACTACTAAACATGTAATCATTGTCCGACTATCACTACGGGATGTTTTGAAACTGATAGTGAAAATATATCACTATCGGTTCGTGGATATGACCAACAAAGATATGTAGGGTAACCTGCAGTGATAGGCAGGTTTCTACTACCAGTTCGCGGCTATAACTGACCATGATAGGCAGTGAAAACCTAACTATCATCTCGGTTCGTAACTATCTATCACTTGTTTTGCATAAAATTCATAAAAAAAAGTTAGATCAAGACAACTTTATACCAAAATTGTGAAGTTCAAAAAGATCTAAAACTTTGTAGTTGATAACTTTTTTAATTTGAGATGGTTTATATGTCTAAATATTCAATATAAGTTCTCAGATCAGATTTCAAATAGTTGACAATGTCGTATCAAGACAATATCAACATGAAAGTTGTAGTACCCAACGTGATCTATAACTTTACAGTTAACATCCTTTTCATTTAAGATTGTTTAGAGTGTCAAGTATATAATATAAGATTTGTAAATGTGTAATTAAAAGAATAGCATTGGTTATATAATCACAGATGATGTATAGTTGACATGGTATGTATGCCTTCCAAGTTTGGAACCAGCAGTGATTGACAAGCTCCATTACTGTCGATTGGCCTCTGTTGGATTCCGGTAGTGATGTTGGATCCAAATATGGCTCTGTATTTTGAAAAATCATCTAAAGGTATTGTTATATTTTAAAAAAATGTTTCATTTTGAAGAAGAAGACGGTACAACATTATTAGGTGGTAGAGAACATTTAATAGCCGACTAAATGGTTCTTCTTGGTCGC
The DNA here is from genome assembly GCA_038087645.1 of Saccharum hybrid cultivar R570. NCBI lineage: Eukaryota > Viridiplantae > Streptophyta > Magnoliopsida > Poales > Poaceae > Saccharum > Saccharum hybrid cultivar. The sequence continues at coordinate 1,892,225 of JAQSUU010000423.1, forward strand.
GTCATAGAGGCGCTAAAAACAGTGGACATGAGAAGACCTCTCGAGACTATATGTGCTGGTCCTTTGGTGTCTACGCTCTCTTATATTGTTTCATTATTAAGCATTTCTTCCCAAAACAAACAATTGATTTTTTTGTTGGGAAGATGTTTGTGTATAAAACATTATATTAAAGAGTATGCGAAATCATTTTTTGGATGCTAATACTTCATGTAAGTACAATTAAATTAAATATTATGAAATGGGATAATTTATACCTAGCATTTGATTAGTGGGCATAGTTTAATGAAAGTCCACCAGTCCCTTTTTGATAGTAAAATTTATTTGGATTTTGACAGCTTATAAAAACAATCAAACAAATGGTCTTGGAGTTAATGGCTACGCCTAGTTTTGCATGGACACTAAAGGATCGACGGATCCGCTCGACAAATTTGGAGTACATTATTTATGAGAGGGACAAATGTTTATAGTGGAGTACATCCAAAAACTAAACAAAGCATCTCTATATTCTCATTCCTAGTGGAACTATGTACGGCATAGGCGCCACCAGCAAACTTGGCGGCCCTCGTTTTCTTCTTCGTTGGTTTTGTTTGAAGAAAACAACTACATCGCTCAACTATTCAAGGTATCAAGACAAGAAGATCCTTGTTCGGGTCAAAAGACATGTTCTGGGTATCTGCGGCTCTTTGGTCTCTCACTCTCTCGGACTCTCTTCCATGCAAAGTCCACCCAAGGTATTGGTAAACATGCAAAAACATTCTCTACAATTAGCATACAAAAATCATAATATAATATTTTCTTATTTCAAATTATAAGTCATTTTAACCATTTAAGATTTATAGTTTTTATTAGAGTAAAGCCTATTGGCGGTCCTTAAACTCGTTCGGTTGTGTCGTCCTAGTCCCTAAACTTAGAAATCACATATTTAGGTTCTCAAACTTGTTCGATCGTGTCATCTCGGTCCATAAACTTACAAATCCCCAGTTTAGCTAGATCCTCAAACTTATTTCATTGTTTAACCCCGGTCCCTAAATTCGCAAATCGCTCATTTAAGTCGTCAATCTTTGTTTGGGTCTCATAACCAGTCTAAATTAGTTTAGACTTGTTTGAGACTCAAACATAGATTTACGATCTAAATGAGCGATTGACGAGTTTAGGGACTGGGATGACACGATCGAACAAGTTTGAGGACCTAAATGAGCGATTTGTTGTTTAGGGACTGTGATGAAACATTCGAACAAGTTTGAGGATCTAAATAAGCCATTTGCAAGTTTAGGGACTAAGATGGCATGATCAAACAAGTTTAAAGACCGTTAGTGCAGTTTACTTTTTTTCTTATGTATTTAGACATAATGTAGGTAAATTGCAAAAGCTAGGTACCTAAAAAAAGTCAAAACGCCTTACAATTTGGAATGTGGGAGTATAAGCAGTATAGTATATTCTGCATTTTCTATTTTAATAAAATTTATATATTTCTGGTTCCAAAACATGCACACGTGTAGTGTTGAAAATTGATTCTCTGGCAAATCCACTTTACTCTCCAAACCTCAATCAAACAAATAAACATGCCATAATGATGCCCTTCTTGAAAAAGTAAAGTCATTCTCAGGTTCTCTAATGCAATATGAATTATTGGGATATAAGCATGTGTAGGCCTTCTTTTACTAAGGACTACAACAACTTTGATAGCCTGCTATAACAATATTCATGTTTAAAGAGCTAAAGAAGAATATCACAAAAAGCAAAGCACTTGGAAGCAATATGGTCTACTCAATTTTTCGCCAATGTTTAGATCCAGGGACTAAAGTTTAGGAGGTGTCACATGGGGATGTCGCATGGGGTGTTCGGGTACTAATAAAAAAACAAATTACAAAATTTGTAAGTAATCCACGAGACAAATTTATTAAGCCTAATTAATCCATCATTAGCATATGTTTACGGTAGCATCACATTATCAAATCATGGACTAATTAGGCTTAAAAATTCGTCTCGCAAAACAGTTTCAATCTGTGTATTTAGTTTCATAATTAGTCTATATTTGACACTCTATACATATATCAAACATCCGATGGAACAACGACTATAGTTTATACTCTGAGGTGCATGAAACACCCCCGGTCTAAGTTGACACAACACCAGAATGCCATTTGCGGCAGCCTCTTTCTTTGGTTGCGGCGGGCGGCGGCTCCCTCTGCTTGCAGCCTCCAGCCCTCCAGTGAATTAATAAATAATTGAATTAACTTCAAGCTTGATGGCTGCGTGATTGACCAATGGGACCCCCGGTCTAAGTTGACACAACACCAGAATGCCATTTGCGGCAGCCTCTTTCTTTGGTTGCGGCGGGCGGCGGCTCCCTCTGCTTGCAGCCTCCAGCCCTCCAGTGAATTAATAAATAATTGAATTAACTTCAAGCTTGATGGCTGCGTGATTGACCAATGGGGCCCGTCGTGGGTCACCCTCGCCGCATCTTCCCGTTGCTGAGGCCGCCAGCCCGCCATTCTTTATTCCTGACATATGCCCACGTGACTAATCGGTACCCGGTCAAAACAAAGAGGGGTTTTCGGTATTTTCTATTCTAGTCCCTCGGGTCCAAAATAAGTGACGTTTTTGAGAAATCTTGTTTGATCGTTCGTCTTATTTAAAATTTTTATATAAATTATAAAATAAATAAATTATTATTAAAGTATCTGTAATGATAAAATAAGTCATAAAAAAATAGATAATGTGTATGCAAAAAATTTGAATAATATAAATAGTCAAACTAGATGTCTGAAAATGAAAAACGTTATTTATTTTGAGACGGAGGAAGTATTAATTAATATAGCTGGCCACGAGCCAAAGGAAAGTGACTCCACACAGCGTGGCAGTAAATACAGGCTATGTAATAACATCAGTATAAGCTAAATTTCAGCGAAACGAACATGAGAACTACTGGACATGCAAATTTAATTGATATTCCCTTTATTTCAAATTATAAGTCATTTTTACTTTTTTATTATATATCTAAACATAGTATATATATCTAGTTGCATATAAAAATACATGTCTAGAAAAGCCAAAATGACGTATAATTTAGAACGAGGTATGTGAAAATGGTAGCTAAATATTATTCCCTCTGTATCAGAATTATAAATGTATTTTGTATAGGAAAAGATCAAAGTTTGACAAATTTTGACCAACAATTAGTCAAATTGTATAAAGTTTAGGACATAAAACTTAAATCAAAAGATTTGTATTCAATATGGCTCTAAGTTGATATTGATCGTTTAGCAAAAGGCAACATACCGTAAGACAAACTAATAATTAAAATCTATTTTATATGATTTTTCTAATAATAATATGCTTATCATGCAGCGACAGAGAGTAAAATATATTATTTTCTTGTCAAATGCAATTATACTGTTCTCGGCATAAGTAAATTGTACAGCGTGGAACTGTCCACATTGAAATAATGGTCACCCTAAAGATATTCAAGAACATGTTTATATTTTATTAGATGTACACGCTACATAGGAGTCGTGTAATGTCGCGGTTGACATTTTTATATTTTTTTATTGGATGTACACCCTAAAGATATTCAAGAACATTATTTATTTTTTATTAGATGTAAGCCCGTAATCATTGATGAACAAATGGTGTATTTGTCTAATTTTCAAAATTATTTCACAAAGAATTTGAAGTGTTCAATAATCTATCTAACTTTTCCAACTAATGATTGAATGGCCTTAGAATACTTTCTCAGCGTTGTACGGTGTAATAATTCTTAAAAATAAAAATCCTTGCCTTATAAAGATAAACATATCATAAAATAGTTAGGAAATACCATTAGTATGATTAAGGTAACGCCACAATGGTTAGCTACGAAGACGCATTTATCGAATCTGCCAAATCATTTCACAAACTCACAAAGAAGTTTGAAACGTCCAGTTTTTTTATGTAAAAAAAATAAGGTAATAAAGAACAAACAACGGGAGAAAAAGACGTGAGCTGAGAATCCGAGGGCTGAAACCCACGCGCTCTCCGACTCCCCTACCGAAAACGCCGACTCCTCCTCTGTTTTGTCCTGCACGCGCTCGCCGCAACGCAAACGCAGCCCTTCGTCCTGCCACCGCCCGGCCGCCCCGGCTATATAAACCCTGCACCCGATTTCCCGCCTTCTCACAGCAATCCCAAGTCTCATCACGAGTACAAGAATTAGTAGCACTCCTCGCTCTCCCCATCAATTCCAGCGAATTCAGTCGTCGGACAGCGCCCCTCGTCTAACCGATCGGTCAGTCCGCCGGTCAACCACCCCGTGCTTGCTTTGCTTGCTTGACTGCTATCGATGGAGACCGCCACCGTCGTCGTCGCGCCGGCTCCGGTGGCCATCACCCAGCCACCGCAGCACAAGCTCACGGAATTGAAGTCTTCCTTCGCCGCCGTGGCGAAATCGTCGCCGGAGAGGAAGGCCAAGCCGGCCAAGAAGAAGCTTGCCGGCGGCTGTGGCGGGTACGTCCTTGAGGACGTCCCGCACCTCACTGATTACCTCCCCGAGCTCAAGGTGAGTCCCAAGTTAATTCATCTAATCATCTTTCTTGACAAAAAAGAGAGAAAAGATTGCTTTTGATTAATTAGATGGATTGTGTTTGCTCATGTTCTTGATTCTTGTTCATGTGCAGAGCTACTCGAATCCCCTGCAAGACCACCCTGCGTACTCTGTTGTCAAGTAAGCAATCTGACGAATTATTGTTCTACCGTCTTCGATTTCTTGTTGCTTGTTGCCGGTTTGCTGAATCGCGTTGCTCCGACCGCGCAGGCAGTACTTCGTGAACCCGGACGACACGGTGGCGAAGAAGATCGTGGTGCACAAGAGCAGCGCGCGCGGGACGCACTTCCGGCGCGCCGGCCCGCGGCAGCGCGTCTACTTCCAGCCGGACGAGGTGACGGCGGCGATCGTGACCTGCGGCGGCCTCTGCCCGGGCCTCAACACCGTGATCCGCGAGCTCGTGTGCGGCCTCCACGACATGTACGGCGTGACCAGCATCTACGGCATCGAGGGCGGGTACAAGGGGTTCTACGCGCGCAACACGGTGGAGCTGACGCCGCGCTCCGTGAACGACATCCACAAGCGCGGCGGCACGGTTCTGGGCACCTCCCGCGGCGGGCAGGACACGGCCAAGATCGTGGACAGCATCCAGGACCGCGGCGTGAACCAGGTGTACATCATCGGCGGCGACGGCACGCAGAAGGGCGCGGCGTCCATCCACGAGGAGGTGCAGCGGCGCGGGCTCAAGTGCGCAGTGGTCGGCGTGCCCAAGACCATCGACAACGACATCGCCGTCATCGACAAGTCGTTCGGCTTCGACACCGCCGTGGAGGAGGCGCAGCGCGCCATCAACGCGGCGCACGTCGAGGCCGAGAGCGCCGAGAACGGCATCGGGGTCGTCAAGCTCATGGGCCGGAACAGCGGCTTCATCGCCATGTACGCCACGCTCGCCAGCCGCGACGTCGACTGCTGCCTCATCCCGGAGTCGCCCTTCTACCTCGACGGCAAGGGTGGCCTCCTCGAGTTCGTGGAGAAGCGCCTCCGCGACAACGGCCACATGGTCATCGTCGTGGCCGAGGGCGCCGGCCAGGACCTCATCGCCAAGAGCATGAACTTCGCCGACACCCATGACGCCTCCGGCAACAAGGTGCTCCTCGACGTCGGGCTCTGGCTGTCTCACAAGATCAAGGAGCATTTCAAGAAGAAGCCCAGCTTCCCCATCACCCTCAAGTACATCGACCCGACGTACATGATCCGCGCCGTGCCGTCCAACGCCTCCGACAACGTCTACTGCACGCTGCTGGCGCACAGCGCCCTGCACGGCGCCATGGCCGGGTACACCGGCTTCACCGTCGCGCCGGTCAACGGCAGGCACGCCTACATCCCCTTCTACGTAAGCCCCCTCAATCTCAAATCCAAGTAGCCTTTTTTTTTCACCATGAAATTTCTACTCTCCCTGCAGTAGTGAACCGACCATTGAATTGAATCTTGCAGAGGATCACCGAGAAGCAGAACAAGGTGGTGATCACGGACCGGATGTGGGCGCGGGTGCTGTGCTCGACGAACCAGCCGTGCTTCCTGACGCACGAGGACGTCGAGGGTGCGGGGCTGGACGAGGAGGAGCCGCACATACCACTCGTTGAGGGCGAGAACGCCTTGGTCAGGAACCCGTCCGTGTGCAACGGCAATGGCCACCTCTGCAATGGCGCGGCCTGAAGGCGCTGGGACAATTCGTTCACATGTTTATGCAAATTGCAAAACTAAGGGTCCAAATGTGGTTGTGATGTAGGATTTCTTGGTAGCTTCCTTTTGTTCATTCTTTGGTTGATGTAGTAAGATGTATACCAAGTATTGGCAAGAGGGGAATAACTTTTTTCTGCGCTGAATCTATCCAGCAGCCTTGCTTCAACTTATCAGCAGGAAAAATGCTATGGTTTGTTTATCTTCCCGCATAATCTGCAGCATTGTGACGGCTAGGTGACAGTGCTTACTTGCACAACAGAACTTGACACAATTTAGCGGCAAAACATAGCATCGAACAAAAGACTAAAAAAAATCCATGTAATGCTGCCAGCACTGTATTCTAGTTTCGCTCCTCCATAGCTGTATAATTCATTGTATTTGCAGTTTAGTTTAGTATACCAAAAAATGAAGGGACAAATTTCACAAGCACCATGACATAGTTTTGCTGGGTATTTTCAACAAATGAAATTCATCCTATCGGTTCCATCAAAAGCCATTTTCTGTTTCTTCCGCCAAATCCAGCAGCAAAAAAGGAGCAGTTTATTTCACGGAACATTCAATTCTTAGCAAAAGTAGAATGTTGACCAAATGATGTGGAGCCCGAGAAAAGATAAGCAAGACATTAGCAAAAATACTGGAGACAAAATATTGTAACTTTTTGTACATTATGAACGAGTGCCTAGGGGGCATAGAAATATAGTGATGAGCATAGATGTATGTTTTGTTTAGTCTATAAGTGATCTTCTACTGTGACCGTTGCTGTATTTTAAAGACAACTCAAATTAAAAGAGTATCTCAAATCTGCTATTTAGCTATTCTCACATGGTGAAAGTTGCATATTTAGGGTTACGGTTGCAAACGGCGCGGCAGTGGGTAGCCCGTCCCGCGTTCGCGTGCGCCGCTTCTTGTAAGTGGGCTTGGGCGGTGGCCCGTTTTCTGCCATGTTATTTTCATGGCTTGTGTGGCGGCCCGCAGTCCCGCGTACGCTGTCAGGAAAGCGGGCAAGAGTTCGAGCAGTGCGCGTCAAGGGTCAAAGTCTCGCCGCACGCTTCTAGGCAGTCTTTGCCATCGCCGTTGCCGCGTCCATGGGCAGCCGCCGCCTCCCTGCCGACCCCGGCACTCCAATGCCGCGACCCCCTTCGACGTACGAACAGGCAGGTCTCGCTTACTCTGGCCACGTCGCGCCTTCGGGCGTCGGACAATGGAGCTTTGATGCGGTGGCGATGTACAAGGCGTAGCTTTGGTGCGGGCTCGAGTGGCGCTGCCGGCTTATGTCGGTTAGCCCACGATCAGAAGCGGAGGCAGAGGAGGACCGCGCATTCGGCAAGGATCGGTTGCTTTCTCCGTTTCTCCTCCTCTCTTCGTCTTCGGCCTTCACACCTTGCGGGTCGCTGTGGTGCCGTTGGGATATGCGGACAAGCCGCATCGAACAACACCTGGCTTGCGGCGCGGTTGTATGTGAGTTCATGGCGCGGGTAGCCCAGTGGGTTAGCGCCGTTTGTATCCCTATTTAGGGTGAATTGAACACCACAGTGCAACGGATCAAAATGATCTCCCCTTTGAATTGATGATTCTCCTATGGAAAGTACCTTGGCTTTGCCAAGCAGGCCTCTGTTATGGTGTCGCAACGAATAGTCCCAACAATGTAGACCACGAATATAACTAGCCAAATATGATTCTTTCCATAAAGAAAAGCTAATGACTTAATTACGGCTATTTGTTTTTTTTGTCGCCCCGCACGACCACTCCCTCCCCGTGTCCGCATCTTCCACCTCTCTCTCTCTCTCTCTCCCCAACAACCTCCTCCGACGGATGCGCCCGTGCCTGACAAGCTCCTCCCCGCGCGCCGCACCCCACCGCCTCCCCGTGACCGTGCCAAGCTCCTATTCCCCCCTCACATGCGCTGAGCTCCATCCCCCACACTGCGTCGGCCATGGCGGATCCGGCGGCGGCCTTGGTAGATCCAGCGAGGTAGGCATCCTCCTCCCGGATCTCCGAGCTAGGGTTCCGGTGAGCTCTCCCTATCATCTCCCCCAACTTTCGGCGGGCTTAGAAGGAAAGGTTTTTTTGGGGGGGGGAGGGGGAGGAAGGCTGGCCAGGCGAAGGGGATGGTGGGAGGGCGGTTAGGGATCCTGGCGGCGGTGGAGGCGGTCGGGCCAGGTCGGGGCGGGGGAGTTCCGGTGAGGGCGAGCTCCAGTGAGGGGAAAGGTGGTCGTCGTGAGCGCGCTAGGGCGGGCCAATATGTTCTGAGATCATGGCTATCATCACGGTTGAACGATAAATAGTAACACAGGTCATGACGGATTAAAGCAATATTTGAGTACAAAGATCTGTACTAAGTTCTATGATACAGAGAGAATAGACAGGGTCCAAGGAAAAGTATTTCAGAGCGTGGAGATAAACATGTAGTGTACACAGTATTGAGAAGGTCTAAAAGTCCAACATGTTGCCATGTTCTGTCCTCTTTGTTTGCGCTGTATACACATACATAAGTTTAACATGTCGAGGTAGACTCAGTTATTTGGTTCTGTCGAGCCATACCTGTATAAAACCATAATGTTAGGATGTAAGCATATATCTGCATAACTAGATGACAGAAATTTTCAGACAATAATCTGATAGCACTAAGTGAGCAGGCAAACAAAGGGTCTATGTGTGAGACACAAATATCAGCTAAAAACTGGAGGCTAAATGCTGGAGGCTGCCAAACTGATTCAAAGGTCAAATGAGAGCAACAAATAGTGCGAAACAGTTAGGACTTATTTTTTAAGAGCCCCTTGTAGAGGTAGCAAACCCAATAAAGATCTAGGCATCGCCAGGCCCCACATCATAGGCAAAGAAGATTAGAAAGAAAACCTATACAAATTTTAGAGGTCTCAGAAAGATATCAATCATGATTTGTTAAAGATCCTGGAGTATGAAGGCATCAGAGCAGACGTATAATGATAGAGAAAGCTGAATATATGCTGCATTTGGTAACTTGAATAATACTTCATCCGTTCCAAATTATAAGTCGCTTGACTTTTTTGATACATCCATTCTACTATGTATCTAGATATAACATATGTCTAATACATAGCAAAATGGACGTACCAAAAAAATCAAAGCGATTTATAATTTGGAACGGAGAAAGTAGATAAGTACTCATATGCACGAAAAAGAATGTTTTGTTGTACTTATATTTCTGTAGATGTAATCACAAGCATGTATGATAAAGTAAAATAGGATGTTTGTATCGAGTAACTAATTCTTTGAACCAAAGAAGTTAAGTATTAGCTTCGTAATTCATGAAACAGTGGTGTAAAAATCAAACTTACTTTTCTCAGGATACATTTTTCCTCTGTTCAATGACAGCACTGCATAGTGGAGCAGTGGGGCAGCAGCATACTTTGACCACCAAAAAGCTTGATACCATCTTCAGTTATAGAACTGAGAAGCTGTCCAATGAAATAAAATAACTAAGACAATTTTCGGATGGTATTCTGAACCATACAATTGCATAATTGCTGGTTTTATTTGTGTAGGCAAAAGCGGTAAATTGAAGGCAATGATGGGGTCGGTCCAGCGAAGACACCAACGTCAATTTCGGTTTCAGATTAAAGCACTAAAACCAAACATATATGCAATTTTAGATCTCCAAAAGAAAAATCAATAGATCCATTTGCATTCTTAACGTCCTAGGCAATGCACAGTGCAGAAAAATGATGAGAAGGCAAAAAAGAACTTTATATACACATCTGAAATATGGTCTGAAAAGAAGCGGAGCATACAAGAAGGAAACCCAGAAAAAAAAGACGCAAAGGATACATAACAGAAGAATCACAAACTGCAGTCCATGGAATCGACCTGATGGACCAAATCATGTGTATAAGTTTGGTTGGATTATATGGCTCTCTATGCTATGCAGGTGGTATAAACATATGGGCTAAGCGAACATCTCTTTCTGCAAGGGGGAGGACATCCTGAGCAAGTTTTCTGTAAAAAAAACTTAACCTTCCAGATCGTAATCTATGATAGTGAATCCATATATAGTTTGGAGGGAACTAAGAGCCTGCAAAGGTGCCTGTGCATAGGCATCAGAACAATCAAAATCTGAGGCCCAGAAAAACAACCGTCATGGCACGTCTCCCTGGAATAACAGGGGCAACTCGGCGGCAATGCAATATAGATTAGCACCATTAGAAGCAATTTGTTGTATGGTTGACATATACGGTACATAACAACATGGTGCGACAATCTGCAGACTGGACAGCTATGGCACACAGACGAGAAACATGACGAATAACAAGCGAAGAAACCGGAAGTGGACAAAGAACTGTAATAAGAGGGATGCGTGCAACATTTTTTTTTCTTATATTGCGAATGCAATTGCACGAAATGAGGAAATACATGAAAGGAATAAAACCTAAGTCATTAGTTGTGGCTCAACAAAAGATCCAGTGAGCAGAATAAAATCCGAATGAAAACTAACGATACCTGTATGTCCATGCTCTAGTGAACATAAACCCTGGAAGGGGAAAGGCATAATGAGGAAAGGAAAAGGAGGAAGGAGAAAAGGATATGAACCAAGCAGTCTTTAAAAAATATCGTTCATTAAAGAACAAAGGAAAGAAAGTAGCCATAGCCATAATAATAATTACATTCCGATACAATCGCAGGCATAATTATGATATAAAATAGGAACGCATAGTAAACAGCCTAAAAATTTGAGCACAAAGATTTTTTTTTAGAGAAGGGAATATATTAATATCTCAGCTTCTGTATCGACTAATGCAACTAGCTGTTCCTTATTACAACACAAAAACTATTCACCGCGCTCAAACACAAAGTTCTGATCTAAAAAGAAAAAAAAATAGAAGTTTCCAAACTCAACATTTAGAAAGCAATTCTATTACTAAATCTCCAACCATTTTTTGCAAACACTTTTATTGCAGTTGTCTTAAGATTCCTGCATCCCATCATTATCATTTAGCGATCATCCTCCTTCTGTAATAGGGACCAGGTCCTAGTCCAGTATGTCTCTCTCCTGCAAATAAGATGGTGCTACGACCTTATTTAAAATTATATTATTCCGGGTTAACCATATCCCCCAACAAATTGCACTTGCACCCACTAGAATCAAAGATTGCATTTTTCTATTCATCCCTTGCAACTAGCCTGTAAACAAATCGTGGACGCTAGTTGGAGGTATTAAATTAAAGGAGACCTGAATAGTTTGCCACACAAATTTAGCAAAATGACAGTCAAAGAATAAATGTTGTATAATCTCATCAGAAGAGCAAAAACAATACTTTCTATCTCCTTGCCACCGCCGTCTTGCTAAATTATCCTTTGTTAAGATTACTCCCTTATATAAATACCATAAAAATACTTTAATTTTGAGAGGTAGTTTCAGTTTTCAAATTAAATTATTATAAGGCATAGCCTGTGCTCCTAAAACGGCTTTGTACATAGATTTAACTGAAAACAGTCTATTCTGATGTAGTCCCCACACGAAACGATTCCTATGGTTTGTTAACTGTACATCTGCACCCATGGCGACCACTTTGTGCCATGCTTGTAAGTTAGCACCTACCAGAGATCTCCTGGAAGCCATATTCAACAGTGTCGTGGAAAACACCGTTATTACATAAGCACTTTTCTTCCTAACAATATTATATAGCGTGGCGAAGAGAGATTTAAAGGACGCGATCGTATCCGCGAGTCCTCTCAAAATCGCACTTGAGACCTGTCACCTAGATCAAACTTGCTCAACGAAATGAACTCCTCCTTGACTTTCATAAGACCAGCCCAAAATTGGGAGTTCCTAGGCATGTATTAAACCTGTGTCAGAGTTTTGTCTCTTAAATATTTGTTCCTAAGCAATCGTTGCCAAATCTCATCGTCATTCAGCAACCTAAAAAGCCATTTGCTTAGGAGACATCTATTATGTACACCTAGGTTTAGGACTCCCAACCCCCTTAATCCTTCGGCTAATAAACTACCTCCCACTTAGTCAACCTATATTCTTTCTTATGTTCATCATTCTACAAAAAAATGTGACCTAAAATAATCCAACTTCTTTAGGACCACTTCAAAAAAGGAAAGCATGAACATGGAGAGACTACTCAAAATAGAGTTAATCAAAACAAGCCTCCCTCCTACTGATAACATTTTACTTCTCCAACAATTTAGCCTCTTTTGAAAACGTTCTTCCACATGCTTCCAGTCCTTATTCATGAGCTTTCTATGCTGCATAGGTATTCCCAGATATCTAAATGGAAACGATCCCAAATCACATCCAAAAATTTGCATATATTTATTTTGATTAATTTTGGCTGTACCATAACAAAACAATTCGCTCTTATGGAAGTTGATCTTGAGTCATGAAAGCTGCTCGAAAGCACAAAGTAAAAGCTTCATGTTTTTGGCCTTCTCAAGATCATTATCCATAAAGATGATAGTGTCGTCTGCATACCGAAGGATTGAAAGCCCTTCATCTACCAAATGTGGAACAACCCCTTGAATTTGTTCACTCTCTTTAGCTCGTGAGATAAGGATAGCTAGCATGTCTACCACTGTATTAAACAGGATTGGAGATAACGGATCACCATGCCGCACACCTTTCCTAGTTTGAAAATAGTGTCCTATGTTATCATTGACCTTTACTGCAACACTCCCTCTCGACATGACTTTTGAAATCCATTCACACCAAGTTGGTGAGAATCCTTTCAATCTGAGTACCTGTTGTATAAACGGCCATTTTAACTTATCATAGGATTTTTTTGAAATCAATAAAATCACACCATCTTGTTTTCTCTTGTGCAATTCATGGATTGTTTCATGCAACATCACAACTCCTTCCATGATGTAACGACCTAGGATAAAGGCCGTCTGTGAGGGCCCTATCATCCTATATGCCACTTTAAGGATCCTATTATGTAACACTTTTGTAAAAATTTTGAAGCTCACATTTAATAAGCATATTGGCCTGTATTGTTGTATCCGGGCTGCATCAGCAATTTTTGGTAGTAAAGTAATTATCCTGAAATTTAGGCTTTGAATGGGCAATCTCCTAGCATGGAATTCATAAAAAAAGGTTCATTAAATCCGGTTTCACTACTTCCTAAAAAAATTAATGTCACACCCAAATTAAAAGGGCAAATTTGGATATACACCATATGTGTGCACAGGAATCAATTACACACATACAGAGACAAATAAGAGAAAAGTACCAAGCACCGTGCTTTATTACATCACGTATATTAATCCATTACATGAATATATCAAAGTCTACCAAGCGGAAATAAATAAATAACTCCATGGCGCCTTCACTACCACAGGGACGGTTGGCTGATCGCAGACTAGTAGTCCTCGAGAAAGTAGTCATACCAATTGTCATTGTCACCTGTTACCTATCCAGGATTTTGTCCAAATAATGAAAATAGCAAGCAATAAGTACATCTCGTACTTAACAAGAATAACATGGGGAATGAAGCTCAAAAGGCTGACACAGGTTGTATTGCGGTTAGCATTTTTATTAGGTCACAAAGTTAACCCTAAATTAGCATATAGTTGTTCTTAATCCCAATTGTACCACATGATCATTTAAAGCAACATTGTATCTCATCATAGACATCAACAATAATAATCCTCTATTCTGTGAGTTTTTCGGGCCGCTCGTGTTCGTAAGCACGGCTGATATACCAGTTTTAATACTCTACAGAGTTTGTACACTTTCACCATGAGTCGTGGTTTACCCTTTCATCCGAGGTAGCTAATCTCTTAACCCCCTTCCTAGGGCGGTCAACAGGGTTCACTATAAAGCTTTTCAAAGGTTTTCCTAACAAGTTAGTAGCCGCTAGGTTCCCCGGCAAGGGAATATAGAGCCCCCCTTCCGAATGGCACATTCCACGCAGGCTATACACATAGGGACAGAGGCCGCACTATACTCAACTCGGCAGGCCCCATTTACGCCCTTTCGGGTAACCACTAACAAGCCAGAAAAAGGTCCTACTACCGAGCTAAAGCCAGAGCCATGTGGCACTCCTGGTTGTACTGTATGTCCCAGCTTTTGCCAACAGATAAGTCCTTAGGGAGGGCCAAGAGTATCATGATAAAAGCAAGAGCTCTCTCGCCCTATGTCCAAGTTGCTAAAAAGCAAGTTTTAATATGTGTTGCATATAACCATTAGATCATGTATAATTAAACTGAGCGCTAGCAACTACCCATATGCAAGTATTACCCATCGATAAGAAGGAACAAGGTAACAAGTAACCAGGATGTCCTTACGGGTAACAAATTGACACATGCATATGACTAATTAATTAAATCATGAATAGGATAACAAGGAATCCCATGTTATACTTGCCTTGATCCACGAACTCCTACTGGTCCTACTGGTTGTCGAAGTATTGGCCTTGATTACCATCGCAAAGCTCACCGTCTATACTCAATCATCATCAATAATGCAACACACATACATCCACGCAATCATGCACAAGCAAACAAGAGCTATGATTAGAATGGTACACCAACAGAGGAAAAAATGTTTAAAAAGATTATAATATTATCCTACATGTCGCTATGAACACACAAACGTGAAATTCACCGAAATCGGATTTAAAACGTGAAAGTTATGGACTAAACGAGATTTCCTATAGTAATTTAATAGATTAAATCTAACCATGAATTTCAATGGTGAAAAACATATCTAACAGTAGCATAAACATGTAGATTACTTAATTACGAACCTAACGCAATTTGAACAGATCGAATCGGAGCTAAAATGAATAAATTGTGATGAAAATGGCTCTGGATGGCAAAATCGTAAATAACATGAACTAATTTCGCATTAAAAATAAATCAAAATCTGAATTTGAATTAGTTGAGGACTGCGGGTTCGATTAATGGAAAGTTGAGGGGCTCTATAAGAAAAGTGCCGCAAAGGGGTATGGCCAACTCTGGACCGTTGGATTAGATCTAGACAACGCGAATTAGATTGGAGACAGAGAGATGAGGTTGCCGGCTCGAACTGGAGTCGGCACGGCGGACCTCCATGACCGGTGACGAGACCTCGCCGGGGTTCACCGGTTAAGGCCCTATGGACCACTACGGAGCAAACAGAGGGCAGGGGGAGCAAGAGCGGGCAACGACGCACTCACCAAGACCGTTGGTGCAACCGGAGGAAGAGGCCAGCACGGTGGCGGCCATGGTCAGCGGTGAGACTTCGCCGGCGCACGGAAATACGGCCCTAGAGGTCACAGCTCTACTTGGAAATGGGACAAAATGAAAGGGGGGAAGTGGGGATCTCACCATAGACGAACTCGGAGGCGGGGACAGCGGTGAGGCGACGGACGGGGTCACCATGGCGGCGGCTTGCTCCGATAGGGCGAGAGCGGCGCTACGAGCACAGTGGGGATGATGGCTGCGCGAAGATGGAAAAAGGGAGAGCGGCTGGGGTGCGGCTGCTTAAATAGAGCGGAGAGGCGCACGTGCTAGACACCACAAAGCTGAGCGGTTCGGGTGCGAGGCAGCGGGATGAGGGCGGCATCCGCCCGCTTTCGCTAGGGGAAGGTTGGGGACGACCCTGTAGCGCGGGCCCCATGAATCTGCAAACCAGAGGGAGGGAGAGCGCGTGTGTCCGCACGGCCTGAGCTACGGCCGCGGTCGCCCAGCTGGACCAGCCCAAGAGGGAGGTGAGCGCGGGCCTGCGGGAGAGGAGGGGAAAGAGTGAAAGCAGGCCAGCCGGTGGGTGGGCCAGCAAGCCGAACGGGCCAAAACCGGAGAGGGAGAAAGGTAAAGAAATTTCCCTTTTTTTCCAAAGCGATTTTGCAATTCCATTTTTAAATTATTTTGAATTCCTTTTCATTTTCAGTCAAATCCACTCATCACAAAAGTAATTTATGCAGCAGTATGAATGCATCAACATGTAGCTAGCCTTATATTTGATTTTAATTTCACAAAATAAATTATTTCCCTAAGTTCAATGCTCACAAACGTAATAAGTAAATCAATTTGATCTATTTTGAAGTGAAGAAGAATTTAGGGTGTTACAATTGATAAAATTATGTAGGAAAACCATCCGGACCAGGTGTTTTGTTATGTTCCATATCAAAGACCGCCAATTTAACCTCCTCCTCGCTAAATGGAGCTGTCAATTCCTCATTCTCGTCCTCTGACACTTGAGGTATGTCATGCCTCAAAGTCTCATCTATTGAGAAAGAATTCGGTGTATGAGGTCCAAACAGTCCTTTATAGTACTCAGTAATATAATTTTTCAAATTCTCTGCACCAACAACTGTTCCTTCTTCTTGCTCTAGCTGGACAATTTTCACTTTCCTGTGCCTCCCATTTGCCACTAGATGAAAATATTTAGTATTATTATCTCCTTGCAATAACTTTGTTACTTTTGATCGTTGGAGCCAATAAATCTCTTCCTCTCTTAGCAACTTAGTTAATTGCCCTTTGAGATGATGTCTAAGTTCCATCTCTTTCAGTAACAACACAATTGTCTATGCCTTTCTATCTAGAGCGTCTATTTTATCCAATAACTTAGATTTAAGTTTCTTATTTTGGGAAGACAAGTTCCTAGCCCAGCCTCAAAGAAAGTGTCGTAATCTTCTAATTTTGGTTTGTCATCTCTCCATTGGTGACCGACCCCTATTCTCAGATTCACACACCTCTTTGACCAGATCAAAGAAACCATCTCTTGTTAGCCATCCTAGCTCAAACTTAAAATTCATAACATTGCCTCTATGAGATGGTTCACCACTATCTAATAAAAGAGGTGTATGATCTGATATCTCTCGAGTAAGTGCCTCGACAGAAGCTAAAGGAAATTTTTGTTCCCACTCTGTTGTTACTAAAATACGATCCAACTTTTCATAAGTTGGAACCTCTGCATAGTTTGCCCATGTATATCTCCTACCCGTTAACTCTAATTCTCTTAGATTTAACGTTTCAATGATAGCATTAAACAAAAGGGGCCACTTGTTATTATATCTAGAATTATTTTTCTCTGATGGATTCCTAATGATATTGAAATCTCCACCAACTAGGAAAGGCAAATCCCCACAACTAGTACAAGCATGTACTAAAGTGTTCTTTGTGCTCTTCTTGAGCTGCACCATATACAGACAATAGAGCCCATCGAAAACCATCTACTTTATTTTTTATTAGAAACTTGATATGATAATCACCATCCTCTATATTCTCTATCTCAAAACAACCTTGGTTTATTCCCATCAACATCCCCCCGGACATACCCCGAGGACACCGCCAATGCCAAACAAAATCAGCCCCCGCACAAAAATTTTCAAGACAAGTTAAAAAACTATTTTTGTTGGTCTCTGATAGAGCTATGAAGTCAAGATTGTTATCCCTAGCCACATCATGTAAAAAAGTGTGCTTAGCTAAATCACGCAACCCTCTGCAATTTCAGAAAACACATTTCATTGAAAAACTATTTTTTCCTTGTAGCTGTGTTTTTATTGAGAAGTTTCTTTTTCTTTTTTTAATTTTGCCACCTTGATGGGCACATTTACAAGTACTCCATCAAGGTCCGCACTATTTTCATCCATCACCTCCTCCGCTAAGTCGCCACAGAGGAGACTTATGGTGGAAGTGTCTGGATCAATCTCATCCTCCTCAGAATCACATTCAATTTCATTTTATTCAAACAAAAAGAGGGTTTCAGTCTCTCTGTTTCAAACTTTTTTAACAGAGCAATAGAGCCGATCAAATCATCTTCTTTGTCACCCAAACTAATACCCACTCTCCCTAAGTTTTTCCTTAATACGAGCATTAGAAAAGGAACAAAACGAATTGCAATTTAAATTACCTTGGGGATTCTCGAGGTTTTTAACGGCAACTCTTTTCTTAGCCTTCTCCAGAGAGTTCACATCAGCCACATCAGCGTTCCGTTTGCTCCGCCACACTGGGGTTAACTCTCCATCTGACAGGACTGCCATTTTCATAACACTGCCCAACTCTCTGTTTTTTTGTCTCGCCATCCGCTGGTACTCCAGCTGCCACAATGGCGTCATAGAGATCACCAAGGTTCTGAGTCTCATCTGGGAACACTCCTAGTGCTACATCGCCAATCTAACCAACTGAGTTCACTATCCATTCGTCATCCAGAATGGTGGCCGGCTGCTCACAGGAGATAGATTGCTGTAGGTTACCTTCAGTAGCAATGGCCGACGATGTGTGCTGCTGCGTGCAGCCCAAGCAGCCCCCCTTTGTCGACCTCCCTTCAGCACTAATCTGTGATGCCAAAGCTGCATTCCTCATTTTTTCAGCCGGCCTAGCAGCATGGGAACTTTGCTGCAGCATACGTGCAGGTGCTGACAACGTCCCAGGAGCCATCAAACTTAGATCGGGATCTAAATGAGCGATTTGTGAGTTTAGGAGCTGAGATGACATAATTGGAAGTTTGAGGACCTAAATGAGCTATTTGCATGTTTAGGGACTATGATGAAACATCTTGTCGGGTACCAATATTATGGTACCCATAAGATAGGAGTTAAAAGACATCAACCTTAGCCCATCCAAAACGATAATGAGCGCGGTTGCGGCCCGATCTGGCCCAACCAAGAAGGGCTCCGTCTCTCCCGACCTCTCGGGAAATGGTTCCGCCTTGCCCAACCCCTCGGGCGAGGATCTTGCCTTGCCCGACCTCTCGGGTGAGGGCTCCAGGAACGCCAGACCTCGGGCGAGAGCGCGGACCCCCACACCGGGCCCGCGCCATACTCCAACCACTCTGGGCATGGCCATGCGCGACCCTGACGTTAGAAGAGAAGTACGACCATGCCTCGACATGACTAGCAGCCATGATAGCCCATCCTGTTCACACGGCTCCAGCAGTGTTGAGTGAGCAGACGCTATGGCGCCTAATCCTCGTACGGCGAGCCTGTTGACCACGCCTTGCACCGTGACCAGGTGACGACCCCTGCACGTGGCTACAGTGACGGACTGGATCATGACGTGCGAACATCCCCGTCATCATATATAGGGCCGTCATGGCCCACTGGCAGGGGAAGGAGGGCGGCACAGCTCCAGGACTCCTTTCCATCTCTTTTTCTCTTTCTTCTTTTCATTTTTCCCTATCCTTTCTCATGTACTACCGGCTCTTCCCTTGGCCTATAAAAGGAAGGACTGGTACCCTTCTAGGAGGGTTCTTGGGGAAGCTCTCAAGTGGACACACACGCACAAGCTCTCGAGCCTCTTCTGCCTTGAAGCGAGCAGAGCGACCTTGAGTGCACGCTTCACGCACACCAGAGACTAGGGACATTCAACCCTCTTTCGATCGTTTGTAACCCCTACTGCAAATCAAATACAGAGCTAGTAGCGCAAGCCGCCACGAACTAGACTAGGGACATTTTGCCCGAACTAGTATACATCTTTACGTCCTCTAAGCTCACCATCCGAACCTAAACGTGCAATCCACAAATTCACTAGTTGGCGGTTCAGAACACCGACACATCCGAACAAGTTTTGAGGATCGAAATGAGCCATTTGCAAGCTTAGGGATTGGTGCGATGACATGGCCGAACAAGTTTATGGACTGCTAGTGCACTTGATTTTTTCTTATGTATTTAGACAAATTGTAGGTAAATTGGGAAGTCAAAACGCCTTGCAATTTGGAATTGGGGAGTCAAATATAAGCAATATAATATATTCTGCATTTTATATTTTAATAAAATTAATATAATTTCTGGTTGTTCACAAAAAATATGATTTCTGGTTCCAAAGCATGCACACGTGTAGTGTTAAAGAATTATTCTCCGGTAAATCCACTTTAGTCTCCAAACCTCAACCAAACAAACAAATAAACATGCCATAACGATGCCCTTCTTGAAAAAGGTAAGTCATTCTCAGCTTCTCTTATGCAATATGATTTATTTATTGGGATAAACATGTCTAGGACTTCTTTTATAAAAGACTAAAACTACTTTGATAACCAGCCATAACAATGTTCATGTTTAAAAGAGCTAGAGAATAATATCACAAAAAGCAAAGGACTTGGAAGCAATATGGTCTACTCAATTTTTCGCCAACCCCCTCCTCGGTCCCTCTTCTAAAAGTCTGGTCTAAGTTGACACCAGAATGCCATTTGCACCATTGGAGTCATTGCACGACGGTCAGCGGCAGGCGGCTCCCTCTGCTTGCAGTCTCCTCCAGCACTCCAGTGAATGAATTAATAAGTAGTTAAATTAACTTCAAGTTTGATGGCTGCGTGATTGACCAATGGGGCCCGTGGGTCACCCTCCCTCGCCGCATCTTCCCGTTGCTGAGGCCGCCAGCCCGCCATTCTCTTTTCCTGATATGTCCACGTGATTAATCGCTACCCGGGTCAAAACAAAGAGGGGTTTTCGGTATTTTCTTTTCTGTTGATTAATATAACTGGCCACGGGCCAAAGGAAAGTGACCCCATACACCGCGGCGTACACTTCTCTACATACAACTAAAACATTCATAACTATTCCGTCCACACGTGTGACACCAAAGCCACTCCCTCCGATGCATCGTTGGTGCGACACCACACCCGCTCCATCTATTCCGTCCACCCGTGCATGCAATCAAAAAGGAAGCATCCAGATCCAAAGAAAGAGGAAACTACCCTCGTCAATCCGTGCATGCAATCAATCATGGGAGGGGCATGCAGGAGCTGGTATTACCGCCCGACTTCCCTCGCATGCGTGACCGCCTGGCACAATCCCGCGCCTTGCTCCCGGAAGAAAAGGAAATTAGAAAATCAATCCCTCCTTCCCCGGTCAAAGATCTTCCGCAAAATCCTCCATGCGGTGGTGCGTTGTCTCCCTCGTGGTTCGCTTGCGTTCCCTGTCAACCCCCGTGATCTCATGAGGAAACTACCCTCATTCGACGCAATCAATCCCACCACCAACGCCCTCAAGAGCAATCAAGCGAGGACTAATACAGATCACGATCACCTCAACCTCGTCGCAGCCGAGCACTTGCCCCGACCCCTTGCACACCGCCCTTGCCTGCAGCCCGCTACTCGTCCTCGCCACCCTCACCTGCAGCCTGCCGCTCGTCCTCGACATTGCGACGACGGCGCCGATCTGATCCGAGAACCCCGCGACGACAACTTCGTTGAGCTAAGGGTGCCCGCGTCCCTGCTGGGACGCGACGACTCGAACGAAGCCCTCACCTGCAGCCCGCTGCTCGTCCTCGACGTTGCGACGACGGCGCCAATCTGATCCGAGAACCCCACCACGACAACTTCGTGGAGCTGAGGGTGCCCCCTGCCCTGCTGGGACGCGACGACTCGAACGAGCCCTTCTACCCAGCTAATCCATTCAAGATCGCCGCACACAAATCAACAGCTTTGTCAAGGTAAGAACATCACGGGTGGCAGCCCGAGCCCTTCGGACGACGGCCATATTAGCCTTTTGAACATCATGTGGTTCCTGTACCTTGTTGTATAAGTTTACTTATAAAATACAGTACATATATAGCTTTTTGAACAGATCACAACCATTACAGTTACAGACCGATAGAGTTCAATATAGTCGTCTCGAAGTCGTCGATCCTCTGATGATCATTAGGCCCTAGCTAGCGAAGAACTATAGTATATATAATATATACTAGGGGAGTACTTAGTACTACTAGCAGCAGCTAAGTAGGACTAGGGAGTCAACAAAGCCATATGCATGCATGGGAGTTCACACTGACGCACAACTAACACACGATTGACTACTTGCTAGCTAGGAACTAGAGCAACTCAACGACTCTTCTTTACCTTAGTAAACAACGTACACGGTTATATATATAAACTTAATTAGCTGCATATATATATATATATGGCCATGGCTACCAGCTGATGCGTGCCAGAGCATCGCTTCTGTATCAAAGCTGCTACGTACTTCACTAGCAGATGGCCATGCTGCTAGCTTCTCTGTTTTAATATCAATTCTAACATATACTAGCCGGAGCTTCTCTGTTAGAGCTGATCTGGAGCTTTAAAAAATGATCTGTATTTTTCTTCCATACATTTGCATTGCCATAGCTAGGTTCAATGTTTTGTTTTTTATGAGACATTCTAATAAGCATCCTGTTAGTTGTTGCCAATTTTCTGAGGATGTTTATGAAACTAGAATAGTCTCCTTTTGCATGATTAAGTGGTACTGTTCATAATTACATTTTTCATTACAGCATGGTCAACTACTCAACTGGAAGCTAAATATGCTCCTTTTCTTTTTTTTCTATCTCTGCAATATAGCGGTGCTTTAGATTTAGTGCATTTTTTATAGTTCAGAGTGTGCTCATTTGTTTGAACAAGAATATATGTCGTGCTGTTTGGGTAATTTGCAAATCAGAACTAGCAAATTTACAAATGAAATGCTAATCAGATTTCTAAAGCATCCCCCTTCATGGATAATTATACCAATTGAAAGATATGATGCCAGCGTGCCTGTCATGAGAAATTTGCAAGGCTGTATTTCCATTTGTTTATCTGCGTGTATCGTATCGTCTATATAATCGAGAGTGTGTTGGTGAGATGCCAAAAGGCTGTAAGATTCCATCATGGAAAATCAGTGAAGAAGATGTGGAAAAATAAACAATGTGCATCCATTTTGTTCCTGTACGTATCAGCTTTGCATGCATCTGTTTGATAGCTGGGTGCCAATCATTGTTACATCTTTTTATTCATTATTGAGCAAAAGGATTAACTATGTACTACTTGTGATTGATACCAATTGGAATTTGTGCAATTCTATGGATTTATTATTTGACAACAGAAATGTTTTGTTTAATGAGAGGATGACCCTAATGTATAACTACAAATGTTTGAGCCAATATTGGTAGCATGTTGATCTTTGGTTAAACTTCCATGTGATTCCTTGATTTTTGGAACGGAGGTTTTACAATATGTCACTTGTTGATGCCAATTTTCATTTTTAGGATATTTCATGAGGTGGGCAGTAGTTAGTATAACCTATTTCCTAGGTTTACCTGTCACAGTAGTTATAACTTTTAGATGTAACATTACATGATATGAACTATGATAACTAATAATATTTTGAAAGTTTATTTATACTTTTGTGCGGAATCTTATTATTCGTCCTATGTTTTTTTGCAAAAGGAGTCTTATAATTACTTGGAGCATATAGACACGTTCATACCTTTGGTGCCCTAATATTATTTCTAATTTAGCAAAATAGGGTATATCATCAATAGGGTATATCATCATTTTATTTATCGTTTGAGAAAATATGTCATCATTTTGTTTAACTTGCTAGCATGAAATAATTTATAGCCGCTTTGGTTTCACAGTTTATCGTTTACAACTGTAAGAACAACCACATTTTTAGAAGAACGTTATTTCTATAACTAAAAGGCTATTTTCTTTTTTTTAAAATGTCTTCATGTATTTTTAGACCTCTTTCCTACATGGAGCCTAATGAAAATCACAGTTGTCGCATGCCATTGAGAGACTTGTCAAATCAGATAAATAAAGGTAAATACTGATGCCGATGTGTATATGTATATGAAAATTTTAACATCTGATAATTAATGATGTTAAGTCTGTCTTCTAAAAATAGCAGGCGGTGAAAGTGGATCTAATCCAGATACACAAGTCTCCGATCCTCGAGAACTTAAAAGGCAAAGGGACAGAGCAAGGCTTGCGAAGCGTCGTGCGGCAATGACTGAAGAACAACGGAGCGAAATTAATAGAAAGCGACGTGAAGCATATCACAAGAAAAAAGTCATTTCTAAAAACGATAAACTATGTATAGGTGACATTCTTAGCTTTATTATGTCGCACTACCTGTAATGCCTATGTGTTTAATATTAACAATCTAAAATAGCATGCAACTTGATTGTAGATGGTGACGTTGCAACCGACATTGAAAACACAGTTGACACCGAGAATAATGATTGGCTCCATAGTAACCAGTCATACCAACCTGTGTGAATTGGTAAGGAGAACACAATATTGCAATATATATATAGAACTATTACCCTACAGCTGGCTACAAAATAACTTATTCTGTAGCGACTTTGAGTTACGATAATTGCTATGCTAATTTATGAGATTATAGTAACTCCTTACTATGTGATTTACTATAATATTATGGTAAATATCCCCATATGTTATAGTAATTCAACTATTGTAAATATATACTGACATTGTCGTAAATTAGTATATAAAATTATCGTAAATAGACGTGGCTACAAAATAACTTATTTTGTAGCTAGCTATAGAGTATACTCTCCCTATATATATATATATATATATATATATATATATATATATATATATATATATATATATATATATATATATATATATATATATATATATATATATATATATATATATATATATATATATATATATATATATATATATACTCCCTCCGTCCCAAAAAAAGAGTCATTCTCGTTTCCCAAAAAGTCAACAGCTTTTAACTTTGACCAAATATATTTAATAAAATATTTATATTTATGGTACATTATTAGTATCATTAGGTAGATCTTTGAATATACTTTCATAATAAACTTATTTGGAGATATAAATGTTGCACGCATTTTCTACAAACGTAGTCAAAGTTGAGAAAGTTTGACCAGCACGTTTCCCACGGCGACTCTATTTTTGGGACAGAGTAGTATATGAGGTGTCGTCTAGGATAACAGTGTCGCCTCATACTAATGAAGATTGGTTGAAGCTGAAGATTGGTTGTCCGATCATATTGCTTAGGAACATTGATCCTGCGAACGGACTTTGTAATGGTACCAGGCTTATCATACGAGGGTTCTAAAAGAATACCATAGACGCAGAAATTGTGTTGGGACAGCACGCTAGAAAGCGGGGTTTTCTGCCTCGCATACCCTTATGCCCGTCGGACGACGAGATGTTCCCTTTCCAATTTAAGCGAAAGCAGTTCGCTATTCGACTCAGCTTCGCGATGACCGTTAACAAGGCATAGGGGCAGACTATCCCTAACGTCGGGGTATACTTGCCGGAACCAGTGTTCTCGCACGGCCAATTGTATGTGGCGCTATCAAGAGCTACGGCAAGATCGAACATCAGGATCCTAGCCGTGCCGACTACTGAGAAGGACGTGAACAAGGGAAAAGGAAAAGAGAAGGGGAAGAAGAAACCGACAAAGGATATATTCACAAAGAATATCGTATATAAAGAGGTTCTAACTCCATGAAAGAGGTAATGCATCACACGTGAAACAATATTTTTTAAGGATATCAATGGTACTTTAATTTTAAAAATTAACAAACAACTTATATGCATGATACTTCCAACTATAGCTTCAGCCATCTGCATGCTTCAGCTGCAAGAAGTCATACACTACATCTTGGACTAGAAAATCTTCTGGATCATCATTGGTTGGTGACCAACTGCAGCTTGGTGTTCGTGCAAAGCACCTCCTCTTGGTCGAACTATTGAGAGATTAGATTCTTAATTGTAGAATAGATTGTAAAACATGTACTGTGAAACATAAACTTGTAATGATTATCTTTCCGTAGCCCTTGATTTCTAAAGATGTGCAAGCTTATCTTTCATGTATCGTAGGCATGAAGGGATGCGATAATTGAAGTTGATGTTTCAGTTTTGCATTCAAATTTAAGAGTAATATTTTTACTATCTATCTTTTGTGAAGACTTATGTAATAGTGATTGGAACATCATGATTGCGATATCTATTTTAGATAACAGTATAACACACGCTCATATATATATGTTATCGTCATATTATGTGTTCCCGTTGCAACGCACGGGCATTTACCTAGTTTCATAAATATATACAGACCATGTAACACTTTTTGGACATGGGAACCACCGGACATGCAATTTTAATTGCTATATTCCCTTCATTTCAAATTATATAAGTCATTTTAGCTCTTCTAGATATATATTTTTTGCTATATATCTAAACATAATATATATGTAGTTGTGTATAAAAAATGTCCCTAGAAAAGCCAAAATGACGTATAATTTGGAACGGGGTATGTGAAAATGGTAGCTAAATACTATTCCATCTATATCAGAATTATAAATGTATTTTTGTATAGGAAAAGATCAAAATTTGACAAATTTTGACCAGCAATTAGTCAAATTGTATAGAGTATAGGACATAAAACTTAAATCAAAAGATTTGTGTTCAAAATGGCTCTAAGATGATATTGATTGTTTAGCAAAAGGTAACATATTGCAAGAGAAACTAAAAATTAAAATCTATTTCATTTAATTTTTTTTCTAATCATAATATGCTTATCATGCAGTGAGAGAGTAATATATATTAGTTCTTGTCAAATGCAACTATACTGTTCTCGCCAAATTGTACAGCGTGGAACTGTCCATATTGAAATAATGGTCACCCTAAAGATTTTCAAGAACATTTTTTGTATTTATTTTCTATTAGATGTACACGCTATATAGGATTCATGTGATGCCTCGGTTGGCATTAAATCGTTGATAAACAAATGGTCTATTTGTCTAATTCTCAAAATTATTTCACAAAGAACATGAAGTGTTCAATAATCTATCTAATTTTTCCAACTAATGTTGTGAATGGCCCTAAAATACCTTCTCTTATAAAGATAAATAAACAGATCATAAAATAGGTAGGAAATACCATTAGTAAAGTATGATTAAGGTAACTCCACAATGGTAAGCTACGAATAAGCATCAATTGACTGCCAAATCATTTCACAAAGAAGTTTGAAACGTCCAGTTTTTTTCTCTGGACCCCACTCGTGTGGACTGGCACTGGGTCTGCCCTATATAAAAATAAAAAATAAATAAAGAACAAACAACGGGAGAAAAAGACGTGAGCTGAGAACCCGAGGGCTGAAACCCACGCGCTCTCCAACTCCGATACGGAGAACGCCGACTCCTCTGTTTTGTGCTGCACGCGGTCGCCGCAGCTCTTCGTCCTGCCACCGCCCGGCCGCCCCGGCTGCGGCTATATAAACCCTGCACCCGATTTCCCGCCTTCTCACAGCAATCCCAAGTCTCATCAGGAGTAAATACAAGAATTAGTAGCACTCCTCGCTCTCCCCATCAATTCCGGCGAATTCAGTCGTCGGACAGCGCCCCTCGTCTCCCGAGCTTGCTTGCTTGACTGCTATCGATGGAGACCGCCACCGTCGTCGTCGCGCCGGCTCCGGTGGCCATCACCCAGCCACCGCAGCACAAGCTCACGGAATTGAAGTCTTCCTTCGCCGCCGTGGCGAAATCGTCGCCGGCGAGGAAGGCCAAGCCGGCCAAGAAGAAGCTTGCCGGCGGCTGTGGCGGGTACGTCCTTGAGGACGTCCCGCACCTCACCGACTACCTCCCCGAGCTCAAGGTGAGTCCGAAGTTAATTCATCTAATCATCTTTCTTGACAAAAAAGAGAGAAAAGATTGCTTTTGATTAATCAGATGGATTGTGTTTGCTCATGTTCTTGATTCTTGTTCATGTGCAGAGCTACCCGAATCCCCTGCAAGACCACCCTGCCTACTCTGTTGTCAAGTAAGCAATCCGACGAATTATTGTTCTACCGTCTTCGATTTCTTGTTGCTTGTTGCCGGTTTGCTGAATCGCGTTGCTCCGACCGCGCAGGCAGTACTTCGTGAACGCGGACGACACGGTGGCGAAGAAGATCGTGGTGCACAAGAGCAGCGCCCGCGGGACGCACTTCCGTCGCGCCGGCCCGCGGCAGCGCGTCTACTTCCAGCCGGACGAGGTGACGGCGGCGATCGTGACCTGCGGCGGCCTCTGCCCGGGCCTCAACACCGTGATCCGCGAGCTCGTGTGCGGCCTCCACGACATGTACGGCGTGACCAGCATCTACGGCATCGAGGGCGGGTACAAGGGGTTCTACGCGCGCAACACGGTGGAGCTGACGCCGCGCTCCGTGAACGACATCCACAAGCGCGGCGGCACGGTGCTGGGCACCTCACGCGGCGGGCAGGACACGGCCAAGATCGTGGACAGCATCCAGGACCGCGGCGTGAACCAGGTGTACATCATCGGCGGCGACGGCACGCAGAAGGGCGCGGCGTCCATCCACGAGGAGGTGCAGCGGCGCGGGCTCAAGTGTGCAGTGGTCGGCGTGCCCAAGACCATCGACAACGACATCGCCGTCATCGACAAGTCGTTCGGCTTCGACACCGCCGTGGAGGAGGCGCAGCGCGCCATCAACGCGGCGCACGTCGAGGCCGAGAGCGCCGAGAACGGCATCGGGGTCGTCAAGCTCATGGGCCGGAACAGCGGCTTCATCGCCATGTACGCCACTCTCGCCAGCCGCGACGTCGACTGCTGCCTCATCCCGGAGTCGCCCTTCTACCTCGACGGCAAGGGTGGCCTCCTCGAGTTCGTGGAGAAGCGCCTCCGCGACAACGGCCACATGGTCATCGTCGTGGCCGAGGGCGCCGGCCAGGACCTCATCGCCAAGAGCATGAACTTCGCCGACACCCATGACGCCTCCGGCAACAAGGTGCTCCTCGACGTCGGGCTCTGGCTGTCTCACAAGATCAAGGAGCATTTCAAGAAGAAGCCCAGCTTCCCCATCACCCTCAAGTACATCGACCCGACGTACATGATCCGCGCCGTGCCGTCCAACGCCTCCGACAACGTCTACTGCACGCTGCTGGCGCACAGCGCCCTGCACGGCGCCATGGCCGGGTACACCGGCTTCACCGTCGCGCCGGTCAACGGCAGGCACGCCTACATCCCCTTCTACGTAAGCCCCCTCAATCTCAAATCCAAGTAGCCTTTTTTTTTCACCATGAAATTTCTACTCTCCCTGCGCCTGCAGTAGTGAACTGACGTTGTCTGTCCGGCTATTGAATCTCTTCTTTCAGAGGATCACCGAGAAGCAGAACAAGGTGGTGATCACGGACCGGATGTGGGCGCGGGTGCTGTGCTCGACGAACCAGCCGTGCTTCCTGACGCACGAGGACGTCGAGGGTGCGGGGCTGGACGAGGAGGAGCCGCACATACCACTCGTTGAGGGCGAGAACACCTTGGTCAAGAACCCGTCCGTGTGCAACGGCAATGGCCACCTCTGCAATGGCGCGGCCTGAAGGCGCTGGGACAATTCGTTCACATGTTTATGCAAATTGCAAAACTAAGGGTCCAAATGTGGTTGTGATGTAGGATTTCTTGGTAGCTTCCTTTTGTTCATTCTTTGGTTGATGTAATATGATGTATACCAAGTATTGGCAAGAGGGGAATAACTTTTTTCTGCGCTGAATTTATCCAGCAGCCTTGCTTCAACTTATCAGCAGGAAAAAATGCTCTGGTTTGTTTTTCACGCTACTATCTTCCCGCATAATCTGCAGCATTGTGACGGCTAGGTGACAGTGCTCATTTTCACAACAGAACTTGACACAATTTAGCGGCAAAACATAGCATCGAACAAAAGACTAAAAAAATCCATGTAATGCTGCCAGCACTGTATTCTAGTTTCGCTCCTCCCTGTATAATTCATTGTATTTGCAGTTTAGTTTAGTATACCAAAAAATGAAGCAACTCTGTACAAATTTCACAAGCACCTTGACATAGTTTTGCTGGGTATTTTCAACAAATGAAATTCATCCTATCGGTTCCATCAAAAGCCATTTTCTGTTTCTTCCGCCTAATCCAGCAGCAAAAAAGGAGCTGTTTATTTCACGGAACATTCAATTCTTAGCAAAAGTAGAATGTTGACCAAATGATGTGGAGCCTGAGAAAAGATAAGCAAGACATTTGCAAAAATACTGGAAACAAAATATTGTAACTTTTTGTACATTATGAACAAGTGCCTAGGGGGCATAGAAATATAGTGATGAGCATAGATGTATGTTTTGTTTAGTCTATAAGTGATCTTCTACTGTGACCGTTGCTGTATTTTAAAGACAACTCAAATTAAAAGAGTATCTCAAATCTGCTATTTAGCTATTCTCACATGGTGAAAGTTGCATATTTAGGGTTACGGTTGCAAACGGCGCGGCGGTGGGTAGCCCGTCCCGCGTTCGCGCGTGCCGCTTCTTGTAAGTGGGCATGCGCAGTGGCCCGTTTTCTGCCATGTTATTTTCACGGCTTGTGTTGCGGCCTGCAGTCCCGCGTACGCTGTCAGGAAAGCAAGCGAGAGTTCGAGCAGTGCGCGTCAAGGGCCAAAGTCTCGCCGCACGCTTCTAGGCAGTCTTTGCCATCGCCGTTGCTGCATCCATGGGCAGCCGCCGCCTCCCTGTCGGCCCCGGCACTCCAATGCCGCGGCCCCCTTCAACGTACGAACAGGCAGGTCTCGCTTACTCTGGCCGCGTCGTGCCTTCGGGCATCGGACAATGGAGCTTTGATGCGGTGGTGATGTACAAGGCGTAGCTTTGGTGCGGGCTCGAGTGGCGCTGCCGGCTTATGTCGGTTAGCCCATGATCAGGAGCGGAGGCAGAGGAGGGCCGCCTCGCCTTCGGCCTTCACACCTTGTGGGTCGCTGCGGTGCCATTGGGATATGCGGACAAGCCGCATCGAACAGCACCTGGTGGTGGTGGAGGCGGTCGGGCCAGGTCGGGGCGGGGGAGTTCCGGCTAGAGCGAGCTCTAGCGAGGGGAAAGGTGGCCGTCGTGAGCACGCTAGGGCTTGGCCAGAGCTCCGCGGCCGAGGCCGCAGCCGCGGAGCTCCGGCCAAGCCCTAGCGTGCTGCAGCGACGGGAGAGGGTAGCGGCGGGGGTGAGGGTCGCCGGAGGAGGAAGAAGGGGAAGGGGGCGGCGTGAGGTACTCCCTCCGTCTAAAAAAGAAAGTCGTTATAGAATGCGTGCAGGTCAAACTTTCTCAACTTTGACTAGGTTTATAGAAAATGCGTACAACATTTATATCTTCAAATAAATTTATTATGAAAGTTATGTATTATAATTATTAATATTATTTTACATATAATTGGTCAAAGTTAAAAGAAATTGACTTTTCGGAAAGCGAGAATAACTTCTATTTTGGGACAGAGGGGAGTACACGACAGTCGTGCGTTGGCCGTGTCCGAAAGAAAACTCAAGGGTTGATTCCAGGGAAATCATGATATGTTATGCAGATGGTACAATACACATTCAAATCATATATAGACCTTGTTAAATGAGACTAGCATCTTTAGGATCTCTAGACGCAGATCAGTGGGATTTCCTTTCACATTTGTCATAGATATCGTGTGCATCGGGAGAGACAGAGATGGGGAAAGAGAGTTGGGACTAGACACATACCATCGCCTTGGTTCGGTGGTGCAGTCGCCGGTGGGATCTTCCCGTCGCTGTCAGCTCCCGCTCGATCGGTCTAGCGGTTAGGAGTGGTGGCTACTGTGGCGTCGAACCTCTCATTCCATGCCACTGGCCCCCACCTCCTCTTTATAGAGCTGCGCGACAGGGGCCCACCGACTAGAAGTCGGTTAAGTGTCCCCGATCAAGACACGGTCAAAGGGTCCATCTTAACCGTTGGGTTAAGATGGATGAGATCATTCTAACATTCTCCCCCTTGATCTCATCTTATACTTTAACTTTAAACTTTGACTTTAATTGCTTTCACTTTTATTTGTTCCATCACAAATCAGTGTATAGAGCATGCCTCATCGTCACGGTCAGTCGCCGATAGATTTAACAGCTACAATACACATCTCTGATCTGAAACAGATTCTTTAACTTTGGGCCCTTTATTGTCCGGAAATCATAGGCTATACCATAAACCCATGTCGACTGTGTGTTCTCTTAACACACTGGGCGGTAAGCCTTGGTAAGTGGATCCGTAAGCACTTTTATGTTACTTTTACATTCAATACCATTAGTATGATTCCGGACTTTCTCCTTTACAACGTACAACTTTAATGTCAATGTGTTTGGCGGCACACTTGACTCGTTGTTATAGGAGCAAACTACTTAAATGGTCATTGCTGTTGACAACCATTATCAATTCCGGGTACAAGTTACTTAACCATTTTGCCTGTCCCTCAGCCTCATATCATGCTATATTATAACTTTACATCACTGATGATACTAGAACTGTTTCTTTTGGAGCTTTTCCACAATAAAACTCCAACTGCGAGTGTTAGCTACTATGTGGGTTTCACTAAACATCTCGCCAAAATATAACATTTGTACCCACAACTACTTGAGAGTACTTGTCCTTTCCTTTTAGCATGAGGCCGACTTTTTTTTTTAACTCCATTCCAGTGATCTATATCTGGACTGGTCTTTTGCCAAAACAACCCGGATACGTAAACTGTGTCAGGGCAAGGTCTTATCTTTGTACTCATTAAGCTTTCAATAGCCGAAGCATATAGGACGTCCATCTATAACAATCTTACATTGCTTTTAGAACATTAAAGTCCTCAAACTATTACCCTGACCATGAGAACAGGCGTAGGTTTATCCGCATAGGTATTTTATTTCTTTAGAAACTTTTCTTAGCATGCCTATGCGATAGTCATAATACCCCTTTTCTTCTATCTCGATGAATTTCAATTCTTTTAACGAGATACATTTCACCGAGAATTTTCCCATTGAACCTTGAGGACAAAAACTTTTTCTCATGCAGTAGATTGACATCACCATTAACCATTAAGGTGTCAACCACACAAGATTAGGAAATGAATTTCCCCTTCTATAACTTTGTACATACGCAATTGTCCTCTCATTATCTTTAACCCAAAATTTCTAATTGACTCTTCAACTTTAAATGCCACTGTCTATAGATTTGCTCCATTCCATAAGAGATTTCTACAGGTGGCATCCCTTACATTCTTTCTTTTCATGACAAAACCTCTGGGTTATGCCACGTAATTACTTTCGTACAAATCCCATTGGAAAATGCTATCTTTACTTTCATCTGATGTAACTCAGATCATAATGTGCCACTAGCACTCATTGTAATCTATTCATTCGCTTCGCGCAAAAAACTTTTGATTCAAGTCGCGCTCCACATCTTTACACATTCCCTTTGGAGTCACATTTCGTCTTGTAGACCCATCACAGCCTACTGTCTTGGCTCCTTAGGAATTTATTCTAGATCCCAAAATATTATTGGTATTATCGATTTCATTTCATCTTTCTTTGTTTCTTGCCACTTAGACGAGTAAACGTCTCTCATGGTTTCTTCAAATTAGGTGGGATTACCCTCCATTTGAATTTCACCAATATAGACTTTATAATCATCAGAAATATCTGACTTTCTTATTCTTTGAGACTTTCTGGGGCCTTAGCTACTAGCATTTCTTGACCTTTATTGCCAAAAGACAATTGATTCTATAAGGTCCTGTGTAACAAGATCCTTGTTTACATTATCCATCCTCCTTGCGGAGTCAGGTTTCTTTGTACCATGCTCCCCCAGATTGTCCCATCTTTAATTTTCTTATTTTGGGTTTAATCTGATAAAACTCATATGGTGCATTTAGCACCGCCTTTAAAACTCTAAACACGTCCAGTATAAAATACTGGCTGACTATGCTATCTTTCTGTTGGAACTTTAAAAAGGTCCATGAATTTAGCTATATCTTTACTTTAGGGGTATCGTTATTATGACCGTCTTACTCCCCCGACGATCACATTCATCTTTTATAGATCACTTTAGTATGCATCTCATTGTCTGAATTATGGGGAAATATCTTTCTTAAAACTTTCTTAATTGACTCACCTTTCTCCCCCTCGAAATGTGGTATGAACTTTTCTACCACAATTTCGAAAACTATCCAGAACTCTTATGAATGAGGAAACTTTGATTACTTTCTTCATCCACATGATTACATCATGCAAATGAAATTATTTCTTAATTCGTTGGGAGTACTTTTTCCTCATTTCACTTCAAAAACTCAACAGAGTCTTTTATCATTAATACTTTCGCAAGTCACGCTTGCATGTCATTCTTATCTTGAGGTTTGTCTGTAACTTTCTGTTCTCCTTAAACTTATACTAGGATAGCATAAGAGCTACCCTAATCTTTCTCCCTGTGCGGGATACACTCAAAGCACATGAGTCATCATAACTTTCTCCCGCCATGCAGGATAAATACTATATCAAATTTCTCCTGCCATGTAGGATAAATACTATGTCAAATTTCTCCTGCCATGCAGGATTTATTAACATAAGTACTATGCCAACTTTACTCCGCCATGCGGGTATTTTCTTAAACTTTTCCCGTCATGCGGGTACTATCACAAACTTTTTCCCGCCATGCGAGATAATTTTTCTTGAAGGGACATAAATATCAATATTGGCTTATATTCTATCAACAAATTTAGAAATAAATCCAAATACTCTTTAACACACATGCTTAATCCGACGTTGGTCAAATTAAACATGCATGCCACTTATTACATTTCAAATCATGATGATTAAGACTAAAATTATATTACTTATTATTATTATTTTAAAGAGTACATCAAAGACATCTTTTAAACTAAGCTCTTAGTGTTCTGTTTCTTTGCTCGGATCAATATCCTAGAATTCTTTTCTTCTGAAGTCATTCTTTAAAGAGACCGTAGTCCCTTACACAATGGTCTTCTTTCTGCAAAAATTGCACTTTTTATCTTCTGAGTCACAAGTACTCAGCTCATTTCCTTTTCACCCTTCAAGAATAAAGGCATGAAGTTCTTTGTCTGAAACATTAATCAATAATGAGCATGAAAATAACCCTACATTGGTCTAGTTAAAGACATGCACATTAAACTTTTAAAAACTTTATGTTCTATTCTATATCACCGTTGGGCAGAAATAGAATAAAACAACCTTCTTCTACATTAATTCCACATCACCGTTGGGCAGAAATGGAATTAACATACGAAAACTCAATTATTTTATAACCCTCTTCAAAATTAAATTCTCCCGTTGGTTCGAATTTAATTATGAAGATCGTCATCATCATTGCAGCGGAAACATGAAAATACATTACATTCTGCTCACTCTTGGAGCATCTTTTGTCTCTCATCTATTCTCTGAAAAATTGTTCACTTTGATGCAAAATTCATCAGAGATTTAAACTTTAAACATAAAACTCATAGAATTATAATATTGTTATCATCAACGTTGGTCAGAAAATAACAATATCATAATTTTCTTTAAACATAAACTCTTAAATAAACTTATAATATTGTTATCATCAACGTTGGTCAGAAAATAACAATATTATAATTTATTTTAACTATAAACCAATCATTCCTCCAATTAAAAATTTTCCGTTGGTTCCAATTTTAACTAGAGGACCAACTTTTCATTATTTACTGAATAACTATAACTGCTCTTCAAATTAAATCCTCCCGTTGGTTCGGATTTAATGAGAAGACAAAACCTTTTCTTTGCAGCGGAAACATAAAAAATACTCTTAAAGTAATACTTATTCAGAAGCATTTCCATGTTCTCATCTATTCTCTAAAATTATACACGTTGGTGTAAAAATTATAGAGATATGAACATCAAAACTTGTCAAAAAGACATCAAATTTAGCTTCTGAGAAAAGTAAAGCAAATACAAGGTCATACTTTACTTTCGGCCCAGGTTATAAAAACCGGCCCGTGGTCCAGCCGCAGCTGCCGAAACTCTTGTTCTATTTAAATGAGGCCCGCGGCCCAGCTACGGAAAGAAATCGGCCCGTGGCCGAGCCTGCTGGCTCGCTTCCCGCGCCCAGGCCGTAACCTGGGCCTGGGCCGGGAAAGCACTTTCCCCGTCTGGGCCGGCCTTTAGCCCGGTCGATCTCAACCATCGAGCTGAATCCGACGGCCATCCTTACGAATCGGATGATCAAAACCGGCACAGCCGGCGACCTCCCCAAAACCCTAAGTCATTTTTCATTCTTGCCTCTTGCTTTTCTTTCTCAGCGCCGCAAAGCTCCGGGCGCGCGGCCCCTGGCGGCGGCCGCCGCCGGTGGCGACGAGGAGTGGCGCCGCCGGAACGAGTCCAGCCGGCTCCCTTCCAGCTTTCTTTGCTTCCCTCTCCCCAGCCACTCTCTTAGCCGCGACCAAGTGAGAACGCAGCGGCAACAGCCGCCCATGGCGGCCGGAGGAGAGAGCTCGCAGCACCGCCGCGGGGCCCTTCGTCGGCGAGCGCGTTCCCCGCGAGGGAGAGCGCGCCGCCGCCGAACGGTTTCGCGACGGTGCCCTTTGCCCCGAACCCGTGCGCACGCGGTGGTCGCTCCTTCGCTCTACGGCGGCTCTCCCGCGCGGCGTCCATGCGACGGCCGACGGTGGTGACGGGTAAGATTTCCCTTTCCTCTCCGTCCTCATCTTTAGGGTTAGGGTTGCGTTTGGTATTTCTTTCGAATCATTTGATTCGTCTGTTCTTCTTCTTTCTTTCCTCTCACCGCGTGACGGCGGTTCTTTTTCCGCACGAACGGCGGTGGTGACAGCGGCGGGGAAAAACCCTAGGTAGGCCCCCGGTGCTCGCCGTCCTTCTTCCTTTTCTTTTAGGGTTAGGGTTGGGCTTTCCTTCGTCGAATCAAAAACCGATCCGGTCAAATCTTTTCTTCTTTTCCCGAAAACTCTATTTCTCTGTCAGTTAGGGTTAGGGTTTCGGTGTATGTTGACCGATTCAAAATCGGTTGCTCTTTTCTTTCTTCCCAAAACTGGATCTACGCGCTAGAAACAGTCCAGCTCCGGTACCAATGTTAAATGAGACTAGCATCTTTAGGATCTCTAGACGCAGATCAGTGGGATTTCCTTTCACATTTGTCATAGATATCGTGTGCATCGGGAGAGACAGAGATGGGGAAAGAGAGTTGGGACTAGACACATACCATCGCCTTGGTTCAGTGGTGCAGTCGCCGGTGGGATCTTCCCGTCGCTGTCAGCTCCCGCTCGATCGGTCTAGCGGTTAGGAGTGGTGGCTACTGTGGCGTCGAACCTCTCATTCCGTGCCACTGGCCCCCACCTCCTCTTTATAGAGCTGCGCGACAGGGGCCCACCGACTAGAAGTCGGTTAAGTGTCCCCGATCAAGACACGGTCAAAGGGTCCATCTTAACCGTTGGGTTAAGATGGATGAGATCATTCTAACAGACCTTTATTCCATTATATTGCCACAAGTGGCGTTACATAAAGCTAGTCACTGTGCAGCTGAATGAACAACGTAGCCTGCACAATTGGTTCCTATGGCCAATGCGTTCCCACACACTCTTGTTACCCTAGCCCATTTCCATAGATCAATTTTTGCCTTGTCCTGGTCAGTAAACTCCTGACAAACATTTACGACGTTTGCTCGTCGCACGTCCTGGCAGCAGAGACTACTATATTTCGGGTCCGGTGTACCGAGATGTTTGAAGATGTAAAACCTGCAGTTTTGCATGATGTCGTCTTTCACGTCCAGCACCTGGTACGCGGTGGTGGAGTTAGAAGAGACTATCGCGAAGACGACGAGGATGCACATGTACACTCCCGCTCTAGCACTACCCATCTTTCTTCTGTGTTTTGATCAATGTGCTGTGCAGATCGATGACTTATGCACTC
Source organism: Saccharum hybrid cultivar R570 (assembly GCA_038087645.1). Classification (NCBI taxonomy): domain Eukaryota; kingdom Viridiplantae; phylum Streptophyta; class Magnoliopsida; order Poales; family Poaceae; genus Saccharum; species Saccharum hybrid cultivar. The sequence continues at coordinate 1,929,887 of JAQSUU010000423.1, forward strand.
CGTGACTCCATGGTTCTATATATATATATATATATATATATATATATATATATATATATATATATATATATATATATATATATATATATATATATATATATATATGTATATATATATATATATATATATATATATATTGTATATATATATATATATATATATATATATATATATATATATATATATATATATGCATATATATATACATATATATATATATATATACATACATATATATATGTATATATATATGTATAGATATATATGTATATATATATGTATACATATATATATATACCTATATATATATATATATATATATATATATATATACCTATATATATATATATATACCTATATATATATATATATATATATATATATATATATATATATATATATATATATATATATATATATATATATATATATATATATATATATATATATATACCACGGCAGTGCGGTGCAGATCCTTTTAATGGAATCAGAATCTATTTGTTTTTATTTAGTATATTGTTATTATGGAATCCATGGTAGCAGCACTGTATCCTAACGTATTTGCACCTTAGCATTTAATACGAAATCTAAAATATAATAATTAGGATATATATTATATTGGATATATATTATATGTTACAAAAATAAGATATCTAATCATTAATTTCAACCGCTTATTAAAGATATGGGCCTTTGGAATTTCCAAATATAGTCACAATTATCAGTAATAAATAGTATATAACTAGGGTACGCATATGCTCTCTCCGTCCCATAAATATAGGTTATACTTCCTAAAAATACTGATGTTTTAAGATTTAGTAAGAGAGATTAATGGATAGATAAATTGTGGTATCCATGGTAGCTCCACTGTATCCTAATTAGGGATGAAAACGGAACAGAAATATTCCGAATTGACCGTTTTCGTTTTCTATATTATGAACCGTTTTTTAACATAAAAAATTGTCAGTTTCAATTGGTTTCACAACCATTTTCAATCATTTTTTGTACTCTTTAATTGCTAAATGTAGAAATATCCCGAACCGATCGTTTTCGTTTTTCTATATCGTAAGTCCGTTTTCGACCGTTTCCGACCGTTTTCATCCTTAATCCTAATGAGGATAACATACTTACACCCTTGCATTTAATAAAGAATATGGAATATAATAATTAAGATATATTATGTTTTTTAGGGGAAATTAAGATATTATGTTCCATCCAAAAAAATTACTAAGATATCTAATCATTAGTTTGAACCGCTTATGAAAGATATAGGCCCATGGAATTTTCAAATCTAGTCGCATTTATTAGTAATACATAGATAACTAGAGTATACTCCCTCTCTATCCCATAAATACAGGGTATACTTGGTCTGTCCTAAAAAATACTGATGTCTTAGGATTTAGTACGAGAGATCAGTGGATATGTAATGAATTGTGGTATCCGGTAGCAGCATCATATCCTAATGAGGATAACATATTTGGTGCTGCCAGCGCCCGGATGTCTGGACGGATACCCGCAGCTGCAGTCCGTTTCTGCTCTTTTTCTTGCATCCACGCAAGGGCCCGTGCCGCTCAGATGTCGCCCGCCAGTGCCTACATTTCATGTGCCCACGCGGAGGCCCACACCGCCCGAACGTCGCTTGCGCCACGTGCCCGTGCGGGGACCGCTTGCGTCTCCTCTCGTTTTTTACGCGCATCCCATGTGCAACACTCGATCTACTTTTGAAATATCCAGATGCAATATTTGCAACATACAAAAGATGAATGATGAAACACTTGGAACATGTACCTGAAACACTTGAAAAAGCACGTGAAAAAAACACTTGAAAACCATTGCAAACATACGCACTCTAGATAAAACACTTGCAACATATATGTGAAACATATGCAACATCCAGATAAACACACTTGCAACATACATCTGAAAAAACAGATGAAACATTGGAAACAGACGCTTGCAACACACGTGTACATACAATTGCAACATATGCAACATCCCGATCTAATTTTGCAACATCCGTATAAAACACTCGCAACATACCTCTAAAGCATATGAAATATATGGAATATACGTTTGCAACACGCAGTTTTCAACGCAACATGGCGAGGGCGGCGCGGCGAACTGACGCGGTGGAGGTGGCCGCGGCAGTCGGATGGAGGTGCCCACCATGGTGGAGTCGGCCGCGGCAGGCCTACCTAGGCGCTGCGGCTCAGGGATGGCTGTGAGGAAGGACATGAGGATGGGGCAGCCGAAGAGCTTGGCGACGAAGACGGTGGTGTGGCCCTACGCCTCGGCGCCATCGATACACTACAGCAGAGTGGGGCAAATCTCCACGGGCGAGCGGCACGGGCAGGAGTGAGGTGAGCGGGCAGGAGCGAGCAGCACTTGTGGAGCAAGGCGAGCGGAGCGGATGGTTTGATTCGATGCGTCCGGATAGAAACGGGACATCCAAACGCCCTAGACAAAAGCACTACCGTAACATATTTACACCAATGTATTTAATAAGAAATTTAGAATATAATAATTACGATATATATTATGGTCCAAAAAACAAAAATATCTAATTATTCTTAGTTTGAACCGCTTACGAAAGATATAGGCCCATGGAAATTTTGAATCTAGTCGCATTTATTAGTACTATATAGTAGATAATTAGTGTATGCTCTCTCTGTCCCATAAATACAATGTATATTTGCTCCGTCCCAAAAATACTAATATTTTGGGATTTAGTAAGAGAGATTAGGGGATATGTGTATATGCCCCTAGTAACCTGTATTAATTTTTTTTCTTGGTGGCAGTTAATGTACTTGGGTTGTGAATGAAAGCTGCCCGTTGGGTGCCGGCTGGGTGAAAATTTTAATGAAGAATGAGCCCAAAGCTAGTATAACCTTAACATTAGTTATTTTAAGATAGATTTTGAATTCTAAAACATCGGTCTTTGTGGGCCAAAGGACTATGTCTTCTTGGCTTTGATGGGAAAGGGTTGGTTTTGCCCTCCTAGTAACAACAACCAGAGGTACTGACGAGAGTTTAACATAGGGATATGTTACAACCTGTTTGGTTCCATGTATACGCGCATTACGATCAAGAGAAGCGATCGAATCCTGTCAAACGCCTCGCATCGGTCGCGCGTTCGATGGCCGCCCACCACGCGATACGTGGTAAAATGACCTGCTCAATCCAAAATCGCGAATGCAGCTCCCGCGCCTCATTGGCGTTATCGCGGTCGCGCGTTCGAATCCCACGGAACCAAACAGGCCTTAAGCTCTCGGATTAAGGGCATGATAGTCCAGGTAACCACTGGGCTCAGGGGGCCACACCTATGGGACCCAGTAGGGTATGACTCGGAGATCTGCAAATAGCCGTCTCAAGGGGAATTCCCAATGTCAGAAGGGCAAGCTAAGAGAGGTTACTTCTACTCGAGATTGAATAGGAAATTCAAGAGTGAGTAGGGGGGAGCAGGCTTCTTCTGCTCCCCACTGTAGGTTAAAAACACAAATCACCTAGGAGAATAATCACTTAGACTATCTCCAACAGGTGACCTATATGGGCACCCAAATCTAAAATGGATCTTGGATGGTACTATATCAGCCTCCAACAGAGTACCTATATGCGAGATTTATTTTGGGTAGCAACCGAGTCACAACCTAAATATGAGCATCCTCTCTCCTAGAGACTCATTTGCAGAAAGGGTTCTCTTTTAGGTCGTGTTGCTGGAGAAGACAAAAAAATGGGTATTGAATCTTTTGCCTGTAGCGCTACCCAAACATGGAATAGGTCTTGTATTTTGGATGTTGTTGTTGGAGATAGTCTTAGACCCTGTTTTATTTCCAGAAATCAAGAGAAATTGAAAAGGAATATAATAATCAAATGAGAATCACTTTCTATACATAGGTTTCAATTTGAGATCCAGATATTGGTTGTAATTTGGGATTCAAATAGTTTAGGAGAAACTCGAGGCTTGAGCAGTTGAGCGGTGGAGCGGAGCAAAGCGCTCCGTCCTCAGGCCCGGCTAAACAACCCTCCCTCAGTGCCCTGCGTCTCTCTCTCCCATCTTGAGCCACCAGCAAAGACACTACCCCGGAACCTGTTCACCCTCCCATCCATCATGTCCATGAAACAAACTTTGTAATACTATGCTGAATTGACATAACTTGTCACAAACCTGCACTTCCTTAACTCTCAAACAACACACACAAATATTTTGAGCATCATATCACCTTATGCCAGACCCAAACCAAGTTCGCTTTTTCATCGCAATCGCAACAAAGAAAATGCCTCACCTTGGAACATTGCACTTTCAGATGGATTGGTTCGATTCCCGTAACTCAGAACAGTGTTCCACTTGCTTGTTGACCTCAAATGTCACTCTAGCATATCCAGGGTTGCACATTTTGTTTTGTGACAATATAGGCCAAGTATGTTATTGACAGTAGTTAAAATTCATCACAAACCATCAATATAACTTGCATAAATGGCTAAAATGGATCACCAATGTAGACTTAGGGTTTAAACTAACAAATTCCACGAGTTTTGGTGAATCTATGTTTGTAGCATGATTAATCAGAAAACTGTCAAGGAGGACCTATTCGTCAAAGGAAATTGTGGAATTCCGCCACATAAATTGTGTGGGAAGACTCTAGAAAACTCTAGGAGACTCTCCACCGAAGCGGAGGCCAAGCCACTGACATGTGGCGCCGACCGGCCCCACATGTAGGCCACCCGGCCCCTGTGGGTCCCACCTGTCAGCCTCCTTGCTACGTCGGTTCTCCACCACCTTAAGGTTTACATCTCTGCTATTTATTCAAGTCGGTTTGATCTGAGGGCTCAGGATTGACGCTCTGGCCTATATATACCTGCTTGCACCCCCTCAGGTAGGGATGAAAACAGACAGAAATGGGCGAAAAAACCCCTCTCCCATTTCCATTTCTATATTTTTAGCGGAAATGGGAAAACAGGATTAAAAACGGATGATGATATACGAAAATATGAAAACGGACAAATACGGATGGAGAGCCGGAAAATTAAGAATAACATGATCAAATATTCTTGAATATACCTGAACAAAGTGACAAAATAACATACACATACAAAGTTACTGGTCCAATATTCACTAGCATGCCATGTTAACATGCATAATTGGTGATTAGTAGTTTTATGAACATATCAAATTCTAGACATATCTCACATAGATTGAAAACGAGATGAAAAATAGAACAAATACGGGTCAAATCCGGATGAAAACGGGATCCCACGAAAATGGGCAGAAAAAACCCCTCTCCCATTTCTGTAAATACGAAAACGGGATCCCACAAATACGAAAACGGATGGAACAAAGTAGAAAACAGAACGAGATTTTTTCTGACCGTTTTCAACGCTACCCTCAGGGCATGCCAAGTCAGATCTTGAGAGCTGAAAAGTCAGAAACCCTAATCCATATTACCACCAGGATCAGGACTAGCAATCAAGAGAAGATTAGTCCCTGATAGAATTCAGTCTTGTATTAGAGATAGTGAGATAGAGTGAGAGGAAAGAGTTTTAGAGGAGTCCCGACCTGTCAGTTCTCTCTATACAACTTGTACCTTGGCGGAATCAAGTTTTTCTTGAGCTTGCTTCTGAGATTTCTCTGGTAATCGACTTCTAATTCAAGTACATCTTGTTCATATTGTTCTTCAGGTTTGCGACTCTCTTTTGAGTACTTTAATCCTTGTAGCTCCTGAGTTAGAGTAGTATTCGTAGTGTAAGCGTGGTGTTTAGACTCGGTTACTCGTGGATGTACCTATTTTTGGATCGGTGGTAGCTCACGAGGGTGACTCTTATGGCCTCGTTGAATCCTTTGTAGTACACCTGCCCTTAGTAGGCCTAGCAGGACCTTGTTACTATAGAAAACATACTCTGTCTGTGTTTTCTCTAGTAATATCCCCAGAATTGAACAATAGAAGACAAAGCTAACCGAAGTTAGAACTAGAAGACCTTAGTAGTTTCCTCTATACTCCTATTATCTAGCCTTGATTGTGAAGTTAGATTAAGTTAGATTTAGTTATTCTCACACACGTTTCCTCGAGTTTGATATAAAACTAGGTACTCCTGATGAAGTGCTACATTGGTATAATATTCGTGCGCTTGCAGCTTATTCTGTGTGGATTAATTTATACTACAAGCATTTCTGGCGCCATTGCTGGGGAGACGGTTGCTGACTTAACTTCGAACCTAGCTTAACCTTGTATCATTATTCTTTTATCTTTTCTTTTCCTTTCTTTTTACCATGGATCTAGAATCCACCCCCATCTAGCACCACCCACGAGCGCACGGCTGCAGCCACAAGAATCTTCAAAGCCTATCCTAACACTTGGCTATGAGTTGTGCCCATGTTTAATCAATATGGTCAGGATCAATCCTTTTTAGGTGAAGATGATGAAAACCCATATTCCCACCTAATTGAGTTTGAGCAAACCTGTGCATGCCTACGCATAGCAGGCATGTCAGACGAAACCTTACGATGGAAGCTTTTCCCTTCGCTTTGACGAAAAAAGCTAAACATTAGTACAACCTCACTATAGGGAGTAGACAAGGAGATTGGGAAGCCTTATGTTATAATTTTTGCTTGCAATTATTTCCCATCTCTAAAGTAGTCAGTTTTCATTTAGAGATTCTATCTTTTAAACAAAAAGAAAAAGAATCTCTAGGCATGGCATGGAAACATTTTAATGCTCTCATTAATACTGGCCCTAACCTTGCCATTTAAGACCCCATTCTTTTTCAACACTTTTATATGGATCTTGATAGGAAAACCTCGAAGCATCTTAATACGGTGTCAGGAGGTTCATTCTTACATGTCTCCGCCAATTTAGGGAGAAGTATTCTTATGAAAATCTTAGAGAACACCCCTAAAGAAGTAGAGAAGCCACTAGAGGAGAAACCTCAGATAGCTGAACCAGAATCTTTAGCAAACCTATTTCAAGCTCTAGCTATCCCAGATCCTGAATCATCGAAAAATGAGGAAACTCTAATTTTGGATTTTATGCTTGAATTCGAGGATGAACTTTTTGATGAATATGAAAATACCTCGAATTACCATGTTATGAGGAGACCCTAGAAGCCTAGGAAATCATCTTACGAAGAACCTTTAGACCCTTCTAAGGAATCTTTCCTTAAAAAGACAACGAAAGAGTTAGTGTCCATTATAAACAATGAATGGTTAGAAGAATCAGAGCTTTTCTCTGAGGCGATCCGCCTAGACTCACCTTCTATATCCATTCATTGCCAAATTAACCAAGCTCCTTTCGATGCTCTTTACAATCTAGTTGTGGGTGTTAATATCATATCTGCATCTTTTGCTCATGATTTATTGAAACACATGCCATTAACCTCAACAAAAAATTTATTAAAAAGCCCTTCAGGACACATTCTCCTGAGTTTGGGGATCTTGTATGTCCTCCCTATCCAGGCACTCATTATGCGGCATAGGATAAATGATCCTGGCATGCAGGAGGTTTAAAACCTCTTTCTTAACAACCTCCTCATCACATTATTAAGTCTACGTTGGGACTCCCTAAAAGGTATAGAGTCAGGATCTGTAGGGATACGATGGGTGCAAAGAGTAGGGCTGATTCCCTTAGGTCTTGGAGCAAATAGTCAAAGACGGAACGATGCTTTTCTAAGACAATTAGCAAGCGTAGGGATTCCTCCTGAGAGAGTTTATCACTTATAATCACAGGAGAATCCTGATTATTATTGAGAAAAGCATATCTAAGACTAGAAGGCAGGGGTTTAAGCTCAATAGTGGGCTTAGGTGGTTCCAGCAATTCATATAAAGGTTTAGGTTCTATGGGATTTCGTCTTCTTCTTCGATGAAGAACTGGGCATCATCTTTAAGGTTGGGTTTGTAACACCCCTGGGTGTTAAGCATGCATTAACATCCCAAAGCATGAGCATTAGCATCAAATGCATTTCATAGTCACATGCAATATAAGTTAAAACTAAATTGAAAGGTGTGAAACATCTGTTTGAAACATACATGTTGCATTTGCTTGCTAGGGTTGTAAAACATGTTTGGCTATGATTTAAAATAACCTAGAATTAATTAGCATGATTTTTGGAGCAACTTTTGTATTCAAAATATCCCCAAATTTTGCTTTTAAAAATATTCTAGAAAAATAAGTTTTTATTTAAAAATTGGACTTTGAATTATTAATTCAAAATCTAATTGGAATTTTGAAAAATGTCCTAAATAAAAGTTGTAGAGAATTAAATTTTGAACAAATTTTGTTTTGGGGTCAACTTGTGAAAATGCCTTTTTCTTCCTCAAAATTTGAATTTGAAACAGTTTAGAAATTCTAAAAATTGATTTATAAAAGAAAAAGGCGTTTTCTCGGTTAAGTGGGCCGCTGCCTCGTTTTCGGCCTGGCTCGGCAAGCCGGCCCAGCCCGCACTCACGCCCGCCCGCTCGCCATCGTCCGCGCGCGCGCTCGCGCCGACCGCGGCAGCGCTTCGCCGCCCCGTGGTCACCATGCGCTGGCGCTGGCCTCCGCATGGCCGCTATGGCCCCCGCCGCCTCGCGCTTACCCCGCCCAGAGCCACCTACTCCCTCCGCGTGCTCGCCCGCCTCAGCTGCTACCTCTATTCCCTCTTGCTCGCCTCGCCAGTGCCCTGCAGCGTAGCAGAGCAGCCGCCCGGCCGCAGCGCCATTGCCGCGGCAGCCTAACCTCGCCGCCGCGGTTCCTCCATCCAATTCCGCCTGCACTAGCCCTCCATTCCCCCTGACTGACCTCGCAAAGCCATTGGAGGCTCAGCTCGGCAAGGTAAGCGGCCGATTTGGCCATCTCCCTCCCCGTCGGTGAGGCCGCCGTCGCGGCTCCCGTCGGTCACCCCTTCCCGCCATCGCATTCTTCTCCCCGTGCGCACCACGACCGCCTTCGCTCACTGGAACTCGTGCGCCTCTCCGTGGCCCTTGCCATGGCCTGCTCTGGTCTGGCGCCGGCGAGCCGCACCACCGCCTCCGCCATGGCCGCCTTTGTGCTTGCTCCGCTCCGCCTCTTGCCCCGCTAACTACCTCCTTGAGCTCGCACGGTTGTGGGGAGTCGACTGGTGCTGACCTCGTCGCCGGTGACCTCGCCGACGGCGAGATTCCACCGGTCAAACGCTCCCCCTGCTCGGGTTCGGCTGACCAGTGGGGTCAGTTGACCTGTGGGCCCCGACTGTCTATCTCACTGTGAGATTCGGGGGTGATCCCGTGGGGTGCACTTAGCATTTTCAGCGATGAATTTTGAAAAGGAGTTTAAGAAATGCTTTTCAGAAATTACTTAAGAGCTTTAGAAATTCATAACTTGCTCATTTTAGCTCCAAAAATTGTGCAACAAATTTTGTAGTGTTTCTCATGAGTAGATCTATGGCTTAAAAATATTGTATATTACTTTTGTGGTACTTTTCTGTGTAGATTTATTTAATTCTTATTATTGCTGTTATCTTAGAAAATGTCTAATAAATAGAATATTAATTAGAAAAATATGGTTCCTGTTTCATTAGTCTTCTTTAGTGATGTACTTTCTAGGAAAAATGTTTATGATGCATTTTCTATGAAAAATTATTGAGGTATAGTTCAAATGCCTTTAATTGATGATTTTTGTTATTTTTGGTAGAGAGCAAAAATTGTATAACACATGCATGTGATAATTTTTGTGATGTGCTTGTTTACAGTGTAGAGCATAGGAAAAATAATAAATATGTTGTTTGATACTTTTCCTAGTACAAAGTATTTTCATGCTATAGCTTGTTTATTTTGTATAGATTGTTTTACTTATCCAAATCCCATAAAATTTCTGTAGTATGCTATTTGGAGTAGGTAGATTTTTACATGTAACAAAAATAGGTGTTAATGTGTAACCCTAGTTTAAATAGGAAATAAAAGGTTATTCTTTATGAGTAATTAAAAGTAATAAAAAGTGTTTGGTGTATCTTTGAAACACCAAACTACCTTGCTAGAGTTACTTGATAGGTTAAGGTATTAGGGTTGGCAAAGTGTAGCAGCATTTGTGTGAGAGTTATATGCTAACTAGTATAAGAGTAGATGACATGTTTTGTGGTACATGTTCTTGGATGAAGTTGACTACCTTGTAGAAAGATTTTGTCTCTAATCTATACTATCAGTTCCAATGTGCTCATCTACATATCATGTCATCATGGCATTCCACCGCATCCGAAGCACCGTCTGCATGTTTACTTATGCAATTGCATCATACAGGATCATAGGATGAGTCGCCGGTAGCAGTGCTGGAAGAAACAGACTTTGATCGATCCGCAAGAGCTCCAGGCATAGGAGGTGCCCGAGGAAGAGGAGCAAGGAGAGGAGTTGCCCGAGTGCGTAGATCACCAGCCTAGTTCGTTTGAAAGAGGCAAGCCTCGGAGCATTCTAAATTCCCTATTTTATTCAAGCAATTCTTTATATATGAGTTATATATTGTTGCATTAAGTTATAGGAGCTGAGTAAAAACACTTGCTACATATATACCTTTTCCTTGTCCCATAAATACGCCTAGAATCCTATTTTAGTTTAGGATCGAAAGTATTGCTTAGCCATGCTTAGACCGGTAGAAGTCAGGTGATTTCCTGTCACCTACGAGATATAGGAAGATATCTGGTTATGGTTGGCTATAATTATTATCATGGAAAGTAACCAAGTGTTGATGGATAAACGGAGACCGGGCGGAGTCTTATATGGTTTTGGACTATAGTGATTCCATCTGTGTCGATTAAGGACCGATCGTTGCTCGTCCCTCTTGTCATGTTGAACGCATGCCTCGCATTTAGTTGGCCGAATAAAGTACCTTTTGACCGCGAAGCTAGTGACATGATTCGGGCCGAGACCTACACGGGTGCGTGTACCGGTGCTGAAGGGGGTATGATAGGGACGCGAAGAGTGAGCCCAAGGTGCGTCCTGACAGTCGGGTGGTCCCTGGGTACTGCGGCCCTAGTTTATCCCGCGACGTTTACTAAAATCGTGTCATTGGTGATCTAAGCGACCGTGATGGGGAAAACATGGTTTGTGTGAGGAATAAATCACCACCTGGTTAGGAATCGATTCGAATTGCCATCGCTCCTGGATAGTGAGCACTTGACTCGAGCTACAACATCGTAGTAATAATGATGGAACACGGATGGTTATGTGAATGATGTTGGAAAGACTAAACCTGATATGGTAACTATTGATGTTAATGGTTAATCAAGTGATTGCTCTAGCATAGGTGCTTACTTAGATTAATCAGGTATAATTAAGTTGATGCTTATGTTTTAAATGGTTCGTAGATGATACTTATGCTTTTCTGCAAAACCAGTCAAGCCAGTCCAATTTATAAGCCTTGCATACTCCTTGGTGTCATTTATTTCTAGTTTATGACGGGTAAGTCTAGCTGAGTACCTTCTCGTACTCAGGGCGTTGTTTCCATTGTTGTTGCAGATGGTCAGATGTACTATGGGTATTGCATCAACTGTCTGTACCCGGCAATGGGCGACAACTAGGACCAATGGCAATGGTCACTCCGTCTATCTTATCCCATGCTTTTGTGGACTATGACTATCTACTGGCACTGTATCTGAACTAAGTGTGTGTGGTTTTAAAACTACTTGCTTCTGCCATGTTAATTTGAACTCGTGTTGTAATAACTTTATGTTCTGAACTCTGATGTATTCAACTGTCGTTGCGAACTTTATGTACCATATGACAGTGGCTGCTAAATTAGTACGATCTTGGTTGGAATGTTGGTTGGTTGGAAATCTTTCGTGATTTCACGGAATCTCGGGTTATATGGGCTTAAGTTTGGTAAATTATCTGCCTCGGTGGAAGATTTTCTTACTTAATCTCATATAATCATGTTGATCTGTTACAGGGTTCAATCAAGTCATCAAGAGAGTTGCCTACACCCCCCTCAGGGCATGCCAAGTCAGATCCTGAGAGCTGAAAAGCCAGAAACCCTAATCCATATTTCCACCAGGATCAGGGCTAGCAATCAAGAGAATATTAGTCCCCGGTAGGATTTAGTCTTGTATTAGAGACAGTGAGATAGAGTGAGAGGGAGGATTTTTGGAGGAGTCCCGGCCTGTCGGTGCTCTCTCTACGGCTTGTACCCTGGTGGAATCAAGTTCTTCTTGAGCTTGCTTCTGAGATTTTTCTGGTAATCGACTTCTAATTCAAGTAAGCATCTTGTTCATATTGTTCTTCAAGTTTGTGACTCTCTTTTGAGTACTTTAATCTTTGTAGCTCCTGGGTTAGAGTAGTATTCGTAGTGTAAGCATGGTGCTTAGACTCGGTTACTCGTGGATGTACCCTATTTTCTGGATTGGTGGTAGCTCGCGAGGATGACTCTTATAGCATCGTTGAATCCTTTGTAGTCCACCTTTTGTTAGTAGGCCTAGCAGGACCTGTTACTATAGAAAACATACTCTGCCTGTGTTTTCTGTAGTAATATCCCTAGAATTGAACAATAGAAGGCAAAACTTACCGAAGTTAGATCTAGAAGACCTTAGCAGTTTTCTCTATACTCCTATTATCTAGCCTTGATTGTGAAGTTAGGTTAAGTTAGATTTAGTTATCCTCACACACATTTCCATGAGTTCGATATACAACTGGGTACTCCCGGTGAAGTGCTACATCGGTATAATATCTATGTGCTTGCGGATTATTCTGTGTGCATTAATTTATACCAACATATGTGCAGTTACATGCAATCGATTAAAATGTACCAATTACTCAAACGAAACCGATACCACTTTCCATGAAAATTCTGGACATCAGTATTTCCCCCTCCTACAATCCTAAGGTTAACCCCAGCAGGAGAGATGGGACACGTCACCCCAAAAATGTTGATTGGGCCATGTCGCCACGGAATGCCTTTGCTTGGCTACCGTTCAGCCATGTCCCCCAAAATTCTTGTCCACACAAATATCTGGAGCTCCCTCCCCTCCTCAACGCAAAAAAAAGAAAAAACGCACACACATCTCTCCCCATCCTCTCGCTCGGACTTTCCCGAGGCGACGACGAGCGGGACGACGGCGCACCAGCAGCCCCTCCCCTCTCTCCTACCTCTGCTCTTCCCTCGCATCTCTCTTTCGCTCTCTGCCTCCCCTCCATTTCTCTCCTTCTCCACTCTCTCTCCTTCCCTCCCGAAGTGGCGACGTGGCGATGGATGCAACGCGACGGCGCTTGTGCCTGCTGTGGCCGGACCCCGGCGGCCCCCTCCCTTCCTGCCCCTGCGCGAGCGGCCCCCCACGGCACGCCATGCATGCGGTCGGCGTGCCTTCGCTCTCCCTCGGCCCGTCCATAGTCTCGGCTGCTCCGGTGTTCTTCACGTCGTTCCCTCCTCGGTTTGGTCCCTCTCCCCTTTCTCTTCTTACCTCTTCCTACGAGATCTTCATCTCCTAGCACTCGCGGATGCTCGCTCCCATTCACTGTGGACGTCGATCTATATGCAGATGAGCTGTTCACCTCTAATTGATGAAACCTTAGCTGTGGGTTCGTATAGATGAGTTTGGCTTCAAGAAATTGGTTCTTTGTTGCTTTCGCCTCTTACTAATGGTTGATTTCTACTCTTTGCAAAAAAGCCATTCCCCTGGCCATACAAGGCCAAGCCACAATGAGAAGGTTCAACATCCCCACTCTAGCACCTCTGATTTCAATTCAAGATTCATCCTCCTAACCCCTATGTTAGGTTTGTTATGCTATTCAAATGTGATTTAACATTACTTCATCGTTGCCTCGGTCTACAGATTCCTCATTGTGTGATGCTGGTGCTTCTTTTTCCATTTCAGACAAAGTGTGTGCCTTTCTATGCTGCAGATGTGATTATGATTGCTAGCCAATCACCATGTTGCCTGCCATTGCCACCTATACCTGCGTGGCGATGCCTGTCACACCCGGTTCTCTAAAGAACAAAACCAGGCTAATCATATGTGTGCCCAGGAAGTCCACACATATGTCAGAATGAAAAAGTATCAGAAACAATGTTATTATATAACGTATACATAGTTATATTAACACTTACATCAGAGTATCGCGGAATGGTAACTAAACTTCAGGCTCCATTCTTCTCAGGGACGGCTGACTGGGGGTAACATATGCCTAGCACTTCTACTAGTCTTCTGGAAACTCCACTACACCTTTGTTCTTCTTCCGAGTAGCATCTTACTACACACTGGAGTGTGGGAGAATAGCAAGAGTGAGTCCATGTCGAACTCAACAAGTATAACACAGGGTTCATGAGGCACAAAAGGCTAGACACTGTTTGACTGCGTTTAGCTTTTAATCATCATATAATTAGCAATTGAGTAGCATCAAGGTATTCCAATTCCCATTAATGAGCTAATGATCAATTGCAATAACGATAATGAATAGCATTAACATGAGCATAATAATAACAACAGTAATTAAACATGATATAACAATGGTGATCATCTATCTGTAAATGTTCCAAGGCCGCCCGTATCCGTGGGCACGGCTAGTATACCAGTTTATTAAACTCTGCGCAGAGGTGTACACTTTCACTGTGAGTCATGATTTCCATATGCTAAGGGGTCATGAATCCCTAAGCACAAGAAACCATATAAAGCCATTCAAAAGTTCGTCTAACAAGTTAGGGCCATTAGATTCACTCGGCAGGCAGATGTAGAACCCCCCTTCCCTGTGGCACAACAACCGCAGCCTATACACACTAGGCCAGGGGCTCGCACTACACCCAACGTGGCAAGCCATTCTTACGCCATTTAAGGTAACCACTAACAAGCTAGAAAAGGTCTCTTGAACAACTAAAGCCAGAGCCATATAGCCCTCACAGCTGTACTGTATATCCCGGATGATCACGTACAGATAAGTCCTTATGGAGAGAAACTAGAGCAACAATATAACCCCTTGCTCTAGCCCCCTTTTCAACAGTAATAAAATCATCATTAAAGGTGGATTGCTTAATCCATTAATCAAAATTACAAGATCATTGTTCATGATTAAGCACTAGCAAAAGCTACCCAAATGCACAACCCATAGGTGACAAGGAAACAAGATATCAATAGCTAAGTTATAATCTCTAAGGTTGTCAAGGTAGACACATGCATATGATATTGATTATAGTGAATAGGTAACAAGGATAGTCCTATGTTATACTTGCCTTGATCAAAGTTCTCCGATAGATACTGCTGGTCCGGGTCAAAATAATACTCCTAATCGTCGTAGTACTGCTCACCGTCTAAATTCGATCACCAAGCATCAACATACAAACATTCCGAGCAAACATACACGAAGCAAACAAAAGATACAATTAGAACAGTACACCAACAGTAGAAAAACATTTAGAAAAGCTTACAAAACTATTCTACACGTTGCTACGATCACACAGACGTAAAGATCACAAAAATCGGACTTAAAACGTGAAAGTTATGAATTTTCTAAGATTTCCTATAGATAAATAATTATTTTAGTATAAACTCGAAAATTAAACTTTCCAAACCTACTGTACAACTATACTAACATATAGAGCTCGCAAATACGAACCTAACGCAACTTGAACAGGTCAAATCGGAGTTAAAACGTGAAAGATATGGCCTAAACAAGATTGTATGTGTATATGTATTTCTATTATATTTCGGGATTTGTTTTACTAAAGAAAAACGGCCACAAATCATACCCATAACATCATGTGATGTCATCAAGCTAGCTAGCAAAATGAAAAGAACAACATGCACGGCACTATTTTGCTTGATTCAGATTAATTTAACAAATCCACATAAAAAATTATTTAGACTAGATAAATCAAAACATAATTTAATTAAATAAAACCGAATCGGAACTACTCATATTTTATTTATAAACAGTACCATATAATTTTATCAAGTTTAACCTTATCTTTGTAAAAAAAAAAGTATATATGTGAAAACAACTGAAGGAGTTATATATGTCGTGTGTCTGTAACATGCTTTAAGTAAAATATATGATTTTAAAAACGTGTTAATATTTCTATTAACGTTGCTAGCAATCGTTATGGTCCAAGGTTCCTTTTAATTGAAAAACTAGGTTCCATTATCATTAAACAATTTAATATTAAACTATATATATATATATAAAACATGTGGCAACTGAACGAAAGCACTTATGTTTTAAGGTTGAACTAAGCATCTTATAATTCAAAAGACATTTAGTTTAATATTAATTAGATTAACATTAATTTAGGACAGACTAAAGTATAAACCCGTATTTCGTTTAATTAGAAACTCAATTACACAAGCATAAATCAAATTAATATCTAACTTATAAATTTCAAAGATGTAAGACATGTTAACCGTTGTTGCTAACACATCACTTCGATCAGCACTATTGCAAAACAACAAGAACGGATTTAAACCGGGATTTCTTTTAATTGAAAAGCTATTAAATAAATATATTAATCTAATTTCTATTTAAATTAATAAAGTCATAATCAAGTGACATGATAAACATCATTACTAATACATAGTTTACGTCGACACAAACACGACACGACGCGAATGAAATTGCAACCCTAAGTTATATTTTTTATTTAACAGTGATTAAGTAATTATTAACCAAAGTGCATTTAAATCAATAAATTTATAATTGTGAGACATGGCCAATGTTGGTACTGCCACGTAGAGCGTGACGACACGAAACTAACGCAACTGGAACTACTCAAATCGGAGTTAAAACGACGAAACAGCGGACAATTTACGATCGGTGGCAATTCCGTAATTACCTCGTCTTCTACCTCTGTCCACCTTCATGGTTACTGAACGTGGCGTCCATGGCTTGCTGCTGTACGTGTATAGGAGGAAGGCCTGGCCAGGGCTCACCGGCCGGCCGTGCGCCGCGGTGGCGCGGTGGCGCACTGGCCCTGCGATGGCCAAGGGCAGTGACCTTTCCAGTGCACTGCTCGGCCTACAGGGGCAGCAGCCATGGTGGCGACTGCCCTGCGCGGCAGAGGCACGGGATGGGGTGGCGCAGGGCCGAGGGAGGGGCACCGAGGTGCGGGGTCCATGGTCGACGCGTGGAGATGGGCTGGGCACGGGGAAAGGCCGGGTGGCGCCGGAGAAGATGAACCGCGGCCGTCTATGGAAGCTTCTCGCCGGAAAAGAAAAAGAAAATATGGAAACCGATCAACGAACGATGGATTCGAGGAAAGGAATACATGACGGCGTAGAGAAGATCGAGATGAACCTCGGGGTGAAAGCGGAATTCGCTGGAGATGAGGAGATGAGAAACATGGCCGAAAAAGCTCGCCGAACCTTCGTCGGAAGTTCGCCGGAACGCAAGCTGTAGATGCAGAACTTCGGCGAGAGGTGGAGGGAGCTACGAGCGGCGGCTCGCGATAAGGGTTGTACTTCTGAAACCGGGGCGTCGAGAGCTACGCCGGCATATATATAGTCGTAGGGTTTAAAAACTTTTCAGAATTTCTTATTTTCGGGATTATTTTAATTCCGCGAATAAAATAATTCCAGAAAATCTAAAATTACCTTTTGGGCCGCGAAAAATAGCCCGGAGCTCAGAAAAATCACGGGAAAAATCCTGGAGACTCTTGGGGAGATAAGGAACTCAACCAAATGAGTTTGGACTCATAAAAAGATTGATGAAGAGATCAAAGAAAAAGATTAAGCTCACGGAAATTGAATTTTTATATCCAGAAAATACCAAAAAAATTTCCGGTGAGAAGTAAACGTCATCCTATGGTATTTTGAAAATAATAGCACTCACCAACAGCAAAGACAAGCATCACACAAACACCACATTATCAAATGAATATGAAAAAGTTTAAAACCACAATTTTCTATATTTAAATTAGCAGCAACTTACTTAACTTATCTAATAAATTTATTGAAATATTGAAATTGTTTATTTTATTTAGTGTTTTCTAAACATAACCCAAAATTAAAAATTTTAGGGTGTGACAATGCCAACCATATCTGCACTTCAGACATGTTTGACCTACTTACCAACGTGACTATGTCACTGATAATTGGCTCTGCTGCGCTCCACCGAAACGCACTTCAAGTGGTCTAGGTTCTGTTCTTTTCATAAGAGTCTTATGGCTCAGGCAGTTTCCGATTGCGATATATGATGTTTTCATGCTAGCCACTACTGCCCGCGCTTTGCAGCGGGTGATGTGTTTGGTATAGGAAATCTTAAGAAATACGGCAAAGGAAGATCATATGTCTAATATGTTTTCTCATTGCACTGCTACGAAACATATTTCAGATGTGTATATAAAGAAGCTCTTTTTTGCCTTCTCATCATTTTTCTGCACTGTGCATTGCCTAGGACGTTACGAATGCAAATGGATCTATTGATTCTTCTTTTGGAGATCTAAAATTGCATATATATTTGGTTTTAGTGCTTTAATCTGAAACTGAAATTGACGTTGGTGTCTTTCACTGGACCGACCCCATCATTGCCTTCAATTTACCGCTTTTGCCTACACAAATAAAACCAGCAATTATGCAATTGTGTGGTTCAGAATACCATCCGAAATTGTCTTAGTTATTTTATTTCATTGGACAGCTTCTCAGTTCTATAATTGAAGATGGTATCAAGCTTTTGGTGGTCAAAGTATGCTTATTTAACTATTGTGCAGTACATGGTCCTTCCTGCTGCCCCACTGCTCCACAATGCAGTGCTGTCATTGAACAGAGGAAAAATGTATCCTGAGAAAAGTAAGTTCGATTTTTACACCATTGTTTCATGAATTACGAAGCTAATACTTAACTTATTTAGTTCAAAGAAAGCCTATTCGCTTGATATTATCAGTCAAATCAGTCAACCATTCAGCAGTGTTTTTCTCTTAAAAAAAACAGCTAGATCAGCCATATTTCACCCAAGCGAACAGGCCGATACAAACATCCTATTTTACTTTGTCATACATGCTTGTGATTACATGTACAGAATATA
Source organism: Saccharum hybrid cultivar R570 (assembly GCA_038087645.1). NCBI lineage: Eukaryota > Viridiplantae > Streptophyta > Magnoliopsida > Poales > Poaceae > Saccharum > Saccharum hybrid cultivar. Next base: position 1,948,818 of record JAQSUU010000423.1, read on the forward strand.
TAAGTACAACATTCTTTTTTGTGCATATGAGTACTTATCTACTTCCTCCGTTCCAAATTATAAGTCGCTTTGACTTTTTTGGTACGTCCATTTTGCTATGTATCTAGACATATGTTATATCTAGATATATAGTAAAATAGATGTATAAAAAAGTCAAGCGACTTATAATTTGGAACGGAGGGAGTATTATTCAAGTTACCAAATGCAGCATATATTCAGCTTTCTCTATCATTATACGTCTGCTTTGATGCCTTCGTGCTCCAGATCTTTAACAAATCATGATTGATATCTTTCTGAGACCTCTAAAATTTGTATAGGTTTTCTTTCTAATCTTCTTTGCCTATGATGTGGGGCCTGGCGATGCCTAGATCTTTGTTGGGTTTGCTACCTCTACAAGGGGCCCTTAAAATATAAGTCCTAACTGTTTCAACCTATTTGCTGCTCTCATTTGACCTTTGAATCAGTTTGGCAGCCCCCAGTTTTTAGCTGATATTTGTGTTCTCACACATAGACCCTTTGTTTGCCTGCCCACTTAGTGCTATCAGATTGTTGTCTGCAAATTTATGTCATCTACTTATCCAGATATATGCTTACATCCTAATATTATGGTTTTATACAGGTATGGCTCGACAGAACCAAATAACTGAGTCTACCTCGACATGTTAAACTTACGTATGTGTATACAGCGCAAGCAAAGAGGACAGAACATGGCAACATGCTGATGGACTTTTAGACCTTCTCAATACTGTGTACACTACACGCTTATCTCCACGCTCTGAAATACTTTTCGTTGGACCCTGTCTATTCTCTCTGTATCATAGAACTTAGTACAGATCTTTTACTCAAATATTGCTTTAATCCGTCATGACCTGTGTTACTATTTATCGTTCAATCGTGATGATAGCCATGATCACAGAGCCCACCTTGTTTAGGCATGTTTTAAATTCAGTTGCAATTTCAAATACAAATGCAATACTTTCTTTCTGTGTACTTATTGTAGGCTATGATTCTGAATGCAGATTAGGGAATGCTGCTTACGAAACCTAAAACTGCTTATTAGTCTATATATTCTCCATATTCGAAATCTTTTCTGAGCCTGCCTACACGCGCAGTGGCGCGCGCCTTGTACTAGTAACAGTATCAGACGTGCAGGGCCAAGTTCCCGTGGAACCACTCAAATAATTATTTGGTTACCCTTCGCTTTCTAGCGGTAGTAGTGGTGCAGAACTTAACCCCACAAGATTATGTTGTTACATAAACTGGCTGCTTTGCCCAGCCGACCAACAAGTCTCGAGCCACTACAAGCAATGAAGGCCATAAAAGGTCAGACATACTGAACCCCATCACCCTCGATCACCTCTCCAATGTGATAAGCAGGATTTGATCCATGGGTGTCTTCGATAATTCTGTCCGCTGACTCTCTGCTTACCACAAGAACCATTCCAATGCCCATATTGAATGTTCGCCGCATCTCTGCATCATCAATGTTTCCAACCTACAAAATATGTAATGATAGATGTTAAAGGTATCTAGATCTAAGTACAGAGTATCTATCCAGCACATGCAGATGCTGAAAATCATAGGTGAAGCTTGAGGATCATTTGTTCTTGCCTGTTGAAGCCAATTGAAGACAGGAGGCACTTCCCATGACCCAGTAAAAATCTTTGCCCCGAGTCCAGAAGGAAATACTCTTGGGATATTGTCAGTAAAACCACCACCAGTGATGTGCGCTAGTCCTTTCACACCACCTTTCTTAATAATCTCAAGCACCTTTTTCATTTCAAACAATTTAGATTAAAATTTCTGTAAAAGTCTGAACAAAATATGAGATATAGATACACATAAGAAAACCCAACCTGCTTAACATAGATGACAGTTGGTGCCATTAGAGCTTCACCAACAGTAGTTGTTATGCCATCATTTCTTGGGAGCTGGTCACTGAAGGAAAGTCCGCTTTTCTCCAGTACCCTTGAAAATTAAGGATTTTCAACCATCATTAACCAGATACATATAATGTTCAACAAATAGGATGTAGGAAGAGATAAATAAATAAATTCATAAATCCAATGATATATTACTGATTTAAAACAAGTGGAGTTCACAAAGTACAATACCTTCTAACAAGAGAGAACCCGTTAGAATGAACCCCACTAGAAGGAAGACCTATAAGGACATCTCCCTTAACAATGTTTTTTCCATCAATGACTTTATCCTTCTTCACAACACCCACAGCAAAACCACTTAGATCATATTCACCCTCTGCATAGAAACCAGGCATTTCTGCTGTCTGTAATGATCAATTATTCAATGATCAGTTCAACTGCTTTTGGCTTTTCATAAAAGTAATGCACATGCAATGCTTCATGTGGATTCATTTGAATTGACATGGAATTAAAGGTATAAAAAGCAAAAAAAAAGAATATTTTGTTACACTGATATTATTAATTAGCAAGCATAAACATTAAAATCTGAGCTTCTTAGTAAAGGGAGTTATCCAAATGATTCCAGATAAATAATCGAGCAAACAATTATAAGATAACAAATATGCAGCAATGGTAGACAGTCTGTCAGTTCGAGACATTTCATCCATTCATATACAGCTACTGAGCTTACAAGGATAATACTGCAATACCGCATGGTTGAATTGCTAAGTCATGGTAATTCAATTTCAGAAAATCTTACCTCCCCTCCTAGGAGAGCACAATCTGATTGTTCGCACCCATCCCTAATCCCCTTGATAACCTACAAAATTTACAAAGTACTTATGGGGAAATTGAGCAGAAAACCAAGTAAATAAGTATGAGCAGGGCCAAAATTATTTTGTTCCAGTGAGAAAATAAAGTGTAAGTACCTTCTCTGCAAGATCAACATCAAGCTTGCTCGTTGCATAGTAATCTAGGAAGAACAATGGTTTTGCACCTAAAGTTACAATGTCATTGACGCTCATTGCCACCTGCCACAATAACCTAAATCCATTCAGTCAATTTGCGACAGAGCTAAGGAAAACAGCGTACATTGCAACTAAGCTCATACCAGGTCAATGCCGATTGTATCATGAATACCAGTTTCAAAAGCAAGCTTCAGCTTTGTCCCCACCCCGTCTGTGCTAGCAACAAGATAATCGTCATCTGTTCAAATAAAGCAACAGGAAAGCAAAATTTCAGAATTGGCAGTGCAAGGAAGGATCACAAAATTGGTATTATATTGCTGCATCAGGTGAGCAGTAGCAAATAAACCATCCAACTACATGGTGCATACTGCAGACTTCTACAATTGTCCCACTGATATATTTCTAAAAAGAGCGTTAGATTTGCACCTTTCACCAGTTAAAATTGATAATTTTACACTTAATCGACAACCATTATTCACCCAACTTATCTTTGCTTACTCCCTGCTTGAGTTGCAAATCGCGGCACATGTAGAAGAATCCTCAGGAAAAAAAAAGCTGCTTCTTTTTACAACAACAAAAAAAATGGATAGGTTAGCAAAGATGAAGTGATGCTAGCGCATTACTGTAGGGGAAGAGACCGCCGAAGCCGCCAATCCCGGGTGCCATCCTGGCGATGCGGCGCACGAGCTCGGCGCCGGCGTCTATGTCCACGCCGGCATCCTTGTACGTTAGTCCCCCCTCCCCGCTAGAGCCAGTGCTCGAGCAGGATACGGACGCGCGCCGCATCCCTGCAGCACCCTGACAGAAGTGAACGCGCTGCGTCTGTGGAGGACCCCAGCGAGCCGCGCGGGTGGAGGCGGCAGCCGGAGAGCCTGTCGGCGCTCGGAGAAAGTGGAGGAGACGGTCGGTGGTCATGGGTAGGGGAGGTGATGCGCGTCGAGAGGAGCGAGAGGAGGCGGGGAAGGCGGCGACGCCGAAAGCGATGCCTTTGTAGGCGCGAGTAGAGGTGTCGTGAGTAGGGATGCGGCGGCGGCGGCGGCGCTGTGCTGGGCCGTGCTAAAGCAAGTGGTAGGTCAGCCCACTGAAACGAAACAAGGTTCCTTCGACCCAATAGTAATAAGATTAAAGGGCCCTTTCCCGTAAGGCCGTAATTTCGACAATCAACGCTCTAATTTCGACAATCAACGCTCTTCTCGAGAGCATCTTCATCCGTCTTATTTTTAACTCACTCTGTAAGGCCTCGTTTAGATTGAAAATTTTTCTAAATTTGCTAATGTAGTATTTTCGTTTGTATTTGCAATTAGTGTCAAATCATGGACTAATCAAAGTGGTGTCTTTTTACTCCTCTTTCTCTTTTACATTTGTAGCCGTCCACATGAGCCACATATTATATATATATATATATATATATATATATATATATATATATATATATATATATATATATATATAGCCAACCACCCCACCCAGTCCCCCACGAAGCTGACGCGCGCGCGAATGGGACCACTGCAGACCTAGCCAATCGGATGCATATAAATCCAAGTTAAGTTGTGCAGAAAAGTTTTGGTCGCGATGTTGCATATAAATTAGTCATTGAATGAATTAAAATCAATTCATTACCGTATAAAAATCTTTCCGCGAGTTGGATGTTCCACCTAATTGCACCTGACACAGGCTGACACGAGCTGACACATGTATGCATGAATGCATCTATTCTAATCTCTTCTATTTTTTCACGATAATTCCTCAACGAAGCTTTCGATTCTAAAACGGTTTTCACCATTGAACTCCTAACATTTTTGTGCATGATTCAAAATCCATTGTGAATATATTTTTGAAAAATTTTGAAATTTAAATTTTGAAATTTGAATCATGGCATGTGATGGCTGATTAGATGCATAGAATCATTTATCAAAATGCATAGAAACATACAAAACACTTTCCTCTAAGCATACAATCTTGTGAGTAGAGCTTAAAAATATGGAGACGATCTCATCTTGTCCAAAAACGTACAAAACACTTTCCTCTAAACATACAATCTTGTAGTTTGCTATGCTATAGGATCCTGGTAGAAATCGAGTGATTTCCTGTCACTCGCGAGAGCTAGGAAAAATATATTGATACTATGATTATCATGTTACTATCACATGAAATATTTATGAATAATAATTAGAGACCGGGCGGGACTGGGTTTGGATGGACTTGGTCTTGGTTGGGCAACAGAGCGGGGCTTTGTCTATATTTGACCCGCCTATGTCGATTGAGGACCGTTGTTGCTTTGGACACTAGTTAGGTCACAGACTTATTATCCCGAAGCACATACTTGTTTATGGGAGTTGGAAGGCTTGTTACTCTCTTATTATGGGTTTCGACTCTTTCTAGACCGACTGTTATAGGTGGATTATTGGGTAAGAGGTCTAGGCACCGCACTGAGCCCGGGCCTTAGGTGTTGGGAGCTTGGAGTCCTAGTTTGGACGAAGACCTAGACCCCTTGACAAGAGTAGAATGGGTTGGCTTTGCTTGTGCCTGGGGTACAAGCGTACAAGCGAGGCATGTGTTTTTGGGTACCCAGCTAGGCTACATTTGATTCGTGAATCGTCGTTTCTACGTGATAGTATGACTTGGTTATGGTCTAGCACCGTAGTAAGAACTAGAACATAGAAGATGATAAAATGGTTCTGATTGTTTACCACCTGCTTGGAAGTAGCATAGGTGCTTACATAGAATGGTTAGTTAATGAATTAAAGATGACTGTTAATAAAACTGAATATAAGGATGCATATTTAGTAATGTTTCCTGCAGATGCCATAAACCCACAAGCTAAATAGCCTTGCATTTCCTTGGAGTCTTTTCTTTCCTCCTGACGGGTAAGTCTTGCGGAGTACAATTGAGTACTCAGGGTTTGTTCTACCCTGTTGCAGGTGGTAGGTGTTTATGGAGCTGACTCTGGTGTGTGTGAAAACCTCCTAGTGGGCTCAGCGAGGGCTTCCTTTACGTTGCGGACATAGAGTCATTTCAAACTTCCACAAAAAATATTTTTCAAAGGAAAAACTTGTAACATGTTATCATTTCCTGTATATAAATGTTTTTCATGATAATGTTTAACTTGTCATTAAATGATTTTCATTCTGCCGAAACTCTGAATAACAATTTATATCCCGCTGTTATTATCAAATGATGACTTACTCTGATGTGGTATTAAAAGTGATGTAAGAAATGGCCAAGAATAGGGTAAGCTTTATCTCTCATTTATGATCCTGAGGGGAAAATGTGGATATTCGAGTTCTCCCGTTGGATGTGCATGACGGAACTGCATAGTTTAGTGCTCTCTCTTGGGTACTTAGTGTCTAATAGAAGACAAGTACGCTTGGGAGGGCATTAGATGAGGCGGTTTTGCCACAGATACATAAGTGTTTTCATCCTAGAGTGGATTGAGAATAACGTGGTGGTGAGATATAAAGCAAGACTAGTAGCACAAGGGGTTTACGCAAAACCCAGGCATTGATTTTCAATGCAAATTATTCTCCACAGTAAGTTATAAATTTCCGATACTATATTTTGATTGGCAGTACAAAGTCTCTGTCATTGCAGTTGATAGTTGATAGATGTAGTGATCACATATATTTATATGATCACTTGATTTGGTGTATTTGTGAAGCTTCTGGGAAGGAGTTCACATACCCAAGCCTCACATAAAATCACAACAAATATTGTGTATTGCTTAAGTCAATATATGGCTTAAAGCAGTTAAGTCAAATTTGGTACAATTAACTTTGTGTGTATTCCCTAAACTGAAGGGATACAAGATTGATTACACATGGTGTTTATTTTAAAGTCCTTGATTAGATTTCATAGTGTTATATGATAGTCAATAATCTTGACATCATTAGTGATGAACACATATTAATAGCACATTGCAATCTAAAGACGGAGTTTGAGATGGAAGATACGGACTAAACCAAAATTCATTTTGTGTTTATGATCCAAGTATCTTCTATCAGGATTTTGTACAAAAGCTATCTATATCCAGATCATATTGAGTGATTCAATATGAAGGTATCCTGTGGTTGTTCTACCTCATGATAGAGGAAGATTGTTTTATGTCATAGTGACTGAGATGAGATATTAGGACATGTGGTCCATTATCTCTGTGCTATTTATGCGCTAATAAATCTTGCAAAAGTTCTCGGACGGATATTATTTTTGCAATGATTTGCTATCTAGTAGCAGCGCTACTCCTATCAAATGTTAGTGGATTAAAGTTAAGAATATCTTTTGATATCTCAAATAGCACATGTGATCTTGGTGTAATCCATGATCAGAATATATGGATATAATGATTCTGGTTATCTATAAGATCTCTAAATTCTAGATCATTGAAATAGGCTTTACATGAATATGGAAAGACCATTTTGTAATAGTCTTTAAATAGACATTTAATGGTCAATTCAATTAATCACTCTGACATTGTATTGTACAAGGCTTCACATGAATGTGTATAGCTTGATAGAATGATATATCACATACTGAAGTTATGTAGTGTTGATTCTATGAATCAATGGTCATTATCTATAAAGGTAATGCAACTTGTGTTGTGTAGATGGAGACAAGTTATACTTAATGCAATATTTTTCACTAAAATGGTTCTATTCCATAGGTAATATGGGCATATGAACATTTGCAAACTAAGTCTTGTGATAATCTTGCAGAAATATTCACAAAATCTACCATACTCCACATTTCTTATGTGTTGAGGGAATTGGTATGAATTTACTTCGAAGTTTGCTAGTATCAGGGGAAAGTCTCTCTAATTAATAACTTATTGCAAACATCATATTGCACTCTTTTCTTTGTATGAGTTTTTCCTTGGGGTTTCTCATATAAAGTTTTTAATGAGGCAATATCAACACAAGGTTATGTCATATCATCCATTTTCCTCACAGGGGTTTTTGGTGGACAATATTGCGACATAAGATGCATTGTACTCTTTTCTTTATGTGAGTTTTCCATTTATGGTTTCTCATATAAAGTTTTTAATAAGGCAATGTCAAAACAAAGGTATATGCTATATTATCTAGTTTTCCCCACTGGGGTTTTTGGAAGGTGATATTTGAAGCATATTAACCCTATGCTCAAGGTGTTTTTAGACTAAGGCTTTGCGTTTATCTCAAAGGGTCTAATAACATTGGTGATTGTATATCATGGTGTTTCTCCTTATTTTTTCCACTGGGTTTTAAGGAGTTTTGCCTAGTATACCGGTATTACTTTGGTTTTTCCCACAGAGTTTTCCAAAGATTCATAAAGATACATAATAGATAAACAGTGAAGACTACAAGGAGCTAATTGATAAGGGGAATGTTGAGAATTATTATTTAATGCTTAATTAGGGATTAATTCAAGGGGTGTCTTTTCACCCCTCTTTCTCTTTCACACTTGTAACCACCCACATGGGCCCTGTATATATATGTACACACTGTTCATTGGGAATACACAAAGATCATTTGCATCAACTCGCTGTCTCTCGCTCTTTTACTTCTAACAGGAATAAAGCATGATAGTATTTGGAGATTTAATTGAAAAAAGTTGTTGGTGAGGGGTTTTTTCCTCCAAAATATATATTACTATCACTATGACAGTTTATAAAGAAACTCTAAGAGTTACTCTAAGGTGTAAGCCAAAGTTGTCATCTTCACTTGGGAGCAAGTCCTGATGTGTTCTATCCCTCTAGTTGCCTATGATTGTTTCACCATCATGATGCTCGTGTGCTTCCTCTGCCCTCACGGTGAACAACCAACATTAATGTGGATCATCAACCTTTTCTAATCTGATGAACCCTTGACACTGGTTGTGCTTGGAGAGAGTGTAGCACCCGGTTTTAAGAACAAAACCAGATACACACCATATGTGAGCCCAGGAAGTCAAATCTCACATATAGCTACAAATAGGGGTAATATCAAATGACAATGCTTAATATATAACGTACTTATTATAAAAGATATAACCTTAAATAGCAAACAACGGAAAGACAACTCCGGTCTTCAGGTGAAGACTCCACTCCACAGGGACAACTGACTGGTTGATCACAAGCCTGTCTGCTCCAATCTCTGGCAATCTGGTACCCATCCGGGATTTTTCCAAAGTATTGAAAAAATAAACAAGCGTGAGTACATTTCGTACTCCACAAGCATAACATGGGGATTCATGAGGCTCAAAAGGCAGACACGGTTTACTGCATTTAGCATTTTAGTAAGTCAACATTTTGTTATTGGTCAATATCAAATTATGCTTAAGCTCCCAAATTAACCCACATGATCATATACTAGAATTAAACAGAGTCATTGATCAACATTATATCATCATCGTCGTCATCATCATAATACCATCATAGTTCACCATGAACAACATCATAAGTAACCAGTTATTCTGTGAGTTTTCCGGGCCGCTCGTGACCGTGAGCACGGCTGTTATAACAGTTTTAACACTCTGCAGAGGTTGTGCATCTTTACCCGTGAGTCGTGTTACCCATATGCCCGGGTTAATTACTCCCATAACACTTCCAAGGTGAGCGGGCAGGGTACACTATGAAGCCTTCCATAGGTCTCGTCTAACAAGTTAGGGCCGCGAGGTTTCCTCGGCAGGCAGATATAGAGAACCCCCCTTTCTGTGGCACAATTCCCGCAGGCTATACACACCAGAACAGAGGCAGTTCTATACCCAAAGTGGCAAGCCCCTGTTGCGCCCTTTCGGGTAACCTCTAACAAGCTAGAAAAGATCCTATTACTGAGCTAAAGTCAGAGCCATATAACTCTCACGGTTGCACTGTATGTCCCAGCTTTTGCCCTACAGATAAGTCCTTACGGAGGGTTTAGGGCAACATGATCGACATCATTTGCACCATCACCCTATAGTTCAATTATTACCATCATGTTTATCCGTTTGTTCCATTAATCATAGTATTGATCATGTTTGAATAGAGCACTAGCATTCTACCCATATGCAATAAAACCCATAGGCATCAAGATATAAGTCATCAATGGCTAGGATGTCCTTATAGTCGAGCAATATTAGACACATGCATAATGAGTAGATTATATAATGAATAGGAATCAAGGTAGGCCCATGCTATACTTGCCTTGGTTTGCACACTCCTACTGCTTCTGCTGGTCTTCAAAGTTCTCCTGGTTCCCAACGTACTCCTCACCGTCTGAACTCGACCAACACGACAACATTCACATTTCAGGAGCATTCATGCATAGCAAACAAACCTATCATTAGAACAGTACACCAGCAGTATAAAACAATATAAAAAGTTTATGAAAATATTCTACGTCTCGCTACGATCACATCGACGCGAAGTGCACGAAAAACGGAGCTATAACGCGAAAGTTACGAATTATTTAGGGTTCCAAAAGCTAACTGTTAAACTAGACTTAATCGAGAAATTCAAAAGCTTCTAACAGGTCTAACAGTAGCACTAATGCGTAGATTACGAAATTATGAAACTAACGCAAGTTGAACGGGTCAAATCGGAGCTAAAACGACGATTTTATAAACGTTTTACTACAGTGGCAAACTTGTGAATAGACTGAACTATTTTTGGTTTTTAAAATAATTCAAAATTCAGGAATCCGATCTACTCAAGGACTGCGGGTGGAAATTCAAGGGAACCGGGGGTCTCTTTAACAAAATTGCCCCGAAGGGGTATCAGCCATTCCTGACCTTAGATCTCGAGATGGGCGGCTGAGATTTGATGGAGGGGGAACAGGGGCCGCCGGAGTTGAGGGGGATCACGGCGGCGCCGCCATTGCCGACGTCATGGAGCTCACCGGAGTTGCATGAACTCGTGCTACAGTGCATTATTGTCAAATTTGAAAGAACCGGGATGGAGAAGGGACGATGGCGAACTCATTCGTGCCCCCTGCGCGGCGGGGTAAGGCTCGCGTGGGCATCACTATGGCCGGCGGCGGAGAGAAGCTCACTGGAGTTTTGGTTAGAGCCCTATAGGCCTCGGTTGTCAAATTAACTGCGCGGGCAGTAAGAGGAGGTCGAGGCGATGCTCACCGTGGTGAAGAGGAGGGCGGAAACAACACGAGGACGGCGAATTCCAACGACAGGCGGATGGCGGAGCACTGCATGGTACCACAGCGCGAAATGAGCGATTGAACGCACAAATTGACAAGAAAAGGGGCTTGGCAGCTTGCCTACCGCTCGGAGAAGGAGAAAGACAGCCAAATCGCGGTCGCGGAGCGGTGGCAAGATGTTTCCACAGCGGCGGCTCCGGCAGCGCTGCTGTGCGGTTACTGTTCTGCGGTTTCAAGCGGGGAGAGAGAGACTGCAGCAGCGGGGTGTGGAGACAGAGTCACCCTCTCCTATATGGAGTCCAAAGCGCGGACGCTCCCACCTCTCACGGAGAACGTGGGCGCGGGGGGGGGGGGGGGGGAGGACGGCGGTTGCGGCTTCGGTGCGTGCGATGCAGGATGGCGAGGAGGTTGGGGGAGGAGCTGACGGGCGGGGCCGGTTGGTCAGCGAGTGAAGGGAAGTGAAAGCTTTCCACTTCGGCTTGGGCCGGCCCAACAAGGCGGCTGGGCTGAGCCACGGCCAGAGAGGAGAAGGGGGAGAGGGAGCGGGCCGTCGGGGAGAGGTGGGCCGACGGGAATGATTGGGCCAACAGGCCGAATAGGAGGGAGAGGAGTGAGAGTGAAAAGAATTCCCTTTTTCATTTTCTAAATTGATTTTCCAAATCCAATTTCAAATAATTTTTAAACCTTTTAGCATTGGAATAAAAAGCAGTCACCACAATAAACAAAAATGCATCGGCATGAGTGCATCAACATGTAACTAACCTTATGATAAATTTTAATTTCACAAAAATTTATTATCTCCTATATTTGAATGCACACTCAAATACATAAATAAATCAAATTTATCTATTTTTGAAACAATGTAAAATTTAGGGTGTTACAATTCTACCCCCCTTAAGATGAATCTCGTCCTCGAGATTCGGATGGTGGTGATTAAAGAGATGTAGATGCTCCGTATTTGGATCTTTTCCACTTTCTTGAGTAGTTTGATGCTCCAATTTACCATTCCACGTTGCTTTGCCTGTCGTTACAACCTTATTCCAAATAACTTACTCATCTATTTCCAAAACCTTGACAGGGTACTTGGTATAGGCAAGATTCTTCTTTACACTTAACTCCTCATAGATGGTCCAACGAATTAACAATTCTGACCAAAGAATACCAGTCACATGATGGTAACTTCTCAACCATAGGGATAACTAATTCTTTCAGGTGGAGTACTTGAATGTAAGAAACATTCATCTTGTTACTTCTTCACTCAGCTACCCCCCTTAAGAAAAGATCAACCAGGGGACACCAAAGTGTAAGTTGGTCCTTCTTCTCGATAAAGTAACTAGCATGAAGGCCTTCTGACATCTTAAAGAAACTCATGTGCAAGGGTATGATAAAATAACCTGAAATTTCTCACAAGCAGGAAAACAGCAGCACAGTAAAATGGCTATAACTCTGGTTCCATAAATCCAATGAGGTTGTAGTTTATACCGTTGGAAAGCTTATCAAATTCCCTACAACTCTCTTATAGAACAGGTTTCCAAATTCGGCAGCTAAGTTGGCCAAAAACAGGGCACAACACAAACTGTTCCAGGTTGCTGACAGCACAGTTACTTCTTCTTGTGGTTTTCATAATTCTAAAACCATGATAGCTATCAGGGTGATTCTTGTGGTAACAGAAAGTTATCGAAGTCTACTGTTGTCCAGAATTTTTCCATAATTTATGGTTTGCCGGAAGCTGAGATATAAACTGATAAGGACAGGTGGCTCTGAAAGACAGGATGGAGGTAACAACAGAGAACCACGACCCACTATTTATTTCGTAAATCCTTATACCTTAGACATAAACTAAATGAAATTGTGGACAACCCCACAAGATCATTACACTCATTACAAAATCCAACTCAAGCATAAACATAAGCACCAAGCAACTAAGCACTTTAAGTTCACAAGCCACACATTAAGACTAACTGACTCTACTCACTTCGCTACTAACGATTTCATTACACAAGGGACATAAACTTCTAATTCTTAAACACGGTGTGACTGCAGCGGCATCCGGGGTAGCATCTCTTACGTGGGGATGAACGGGACACATCTTCCACTTCATTGATCTTGGGTAGACCAGCACGACTCCTCCACTCATCAATCTCATCAAGGGCTTCCTCATAGTGTTGCCTTACTTCTGCCAATTCTAGTTGACTGTCTTCCAGCTTCTGATGCAGGGCTTGGATGGTCAAGGCCATCTCCTTTAATTGTTCATTCCGCTCTGTACTAGGATCAGCCATTACACTTTGCAATCTGCCTGGCAGGCGTCGAGGAAAATACTTTTGCATGTCATCCCTCATCTCTTCATAGTGTTTCCCACGATATACCAAAAGAGCTTGATGAGCAGCATCAGATATGCCAGCATGCATGTCGAAGCGATCAGTGGGAGACGAGTGAATAGATTCCACCACACGTGAACCAGTAAACTCATTCAACCTCGTGATGTGTGCTTCTGTGCTCCAGTGGCTCTCATACTTGGGGTGAGTCCACTTAGTGCATTTATATTCCACCTTGGCTTGTTGATTAGGGTAGTAGTCATGCAATATACGTGCAAGTCGAGGATGGAAGAAAGCCTCGCCACTGAAGGGCGTGGTAAGGTACTCCTTGCGCCAACAAGTGTGTCTTGATGTGGCAGGAAGAGCTTCCCCATACTGAGGTTCCGTTAAGCCATACCCACTAGTCAAGCACGGTCTTCCAGAGCTGATGCGAGCGATCTTCTCGTTACGAACCATCTGTTTATGATATAGGTGGAGAGGGAAGGGTTAGAATGGAGACAAAGTTTGTATAACAAAATAGAGACAAAAATGAAAATAACTTTAGCAAATAACAAGGTTAGAGAGTAAGCAAGAAATAAGAGAAGACATAAGCACTCTAAACGACCAGTGCTATCTAGGCTTGCGTCCTACAGTCAGCATTGCTTTGTGTTGACGGTCCTTAAGTACCAAATATAGTTATCAAATAAATAAAGAAAAGGATCCAAATGCAACCAACACCTAGACTTAGGGTTTTATCTGACAGAATTCCATGAGTTTTGGTGTTTGTCTGTTTCTGCAGGGGGTTATCAGAAAATACGGAGGAAAGGCCCACACGTCGGGTTTACATAGAGATAATAACATGTTCACCGATTTTCTATCATCTAGAAGACTCCAGAAGCCACGAGATCGAACGGGAGGCCGAACGGGCCCGGAGGCAGGGCGCCCGCCCTGCCCCCTAGGGCGGCCGCCCTGGCCTGAGAGCCAATCAGGCTCCGTCTCGCGGATTATGCTCCACCGACCTAAGGGATCAAGGAAAACCGTGCGATTAATGTCGGTTTGATCCGACGGCCCACGTTCACTTGAGGGGGCTATATAAGCAGGACCCCTGGCCCCTGGAGGAGGCACTCTCTCATTCTCAATTCCTCAAACCCTAATCTCAGGAGGAGAGTCTCTGATCAAGCCCTAGAGCCACCACATCAACTAGATCTCTAGTATAGCATAGCTACATAGGATTAGAACTAGAAGGAGTCAATCTTCGATTGGTTTCCGGATCTGTCAAGGGGATTCTTGGTAATTCCTCTACTGTTCTTCATTGTTCATCTTTGTTCTTCAATATTATGAATACAACTTTGTTCTATTTCAATATATTGATTATGACTATGCTCTACTTGTTTATGTTTGCGATTATATTGTTCTTAGTTTATCGTAGTTATACGCTTGGCTTAGTTAGATTGGAATTATATACATGTTTAGGATCGTATAGCGTTTATCCATCGGATCCATGGGTAAATGATAAATATTGTGTAGGCGTGGTGCTTAGACCATATTTATCTGCGATTGCACCTTATATGCCGGATCGTGGGGTGGTCCGCGATGGTGACAGCTTCGTTGGTTCTTATATAGTCCCCCTCCCGTGTGTAAGGCAGGCAGAGCAACATTATTACGGGGGAGTGATTGCTATGTTTCTCATCTTCCTTGATAATATCACTATGCATGGGCGTAGTCCTTTCTCGCAATGATTGCCAAGTGTACTTGCACTAACTATGATATGCTAGACTTTATAGTTAAGAATAACTTAGGAAATATCCTTGTAGTTCGTCCTAATACCATGCTAATGACTTGCTAGAATATCTGTTGAGGTGCTTATCATTATTATATGTGGCTAGCTGATCAGATTAATTATCTTTGTCACCATTCATACTTTATCTATATTTTATGTGACACCTACCCCTGTATGCAAGAGATAGATGAATGCTCTCACTTATACATGCAATGATTGATACTCATTCCTATATTCCATTCCATAATCAACATTGATGTTAGTAATCCCTTCCCAGTGGTAAAAATATAAATAACGATACCTGGAATACTTCCCGGTTAAAATGCTACATCGGTATTAATCTGTGCGCTTGCAAATCTTATTTATTATTTATTTAGAAGAGCAGTTGCATATTTCAATACCGCGTCTCTCATGTCATGCTGGGGATGACAACTTGGCTTAAGTGGCATGAGGGATAGGTTCGGCATTTTTGGCGCCGTTATCAGAATTAGAAAACTAAGTCTACTTTTGGTAATGACGTTAAGAATGCCCAACAAGCATTTTTGGCGCCGTTGCAGGGGGAAGGTTGATTTACTAACAAGGAATGAATACGGAATTTGAGTCATCATTCGCATCATTAAGTGATTGAGATCATCAATTCTCCCATACAGATTTACCCCTGTATTTTTTCCATTCTTATTGTTTTGCAGGGTGATGTATGAATAGAGGACATCTTCCAGAAAATTTTGTTGACAACCCCGAAGCATTAATCAGAGGGGCAAGAGCCAAGCTCAAGAAGTCAACACTTCGACGCAACACTTCATCCAATCCAGAAGACCGCCGAAGTTTCATCCGGAATTTGTCAACAGAGTTCGCAGCCATGGCGAACAAGACGATCCGCGAGTTCTCAGCTCCCACTATGGACAACATCCGCACTGGACCTGCCGCGGCCATCGACAAGAACTTTGAGCTCAAGCCAGGGCTCATCAACATGGTACAAGCCAACCAGTTTTGTGGGAAGCCGCACGAAGATGCAAGTGCTCATCTCCAACACTTCCTAGAGATTTGCAGCACATTCACTTTATTAGATGTTCCCAGAGACGCCATACTACTTCGCCTTTTCCCATTCTCACTATTGGGGAGAGCGAAGCAGTGGTTCTACGCGACGAAGGATAAGAACACTACGTGGGCACTCTGCTCTACGAACTTTCTGGCTAAGTTCTTTCCCATGGGCAAGACCAATGCTCTCCGTGGGAAGATTACAAGTTTTCAGCAACAACATGATGAATCCGTTCCAGAAGCATGGGAGCGCTTTCAAGATTACATCCTAGAATGTCCCCATCATGGAATGGAAAGCTGGCTACTTATGCAGACTTTCTATCATGGGCTCATCACTAGTGCTCGTGAGACCATGGATGCTGCAGCTGGAGGCGCATTTCTATCACTCACCATACCACAAGCTACAGCCCTTGTGGAGAAGATGGCGTCCAACCAAGGTTGGAACGAAGAGAGGACTCAAACACGCAAGAAGGGTGGAGGTATGCACCAGCTCAAGGAGGTAGACATGCTGTCTGCAAAGTTAGACCTACTCATGAAAAAGCTCGATGACAAAGCTGGAGACAAAAGAGAAGTCATGAACGTCTACGACTCTCACATGACTTGTGAGGAATGTGGAGATACTGGACACTCAGGCAATCACTGCCCTGAGATGCTTGAGGATGCAAGGTACATCAACAACAACAACTACTACAACCGTCCTCAACAAAATCAAGGTTGGAATCAACAGAGGCCTAACTACTCAGGTAACTACTCAGGTAATTATCAAGGTAATAACTCTTACAACAACAATAATAATTTTCCACCCCTGAGAGAGTTAGTGTCTAATCA
Source organism: Saccharum hybrid cultivar R570 (assembly GCA_038087645.1). Classification (NCBI taxonomy): domain Eukaryota; kingdom Viridiplantae; phylum Streptophyta; class Magnoliopsida; order Poales; family Poaceae; genus Saccharum; species Saccharum hybrid cultivar. The sequence continues at coordinate 1,965,729 of JAQSUU010000423.1, forward strand.
AGGAAAGCTAATGGATAACTTGTCTAAGAAATTGGCATCCAATGATAAAATACTAGAAAACATAAATAATAGAATGGATAATTTCTCTACTGCCATCAAAAACCAAATTAGCTTTAATAAAATGATTGAATCTCAGTTAAATCAAATAGCTGCTGCTGTTCCTGCTACTAACCCCGGTATACCATCACAACCGGAAGGATTAGAATCTGCAAATCTTGTAGACATGTTTGATGCAGGTAACTATTGGAGTAATCCCGCTGTCGGAGTACATAATGACCTTCTGCTAGTCAAGAGAGGCGATCCAGGACGCCCCGTCATCCCGATCTCCATCGGCATGGTGGACTTCCCAGAAGCACTCTGTGACTTTGGCTCCAGCGTCAACATTATGCCCAGGGTACTCTATGAAAAATTCTTTACATATCCTTTATCAGAAACAACTATGTGTTTGCAGCTTGCAGATCGGACACTAAGCTTTCCTAAAGGAATATTAAAGAACATGTGTGTCCGAGTTGGTACCTCGTACGCTCCAGCTAACTTCGTGGTGATAGAGACCGGGTCCGATGAGAGGTCACCAATTATTCTGGGAAGGCCATTCCTGAACACCTCGGGAGCTGTCATCTACGCCAGCGCTGCGAAGATCAACTTCAACATCAAGGGGAGGAAGGAGACGTTTTCCTTCAAGAACAAGATTACACAAATCCCAGAGCAACCCCAACATGAACCAAGGAAGAGGACCAACAGGAGGAACAAGCAGAACAAGAACAACCAAGGATGGACCGAATCAGCTAAGATGGTCACTGCAGTTCAAGGAGGTCAAGATGGTCGACTCAAGTCGCCCTTCCTGAACAAGAAGGACGACCCAGGCATGCCAAGCATTGAGTGCTCAATCAATGGATACTCCTTTCAGAAGGCGCTCTGCGACACTGGATCAAGCGTCAACATAATGGCCACAGTCACCTATCAGCTCTTGTACGGAACCATGCCCTTAAAACCAACATACACTCAGCTCCAGATGGCAGATCAGACATCCCAAAAGGTCGAAGGTATAGTAACCGATGTCCCTGTTAAAATTAACGATCATTTTATCCATACAGACTTTCAGGTCATTAACATGGGAGACGACGAGTACGATCCACCCATCATCCTAGGAAGACCGTTCCTAGGCACCGTCAAAGCAATCATCTACATTGGAACCGGAGAAGTCCATATGCATTTCCCCTCTGAGAAGGTACGCCGCTACTTTAATGACCCTAACTATATAGTTGAAGATTCTAAGCAGGTCAGGACAAGAAGAAGGCAACGTAACCGTAACCAAAGGAGGCAAACCATCAAGGACGTATGGGCAGACTATGAAGGAGAGGTCATAAGACCCGAGGATACACAACAGGAGACCGAAGCACCAAGTCGGGTATGGAAGGCGAAGACAGTTACACAAGAAGAGGAGGCGCTGCCGGAACCACCGTCTACGCCACCCAAATCCCAGGGCAACTAAGAAGAAAAGAAGTCCTGTTCGGAGGACTTAAAAACACCGAACGCCATGCCAAGAGGTAAACTTGGTAGTTATCATTTTCCCTTTAATTATTGCTTAGTTAATCATGTTCATTCTGGCATAAAAAAAATGTTAAAAACGGTAAGCCCCATGTGAGTATGCGAGTGGCATAAAACCCATAAGTACATTCACTGTGGTGGCATAAAAAAATAATATATATTTTTTCTGTTCTATAAAAATGAAAATAAAAATAGAGAGTGACATTTACCAAGGAAGCTCAAACATGATAAAGGCTAGATATTTATGCTAACGCTTAATCAAGTTCCACGAAGCTTTGTTGTCTATTTGAGCTCCACAGAATTCAGGAAGACTAGCAGATGGAGGACATCCTAATCGCTGTCAGGGTGCTGCCGACATTCAAATACACCTATGCACCTGCTAGCTACATCAGAAGAAATTACGTCAAGATCCAGCTTGGGGGAGAGCACCCCCATTTATCCCGATAAGTATTTTTATCTACAGTTATACCTATGCTTTATTAAAATAAAAAGATGCATAATCATGAAAACCCAAATAAATATTTTGTGTTTATATATATATATTTGCTTAGTTTAATAAATAAATAAAGTAGCTATGATAAACTGAATCTTGAAAATAAAACTCTAGCATGGATATGATGAATAGTTGCTCTGCCTAATTTTCAAATTTGTTCTCTCTCTAGTTTAGACATAACTGTTATAATTTAAAACTGGCTCTAAACCTAAACTAGTGGGAAGAGAACTTGATCTGAAGTCTAAGTTGTTAGCGGATATGATATGGGAAGGTTGAGCTGCTGTTTATCTGTTCCTAGAGATGCTAGAATTCTGGAGAATTTTATCTTTGAAAATCTTTAAAATGTTACATGATGAGTTCCTGTATGATGAGAGTTTAAATTCCTACCACAGCCATATATACATGCTTGTTAGATTAAGAGCCGCACTTTTACTACTTACTGCTTATGGGCATTGAGTGTGGTCAAGCTGTGTAGACCCTTAGGAACTTGTCATGTGGTTAAAATCAAGATTCACTTGCACGTTCACTCATACATGCTGCTTCTACTCCGGAAGTACGCATCCACATATATCCACTCATTTCCATCTCCAGATTCACCCAAAATTATTCTACTCCTGACCCGGGAGAGAATAGCCAAAAACATTATCCCATTCCTGTTATTCCCTGTGAAGTTAATGCTCAAGTCATTTCTACTACCACTTGCTATATTTTCAAAAGAGGGAGATTGCTCTAAAAAAAATATAAATACGAGGAAATAAAAAGGAGCAAGTGCTCGGAACCTCGAAGAAAGAAAAAGTGAGACGAGAGGTAAAAATGGACAAGTGTCCGACAATAGAATTAGGGATACAAGATACCCACCTGAGAGGAAAAAGAAAAAAAAATAGAGCATCTCATTCCCCTCAAAAAGTTTCAAAAAGCAAGAAAGGTATGTATTCCCTCAAAAAGAGCATTAGACTTTTGTTATCACCATCATTACCATTCACCACTCATTCACCACACATGCACATCTTGATTTGACTTATTGACTTGTTTCTCTGGATCCATGGTTTGACTATGCAATAAATGTTCTACGAGTATGTATACTGTATCTCCCACCTATGAGCTCCAGATATCAAAGCCTTATTAGAGTAGGGTGAGAGAGAAGGCAATGTCACTACGCCTTATACCATAAATACCACATACTTTGAGAGAGAAGGCATATACCATTACTGCCTTGGTAAGGATCCAGAAATACCACAAAAGAGAGATCTGAGAGAGTCATACAAGGAATCTCTGAGTTTTATTTGAAAATTTGCAAAAAATCCAGAGCTATAGCTGATCAAGAATAAGAGACATGGCGTTTGACTAGACCGTTCTATCTTTTAACCACTCAAGATGCAGGTGACGGTTGCAAGCCCCAGGGTGAAAGGTAAAATGAGTAAGTTTTAAATCTTGACAGTTTACTCTAACTCAGGGATGAGACCTTATTTGAAAGCATATGTACCGTCAACGTTCAAAGGCGTTGCAGCAACTTCTAATCCATAATGAGTCTATCCTTGCTCAGGGACGAGCAAGAGGTAAGCTTGGGGGAGTTTGTTGACGGTCCTTAAGTACCAAATATAGTTATCAAATAAATAAAGAAAAGGATCCAAATGCAACCAACACCTAGACTTAGGGTTTTATCTGACAGAATTCCATGAGTTTTGGTGTTTGTCTGTTTCTGCAGGGGGTTATCAGAAAATACGGAGGAAAGGCCCACACGTCGGGTTTACATAGAGATAATAACGTGTTCACCGATTTTCTATCATCTAGAAGACTCCAGAAGCTACAAATAGGGGTAATATCAAATGACAATGCTTAATATATAACGTACTTATTATAAAAGATATAACCTTAAATAGCAAACAACGGAAAGACAACTCCGGTCTTCAGGTGAAGACTCCACTCCACAGGGACAACTGACTGGTTGATCACAAGCCTGTCTGCTCCAATCTCTGGCAATCTGGTACCCATCCGGGATTTTTCCAAAGTATTGAAAAAATAAACAAGCGTGAGTACATTTCGTACTCCACAAGCATAACATGGGGATTCATGAGGCTCAAAAGGCAGACACGGTTTACTGCATTTAGCATTTTAGTAAGTCAACATTTTGTTATTGGTCAATATCAAATTATGCTTAAGCTCCCAAATTAACCCACATGATCATATACTAGAATTAAACAGAGTCATTGATCAACATTATATCATCATCGTCGTCGTCATCATAATACCATCATAGTTCACCATGAACAACATCATAAGTAACCAGTTATTCTGTGAGTTTTCCGGGCCGCTCGTGACCGTGAGCACGGCTGTTATAACAGTTTTAACACTCTGCAGAGGTTGTGCATCTTTACCCGTGAGTCGTGTTACCCATATGCCCGGGTTAATTACTCCCATAACACTTCCAAGGTGAGCGGGCAGGGTACACTATGAAGCCTTCCATAGGTCTCGTCTAACAAGTTAGGGCCGCGAGGTTTCCTCGGCAGGCAGATATAGAGAACCCCCCTTTCTGTGGCACAATTCCCGCAGGCTATACACACCAGAACAGAGGCAGTTCTATACCCAAAGTGGCAAGCCCCTCTTGCGCCCTTTCGGGTAACCTCTAACAAGCTAGAAAAGATCCTATTACTGAGCTAAAGTCAGAGCCATATAACTCTCACGGTTGCACTGTATGTCCCAGCTTTTGCCCTACAGATAAGTCCTTACGGAGGGTTTAGGGCAACATGATCGACATCATTTGCACCATCACCCTATAGTTCAATTATTACCATCATGTTTATCCGTTTGTTCCATTAATCATAGTATTGATCATGTTTGAATAGAGCACTAGCATTCTACCCATATGCAATAAAACCCATAGGCATCAAGATATAAGTCATCAATGGCTAGGATGTCCTTATAGTCGAGCAATATTAGACACATGCATAATGAGTAGATTATATAATGAATAGGAATCAAGGTAGGCCCATGCTATACTTGCCTTGGTTTGCACACTCCTACTGCTTCTGCTGGTCTTCAAAGTTCTCCTGGTTCCCAACGTACTCCTCACCGTCTGAACTCGACCAACACGACAACATTCACATTTCAGGAGCATTCATGCATAGCAAACAAACCTATCATTAGAACAGTACACCAGCAGTATAAAACAATATAAAAAGTTTATGAAAATATTCTACGTCTCGCTACGATCACATCGACGCGAAGTGCACGAAAAACGGAGCTATAACGCGAAAGTTACGAATTATTTAGGGTTCCAAAAGCTAACTGTTAAACTAGACTTAATCGAGAAATTCAAAAGCTTCTAACAGGTCTAACAGTAGCACTAATGCGTAGATTACGAAATTATGAAACTAACGCAAGTTGAACGGGTCAAATCGGAGCTAAAACGACGATTTTATAAACGTTTTACTACAGTGGCAAACTTGTGAATAGACTGAACTATTTTTGGTTTTTAAAATAATTCAAAATTCAGGAATCCGATCTACTCAAGGACTGCGGGTGGAAATTCAAGGGAACCGGGGGTCTCTTTAACAAAATTGCCCCGAAGGGGTATCAGCCATTCCTGACCTTAGATCTCGAGATGGGCGGCTGAGATTTGATGGAGGGGGAACAGGGGAACAGGGGCCGCCGGAGTTGAGGGGGATCACGGCGGCGCCGCCATTGCCGACGTCATGGAGCTCACCGGAGTTGCATGAACTCGTGCTACAGTGCATTATTGTCAATTTTGAAAGAACCGGGATGGAGAAGGGACGATGGCGAACTCATTCGTGCCCCCTGCGCGGCGGGGTAAGGCTCGCATGGGCATCACTATGGCCGGCGGCGGAGAGAAGCTCACTGGAGTTTTGGTTAGAGCCCTATAGGCCTCGGTTGTCAAATTAACTGCGCGGGCAGTAAGAGGAGGTCGAGGCGATGCTCACCGTGGTGAAGAGGAGGGCGGAAACAACACGAGGACGGCGAATTCCAACGACAGGCGGATGGCGGAGCACTGCATGGTACCACAGCGCGAAATGAGCGATTGAACGCACAAATTGACAAGAAAAGGGGCTTGGCAGCTTGCCTACCGCTCGGAGAAGGAGAAAGACAGCCAAATCGCGGTCGCGGAGCGGTGGCAAGACGTTTCCACGGCGGCGGCTCCGGCAGCGCTGCTGTGCGGTTACTGTTCTGCGGTTTCAAGCGGGGAGAGAGAGACTGCAGCAGCGGGGTGTGGAGACAGAGTCACCCTCTCCTATATGGAGTCCAAAGCGCGGACGCTCCCACCTCTCGCGGAGAACGTGGGCGCGGGGGGGGGGGGAAGGACGGCGGTTGCGGCTTCGGTGCGTGCGATGCAGGATGGCGAGGAGGTTGGGGGAGGAGCTGACGGGCGGGGCCGGTTGGTCAGCGAGTGAAGGGAAGTGAAAGCTTTCCACTTCGGCTTGGGCCGGCCCAACAAGGCGGCTGGGCTGAGCCACGGCCAGAGAGGAGAAGGGGGAGAGGGAGCGGGCCGTCGGGGAGAGGTGGGCCGACGGGAATGATTGGGCCAACAGGCCGAATAGGAGGGAGAGGAGTGAGAGTGAAAAGAATTCCCTTTTTCATTTTCTAAATTGATTTTCCAAATCCAATTTCAAATAATTTTTAAACCTTTTAGCATTGGAATAAAAAGCAGTCACCACAATAAATAAAAATGCATCGGCATGAGTGCATCAACATGTAACTAACCTTATGATAAATTTTAATTTCACAAAAATTTATTATCTCCTATATTTGAATGCACACTCAAATACATAAATAAATCAAATTTATCTATTTTTGAAACAATGTAAAATTTAGGGTGTTACAGAGAGTGAATAGGGATGGAAGGAAGAAGGGGGCTAGGGGGCCACCCCCAACCTCCCTAGTGCCCCGCTATATAACCCATTAATTAGCTAATAAAAATACTAATTAGTGTTGTATTTATTTATCATCTCTTCTTTGTGTTAGTCCTTATTGATATCTATATGATTTCTCTCTCTATTTTATTCTTGTTATTATTAATTGTTATAGTTTTTCCTACACAATATCTTAGTTGATCTACATAATATACGACTAATTAGCTAGTTATGACGTTAATTATTAGTGCTTTATCTTTCCCCTCTCTTTTATTCCAGTTATTACAATGATTTTTTTCATTGAATTAGATTAGTTGGGTAGAGATTAGAGACTTAGGGCTATTTAATTTTTCTTTCGCTATAATTTTCAGTATCATTTTAGACTTTTAACTTTCTTTTGTATCGCAAAACAAATATTGATTTGGTTATTATTTATACTCTTGCTAAGTCAATATTACATATATGTGTACGTACGCGTGCATATTTTATCATATTTGGTTATCATTGGTATACCAAAACGGCCCCCCATAGTCAAATCATAGCTCCATCCCTGAGAGTGAAACGGTGATAACAAAAAAAAGAAGAGTCCCCTCTAGAGCCCCTAGGAATGAGGGCTTGAGGATGGAAGTTAAGGGCCTCCTACTTTGAAGGGTTTCAGTAGGGGCAATGTGTTTTTTGCTCACTAGCCCTCAAAAGTAAAGTAGGGGCTCAAGTAGGGGCCGGCCTGCTAAAGTTGCTCTTAATTCATTTATTTGGTAAAATGGAAAAAATTACCCAATATTCTCTCTGTCCCAAAATAGAACTCGTTCTCACTTCCTGAGAAGTCGGCTTTTTTTTAAATTTGACCAATTATATATAAAAGAATATTAATATTTAAAATATATAATTAGTATCATTAGATAGACCATTGAATATACTTTCATAATAAATTTATTTGGAGATATAAATGTTGCAAACATTTTTTACAAACCTAGTCAATGTTGAGAAAGTTTGACCTACACGCATCCAATAATGACTTTATTGTGGGACAGAGGGAGTAGTCTTGTATCTCCCTACTTCCCCTCATCTCAAAAATGTGTGTGATTTTCTATTTGCCTAGGGCCCACTGCGCCATGGTTTTGGTGTGCTTTTCCCCTCTACCTAGTTTTTGCTCCTTTGTGCCGTTTTCGAGTTTTAGGAAGTTAACTCGAAGAAGACAAAAATAGAGATTCCAATTTAATTTACATAATCATTAGTTAACCAGTACTCCCTCGTGCTAAATTATAAGAAATTTTGGTTTTTTAATATATATAGCTTTTGCTATGTATTCCCTCCATTTCAAATTTTAAGATACTTTAGCTTTTCTAGATACATTGTTTTTGCTATGTATCTAGACATATTGATAAGGATCAACTCACGGAAGGGTACATGGTGGATAGGATAAAACTAGAACCACTCAGAGATCACTCACAAGATCAATTGGCACTGGAGATTACTCTACGGGTTTCTCAAAGAAGAGCCGTGCTCAATTCTCACATCATATCAATATCAACCATCCTTCAAACGACGGATTAATTACATGGTTTATTTGTACTAGGAACATCCCTCCTAGTTAGGTGAAACATAAGCATAAATAAAAGCAAGTGGAAGGTCATATTAATGGAGTATTTGAGGAGTCTTCATTCATTCTCGTGCAGCCACCAATAGCCCGTGCAGTCTCCACCAAAATGGCCATAACTCCCGACTCGGAAGTCCAAATGATGCACTGTTTGTTGCGTTGGAAAATAGAGTCGTATATCTTTCTAATGATATAGCATATGAATGCTACAACCATAAATATTAATGCCAACAAGCTACAAAATATAGCAGTGATTCTGCATGCTTCTCATGGCCTCATCACATACCGACATAGTGTACATTTAAGTGCATAGCAAAAACTACGTATCTAAAAATACCATAACGTCTTATAATTTGGGATGGAGTGAATATTTAGATATCAAATATGTTTAGACATATAGTAAAAACAATGTATCTAGAGAAACCGAAGTACCGTTTTTCAAAACACAAGATTACCTCCTAACAAATTATGATTCGGCCCATAACAGGATCATGATCCGGTCCAGAAAACATTTGTTTTTGAGTTGCTCTGCTTCCTAATCCTGGGCCCTTGAAATCCTAATTGGGCAGGATTATAGTGCGTGTTTGACATACTATAATGGGCCCATAAACATACTAACACTCTTGGTATTTTTTTTGGCGAATTACTAACACTCTTGGTAATGCTGATTAGGGAAAACAAAAAGTTCCTGTTTATGGGCTTGCTTGTCTCCCAATGGACTCTAATGGGCTGGACTGCACTCGTGTCGCACTATTTGTTCTGTTATACACCTCCTGTCTAAATATGCCCCTTACCAACCATGGAGAAGGCCCACTACTTCTTAGGGTCGGCCCGGAAAGGCCATCGTTCGGCGCCGCCGCTCAACCTTCCGCAGTCGGCTTGCTGGCTGCTTCCGTCCATGCTTAGCGCCGCGCCGCGCCGCGCGCCAATGGAGCCAGTGGGCAAGCCGAGGACATACTTGTTCCCGTTTGGGGTTTCCCTGCACTGCGTGCTGTGCTGCGCCTTGCGAGGTGCGTGCGGTTCCTTTCTAGTTCTCCTTCACTTCGTACCCTTGCGGCGATTGCTGATGTGCGGACGTTCGATCTTGTCTGGTGCCTGGACGGTGAATGGATCGGATTAGCTGCAAGTTACAGTGACCGAACCGCTTATTTCAACTGAATTTTGGAATACCTGGGGATCTCCATTCCAATTTTCGTTCAATGCCATGGTCTACTTATTAGGCATTCTATAGCAGGTAGACCCTAACTATAAACAGAATAGCAGGTTAACTGAAACTTCGTAGCTACTTTACTGGAATCTCATGCCTGTTTGCATAGATATGATGATCCCATGTACGCTCGCATGGAAAGTTTGGTATTGTAAATTTTGGTAGTTCGAAAATCCTTTTGATGAACCAAATAAAAAGGAAAAAGTATAAATCAACCAATCCAAAGGGTTCATAGCCATCGCGCTCCCCTTTAGGCTTTGATCAAATCAAGATATAAACTTCTCCCAATTGCAAATGAATTTCCATCTAGATTTGTCCTAGATGAATATTTTTGGGCTTCAACCATCATATCTAAAATTTGTATCGATTGACAAGACAAGGTTGATTCACTATGAAAAGCTTTCACCATGTTATATAATTATTTTCATTGAAGACTGTATATTTTTTTCTAGATATTACTAGTAAAAGTTTTAAAAGTTAGGACAAACCTAGATGAACTTGTATTTGTTATAAGAGGGGAGTAGCTTATGAGGCATGTGAGCATGTCTATAAGGTGTTCAGTTCCACAGTTTATCAACTGATAATAGTAGCTATGGTTCTTTGTTTTGAAGCAAGAACAGAAAAGAACATATGCCATTCTGAATGAAAAGTAAATTATGTTATTCCTTACTAGAAAACAAGGCGCGGCAAAGGCCGCACCATCGCTGGAGGAACCAGCTGCCAAGTCCTTTGTTGTGGCTTAGAGATCAATCTGGATTTGATGTTTTGGAATAGTGTCTTACTTGAACAACTAGGGCATCAGGTCGCCAAAAGGCTCAACTTAGATGATCTTGAAACATATTGGTTCTTCATCTTCGGGTACTTTCCAACATATCTCATGTACCTCTTTATATTGAGATGTGGTCTATGTCTTGCATAATGCTAAATTGCAAAAATGGAAGTTCAGGATTTTAGGTTATGACATGGCAAATTTAGAAACTGAAGGACCAGAAACAGCGACCAGAGGGGGGATCAATGGGAGCCTCAAATTTCTTTCAAAACTTTGGTCCTCGGCTCAACACACAACCCAAAAACATACTCACACCAAAGCCATGAGATACACGTGCTAACCGGTAGCAATATATCCCACACGAAGTCTTAGGCACACAGAAGAACCCTTGAGAGACGATGGAAACAAACACACGAAGCAACGGAGGAAAATAGCACTTTCTGTGCACTCCGGACTGTCCGGACTGAGGCGGCGTACTGTCCTCGGCAGAGCTGCCGGACTGTCCGAGACAGGGGTCGGACTATCCGTCGACCAAAATCTCGAGAACACACTGAGTGGGAAATGTTCGGATCTGGGCCGAGAGCACAACGGCGGATTGTCCGCGGGCTGCACCAGACTGTCCGTCGGTCAGTCTCCAGCAAACAAACCGAAACAAACAGGTTCTGGACTCTGCTCAGCTATGAACAGCGGACTATCTGGCTTACAACGGCGAACTATCCACAATTCAAAAACTCAGAAACACACCGAAGAGAAGGAGTTCTGGACACCCTTCAGAGAACAACGACGGACTATCCGCGCTTCAGGATCGACTATCCGCAGGTCAAAAGACAGAAAACAAGTGGCGAAACAGCAACTCTGAACTCGCAAAAACCTGATGTGTGGACTATCCGTGGGTAGAACAGTGGGCTGTCCGTGAGTCACGCAGAACCAAGAATAGAGCGTCCCCAATAATCGCCACCTCCCATCGATCCACGAATTTGCGGCCAAATCTTCACCAATTGCCACGAAACTTGGTGAGCATGATCACAAGGCAATAGGGGAGCTACCTCTAAGAGCTCATTGCCCAATTTGAAGCCAATCAACGGAAAATCGAAGGGGACTAAAAATACCGGTTCTTGAGACCTAGACCAAGAAATCGCCGATCTACGAGCTCGTGAGGAATTGGTTGATTTCTTTCGGTGGAAAGACTCAACTCACGTCATAGCTCAAATCAATGCAAAAAGAACGAATCAAAATGGTCTAGAAACGACGAATCAACTCAAGAACGAGAGGGGGAAGAAGAAGAACGTGAAGAACACATCAAGAACGCAAAGAGTGATTCTTCCGCCTTATCCCGGAGGACACAAGGAGGATTTGGGACCTCCTTTCTCATTTGAAATCTTGGTTACACAAATCACAAGGATTAGTGGACCTCTCGCTCACAAGCACCTAAGGGAAGGGGAAACCCTAATAAGGATGAAAGAAAATGCAAATGAAGGAGGTGAGGGAGATGGGGCTTCCTCATCCTATTTAACAGGGCTATTACAGAATCCTAGTTTTGCTCCTGGATACAATTGAGTCAAATCACTTAGTCCAAGGGCGTTATGATCCAACCCAGTGTCATTTTCATCCAACGGCCACTGCGCCTCTTCATCAGTAGCTTCACCTCGACGCGAACTCCCTGATACCGCCACGTGTTATCTGTTCCTCCTCGGAACCTCCGCTCGGGTTTTGAGGCCTAAACTCGTAAACCCACCACCGATGGTTTTGAGGTCCAAACCATCAAACCCGCTCTCGAGTAGTGTAGTCCATACACGTCCCCTATCGCTCGACACGTGTCACCGCCATCCTCGACCGGCCGACCGCAAAGTCCTCTGAGCCCCGCTCGACTTGCACGTTCTCCGTCTTGACTCGGTCAACACGGTCACTCCCATGTACATTTGTGTTTGTCGAAGTCCCAGATGTCAGCCACCGCAGCTAGTCACCTGGCCTCCGGGTCTCTCAGTCCAAGCCTCACGTCCGCCCTTCACCACTCTCGGTTCATCGGCACTGCACGTCTCTATTTGACCTTCACCTCACCGTCGACTACCGCCTCCGAGCTCCACACCTGCACAACACAAGTCAAGAGACATGTCGTACATATAGCTTTTGCTATGGTAGGGTTAGTCACCACTCAACCTTCTTCGTGGGTCACGTTGACAATCACTCATCACAAAACGAATCACAAGGGCACATTTCACCCTTGTGTTCGCAATCTCGCCCTTGATGAGTGCATTGGCAACACCAACACACGAACAGCTTGAGCAAAAGAAAAAGAAGAAGGGAAAACAAAGAGCTCAACCAAATGACCAAAAGCTAAAGAAAAGCCAAAATAAGATCATTTGAAATGAGCAAAACTTGGTCCCCAAAGACATGGGCAACGGCTCGACGCAACCAAGTAAAACAAAGCTAGAGCTCAAAAAGCTGAAAAATTGCTAGACCCTCTAGAAGAGGCAAAGGCTCAACACATCTAGCAAAAACAACTCAAGTGCAACTCCCCCTGAACAAATGCAATCTCGTCTCTCCCCCTTGGAGTGTGATCTCTTTCGGAGTCGTGTGTGCTATCTCTCATGCACTTATCAAGCTAAATCCAAAGATTGCAACTCCCTCTCAAAATATGCTATGAATGCAGGGAATGCAGAAGCTTCAAGATTATAGCAAGAAGATTGAAAAGATGCTCTAATTGATGCTGTCATATATATATAGCAACACATACAAGTGCTAGCAAATGCTCAAGGTGACCAAATGAGATGAAATATGGTATTTAAGCAAGTGTGGTCGAGTTAGAGCAATTTTAAAAGAGGGTTCACCACCAAAGGTGCACATAGCAAAGATAGACAGGAGATCGACCTTGTGCTACACATGTATGCAAAGTGAACTACCCCAAACAAAGTTCACACATCATGTCATGAGACAACCTTGTGATTCGATCAACCAAATGAGATGAAATATGGTATTTAAGCAATGGGCGCGTTAGAGCAATTTTAAAAGAGGGTTCACCACCAAATGTGCACATAGCAAAGATAGACAGGAGATCGACCTTGTGCTACACATGTATGCAAAGTGAATTGCCCCAAACAAAGTTCACACATCATGTCATGAGACAACCTTGTGATTCGATCAAATTTTAAATACCAATTGAAATTTATCGGAGTTATGCAGCTTATCACCAAAGTTTATCAGACAAGTGTGTGCAGGAGGTTATATGTGCCATCAAAACCTGACTTAGCAACCATGTCAAGCCTATGCCAAAGGTAATCAGAAGCTTAAAACAATGATCTCGGTATCCATTATAGAGCTCAATTTCACCAATAAGTGCAATTTGGAGCTGTCTCGATACTCTGACATAGGATAGCACAGACCCATCCTGATCTTTTCAAATCACTTAGCTTGTATTTTTTAAGTTTTAGCACAAATTCAAGTTTCTCAAGCAAGTGTGTAACTCAAGGTATGAGCCGTAGCAACTAAGCATATATACGAAGCAAAAGAGATCTCGACACATTCTACACATGCTAGTTGCCACAAGTAGTGGTGAACACATTTCTTGTTTTCAACAAGTTTTAATCAAGTTCAAGCTTAGCTCATAACATGCATCAATTGATCAAAAGGAGCCTAAGCCAAAAGCACATCATGTATATCCATAACATCCCCAACAAGAGCACAGTGTCAATCTAGCTACTATAAGAATGAAGCTCAGGATACAATATGATACATGATAATATGATATGCAAGTATGATATAAAAACAAAAAAACAAAGGCTAAACTACAAAGAAAAGCAAAACTAGAATACATCAACCAAAGTTCCCCTCCTCTAAAAAGGAAAACAAACTCCATCTCCCCTCGTAAGCGAGCAAATTGGGCTTGGTCAAGTGGTTTGGTGAAGATATCTGCAAGCTGGTTTTGGGTATCAATGTGGTGCAGATCAATATCACCTTTTTCATAGTGGTCACGTAAAAAGTGAAAGCAAACTTCTATGTGCTTTGTCTTTGAGTGGAGGACTAGGTTTTTGGCTATGCTTATAGCATTGCTGCTATCACAAAACAAAGGTGTCGGGTACCAGCAAAACGGGGTACCCCATTCTCACTGCAAAAACTATCCACCAAGGTGGAATAGCGGCCCAAGGTCCACCACAGCCGGCCTAGGCCCTACTCCGCTCGGAACCAAAGCTAAAGGATAAGCGCCCGAGCCTCCCAGCGCTCCTCCGCTTCGTCCGACCTCAGTCCGTCTCGCCCGACCCCCGTGAAGTCATCCAGGCACCCGAGCCCTGTGACGTCATCGAGGCGCTCGACCCCTTTGCACGGCCACTGCTTCGCTCGACCCCCACTATAACACGCTGCCACGGGCCCCTACCCTTTCCTGTTAGGAAACAGGAGCTCGCCGCGTCGTGCAGGATCGCCTAGGAACTTGTAACACCTGATTCATGATCCGGTCAAGGCTTCCACGGATCTTTCTCACCCCCACAGCAGTAACAGGAAGAGGCTAGGCTACGCCGCGCCGTATCATGTCCGCCTCAACGGTACGGGAAGCAACGGCCGTCCAGGCCCCCTACCTTTCTGCCGGCGCAGCTTTAGGGCCACGAAACCCTCTTCATCATGACACCGTGTCAGGGTATGGCCTCACCGCGTCATCAACAGCCACAGCGCACCATCACCACCATGATGACTGTACAAAAGCACGAGCTAAGAGGAAAGCTAGGAATAGGGAACACCTTAGGTCATTCTCTTTCCATTTTTCGTACATCCGAACACTGTAACCCGACCCCTCCCTTTGCATGCTATAAAAGGGGAGGGAGGGACCCTCAACCAGAGGGCAGCACGGCAAGACAACACCATACTATGGCAATGTTCTAAACACACACACCCAAGCACTCAAACACACCCACACACAGAGACCTGGGAGCTATCCCTCTCTCGACCAGCTTGTATCCCTCTACTACAAGCACTTCGATAAAGCAACACGAACAGCAGTGAGCACTAGACGTAGGGACATTCAGCCCGAACCAGTATACATCTTGTGTCCGCCTTGCACATCATCGGAGGCTCCAACGTGCATCTTCATTCACTTGTCACCGTCTCTAGATGCCCCCCGTTCTAGAACACCAATAAAAGGCACTCGCCTAAACTCTAACCCAAAGTCTCTCAGAGTAGCTATCATCCAAAGCAACTGGGAATAACAAGTAGCAGCAGCAACATATTCAACATCTGTGGTGGATTGGACGACGCTAAACTGCTGTGAGAAGACCAAGACACAAGAGAAGATCCCAAAACTGTCAAGTCCCGGAAGTGAATTTTTTCTCAACACAACAACCAACATAATCTGCATCAGAATACCTGTAAAGAGAGAGAGGAGGAGGCCAAAAATCAAAGACCAAACTCGGGTGTGAAACGAAGGTACCTGAGGATCCGCTTGACGGCTTGACGATGAGACGTGCACGATGAAGACTGAAAGTGTGTGCACAAGCAGACCGCAAACTGGATGTCTGGGCTTATCGTCGTCAGGTACAGCAGGGATCCGATCATGCTTCAGGGTCCACAACTTCTTCTTCCTTGTCTTCGTCTAGGGCCGTCGTGGTCGACATGAGCGTCGAAAGAGGCTTGGCCTCACCCATATCAAATTTCTTGAGCACGTCCTTGGTGTATTTGCCTTGGTGTACAAACATCCCCTCGCGAGTTTGCTTGATTTGCAGCCCGAGGAAGAAAGTTAATTCGCCCATCATGCTCATCTCAAATTCCCTACTCATAGTATCTGAAAACTTGGCAACAAGAGCATGAGAAGAGCCACCAAAGATTATATCATCCACGTATATCTGAACCAAAAGGATGTCAGTGCCTTGCTTGAGGAGGAACAAAGTCTTATCTACGGAACCCATCATAAAACACTTATCAAGCAAGAAAGCTTTCAAACGCTCATACCAGGCTCTCAGGGCTTGTTTCAAACCATACAAGACTTTGTGGAGTTTAAAAACATGGTTAGAGAACTTAGGATTTTTAAAGCCATGGGGTTGCCTCACATAAACCTCTTCCTCTATGTACTCATTCAAAAAGGCACTCTTGACATCCATCTGATACAACTTGAATCCTTTCGAAGCTGCAAATGCTAAAAGGATCCTAATGGCTTCTAGACGGGCAACAAGAGCAAATGTTTCTTCATAGTCTATTCCCTCTTTTTGGTAAAAATTCTGAGCCACCAATCTCGTCTTGTTTCTCACTACCACCTCATCCTCACTCTGCTTGTTCTTGTAAGCCCACTTTGTACCTATACGGTGACACTCTAGTGGAGGTGGAACGAAAACCCACACTTGGTTCCGCTCAAAGTTCTCTAACTCCTCATGCATAGCATTGACCCACTCTAGTGCGTGTCCAATATCTCGAGGCTCAAAAGAAGCAACGAAAGTAGAGTGAGCGAAATGTGAGATCTGATGTGACATGGACCGCGTGACTCGCTGGTCAATGTCACCGATCATGGTCTGAGGTGGGTGGCGACGCTGAATGTGCTGAGGTGCTTCTCTCGAAGAAGTCGCCTCCCCCTCAACAGCAGCTGGGGCCTCCTCAAGTGCAACCGACATAGGCAGAGGAGGTGACTCGTGCGGACCCCAGGTAGTGAAAGAAGATGGATCGGGGCTGTGAGCCGAAGTAGTCATCGCAGACTCGACTAGAGCAGTCGAAGAGGTCGGCTTGGCATCTCCCCAATCAGCATCTTCCTCATTCTCCTCAACAAAGATGCTCTCACTGATCTCCTGATCTCCTGCACATTCAAAGACAGGAACCGAACAAGGCATGGTCTTATCAAAAGTAACCTCACAGGTCTCTACAACTCGGTTAGTTTCAAGGTTAAGTACACGATAAGCATGAGAATATGAAGCATAACCGAGAAAGATACCATCGGATGATCGAGACTCAAATTTGTCTAAAATACCTTGTTTCAGAATGAAACACTTGCATCCAAACACTCTAAAGTGGCTTACCTTGGGTGGTCGTCCGAATCGCAACTCATAAGAAGTTTTCTTCATGAAGGCTCGAAGGAAAATGCGATTTGAAACATGACACGAGATGTTGATTGTTTCGGCCCAATATCTCCTAGGAGTCCTATGCTCATCGAGCATCGTCTTGGCCATCTCAATAAGGGTCCAATTCTTGCGCTCAACAACACCATTTTGCTGAGGCACATAGGGAGAGAAAAACTGATGCTCGAGGCCCAAAGAAGTACAAAAGATTTCAAAATGAGTATTCTTGAATTCTGTGCCATTGTCACTATGAATTGCTCTTATGGCATTCTTAGGGAACTCATTTTGCAACTGAAGAATCAAATCCTGAGCATGTGAAAAAGCCTCATCCTTACCCTCCATGAAAAACACCCAAGAATAGCGAGAAAAATCATCCATGATCACTAGAACATACCACTTTCCTACCATCTGACCGAACCCGAGCTGGACCAACTGTGTCCATATGAAGTAGCTCGCCAGTTTCCTTGGTTATGACTTGGTTCACAAGTGAGTGAGAAGCGGTAACCATCTTCCCGTGACGACACGAGTAAATCCTTCTCAAATTTCAACTTAGGCAATCCTCGGATTAAGTCAAGTGAGCTCAACCTAGCTAGTATGTCAAAACTCAAGTGACCCAGTCTCCTATGCCACTTCCAAATCTTAGAGGAGGATCCGGCCACCAAACATCGAGAAGAGCCAAATGAGTGAGAAAAATTAGCTCAAAAGACACGGCCAAAAGGGATAATCTAGCACACAAGGTTTTCCTGGGAATCACGAACTCGAGACAAGCCGGTCTTAAAGCACACTTCAAAGCCATCTTGAAGGAGTTGCGAAACAGAAAGTGAATTGAAATGCAAATTCAAAACCAAAGCAACATCCTTCAAGGCAAAACTCTCGTTGACCCAAATGGTCCCACGAGAAAGCACCTTACCTTTACTATTGTCCTTGAAAGGTGATGTACTCCTTACATTGCACGGGGTCGAGGCTGGAGAACCATTTTGAACTTCCGGTCATGTGGCGCGAACAGCTAGAATCAATGAGCCACGTGTTCTCCAGGCCTCCGTCCTACATCAATAGAAAAACATGGGATGAGCAAATGACGCAACACTGGGGTTAGTAAACTGTGAAGGATACTAGTGTTGGCTCATTTGCCCTAGAAAAGTGTTAGGAAAAACACCAAACATGCCATGTCCCATTTGAGGAAAGCGGGCACCACGTGGGAAAACGTGGTCCACTAGAACTGTGGGATTGAAAGCCACTACCACGAGGTCCAAAGTCATATTGATCATGACTTGAACCATGCTAGGCACGACCACCACGGCCATCGCATGGTCTCACAACCTGAGGCCTAGTACCTTGAGGCATTGCACCTCTTAGCCTAGCATCGTGCCTCTAAACAAGCGGCACATGTACGCCATGGGATGGGCGGTACATGTTCCGGTTGTTCAACTCGTACTCTCATCGCTCATCTCCCTTCCTCCTAAAGCAAAACTCAACAAGGTGACCATCCCTATAGCAATAGTCACAGTGATACCTCACCTCTCTCTTGGGTGGTTATTGGCTCACTTTCTTGTGGGTATATGTCGCTTTTGGTGGCTTTTTGGTTTTAGGAAGGGGATCCTCAGAGATGTTCGATAGAGTGTCAAGTGGATTCCTGAGATGGTTCAATTTTGGGACCCAAACTTGTTTCTTAGGTGGAGCTCTTGGAGGTTCTTCAAACATTCTATCTTTCACAGTGGGTTCAGCAGGCTTAGGTGGATTGATCTTGATCAATTTGGGAGTAGTGGAAGGTTTCTCACTTGGGCTCAAACCACTGAACTCACCAACTTTGCCATAGATACGTTTACTCTTCCCACCTCAAGCAAAGCCTACTTCCGATGTCCCAGTTCCCCGCCTGAACTGGCTCATCATTATGCCCAACTGCGGCTCACTATAAGACACCCAATTCAAGGTGGACCAAAGGTATGTGTTGTCTTCCTCGGATCTCATCTTGTCCTGCCTGCAAGACTCAAACTCCAACACCAAGCTCTCACAACATGCAGACTCAACAACCGTACTGTCTGAACTAGCCTTCTCAAGAGCAAGGGTTTTGGCATTCTTCTCTACCAGCTCAGATTGCCAAGCTTGAATAGGACTTGCACGCACCCAACAAGCTAGATCTAGCCTTCAGCTCATCGTTCTCATCTAACAAGACAACATACTTAGATTGCAACTCAGAAAAGTTGGTCATATGAACAACACATTCATCACACTCAACCTCATTAGACACATGAACAACAAGCTTCTTAGCTTTCTCAAGCTCCTTCTCCACAACTTATAGCTTGTCCTTAAACTCTTTCCTCTCATGAGCAACACGTTTTAGCAGCTTATTTTGACTCATCAAAGTATCAGTCATGATATCAAGCTCGGCAATAAGTACATCGATGGTGGGGTTTTACCTCGGTAGAGTCGTCGTCATCGAGAAGCATGTCCTT
Organism: Saccharum hybrid cultivar R570; assembly: GCA_038087645.1. NCBI lineage: Eukaryota > Viridiplantae > Streptophyta > Magnoliopsida > Poales > Poaceae > Saccharum > Saccharum hybrid cultivar. The sequence goes on from JAQSUU010000423.1 coordinate 1,985,683, forward strand.
GTTGGGATTCACCCCTTCATCCACGGCTATGGTGCAGTAGCCTCCGTGGATGGACTTGGCAATGAAACAAAGCCCGGTCAACTTGTCCTCACGTCTCTTCTCAGACTCATCATCGCTCGAGGGAGAAGAAGAAGACCGGTCATCATCGGTGTCGTTGTCGAGGTTGTTGAGGGAGGCGAGGAAGGCACGCTCTTGGGCCTTGGCCTTCTTGAAGTACTTCTTCTTCAACGCCTCCTCGTCGAATCCTTCCTTTGACTTGTGTTTGGAGGTGTACTCGTGCTTGTCCTTGCGCTTGTTGGTGTCGTACTTGTCGGAGGAGTGCTTGTTCTTCTTGGGGCAGTGGGCGACGAAGTAGTCGGGATCTCCACAGCTGTAGCATCCTTCCTTCAGACCACCACCACGCCAACAATTCAAGCGGTTGTTGTGAAACCGCGAGAACCGGCTGATGATCAACGCTAGCTCGTCGTCCCCAAGGGCCTCTAATTGCTCCTCTGTGACAGACACCAAAGAAGACAAGGCAAACGACATCTGTGAGGGGTTAGCCAAAGAACTTGAGCCGTTACCTGAGACCAAAGCCATAGTCAGTGCAGAGGGATTCTTGAGCTTGGCTTGGGTCTGGTAGTCGATCTCGATGGACTTGAGCATACTGAAAAGCTCATCCACGGTGAGGGTCTCATACCCTAGAGACCCAATGATGGTGGTCACCTTCACATCCCAAACCTTTCGATCTAAGGCATATAAAAGCTTGAGTGCCCTCTCATGATCGTCATAAGGTAATTGTGCCTTATTTGCTCGCATCTTGTTGACAATGGTCTGAAAGCGAGAAAACATGGCATCGATGGACTCACCATCAAGCTGGGTGAAGTTCTCGTACTCCCTCTTGTACGTTTTGTAGAGTCTAGTTTTGACCTGTGCGGTCCCCTCGTGATAGCTCTGAAGTCTCACCCAGATCTCCCGAGCAGTAGTACAATCGTTGAAGTGAAAGACATGAGAAAAGAATTGCGCGAGCTCTGCTATTAGCATTGTGCTGATCTTTTTGATCTTGCGTGACACGAGCATGGGTTCAAGCACAACGTAGATAGCATCCTCGCAAACCTCCCAAACAAGCCCATCAATCCCCTAGAGATGCGTGGACATACGGATCTTCCAATAGGGGTAGTTTGTTCTATCGAAGAACGGTGGTCTACCGGAACCACGCTCCATGTCACCTTTGTGGAACATGGACCAATAAAGATGGAATGATCCTTAACCAGTTCTGATACTAATTGAAGGACCGAAAATGGCGACTAGAGTGGGGTAAATGGGAGCCTCAAATTTCTTTCGAAACTTTGGTCCTCGGCTCAACACATAACCCCAAAAACAAACTCACACCAAGGCCGTGAGATACACGTGCTAACCGGTAGCAAGATATCCCACACAAAGTCTTAGGCACACAGAAGAACCCTCGAGAAACGATGGAATCAAACACACGAAGCAATGGAGAAAAGCAACACTTTCTGTGCACTCCTGGACTGTCCGGACTGAGGCGGCGGACTATCCGTGACAGAGCTGCCGGATTGTCCGAGAAAAGGGTCGGACTATCTGCCGGCCAAAATCCCAAAAACACACTAAGTGGGAAATGTTCTGATCTGGGCTGAGAGAACAACGGCGGACTATCCGCGGGCTGCGCCGGACTGTCCGTCGGTCAGTCTCCAGAAAACAAACCGAGACAAACAGGTTCTGGACTCTGCTCAGCTGTGAACGGTGGACTGTCCGGCTTACAGCGGCGGACTGTCCATAGTTCAAAAACTCAGAAACACACCGAAGAGGAGTTCTGGACACCCTTTAGAGAACAATGGCAGACTGTTCGCGCTTCAGGACCGGACTGTCCGCGGGTCAAAAGACAGAAAACAAGCGGTGAAACAGCAACTTTGAACTCGCGAAAACCCAATTTGCGGACTGTCTGCGGGTAGAACAATGGATTGTCCGTGAGTCACGCAGAAGCAAGAACAGAGCGTCCCCAATAATCGCCACCTCCCTTCGATCCATGAATTTTTGGCCAAATCTTCACCAACTGCCACGAAACTTGGTGAGCATGGTTACAAGGCAGTAGGGGAGCTACCTCTAAGAGGTTATCACCCAATTTGAAGCCAATCAACGAGAAATCGAAGAGGAACGAAAAACACTAGTTCTTGAGACCTAGACCAAGAAATCGCCTGATCTACAAGCTCATGAGGAATTGGTTGATTTCCTTCGGTGGAAAGGCTCAACTCACATCATAGCTCAAATCAATGCAAAAAGAACTGATCAAAATGGTCTAGAAATGATGAATCAACTCAAGAACGAGAGGGGGAAGGAGAAGAACGCGAAGAACACATCAAGAACACAAAGAGTGATTCTTCCGCCTTATCCCGGAGGACACAAGGAGGATTCAGGACCTCCTGTCCCACTTGAAATCTTGGTTCTTACACAAATCATAAGGATTAGTGGACCTCTCTCTCACAAGCACCTAAGGGAAGGGGAAACCCTAATAAGGATGAAAGAAAATGCAAACAGAGGAGGTGAGGGAGATAGGGCTCCCTCATCCTATTTAACAGGGCTATTACATAATCTCAGTTTTGCCCCTAGATACAATTGAGTCAAACCACTTAGCCCAAGGGCGTTATGGTCCAACCCGGTATCATCTTTATCCGACGGCCACTGCGCCTCTTCATCAGTAGCTTCGCATCGACGCGAACTCTCTGATGCCGCCATGTACCGTCCGTTCCTCTTCAGAACCTCCGCTTGGGTTTTGAGGCCCAAATCCATAAACCCGCCACCGATGGTTTTGAAGTCCAAACCACCAAACCCGCTCGCAAGTAGCATACTCCATACGCGTCCTCCGTCGCTCGACACATGTCACCACCGTCCTCGACTGGCCGGCCGTCAGTCCTCTGAGCCCCGCTTGACTTGCACGTCCTCCGTCTTGACTCGGTCAACACGGTCACTCTCATGTAGACTTGCGCTTGTCGAAGTCCCAGATGTTAGCCACCGCGGCTTGTCACCCGGCCTCCGGGTCCCTCGGTCCAAGCCTCACGTCCGCCCTTCATCGCTCCTAGTCCATCGGCACAACACGTCTCTACTTGACCTTCACCTCGCCGTCGATCACTGTCTCTGAGCTCCACACCTGCACAACATAAGCTAAGAGACATGTTGCACACATAGTTTTTGCCATGGTAGGGTTAGTCACCACTCAACCTTCTTCATGGATCACGTTGACAATCACTCATCACAAAACAAATCACAAGGGCACATTTCAACCTTGTGTTCGCAGAAACACATGTTCAGAGTTACAGATTACATGATAACCCCCATGATACACAGATGTGCAATTGATAGTTGCATTCCTTGTAATAGAAATAGAAATGCATATAGTACTATGCATTTGTGGAACTGAGTATCCATAGTTACTTGTACCAGATAATGTTATGTCGTTCAAAGTAGGCTCTAGCTGGCATCCCCTGGGATGGCTGCTAAAAGGATGAAAATATAATAAATACAGTATGAAGGCATTTTTTCTTTATTTTTCTGGGCATGTGTCCTTTTGCTTAGTTTGCTTCCTTTTCTTCACAAATGTATAACAACATCCTCTGAATTGATTTAGATGGCATATTTTATGATGCAGATTTTGGTAGCCTAGAGGTTTATTAGTAAAAGTAGTTTTTGGTTAGCCATGACGCGCCTTTTTGCCGAACGGTAGATTAGGATGTCAACAGCACACTCAATGGACATTAGAAACCTGCACAACCATTTACAGATGTGCTAGTGTAAGGATACATAGTGAGCTTTACTCTGTAAACAAAATCAGGCAGTATAGTTGTGGAACTTCCTATTTTATGACCACTTGGTAAAAAGAAGGTGAAGTCTAGGAAAGAGAATCTCTGTCTAGAGAGCCTTCCGCCCTTACCCTTCTTAGTCTGCAAGGAGGCTGGATCAAAATCCAGGATTTCCATATGCTCATTAAAGCTAGTACTACAGTATTGGTGAACAGAGTATCTGATCAGTGTTTGGAAAAGCTAGTCCTGGTGAACACAGGAATCCTTTAGCCAAATGATAAGCCTGAGATAAGTGACTTCAGGAGCTTGGCACACATTCTATGCAGGATTCTAAGGATACGGAATAACATCTTCTAATGATCATGCATATCAGCATATGCATATCCCATGTTTATTGGCTATATGTTGGTTATCTGGCATATTCTGATTTAGAAAGGCTATGCACCTAATCTGTTTCGCTCCAACATTTGGGAGTGTTAAAGCTTTGTATCCCTGTATAGGTATTACTGCATCAGGCATAAAACAGCTCGGTGATGATCTCATTGATCAGGTGCTTTTCCATTTCAGTGATCGTCCCTAATTTCTCTTTGCTGATTGCCACGGTGTGCCATTACCTGAATACAAATAGCTTCGAGCAAGTCAGGTCCATTACAGCATTACCTGAATCAAGCTTCTTGGTCGAGCAACTCGGGTGCGACGATCCCAGAGGAGGGAGGGAGCAGCATTGACAGTAACCATCGCGGCATCGACGGCGCTGATGATGGCCACGACCTGCTCCGGGGCTGTCCCTCCACACGAAGATCTCAGGGCACGACGATCCTAGGGAGGGGAATGAAGTGGCGGCGGTGACCTCCGGGGCCTCAATAGCGGCCGTTTCGCCACTTGACCGCACCTAGCTCGCTGGGGCATATGTGTGACGCGGTGACTCGCAGGGAGCCCCGCAGGAGCCGGTGGCCAGGGCCCGTGGCCTGCCGCCCTCTCCCCTCAAGCGAACATGCCGACGCGCTGGATCATAGTTGGCATGTGAATCGGACGGCTAGGAAAATGCAGCGACGTGGCCCAATCTCTTGCTCGAGCTTGGCCCTGATTTCGTCTTATAGAGATTGCTTCTAGCCTTTGTGCACATGCCACACAATGCCACTGGCATGCAAGGTAACACAATAAAGTGAGCAAAGGTGATACAAGTGTAGGGAACATGGTGTTTGGAGAGACTTTTATGTCAAAAGCACTGCACTGAGGATAGTGACAAGCAATATGATCAGACTGCTGCTCATGTTTTCCGTACACCTGTTATGCCGCCCCCGGATATCAAGGAGTTATGTCTTGGTTGTTCATTGCATGGTTTGGATCTAACTAGATGGTCTGTCTCTGTAGAGAAATTATTAAATGGGGTCTGTTCATTTATTTGATAACATAGAGGCAGCTGTTACAGTTTTGTCTGGTGGGCGTGTCCTGATACCCTCTTCAACTTTATGCTTAAGATTTATGAAAATAGTAGTAATCTATCAGTAATTTTAACTATCATTCTCGTCTATTTGATCTTCATCAGCAGTTCTTTAATCAGATGGTATAAAAAAAAAAACTGTACTAGCATAGACTATACAACGTTAGCAAAGTGTTTCATCGTACTACTACTATTATTGGCTTGGCGGAAGGCTTTAGACTGGCTGATCTCAATAGCATGATGAATTACCTATATTGATCATGTTCCGTGATCAATTCCTGGTGCGCTAGGTGTCATGAACAGATCGTGCTTGATGGTAGTAGTGATGCCGACTGAAAGCAGCTTCACCGTGCGATGCAGACATTGAGCATCACGACAATTTTTCTTTCTCATCAAGGTAGGCAGTCACTGCAGTAGCATTCCAGACCCTCCCACTTTAGCAGCAGCATGCATATCGTACCGTCCTTGATATCTTGTCATCGAATTCTGGTGTGTTATGTGTTTGATAGCCCTTGATAGAATTCGATACCTCTGATAACTTCAGGATTAAGATAACTTCTGTCCACAAAGCAGTCACATGGACCTCTGCTCCATTGCTGTGAGAACATCGCAGACAACAGGTTTACCAGCACAGCACCAGATAGATCCTCTTGAAAATGAAATACAAGAGCTGATTCTTGCATTAATTATTTGATTCACTGACGATCGCTTTACCTGACCCGGAAAGGGACTCAAACCATTGGAAGATGGGGCACTCCAATCTCACCGGGTGACTGGGGAACATGTTGCCCTCTAAGTGTGCCACAGATGGACGGACCGGGATCACTGACGCATGAACATGACGCAGCGGTCTATTTCTTTGCAGAATGCGGGGTCCTTGCTCCGAAAGCGACGGACATGTACTCTTTGGACCTCCAACGGCTGCAAAACCTTGTGCACTCATCAGGTGACACCTCCATCTGCCGGTGTAGTTGCAGTACCACAGCAATAATTCAGCGTACATCGTGTCCATGGGGGCATCTTTGGAATCTGAAAGTAGCCAGAAGGATCCAGCAGCAGTGTTAGGATACATAATTGACCAGTCTGTCCTTACATCGATCCATAACTGACGGATTCTTGTGCCTTCAATTGCTTGTTTCTTCAGAGTTCAGAAATAAAACTGGAGCTGCTGCCGGTTGCTTTCCTGAGGATGGACCAAATTAAGTGTCTGGATCTCACTGTTGAGCACTAAAATGCCTAGTCAGGACACAGTATTTGGTGGATGAAGAAAGCCAGTTATCACGTGATGGTGCTTTAATCTACTTCCAGTCATTAGCGAGCTTCACGGTTAAGCAGGGTTAAAGGATAATTCGTCCTTTTGTTGATGTGGTGGCATTGCAAGGTTTACCAGGTCAGGTGATAGTCGATACTATACCAAGTGAATAATAAAATTTATCTGCCCTATGTTTTTGGATTGTGTCAATCTTTGGTGGTGGAATGATGTTATGTAATGTACTTTTGCTCTTATCAGATTGATTTTATAGTCATGTGCACTGCTGAGATATTTTGATGGAGGTAAAGCATGAAAGGAACACTAGTGGCAGATCTTGTAACTGTTACGTCTCATCCTTTCTTAGGATCTGTTGACGTCGCTGCTGCTGGCAAATTCTTCTTTGGCTTTTCATCTGTCTCATATTCTGTTGACTTTAATTTACAGAGAGATAACTGCTGCTTATACCACTTATAGTTATTTATTTGGACACCGTTAGCAGAGCTATTTTCAATCTTATCATATCCTGTTGTGTCATGCTGTAGATGTTGATATTTGTTTTGGACTTTAACCTTCAATCCTGCTGCTATAGCATTCACGCATTCCACGTCCATCCTGTCTCGCATTACAGGGAAGGTACGGTACTGATCTGAGACCTGATGTTGGCTTCGATCTGAATCTTGTGGTTGCCCACAAAATAAACCTAACTCGTCTGATGGTTTACATCATGAGTGATGGTAGTTGTTTCCTTTCTGCATGTCCCGACAGTTTCTGTGGTACCATGTTTAGGCAACTAATCCATCTACTATTTGGTCAAAATCAAAGTTCTAATCCAACTACTATTTGGTCAAAATCAAAGTGACGAATTATGTGGGCAGGAAGAGTTTCATATTCTATGTGAAATTCCGGTCTGGTCTTATGTTTATGATCACAACATATTATGTACGTGGGCAGTTCCTAATCCACTAGTGCCAGTATTCTTGGAAAGCAGAGATTGAAGTCATCAAAGCAAATCAGTACCCCAAGTCCCTAACCTTCAAAATTTTCCCATAACATACACATGCCAACGTGGGACATATATGAACCTCTATGAATTGCTGATGTAGCGCTTACTTGTGCCATATCAGAGTGGCAGTGAGATATATTGTGTAATCGTGTGTGGTTATTGTTATTCCTATGGGTCACTGGTGAAAAGATAAAAGCACGATGGACGTAAAGAGATCGTGCACCGGAAGAAGGGGTAAAGAGACACTAGTCTTGAATTAATCTGCCTACCTAACCCTAGTTCTTTTTATTACATCTTTGTCTAGCTTAATTAGAATCAACAGCAAGCTTTGTTAATTCTACCTTGTCACTAGTATTTTCATTCTTCTTCGAGGGAGAAAACCTCTCCATAAGCACCTTTCACTTCTCTATAGTTATAGGTTAGTCCTAAAGTTCAAAACAAAAGGGTTATACGACTGTTGAAGCCTTGCAAAAAACCAATTGGATTGTCTTTTTAATTTAGCAATATGACTCAGTTTGATTTTGCACACCTTGGTGTGCTGTATTTCAGAAGTCGGAAGGTTATGTAAAGAGCAAAATGCACCACAGTGCCATTAACTTTTGCCTCTATGTCATCTAGGTCCACTATCTTTCAAAGAGCAGTTCTGGATCCCTAATCTTTTTATGTAGTGCACTGTGGATCCATACCGGTTGAGAACAGGTTTACATTTGACGTGGCATGTCTATGGTGGTAGCCGACCTCACCTGTTTGCCACGTGCACGCCGGGGTGGGTGTAAATTTTGCAATTCCCCTTGGCTGTGTCTCTCCCTTTCATTCCCCTCCACACCAAAATCTCGAGCCCGTCGTTCGAAGGAAAGGAGGTGATCAGAGGAACGAGGCGGCGGCCGGCGGCCTGCAGCCTGCGAGGATCGACGGTGACGCGCGAGCTCATGGTGGAGAAGACAGGTGCGGGGCGGCACTGGACAATGCATTTATCGGTACAATACATTTCTTTGTGCCGCTGCGGCTTAATGCGGCAGCGGCTTAAAGCCGTAGCGAACAAGTCAAATAATCTTCCTTACAAATTTCTCGGTTGCAAGAGGCCTACTGGCTTTAAAAGAGAGAGAGGTGCGCCTAGCTTTTAAGGCTAGCCTAGTTAAATAAGCTAATCCTCTTTTTTTCTTTTCAAACCTATAAAATTCGTGTTCTCATCCATCCATGGTTGTCACTTTCGCCAATTTGGTCTTCTCCCGCTGCTTATCGAAATCGATGTTGCCGGCCGATCACACGACACACGAGATCTCACCAAGTCACCCTTCTCGTTTCTTTATTTATGCCACCTCCATTTTTAAGCTCCTAACGTGTTTTAAGGGATGTTTGTGGATCAGCCCAACTGTCAGCTAGGCACCCCACCTAACAACTAGCATTTCATTAGAATTTAACTAATACTATTAACCATTCCCCAAAAAAACTAATATTGTTAACCTCTCGAAAAATGTAATTCTATATCTGGTCTAAGTCAAACAACTTTAAGTGTAACTAAATTTATAAAGAGTTATTATCTCAAATAGGTATACTATGATAAATATATGTCATGGTGAATCTAATGATACTTAGGTCACGTCGGATCCACTAGAAGCTAATGACTAGCTGACTAATAGTTAATAGTTAATATTAAGTAGCTAACATTATTAGCTGGGTGTTGTTTGGATCCCGAGCTGCAAGGTTGATAAAAAGATTGTTTTGTCTATAGTGCCTTTCACCTTTTAGAAACATTGATAGAGGTATGTGGGAGGGTAAAACTGTCTTTTCATAGTCTTAGCTGCTAGTAGCTGAATTGGAATAGCCAATGAGATTGTTGTTAGCTAGATGGCCAAACTAACAATTAGCTGGTCTATTAATTGATTGGGACCACCCACAAATTTTAGAAGAAGTCCGTTTTGCTCATCAAATTATTATCTAAGTTCCATTTCGGCCATCAAATTCCCAAACTAGATAGCTTTGGCCATTGAATTATTAAAAACGAACAACTTTGACCATAAGGTTGATTTCAATGGTGGTTTTTCCTATACATGTTTTCTAAAGTAATAAAAAATTGATTGAACCTCTAAAAATTCATAACCAATTCATCTTAAATCACAAAATATGAACTTAATAGTAGAATTTAATTAACCGATAGGATCTAATGGATTGTGAGTACATGGAAGATTTAAAAAGTACTGCCAATCTCACATATGCCATGCTCCACTATGTATAGATCCTATTTAGACATTACATTGCTATTACTTTACATTATTCTGATTGCTAGATTACATATAATAAGTTTCAAATAAGGCAGGGGCTCCAACATCATGCAATCAACATAAAGTAAATAAAGTGCAAAACGGTACTTTAAATCTAAAGGTCATGACTATGAGCAATAAAACACTAACAACAACAATAAGTATGACTAGAGAACTCTAAATAGAGCACCAATATAGATAGATTGTATTTTAAAAAGAAACATTGGTACTCGTTTTGTAATTTTTTGATATGAAATGAATAACTTATGAACTTTTAGATATTTAACCATATTTTTATTGTTTTTAGAAAAATACATATAGAGGAAAAACCACATTTGAAACTAGTTGAGGACCAAAATTGTCCGGTTTTTATGGTTCAATAGCCAAAGACATGCGTTTTGGAGTGTGAGTATCCAAATTGGACTCGGTGATAATCCAGTGGCTAAAAGTACACTTTTTCTGTTAATTTTTAGCCTCTAATTATTAGCTAGGTGGATTCAGACATGACCTTAAATATTAGTGTTTTTCTATAAAATATTACTCAAACCAAACATTCTAAGCACTCTATGTAGAGAATTGCATTCTTTTCACGATAGAGGGAGTAGCAGCTAATATTTTGACAAAGGCCATTTTTCCCCTTTGATCCATTTCTATCCACGTGCTCTTTCAATTCAATACCCGCTAAAAGGGCATTATAGAAAAACCAGCAATACATCCACCTTTTAGATACTGAATCCAAACACCATACCTAGCTAATAGATAGCTAACTAATATTATGTAGCTAATAATTAGCTATCTAATTACTAAAGAACTATTAGTTGACTAACTATTAGTACCTAGTGGATCTAAATAGGTGCTTAGTATTTAGAAGTTCACTATACCGTCGCTAGCATAATTTTCGACCAATAATTTTTTATTAATAAATAGTTTTGTGATGCAAAATTGATGTTATTAGATCCCTATTAAAATTTATGATTATGTTTTGTATCACATAACTGGCATATTAATTGGTGGCTCAAGTATATCCTAGGATTCAACATTCGTCTGGAAACAACTTGGTTAATTGTTACCGGGCGATTTTGGTGTATTCATAGACCGTGGATAGGTGACCAGGCTATTACTATCAAGACCTCAATACCAATAAACACATTTGTCATGACCTGGGAAACGACTCTATTAATAATTATTTTTACTGCAATTGCGTTTTCTATGTGATATGTAGTAGTATAAGTTGATTGGGTGGATAAATCTAAGTCCTTGCAACTTGATCCACCACCTTAGAAATTTAGGTTGTGTTTGGATATAGGGATATAGGGAGTGGGATAGGAAAAAGAAAATGAATGAACGGCTAGGATTAAATGAGACGTAAAGAATGGATGGCTAGGATACAATATTATCCTTTGGAGGAATGGGGTATCCCTATCACGGTCCCTATCCCAGTGCCATCCAAATGGCACCTTAGGATTAACTTCCCCAACCCCTCTCCTCCCGAAGTTGACATGCACAAACTTCAATGGATGGCACAACGAGTTGCTTGTGGATATGATGGATACATGTGAAAGATACTCGTACTATGAAAAACATCTAGTTTGGTCTACCTCCATTTTGAAATAAATTTGTCACTTCAACAATTACATTTAAGTAACATATGTGAAAATAATTACAGATATGCAGTGCATATTGACGTACTTTTGATGGAAATAAAATATGAAAAAGGTTCAATATTTTTTAAACTTCAATATTTTATATAATTATTTGAAAAAGGTTCTAGGTCAATATAAAACTGGATGTGTCAATATCAAATTTTGAGCAATAGTACGAGAGCAGAAGTCCGGATACACTTGGGAGTGACATCTCATCACAATCCTAACTCGTATAAGACGTTTATCAGCACTTACTCGAAGGCCATATCCTTTTCCACCCAGAACCTTGTGTTTAACGCTCAACTTTGTTGTGTATTGTGCACTGTGAAAGGGTATTTGGCTTGATATGATCGGAAGGAGTGAAAGAACATGCACGCAGAGAGTTGCAGACCCATTGGATTGAGAGTAGCTCGACAGCGTTCTGTCCAAGACAAGTTTGTTGTGTTCTGGGATAACACTTTACCTGATATATCTTGCAATTATCACTATTATTTATCTTGACACTTTGCATGGCCCTACAACACTTCATGGTTTTATATCAACTGTTTGAGAACTTACAAAGATCTCTAGACAAGGGCAAAGCTACATAGAAATTAGGGGGTGCAAATACACCCCCTTCCTAAAAAATGTAAAAACCACTACTACGGTAGTTTAACCGAGGTGGACGTTTTGGATTAACTGAGGCAGGCAACGTAACCGCCTCGAACAAAAGGTCATGATTAGTACACGAACTACCGAGGCGGTTGTCTGCCCGCCTCAGTTAATCAAATAAAAAAACAAAAAAGGAGGAAAAATCCTTGGACAAGCCTGTCGAGCCCATCCAAGGGCCCGCCGAGCCATCCAGGCGCCGCCGCAGCTGGATCAGCACGCCGCCACAACCGCCGCCGGATCCGGGCACCCGCTGGCTGGATCCGGTCACCTGCTCGCCGGGGCCGATGCCGAGACTGCTGCTCCTCGATGTCGATCAGATCCAGGGCGCACCTGGACGCGCTGCCGCTGATGGATCTCTTGCACGGGCTGCCGGATCCACCACCAGGGAAGGATCTGGGCCTCGTGCCGCCACCCTTGCATGCCCAATCTGCCGCCCCGCACACACCGCCACCGGATCCGCGGAGGGGAGGGAGAAGAGGGAGCCTTCGGATCTGCACCGCCGCTGCTCTGCTCATCGGAGGGAGAGGGAGGCTGCGCCGCCAAAGGGAGAGGGAGGCACGCCAGTGGTCCTCCTCGCCTCCACACCGGAGAGGGAACCGCATGCGCAGCCGTCGGAGTATGGAGGGAGAGGGGCTCAGGAGGAAGAGTGTGAGGGAGAGAGAGTGGAGGGAGGGAGGGAGGGAGAGAGTGGAGGGGCGTCGTCGGGCTCTCCCTCCTAAGGGGCGCGAGGTCAAGCTCTCCCTCTGCGAGGGGCGTGCCGCTCGGCCTCGACTGCGGGATGGGCAGACAGAAGTGAGAAGTGGAAAACCCTAACCCCTGCGAATATATATTGGTGATGGTAGTGGGCTGGTGTGGGCTAGTGGGCTGGGCCTGACTTACCAAGGCGGTTGAGTTAGAATGCCCGCCTCGGTTAATGATTTACCAAGGTGGGCCTTTTAGGTTATTAACCGAAGCGGTTGCTGGGCTAGCTGTCTGACCACCCAATAACGGAGGCGGGCAACCGGCCCGCCCGCCTCCGAGGCCATTTGGCAAACGCCTTGGAAAAGATTTATTGTAGTAGTGAACAATGATTATATCTAAGTTTTCACCATGTATTTATGTGTCTGTGGGGTAAGTGTAGTCCCTCTAATTTACTATAGTTTCGCCACTGTGTTAACGCAGCGAGATAGAAATAAATGTCAACGTAGGATTTGATTTGCTCATGCCTCATGGTATTGGGTCAACCCACCTCCGCTAATCACCCAAACTATTACTTCGTTATCACTGAAATTTTGTATTTGTGTCAAGTTAATGACTTTAGATTTAAAAAAAACGATATCAAGACTTTAGACTTTCTTCTGAATCCTTTGCTACGCAAATAGCAGTACCAGTCACCTTATGGAAAGCCAATAATAGCCAGAACTCAGCAGTAGGTTGTAGCTCTAAAAGAAAAAACGCAGTACGCGAAGCAGTTTCACCCGCCCTTTCTTCTCATACGCATTTAAGAAAAGCAATGTGCTGACTGCTGAGGAACCGAACTGTTTGTTCTAGTCTAGGGGCGTCTGACTGATGGATACTCTGATCCATCTGCCTGCTGCTGCCCTGCACCAGCTGGCATGGTGTCCAATGATTCCCAATCATAGTCGACGCAGCAAGTTGTGTGCTTTATGAGACGTCGATAAAGATGAACGACACTCCATTAGATCTACACAAGTAGTTGGTAGCAAGTAAAAGCAGCAGCATGTTGTTACCTTCCTCCATTGACATAGGCCCAATTTAGTTCCCAGAAAATTTTGCAAAATTTTTCAGATTTCCCGTCACATCGAATCTTTGAATACATGCATGAAGCATTAAATATAGATAAAAAATAAAATTAATTACACAGTTTAGACGAAATGGACGAGATGAATCTTTTAAGCCTAATTAGACCATGATTGGACAATATTTACCAAATAACAACGAAAAGAGCTACAGTGCTGTTTTGCAAAAAAAAATTGTATCTAAACGCAGCCATAGTCCTCTGTTTGAGTCGATAGATGAGAAAAGAGCCAGTTGGAGCTAAAGCCCACTGCATTACAAAAGTTGCTCTGGTCGTCACCAAACTGAGTGCAAACAGACACTGGATTCTTGGATTATGTGTGCTGAAAAAGGGATGAATCCTCGGATAAACATCAAACTATGGATGCTTGGACTGTGTGTGCTGGATTAGGGGGGTGTTTAGATCCAAAATATTTGGAATTTTGATACTGTAGCATTTTCGTTTGTATTTGGCAATTAGTGTCCAATCATGGACTAATTAGGTTCAAAAGATTCGTCTCGTGATTTACAACCAAACTATATAATTAGTTATTTTTTTTACCTACATTAAATGCTCTATGCATACGTCTAAAGATTGATGTGATGGAGAGAGAGCGTAAAAATTTTGAAGGGAATTCTAAAGCTTGACTCATCACTCGGCTTGCCAAACAGCGGATGTTGTTTGCATTGGTTTTGACCTAGGCACCTACTCCTACATGGCAGTAGATAGTCATCTTAATTCTTTGTTTTTTCCAACCGTATGTTGATGGGTTTTTTTTCTGTGTTTTAAATTTCTTCCTAGGCCCTACAACTGATAGAAGTCGATTACCATTGTTTATCTACTACTACTATAGATTTGCTCAAGTGTCAAGTCCCAACAGTCTTGAAGCAGTTGCAAGGTCTTGCATGCATTATATATTTGTTCAGCCGGCCAACAGCCTTGAACCAGTAGTAACTGGTGAAATAATTTGGCGCCAAAGAGGACAACCTTATCCGCAGGAAATCCTCAGCTGTCGTTGTTCCCTGGACACGTCGCTGTCCACTAATTCCTCCAATAGGAGTAGAAAATACAAGTCCATGCAGATTTATCTACCAAACCTTTTTTTTTAACTTTGTCTAGCAGCACTTAAAATTTCGTATAGATTGGCAAAATAATGTTTGTATGATTAGGTTTATTACGAAAAATACTTTCACACAATACTTTTCTTTTTCTACAAGACCCAGTATAGATACAGACGCTCATATACACGAGGACACCCCTATGAACGTACGCATACACACCCTATCCTTGTGAGCACTTCCGGAGGACTAAGTTAGATTGACAAATCACGAAATTGAAGAAGTCACCATATACGCTTTCCTGTCGCCTGACATGTCGTCTACCACTAAAAGAATAGCGTTGTTAAATTCTGAAATAAATCTAGAAAAGTACGAGCACCTATATCAAGTCGAGTACTTAGAACCCAGGTTGTCAAGATCGACCATTAGAAACCCATGAACCTTTCTATTTAAGATAATATATTTTATAGATTGTTATTGTCATACTAGAGATTGTGCCAATGCCCTAGTGGACTTGTATATTTCTTATATGTGACGAGAAGTAGGAAATTGCTGGCAACAGGCACATGTTAATAAAATAGATGTTCATGGTAGGAGATATTTATGTTTGCCAAGCTGGCACGCAGCAGTAGCGATCCTATCCTTGTACAACTGTGAAGTATTGCTGGTTGCACGATCTTGGTTGGAGGAGAGCATAGGACCGGATATGCATGCTTTGCCTCCAGGCAAGCTGGTCAAAAAAGGAAGCTTGCTGAGCAAGTACAGTATGTGGGGTGTAGCACTGGATGTGCTTTTAGGATTACTTACTTAACTATTTGCTCATGTTCTTTGACCCTACCATGACAGTGATGCCATCAACGATCTGTTCTCAGTTATCCGATCGATACCCTGATGTGAACTCAACGTCAGTTTTCACTGTATCGATCAGATCTCTAGTGTATTTTCGTGTCTATATATGAATGAACTCAGCTGTGTGTAGGAATTCAATGGTGGTAAGGATCCTACTTAGGCCCGTTCGGTTGTAATAGAATGATTCCTAGCCTTATAAACCTTTCACAAATTTGTACTGGTACGGAAGATATCCGGGCCCGGAACGGCCGGTTCCGAGAGAGCTGAACGGGGCCTTAAGCGTGGAGGAGAGGGAGATTGCAAGCTTCGTTCATTGCTTGTACGTCGATTTCGCTAGCTTATTTTCAGAACAAAAACATATGAAAACGTTAATCTAGCTAGCTGTGGCCGACAAACGAATGCTGAAGTCGTTTTGTTGATCATACTAGTAGGTTGATCGCCGAAATGGTCAGCGTCATGGTGTTTTCGTGAATCCCTTTCGAGATTGTCGCCGTCGCGGACAATACGCGCATCACGCGCGATCGATGCGCAAGCCTGCTGACTTTTTCTTGACGACGGTGAGCAGAGCACGGGTACAGTTGGTGCCTCGTTTTTCCACCCTTCTTGTCGAATCCTGATGACGATGGACCAAAGATTTCGGAAGCCTCTAGACAAAGCCAGTTTCTGTTTTTGCCTCGCTCAACTAGATAGAGTTAAAAATTAGCATTGCTCGACAAGCCAGCTTGACTCAACAAGGTTTTCCTTGCCCGCATGGGCGAGCCAAATCCACTCTCCCAAGCTGGCAAGATTTGATTGCTCTGTTCGGTAGTTTGGCCAAAGCAGTGGAATGGGAAGAGAGGATATGGCAAGACAGAAACCAAACAGAGATAGCTTTGCGTCCTTCGCCTATTCTTCCCTGGCAAGGAGAGCGCAACAAGGCCAGGAGAGCTCGGTAAATGATCCAAGCGTACTCAAAGTTTTCTGGAGCCTAGAGCCTAAGGTCCTGGTTGAATCATTTGGATTATGAGAACGGCAGCACTAGCGTCTAAACGTCCGGATGGACACCCCACGTTCAGACGCCCACGCCTTCTGCATGCACAGGCGGAGCCCACCCGTGCCGCTCCCACACGCTTCCCGCACCCCCTCCATGCCTGCTGTGCCGCTCGCCTACATGCACAGCACCCTAGCAGCTGCAGCAGGTAGCTCACATAGCAACATGCATAATATACCCGATCTATTTTTGAAATATCCAGATGAAACGCCTGCAACATACGTATAAAATAGCTGAAACATTCAAAATATGCGTCTGAAACACTTGCAAAAACACATGAAAAACAATTACAAACATATACAACATCTAGATAAAACATTTGCAGCATATGTGTGAAACATATGCAACATCCAGATGAACACACTTGCAATATACGTCAGAACAAACAGATGAAACATTATGAACAGATACTTGCAACATACGTATACAACCATTGCAACATATGTAACATCCCGATCTACTTTTGTAACATCCCCATAAAACACTTGAAACGTACCTACGAAACATCTGAAACACTTGAAATAAGAGCTTGCAACATGGGGAAGGCTGGGGCTGAGCGATTCCAGCCGTCGGGGTCGGAGCTAGTGGCGCGCGAGTACCACCACTACCACCATCGCTATCAGCACCGGGCTTGGCTCGCCCGGGCGGGCGGCGCGCGCAACGGGCGGGAGCGAGTGGCGCGGAATGGGCAAGCGCGACGGGCGGCAGCAGCGAGGCGGAGTGGGCGCGCGGCGTCCGGACGGGAAGGCTGCCGCGTTGGAGAAGGCCAGCGGTGGGGGGCGACGCGGTGGATGTGCCCACGGCGGTCACATGCATGCGGCAAAGTGGAAAGAAAATGTCATGTGTTTTTTATTTTTTTGGAGAAACCACGTCGTACTAAAGGTGGAGCAGAGGAGCCCTATTGGGCCCGATCGTTGTGCAAGCCTAGGAACAAGCCGTCCGGATGGAACACATCTGGACGGAGGCCCATATGCCAACATTATTGTTATGAGAATTCGGATAGGCAAAATCCCAGCATCATAGTATCTGGACCAAATAGTGTAGATTTTAGATGAATTTTAACTCATAGATTTTTGGAATTCCAAAATCTAATAAAACTGTTGTGATCTTTTTTTATCAGATTCTTAGAATCTGACGGGATTCTAAAGGCACCTAACTAAAATTCAGGACCCCTTGATATAATAAATGCTTATTATCGCAACATGTAATGAGTAATGTAAGTATATATGTAATTAAGTATAGAGTGCTTATCCATGGTCTTTAGGCCAATAGATAATGATTTATTAGGCAATTTACAAAAATCTTAATTTAATCAACTTATGTACGGTTGTGAGATTTGTTCCCTAATAGTAATGACATAATTTTGTTGAAGGAAAATAATTCATTGAAGTAATAAGAAGTCCCTAGAAGGGGAGACCTCAATTAGTCTCATGTTATTCGTATGGATCTCTTAATTGTTAATCTGAGGGTTGCCCAAATACGCATTTAAAGTATATATAGTGTATCTTTTTTTTTTCTTGAACAACTACTGGCAAGAGCTATTCTGGACATGTATTGATAAAGAAGAAGGTTACAACCATACAACACCATAAACCCACACAATGACAACAACCAAAGAAACCAAAGCACCGAGGTTGAAGGATCACCATTTACGTACGATGTTAGATATGTGTTGAATATATATACAGTATGGTTACGCTACGACTTGAATTGTATTAAGGGCTACGATAGAGTTGCAGTCGAACTTTGTATCCTAGGAGGGCCATAAATATGAGGCAACCCCTGCTATAACCGAGAGATGACTTGGCGACTAGTTTGTGCAGTGGCAAGGCCACGGGAGCGCCTGAATGCCGGTGTAGCTGCTATATATGGGCAGGAGCACCCGTAGTCATGCCCCGAGGATGTAGTCATATTGCCGAAACTTGTTAGAAAACATCATGCCTCAGTGTCGTTCTCTCCCTTGCGTATTTCTTCTATGGTGTTCCACGTTCTTCAGTTAGTAGATCCGTTTGGGTCCGGATCTAATCCCACATGTCCCAATCCAACCCCAAAAACAAGAGGCCCCTCCATTGCCACACCAAACTAGTCCATCAAGCCATGGTAAACTGCCAAAGCTTTTGTTGTAGTGACAATAGTGTAGCACCAGGGTTCAGCCTTCTCCTTGCCGAGTTGCATCGCCTGCATCATGTTCAATTGGAAAGTCTAGCAAAGGCGCTTCCATCTCCTAGTTCAGGATCTGAGCAAACAAAGAAGAATCCAGCACAATCAGAGCCATAAGATCCCACCCAGAGCCTGGAAGAGTAGGAGGCACCCACCGAAGGAGTCTTCCCTCCATTGATTCAATGACAAAATAGCTCCTTTTAGAGGGCCTTTGACAACCCTCTGGAATGTGGCTCGCTCCTAGTTTTTTTATTAAAATCTTATCACCTTGCTCATAACCTTGTGTAATAACCCTGCTAGTTTTGGTTTTAATTTTTTTGGAATTTAACTTATATGTAGTACTTTATAAGGTTTACAACCTTGTGATTTTAGCTAGTAAAGCTTAGTACAAACGAGACTCAATGTCCATTCGCTGCTTGTGGATACAATATAAGTCCTCCTTTTGGAACAAAGGATTTTCATAGGAAAAACATAGGATTCTCCATCCTATAGGATTTGTTACTGTAGCACCCTTTGGAACACAGGATTGTGCCATAGGCAAAATACAGAAAAGTTTCCTTTGGGTGTTGTTTCACAAGAATTTTGTAGGATTCAAAACATCCACTCCAAGCTCAAGTTTTTCATTCATGTGTTTTTTCCTATGTACCATCCAAACATCAACTCCTATGATTTTCCTTTGTTTTATGATCCTCTATTTTGCATATGCAATCCTATCCTATTCCTTTATTTTTTATATTCCTATGTTTATCCAATCTTGCATTCCAAAGGAGCCTTAAACATCAATAGTGACTACTAATTAAATGACAAAGCCACAATAATTATACTATGTGCCTGAAGTTCATGATTCACATTCACAAGAGACAGGAACAAGGAGCCGCAACCATATAATTTTCACAAATGCCCGCAGTACGTACATGTCTATGAAAGGGGAGCTACAGGCCTACGACGTACAGTAGATGCACGCTGCCTACCACTCCAAATCCATCACCCTTCAGGGTTCGGGTGATAGCTCGAGTGGCTTGGCTCCGGGTGGAGGACCAGCCAGTCCTGGGCTGAGCGGTGCTCGTCTCAGGATTTTCATGGGGTTTTCCCCATTTTCAAGAGTTGACTCTCTCGTGTGGTGCTACGTAGGGATAGCGACGCGCCCGTCGCCTATGGAGCCTCGTTGGTTTCGGTGATCTCTAAAAGGACGCGATCTTCATATCTATGTGTAGTTGTAGGATCTGTTTGTGTAAATGGTGTGAGTGAGGTGTGTGGTGTTAGCGTGTGCATTATCATGAACAGATGCTACGTCTATACCTAGAGGAGAGGCGTCAAAAAAAAATCCATCACCCTTCGCCTTTGCATTCCCGTGGGGCAATGCAAGGCCGCTTTGCCTTTGGCCTCTTGGTCTTGGGAGCTGCATCTCCGTATATGTAGCAGTAGGCGTAGGCCCCTCATCACCGGCACCAAGTTCGTCTCCCTTGGCCTTCTACGTCTCTACCCATGCACCAAGGACATGGTCCCTAGCTCGTTGCAGGAAAGCAAGCAAAGCAAAGGTCGGTGACTCCATTGATTGCCTCGCATTTCAGGGGCCGTCTGAAGCCCATGCCGGCGGTCCACGGCCGTAGCTGCTTGCTGCATACAACCCCTCCTTTACTTCGCGCACGAGACCGCCATGACTTTCCTGGCTCTCGCGCGGTGCCTATCCAGTGCTGTACTGCTGTTGCAACGGATCAGGGACCGATACAAGTCCAACATGGAGGAGGGGCTCTGCTAAAAACCAGCAGGGTGTTGGTGTGGGTGTGCCTAGCAAATAGAGTGTCTCAATCAAAGGAGGAGTAAAGGTTAAGTGGTGCTTACTAATAAAGACTAGCTTGCTGTCTCTGGGAACCCAGCACTACGTCTAGATGTTTCCTCCTCTTCGTCTAGATGTTTCCTCCTCTTCGGATGCAACAGGTGGCTCAGATACACACAACCCCACCCCACAGCCCACACCTTCTACTCTAAGCATGCATGGGGGTGAGGGAGTGCAGCAAGCACAAGGAAAGACGCATCTAGGAGTTCCCTGAATAAAAAAGCAGCAAGAGGCTTACTCCTCCTTGGACCATGATGGTGCCACAACATCACATCCTTGTTTAGTTCCCTCCGGAATCTAAAATTTAGCACTATGTAAAAAAAATTCCCATCACATTAAAATGCCGACACATGCATAGATTACTAAATGTAGATGAAATCAAAAACTAATTGCGCAGTTTTATTGTACTTTGAGAGACAAACATTTTGAGCCTAATTAGTCAATGTTTGGACAACTATTACCAAATACAAACGAAATGCTACAGTGCATTACGGTGCCCAACAGTCAATTCGGCGGCGTCAAATTCAGGCAACTGAACAAGGGCCTTGTTTAGTTCCCCCAATTCTCCTCCAAATTCCACTATTAAAAAAAAATTCCTCGTCACATCAAAATATCGGCAAATGTATGGAGTACTAAATGTTAATGAAATCAAAAACTAATTGCACAGTTTTGTTGTACTTTGCGAGACGAATATTTTAAGTCTAATTAGTCAAAATTTGGATAATTTTTACCAAATACAAACAAAATGGTACAGGAATTCTGATACAGTGTTTTTCTCCTCTATTCTGTGAACTCAACGAGGCCAAGGCCACATTGCCTTTGCCTCGGATTTCCTTCTTGGGCACATTTCCTAACCAAATTTTGCTGACGAGCTGGTGCCTAGCTATATAAAGAATAGTATCTTCTCTTTCTACAGAATTATAAATGGTCGGTAACACTTTCCTTTGTCCTCACACACATGAGATACTACTCCTTTCTCAGTTCTAAATTATAAGTTGTTTTAATTTTTTTGGTACATCTATTTTACTATGTATCTATATATAGCAAAATAAATAAAAAAAAATCAAAACGACTCATAATTTAGAACGGATGGAGGACTTACCATGTATCACCAAAACTAGTACCTGCAAGAGCAAATTACCTTAACCAGGTTACACATTCACATTCAACCTAGCCTTCCACCGGTTCAACAAGATCATCATCTTGTGAACAGCTGTAGATCCACACTGTACCTGCACAAATAAAAGGTCAACTCGTCATGGTTATCTCCCAGTTTCTCTGATCCTCTCAAAACCTAAACTGCCCAAAGAGACAAACAATGGGACAGATTAATAACATGTGATCCCTGGTTTCTGCTTTTATTTGTCACCATTTACAGTTCCCCTGCCCCGACCATTTCAACACTTAAGCTGCAGGGCAAAATTAATGGTTCCATGGGGAAAAAACATCGATTTTGACTTGAGGTGGCAAATTTCGTTGTACTATTTTCGAGATTATGACATCAACTAAAGGTGTGTAGTAATGAAACAAAACGAGCGTGCGATCGACGACGACGCCCTACGGCGCCGTTTACCTCCTTGGAGGCGTCGATGTCTGGCTCTCCCCCTGTGATTGTAGTTTGTTGCTCCTCCCGGTGAAAACCTAGCTCTAGTCTTCTAGATTCGGTAGCGGCAGCGTCGACGACGTCATGACCCTCTTGGGGGCGCCACTGTGGCGGGATAGATACCAGCTCTCGCCGCGGCCTGATGCTCTCTGTGTTTGCTCTCCCCCATCTTGTTGTTGGTCCCTCTTGGTTAAGTTTTGGCCCTGGTTGTTGGTTGTTGCTGACGCTCGACGAGTGTCCTTCTTTGGCGCCTCTGCTCCGTCGGCGCTCTCCTTGGTGGTGTCAGAAGATCAAATGTCGGGTGGTGTTTCCACCGCTGCCGTCATTCCCCTCCAAGGGTTCCTCCCCGTGGATGGCGTTGGATGATGGTACGTGGGCCCGGATGTGTTGGAGGATGTCATCATCAATTCAAAGGAAGGTCGTCGTGTCCGATGATCCGGGGCTTGCGTGTTCGTCGCCACTCTTAGTCCCCATCCTGCTGCATGGAGTGGTCCTCAGATGGAGGGCAGCAGTGGATCGGCGTAGCTACGAGGAGTGGTGGAGGGCTTAATGGCCATGGTGAAAACGGCGAGTATGTTGTTCGGTGGAGGCGCAAATCAACGTTCTGCTAGCGTCTTTCGGCAAGGGTCCAGACTTATCCTTGAGTTTGTTTAAGTGTTGTTTTGCTAGTGTTGTTGGAGGTGGTGTTGTCGTCGTCATCGTCATTGTTGTGCTAAGTGTTGTAATTCTCCTCTCCCACTCTTGTACTTCTATGACCTTCAAGGGTCACTCATGTATTAGGTGCTTGGCACCCTCTATCCCCCGGCTTGTCCGGTATCAATGGAAAATTATTCAGGTGGGGCTCTCACCCCTTCGGTGATGTCTTAAAAAAAACGACACTTCATTGTGTGGTTCATTTAAATGTTGCATAATGTCACAAAATGAAACGCTTTCCTTCTTATAAACAAATAAATGTTGCATAATGTCACAAAATAAAACGCTTTCCTTCTTATAAAAAAACATAACGCTCCAGTAGAGTTTCACTCTTTTTTCCAACGCATGGAGATGAAATTAAACAGCGCCCTCTCAATAAAAGTTTAACTCAATTTCAAATGTGTTGTAAACTATGTGCACTACGTTCCATCTGCTCTTTCTCTCTCTCTCTAATTTCAATAACATATTATCATTTTTGCTAATGTATCACCTCGTTAAATGAGAATAAAACTCTCATTGGAAGTGGCCTCAAAGGGATTAACTCTTTTTAGATCTCCACCATTTGTTGATCCATCGCACCTCGTCCTGATCATACATAAGTGTCATAGGACAATCAACAATGATAATAACTGAGCAACCGCACCGAACACAATGTATACAATCATGCTAAATTTCACATGACACTGCACTAAACATCCAAAAAATCCGGTAGCCAACACAAGGCAGGCAATCAGGCCGGTGGGGAAGGAAGCTAAGATGTTGATTTGCCAAAGCCAAACACACCTTGCTCAGGGTGCTCATACAAGCTAGATCTGTGGTCCGCCAAGGCAAACAGGGACGATGGTACGGACTAGGCATCTGTAGTTGAATTCATTCAATTTGATCCATGATTTGTGCACTCGAGAGTCCGAGACGACCCAAGTACTAATCGCACGCGTAACAGCCGGCTGCTAATCGATTGACATCGCCGGCCGGGAAGGCGCCAACAGATCCCCGGGGGCGGAGGCCCCCGGGACAGCGATGCCCCGACAGCACTCCCGGTACTAGAAGCAATCCACCTCAGTACCTCACTGCTCATCGTCTCGTCGTCATGTAGGAGGACATCATTCACCCATAAAGCACGACGATAGCACAGTTAGTTTCTCAGGATCGATGAACCCGGCCCATTTTATCCAGATTCTTTCGCAGATCGAGCACATTTGATTCACAGTCAGAAGAAAAGGCATCACTATATGTTTTTAGATGGTACAGTAATTAACAAGGGCGGTTTTAATTAATTCCTTATCAGCAAAAAATATTACATGGTACAAGGTACATGCTTCCCATAAGCAGAAGCAGTAGATCAATAAGGAAATACATTGAGAAAATTACAGAGCAGTAATAAACAACTCGTCGATCTTAAAGGCAAATAGCAGAATGAACGCTGGAATGCGAGTAAACATCAACTCAAGACGACGACGTTCTGGAATCGCTCGCGGAAAATAGAAGTTCCAGGCCTGCTTGCCTGCCGGAAACGTCACCGGAGGTGCCGGCGGTGACATAAATCCAGTCATCTTCTCCGGTCTTGGATCGCCGCCATGATCGCCTCCAACGCTACACCTCCACACACGCACACGAACAGAGACACTTTGTACATCTAGATAACTCATATACATGCATGGTCGCCTGCCATGTCTTCTTGATCCATTCCCACCATGTTTTGCTGCCACCTCTTCGTCTCCTTCCAGGCTTCTTTCTACCTTCACTGACATGCCATCATCTGAAACCCCAGAACAACTCAACCCTCCTCTGCCTCCCCTTCCTTCAACAACCATCCAAGAATATTCACAGGAGGAACATATGTACAAGGATAAGGAGAATCTTAGTAGAAATCAAAGAAAAAAAACTTTTTTTTTGTTTTTTTCCTAAACTTTCTTCTCCCTCTGTGCAGTGATGCCTCCATCCAAGCTTCCCCCACGCACTTACCTTGATGGATAAACACCGTGCAGAGGAGCCACGGTCGATCCTGATAGTTTCATGAGTTTCCCTCAGTTGATGAGGTCGGAGACCCAGCCGACATCCGGGGCGGCCGCTCCCTCAACGTTGGCGGAGGCGGCGGCTGTGTCGTTGGGCACGGTGGCATCTTTGCTGAGCCGCTCGAACACCTTCTCGCGGAGGGCTCTCCCGGACTCGACCCTCTCCATGACCGGCTCCTCGTCCCCGATGAGCCCGAGGTTGAGGCGTTCCACGGTGGCGCCGGAGGCGGTGGTCACCGTCACAGTGGACGGCCTGGTCGGCGTGGACGGGAGACTGTACAGCCCGGCCGGTGACTTTGGGGACCCGAACGGGTAGCCGCAGCCAGCCAAGAACGACCCGCCGCCGGAAGGCGCCGACCTCGGCGAGCCGCCTCCGCCGCCGAGGCGGAGCTGGCGCAGCGATGCGAGGACCTCGTTGACGGGCGAGCCGCCGACACCCGGCCACGACCCGCGGCGGAGCGCGTCCGGCGACATTGGCGGGGACGACTCCGACGGCGGCGACCTCGGCGGCGAGACGAGCGTGCTGGTCGGGGACGACGACATGATCATGCCGCTCTGGGTGAGGTAGCTCTCGAACGCCTGCCGGCGGAGCGGCGAGCCGTCGTACGACTCGGCCAGCGGCGACGCCGCCGCCGCCGCGCCCCTCGGGCTGGCGCTGGGCTGCTGCTGCGGCGGCAGCACGCGGAGCTGGTCCGGCGTGTGCGCGAAGAAGCAGACGCGGCGGCGGCACCCTGTGCCGTCCTTGCAGGGCTGCGTCCGGTAGCGGGACGGGTGGAGCCAGCACTCGAACACCCCGTGCGCCAACTCGCACGCGTCGCCGCGCTTGCACCCGCCCTTGCGGAAGTCCGGGCACGCGGCGCCCGAGTAGTGGTACCGCCTGGGATCCCGCCGCCGGGCCTTCTCCCCCGGGTGCGCGTAGGGGCAGTCCGTCCAGTCGTGGCTCCGCCCGCGCGAGCACCGCCGCACCTTGAACTCGTACATCCGGAACTCGTCGCAGGCGTACGCGTCCACGGCCGCCAGGGCCGCCGCCTCCTCGTCGTCCTCGTCGTACGCCGCCGCCGCCACCTCGTTCGACGGCAGGTAATGCTGCAGCGCCGACAGGAGGGCGTACGGCGACGCCGCCTCGTCCGCGTCCATGCTGCCGCCGCTGATGGCCGCCGCCGGCCACTGCTGCCACGGCGGCGCGTGCGCTCCCTCTCCCATCATCATCATGGTCGTTTCGTTTCTTGGAACGTCGGTCGGTGACGGCAGCTTTTGCTTTGTTGGCCTGTGGCTGCGATGTCGTGCTCTAGTGGAAGCTTTCTTTGGCTTCGGGGAGCTTCGCCGTGGAACAAGAAGAGAAGGGGAGGCTGGTTTATAAACAGGCCATCTAACCGTGGTTATCCTTGGGGCTGTTTTCTACCTAACAGTGGTTAACTTAACCGCAGTTAACTGACGGGAGCGAGGTGTACGCGTGTTGATGTTGAGGGAGCGGCAAACTGACGCCGTCTCGCTTTGGTGGCCTTATCCTAGGGTAGGCAGGCCTCAGGGAGCGTCACTGACACGTGAGACCACCTGTACGTGGGCCCACGTGTCGGTTCGTGGTGGCGACGGGCAGGCAAGACACGTGGAGCGTGGGGAGCGGCTGTGCGGGGCATGCGCTTGGCGGGCGAGGTGGTGGTCCGTGGGCGCAACCGGTCCAGGAGGACACGTTATGGCCTCTGGGGCGTTGCGCCGCCTGCGGATTTGCAAGACGTGCTGTAGCACTCACTTCGTGCACAAAAGAACCCAATTCTCACGTTAGAGGAGTCCAGCAGTTTAAACTTTGATTAATAGTATATAAAAAATTATTAATACTCATGAGACAAAATAATTATCATTAGATTACTTATGAAGTACATTTTTATAATAAATTTATAGAGATATAAATATTAATACTATTTACTATAAACTTGATTCAAACTTGAGTTAGTTTGACCAGCATAGTTCTCGTAGTCTCATTCTTTTATGGACGGAGGTAGTACGAGTGACCCAAGTTCAAATTGCTATGTGCACCGCGGAGGGTGTGTTTAGTTCGCAAATTTTTTTGGCTTTGGCTATTGTAGCACTTTCGTTTGTATTTATCAATTAGTGTCTAATCATAGACTAATTAGGCTCAAAAGATTCGTCTCGTGGTTTTCTATCAAACTGTGTAATTAGTTTTTTTCGTCTATATTTAATACTTTATGCATGTATCAAACATTCGATGTGACAGGGAATCTTGAAAATTTTTGAAACTAAACATGGCCTTACTCCACCAAGGATTTTTGCAAATACAAAAAGTAATGATGGTACTCCTATCCCAAACAAGTGTCGTTCTCATTTATTGAGGAGCCAAACGCTTTTAACTTTAACCTAATATTTATGGTGTATAACTAGTATCATTAGATAGATTGTTGAATCTATTTTTATAATAAACTTATTTGAAGATACAAATTTTCTATAAACGTAGTTAAATTTAAAAAAATTTGACCGACACTAATATTATAGCGACACTTATTTTAGGAGAGAGGGAATATGTGCAGCAGTACGATTCACGAAAACGATCGAAACATCACACAAAGGAGCAATGCTGGTAGGTTGTAGCATAATTTAAAGAAAAATTGAAATATCACACGCCAGATAGGAAGAATGTACCCCTCTCTCTCTCTGTATTTCTATAATATAGGTGCCCTGATTTGTAGTAGTTTTAAGTATAACAATAATTTTTTAATAAATCATGGTGTAGACAAAATCATTCACATGTATACATATATATGCATTCACTCATATAAATACACTACACACATTGTACCCTTATAAGCATCCGTCAAACAAACAATTATCCTTACAATATGTGTAAACCTCATTGTACAAAAAGCAATATTATTAGATTTGTATTTAGAGTATGGCCATGATTAGTATGTTTCCAAGAATAATGTACCAACCTTGTTTCACAAATATTTGACACTTTTGAATTTACTATTTATTGGTTGATCCCTTGTCGTTTCTGTGAATATTTATACAAACAGCAAACAAAATATGACACACTTGAAGTACTTTAATAGCAAATCCAGTGATACATTCTCACTTTACTTAAGTAAATATTTTTAAAAAATATTGTCAGTCAAATCATAAACAGTAGAAAAAAAATCAGAGCTGCTG
This sequence comes from Saccharum hybrid cultivar R570, assembly GCA_038087645.1. Classification (NCBI taxonomy): domain Eukaryota; kingdom Viridiplantae; phylum Streptophyta; class Magnoliopsida; order Poales; family Poaceae; genus Saccharum; species Saccharum hybrid cultivar. The sequence goes on from JAQSUU010000423.1 coordinate 2,013,915, forward strand.
ATTATTTTAGTGGAGGTCCTAATAATAGAAGAGGAGTCTCTACAAGGCGAATTTTGCACCATAGGCTCTCGCCTCTCATTTGGCCACGTGGCCTCTAATTTTCCAGTCGTCCGGTCTTTAGCGAGCCGTCTAAAAACGGATCCTGCACCTACTTATTCCAGAGCCTTCGTCCTGACTCCTGACTCCCCGTGGTGTCTTCCAGCCGGTTACCAGCCAGCCAGCAATATTTTTCTCTTAAAAAACCAACCAACAGTACATTGAGCCAGCCATATCAGCTCAAACGAACAGGCTGTTCGTGTTTTCGCGGTAGCTTCTCCATCAGCGGCGCTGGCCGCCTCTCGCAGGAACCCCCGCTCCTCAATCGCCACTGCGGCGTCCTCCTCCACTTGTCCATCCTTTTGCGGAGCTGAAGATCGATGCGACGGCATAGGCGGATCTACGTGTATGCCTGGGTATTCCCAGGAATACCCAAGTTTTGTGCTAACAAAACATTTATTCCTCCATTATACACATATGCATAGTTTATTGTGGACTTGATTCTCTATTTTTCAAGTAAAAACGCAGTCAAAAACTACTCCCATCCGCTTTGCTCGTTCACAGGTCAGTCCACAAATGCTGTGCAGTGTGCAGACATCCATCTTCACAGCTTCCAGAGCGGCGTGAAGCAAGGGCCATCCACCGAGAACATGACCGGCCGGCCAGCCAGCACCCAGCAGCACACAGTAAGCATGGCTGCCAAGAATTGCAACGGGTAACCAGCCAGCCGCAATGCTGCACATAGTTAGCATGGGTGACTGGGGTAGGCGCATCTTTCCTGAATCCTATTGCCTTGATTTAGGATTTGTAGTATGATTAGTATAATTGGGATTTGTAATATGATTGGTACAAACTTTTTAGTTAATAGTGACGCAGACATTCTTCTTGAGTTCTTGTAATCCTAGAGTTTGCATAATGAAGAAGAAACTGATAAAGATAATAATGTACTACTCTAAATTATATTTTAAATCTAATCTATGGATTCAATTTTTTTTGTGACGTAGAAATGGGAATACCCAAGTTTAAAATCCTGGCTCCGCCATTGTGCGACGGCGACGGCGAGCATTAGCAAGAGCTAGGGCCTTGTTAGATGCATTCAAAAGTTAGAATTTTTTTACTCTCTCCATCACATCAATTTTTAGCCGTTTGTATGGAGTATTAAATGTAGGTAAAAAATAACTAATTACATAGTTTTGTTGGAAATCATGAGATGAATCTTTTGAGCCTAGTTGGTCTATGATTACACAATATTTGTCAAATAAGACGAAAGTAGTACTATTTATCGGGTCAAAAAAAATTTACAAACTAAACAAGCCCTAGCTGAGTGGAGAAAAAAAATATGAAAGGGCTGTACCTCCCTCCCGCGCCTAGAACGACGGCGTACCATACTGACTGAAGGTCTGAAGCACGGCAACGCATACGTCTTCGACAGCGACGGTGATGGCGCTGCAGGCTGCTCCACAGTAGCTGCGCTGCGCTGTAGGCTTGGGGCCGAATCCACCAGGTACGGAGTATGCCTATAGCACGTCACCAGAGCTGCCGACGATGCCACCGCCGCGGCCGCGCCCAAAGTTTTCTAGGCCGTGTTCAGTTGCCGAATTCGGCGGTCAGATTTGGCATAGTGTGTATTAAATACGCACTGTAGTAATTCGTTTGTATTTGATAAAAATTGTCTAAACTTTGATTAATTAGGTTTAAAATGTTCGTCTCGCAAAGTATAACAAAACTGTGTAATTAGTTTTTAATTTCATCTATATTTAGTACTCTATACATATACCGGCATTTTGATGTGATAGGAATCTTCTTTTTGCATACTGAAATTTGGGGATGAAATTTGGATCTCAACAGGGCCAGCACGAAACATACTACCCTGACAAGTTAAAAGAAAATCGGTGTCAAGTTAAATCCTACTGTACACGTTACGGCTAGCTCACTTCTAAAGACACGCAGGCCAGGCCCTAAATGGGCCCTTGCCTTCGCTTTTCGGTCTGCGATCGTGGGCCTAGTGCAGGTTGTGGTGCTCGCAGTCGCAGGGTTTTCGGCAAAACGCATGAACGGCAGGGTGCAGCCGTGGCCCGTGGCGCGCGCGTGTCCGTGCCCGCCCGGGGCCTACCCGTACGTGGGTGGGTGCGTGCGTCTGCGCATGGTGACGATTGTGGTGGCAGCAGCGAGGTCGTCCGTCGCGATTTTTTTTTATTTTTAGCCTAAATTTAAAATAAATTTTAAATTTAACCCGAGTTTGAATTTTTTTTAAAATCTAACATGTTTGGCCCCGCCACCATGCATGGCGGAGCAAATGCACTGAACCCCGTCATGCATAGTGGCGGGGTGCAGGTCCCACGTAGCACGCTGCAGGCCAGCGTGGAAAGGAGTACCCTGCCATGATGCATGGCGGGGTACCTCTAACCCACTATGATGCATGGCGGGGTACAACCCCGCCCATTTAAAAGCCTGGACACTTCTTGTTTTTGGTCATTCATCCATTCCATTTCCCGCAGCGCCCCTCTCCGCCCCAGGACCGAGCTCCCCTCCCCTCAGCGCCCTTCTCCGACGCCCCTTCCTCCTAGGGCCCCTCTCCGTCGGCTACCGGCCCATCGTCGAACCTTGTTCCGGCCACCCCTTCTCTGCGTCCATCGTTGTAGTATGTTTGGTTAATGTAGTTAGTAAAGTTATATTAGTTTTTATCGTATCGATATTGTACATTATATAAGTGATATGTGTTTTGTATTGAAATCATTTCGTGTTATTAGATGGAGGACTCGTATCGTGAGTCGATTTGGAGGAAGAAGGGTCGTCCTAGAGAGATGTACCCCGACGTGTCTTGCAAGGATGCGCCCGTTCCTCCCGAGGAACCTTTCCCTAACTGTGACTGTGGTCATCCGGCGCACGTGAGCCAGTCGAGACATCCAGATACTGCGGCTCGTTGCTTCTACACATGTTATAGTTGTAGCGTAAGTAATTGTGCCCTTTGTTTTTCTTATTGGTTTCTGATGTTGTATTCGCGATGAGATAATTCAAACTTTTTTGTAGCCGTACTTCCGGTGCTTTTTCTTCCAATGGATCGACGGTCCGGACAAGTTTGACCCAAGGATTCTCCTTTTCTACCCCGGCGTTGATCATTGCAAGCGTGAGGTGTTTACTCGCTGGGTTCCGCCCCCTCCTAACCCTCCTCCTATGACGGAGGAAGAGAAGGCCGTAGCATCGGCACGGCGGCTTGAGGATCCTCCAAAGTGCCTTTGCGGAGAGCAAGCCGTGATAAACTCACGCAATGAACAAGAGTTCATTTGTCCTCTACGACATGAGGTAAGGTTTGAGTGAACCTTGGAATGTCATGTCCTATATGTGTGTTTTACTGTTTTGATTTTGTAGGATCATGATTTTCCAAAGTGCCGTTTCAAGGAATGGGTCTATGGTCCAAAGAGCCATTGGCCGGAGCCGGAGAAGAATGAGGAGGTGCCAGACTGGAAGAAGAAGAGGAGGTCTATTGCGCCTCCTGTGATGTGCAAATGTAGTGTTGAAGCTAGCTATGGCCTTGTCCCTTCGGGCCTTGGGATTGGGCACTTCTGTGGCCACATGATCGATTATGACGAGGTTTGCTAGGACTGTTGACACTTAGTGCTAATGTTTTATTTTGTTTGCTTTGGTACGCTAACTTTGTATTCATCTATTTGTTGCAACAGAGCACTCAGAAATGCAAATGGGAATCATATGATGATGTGTATAAGTTTAAGGATGAGTATAAGACAATGGTAGCACTTCGCAAGATGAGAGGATATCCTACAAACTACGTCACTGATTTCGTTAAGAACCATAAGAAGAAAATGCTACGACGGGCCCAAGACCTGCATGTTCGTAACCCAGAGAGTATTGCGTGGAAGAAGTGGTACGAGAAGAAGAAGAAGGATGTAGAGGAGTACCAGGCACGGAAGGCTGAAGAGGATGCAAGGAAGGCTGCAGAGGAGGCTGCGAGAGCAGAGATGCAAGGCTTGAACGATACTATTGACTCATTATGTGCGAGTGAGTCATTGCGTTTTTGGAAACTCAATCTTCTTTGTTTGACTGTCAATAAAGTCATTGCAAAGATCGTGTTAATTGTTTGCATTTTGTACTTGTAGAGATTGGATACATCGGCAACTGGCAAGCAGATGTGGCTCGTGCTAGGTACACGGAGAATAGGACACTAAAGCGGGACGTAGGAGTTGGTGGCACCGCAAGCCGTCCGATTGTGGTTGAAGAGGAGGCCGAGCCGGAGGAAGACGACGACACCGGGAGGATAGGCGAGCTCATTCGTCTAGCCGAAGAATTGGGCTACCCTCAGGACGAGGATGCCTACGACATGGGAAGGATAGCCGAGCTACTTCGTCTTGCAGAGGAGTTAGGACCGATGCCCGAGGAGAATGTTGAATTAGAGGAGGGTCAGACAGCGTACCACAACCATAAGACACCGCTGTTCGACGCATGGGGGCCAACAGACATGACCGAAGAAGAGGCCGAGTTGTACTCTCAGGCCGCGGACGAGGCGGAGGCGGCTTACTACCGACGTCAGGCCTCTAAGGCCAAGGCAGTCGAGGCCAGCAAGGGTAAGGAGGTTGTAGTGGAAGATTTAGAGTCCGAAGACGAGTTGCTTACGCAGTGGTGTACGCAATTTGATTGACGTACAAGTGTCGTTGTTAGTGCCTTAGTGCTGCACGTAGGAGGCTGTCAGTGCAATAGAAACTTGTCATTGTAATAATTTGCATTGTCACGTCTTCACGTCGTCGTTGTTAGTGTTTGTCATTTGTAGTGGTTTAGAAACTTTGTGTGGTGTAGTTTGTCAGTGTTGTACTTTGAAACATGTCATTGTAATAATTTGCATTGTCACGTCTTCACGTCGTCGTTGTTAGTGTTTGTCATTTGTAGTGGCTTAGAAACTTTGTGTGGTGTAGTTTGTCAGTGTTGTACTTTGAAACATGTCATTGTAATAATTTTTATTATCACATCTTCATTCGTTTTATTTGTTGGTCCACTCACTAAGATTGTTGTGTGGTTTATCCGTGCAGTTTATAAATGCAGTTTCTTAGTGCAGTTCCTGCGTGCCAGCAGTTTCAGGGCCACCCCGCCATGGGTGGGGCGCGGGTTAGGGGTACCCTGCCATAGGCGGGGTGGCCCTGAAACTGCGGGCACACAGGAACTATGCCTACATTTTGCATCAGCTGAGCATGACAAATGCAGACATGCCATGTTGAGTCATTTACAGCAAGTTTACGGAAGCCATGGCACGAAGAATTGCGTTTACACCAAAGATTAAATGAGTGTTACCAACTACATTAGTCCAATTGAAATAACCAAGTAGAGTACTGCTGCTACACCTACACATAATTTAATTGTTCTAACACTACATAACTATGATAACATGTGTCCGGCGCCTGCTAAATATGACTACTCTACTAATCGCCAGGGGTGTAGGGGTCTCGCGGTCTCCGTCGCCTCCTCGGATTCGTAGGGACCACGTTGCTTGTAACACCCTCGGTGTTACTGCGTTAATAAATCACTAAACCATGTCATGAGCATCATGTTTATGTATTATTGTTTATGGCAAAATGAGAAATTAAATTTTGTTGCACTAATTCTCAATTTGAGCTCTAATTTAATTCCTTGTCCAAATATTTCTCAGCACAGTTCAACTAACTATTGTCATCCTGATCCAACTCCAGCGCTAGAAATTCTTTTTCTTTCTAAAATTCCTTGATCGTGCTCACAGCACACTCGCAAGGCATGCCCGCGCAGCACGTACGCGGCGACAACCGACCGCGGCAGCAGCGGACACCACGCACAACTGACGTGTTAGTTAATACTTAATTAGCCACCGTGCTTCACAAAAATCAATGTTGTCCGGCCCACACGGCGCGCTGCCTCTGCGAAAGAAAACCAGAGAGCACGCAATGTCACTGCAAGGTACTGTAGCGCGCAGAATGCACTGTAGCAGAGCAGAGGTACTGTAGCGCGCAGAATGTACTGTAGCAGAGCAGAGGTTACTGTAGCATCGCAGAATGCACTGTAGCAGCGCAGAGGTTACCGTAGCGTCGCAGAATGCACTGTAGCAGAGCAGAGGTACTGTAGCGTCGCAAAATACATTGTAGCAGCGCAGAGGGTACTGTAGCGTCGCCAGAGTGCACTGTAGCAGCACAGAAACACTGTAGCACGGAGACTTGCTGTGCACGTGGAAGTCGCTGCTCGTCAGAGCAAAAGTCCGTATGCTGCGTCGCGCACGTCGATCTCTTTTCCAGTGCGAGCGTCCCTGCGTCTCTCGTCCTTAAAAGGAGACGTCTCGCGATCGCGAGCTCGCCAAACTTGTTGTCCACCTCTTCCTCTCTAATCAAGTTCCTCTGTTCTTGCCGTGTAAGCTGCGTCTATCGAAGCATCAGTGGACTGCGGTAAGTATCCCGTGAGTCCCTCTTGTACTTCCTCTGTTTCTCCCTAGCAGCGCCATCCGTCTTTATTATTCCTTTGATTAAAGACCTCATTCATGAGCAAGTCACGGGAGAAAGCCATGAGCTAATTAAGTTCCTTTGTTTTTTTTAGAGATTATTAATAGCTACTTTGCGCAACCAATATCTCCACCATAGGAACTCCAATTCCGTTGATTCTTCTTCCTAAATTCATTGAAAATCAAGAGTTGTCTGTCCATGTCATTTTCTTCGTCTCTAGAGCTCAACTAAATTTATCTATTTATCATGAAATGTATTTTAGTTAGTAGAGAATATTAGGCTAGCTAGTTCTTGCTTAGTAAAAGTAATGGATAGCTTAGCATGTTAACCATTAGAGTTAGTTAATTAGCTTAGTAGTTGTGTACTTTTAAGAGTTGTTGTTGTCTAAGTATTAATTTTTTGCACCATCATTGCATGCATGTAGTGAACGAGTTGGAGGCGGACGTGGTGACCATCGACGACCAGGAGTACGAGGAGGTCGTGGAGGTGATCGAGGATGTCCTTGCAGCGGAGGAGGTTCCGGAGCCGCCGACTGACTTTGTTGACTCCGTGCCTGCCCAAGGCAAGCCCCGGTGCATAACCCCTATTTTACTAATCACTTGGTATATATATGTTTGCATTACGTTTTAGGAGTTGATATGAAAACTACTTGCATATATATACCCACCTATGAGTCCTACTAGTACAGGTCGTGTAGATGCGATGCTTAGGATGACGGTAGCGGGTAACCTGTCGTTACTCACAATAGGTGATTATTATTGTATCACATGATAAGAAGGTGAAAGAAAATTGGAGACCGGGCAGGGATATGGTTTGGGTATGGGTGGGTGTGACAAGTTATGTCCCGCGGCCACGGGCTTAGCTTGGTTGCATCGTTTCCCTGTCCATGTCGATTAAGAACTATTCGTTGTTATGGACAATAGTCTTGTCACAGATCTTATTATTCCGAGCATATACTAGCGGATGGGGGCTAGGAAGACTTGTTACTTTCTTGTCATGGGCTCCGGCTCTTTCCGGACCGACTGATTGGAGGCGGGGATAGGTGGAGGTCTAAGCACCACTTTGAGGCCGGGCCTCAAGTGTGGGGGCTTGGAGTCCAAGTTTGGACGGGGACCTGGAACCTGTGACAGGAGTGGAACGGGTTGGTCTCGCTCGTGCCTAGGGTATGAGCGAGGCGTGTGTTTTTCGGGGTACCCAGCTGGGCACATTGATTCGCGAATCGCTGTCGCTTAGACGGTACGGCTTGACTATGGCATGGCATCGTAGTAACAACTGGAATAATAAAGTTGGTGGAAGAAAGGAAAGAAAGAGAAATGAGTATGATTGCTTATCACTTGCTCGAAAGTAGAACAGGTGCTTACCTAGAATGTTTAGCTAAAAAAAATGACTGCTAAATATTTACCAGTAAGGAAACACTTTAGTAAGCTTTGCAGGCAAAAATGAAACAGCAAACCAAAAAGCCTTTCATATCCTTGAGAGTCGGGAAATATATATTCCCACTAGTCGGGTAAGTCTTGCAAGTACATTTTGTACTTAGGGTTATTTTACCCCTGTTGCAGGTGCAATTTAAGAAGTTGGCTGCTGTGTGGAGGATTCTTCTGGTGGGCACAGACGGATCCTTGTATCGCTTTCCGCTAGATGTTTAATTAGTTTCTGCTGTTTAATTACTGCACTCTGAACTCTGGTATTGTAATGAATAAATTTCCAAGACTGCTATTGTATGAAAAGGACTAAGTATTGTAAGCTTGTATTCATTATTGTATCCTGGATGAAAACGTGGATTATTCGAGTTCTCCTTCGGGTGTGCTCGACGGAGGTGTTTGACTTGGTTCATTATCGGAATACTTAGTGTCAATGGAAGACGAGTATTATCGATAATGTGCCGATTCAGACGGTTCCGCCACAGTTGGTACCAGAGCCAATAATGAATTTACAAGCTTAATCACCTCTTTTTAAATTTAAAAATTTGACCAACAAAAGATTTGTGAAAAATAGGATTCGGTAAATTCGCATAAATAAGTATTCGCCCTAGTAATATGGTCTATCTAGGATAGTGGCACTGATTTTATCTAATGAAAAGTCCTGCAGGTATACTAACTTACGCATCGTATAAATCGACTAGTATACGGTGAGTGAGTACACCTTGTGCCAAAATATTCGCGAATGCCGCTATATCCGGCTTGAGCGACGAATAGGCCGATACATGCATCATGAGCATATAAAAAAAATTAATTATATACCCCGTCACGTATAAGTTTGTTTAATAAATGATAGAGAAATAATAAAAATAAGTGCTCCAATTAACCATGGAAGTCTGATTATTTTATCCCTTATCAAGTGTATCTTTTCTTTGAGTCTGTCCTTGAATCTGGAAGTTTGTCCCTAATGGAGGATCCTTATATGATCACAGATGAGTCAGGGGTCTCATCATGGGAGCGCCAGTGGTGGGGCTGTCCTTGGCCATGGTGGAAGTGATCAAGGCAATGATGGTGAGCATCAGGGGGATAGCAATGGGGTCCCAGTGTTGGATGCTGCACTACCTCGGGCACCAGTACCTCCTATGAATCCTGAAGAGATGCTGGCTGAGATGTTGACTGCCCGTCGGGAGTCCAACCGTGTCATGGAAATGATGGCACAGTTAGTTGGTAACCTTGTTCGTGGGGGCCACGGTGATGGTGGTAGGAATGGGGATGGTGCTCATGGGCATGACAGGCCCAGCACCTATCAGGACTTTTTGAAGACGCAGCCACCTACCTTCACACTGTCTGCTGAGCCTCTGGATGCATATCATTGGCTTCGCACCATAGAGCAGAAGTTGATGTTGCTGCACAATGTGGCTGATGACCAGAAGGTGCACTTTGTTGCACAGCAGCTTCTAGGATCTGCTACTGCGTGGTGGGACACCTTCCAAGCCATGCAGCTTGCAGGTCACCGGGTGACTTGGCAGGAGTTTGTCACTGCTTTTCGTGAGCACTTTATTCCTGCTGGTTTGATGAGCAGGAAGTTGACTGAGTTTAAGGAGTTAAGGCAGGGTAATATGACCGTGGTGGAGTATGCAACCAAGTTCAACCATCTGGCTCAGTATACTAGTTATCTTGTGGACACCGATCAGAAGAAGATGGATTGTTTTAGGGATGGTCTCTCTTGTGTCTTAAAGGAGAAGTTGTTCACTGGAGGCTATCAGACCTTTGGTGCATTGATGAGTGCTGCCATTTCCATGGAGGGACTTCAGAATGACACCCGGTCTGAGTGGAAGCGCAAGCGGGTGATTACTGGATCTTCTAGTCACCCACATGCGCAGAAGGTACAAGTTGTTAGGAGGGTGCCTTATTATTCTCAGGGTGGACAGCAGCCACGTCACTTTCAGCAAGCCACTTCAGTTCAGCACACTCAGTACCGTGCACCTACTCAGCATGTGCAGCAGCCTTAGGGACAGCAGTTCCAGCCTCGTCAGGGACAGAGAAACAGGCCACTAGTTATTTGTTTCAAGTGTGGCAAGGAAGGCCACTATGCTCGGGAGTGTCCTGAAAATCATCCTATTCAGTCTACTCAGTCTGCAGCCAACTCTCGCTTGGTCAAGAGGACTATTATCAGGAAGAAGGTGCCTGTAAGCCGCTCGGGACATGTTAATTTCACTGCAGCTGAGGAGTTTCCATAGGGAGAACCTGTGATGGCTGGTATGTTCTCCATCAACTCCCACCCAGCATATGTGTTATTTGATTCTGGTGCATCACATTCATTCATGAGTATGGGTTTCGTAGAAAGGCACAATATACCTACTGCAATGATTTCTGTTGCATATAAGGTTAGCACCCCTGGTGCACAGTTATGTATTCAGACCCGGACTGAGACACTTAGCCTGGTTTTGGCCACTCATTCTTATCGTGTCCAGTTCATGGTATTGCCTGGGCAAAGTACAGATGCTATCTTGGGAATGAATTGGTTGGGGAGAAATGGTGTAGTTTTGGACCTTAACCATAGAGTGGTGGAGTTGAAGCTTCCTTCATCTGAGGATAGAATGTCCCTTATTATGCCACCAATCTCTTCTCTAGCAGCCGTCTCTAATACTGAAGCTTCTCCTGCTCTTGCCTCCATTCCTGTGGTCTGTGAATTTCCGAATGTTTTTCCTGAAGATTTACCTGGGTTACCTCCTGATAGAGATGTGGAGTTTACCATTGAGCTAGAGCCCGGTACTACTCCTATTTCTAGACGTCCTTATCGTATGGCTCCTCCAGAGTTAGCTGAAATGAAGAAGCAATTAGAAGAGCTGAGGGAGAAGGGATTTATTCGTCCTAGCACTTCACCATGGGGTTGTCCAGCTATTTTTGTGAAGAAGAAGGATGGCACTCTTCGGATGTGTATTGATTATCGCCCCCTTAATGCAGTAACTATTAAAAATAAATATCCCTTGCCTCGGATTGATACCTTGTTTGATCAGTTAGCTGGTGCAAAGGTATTTTCAAAAATTGACCTCCGTTCTGGGTATCACCAAATAAAAATCCGGCCCCAAGATGTACCAAAGACAGCCTTTTCCACTAGGTACGGTCTTTATAAGTACCTAGTAATGTCCTTTGGTCTTACCAATGCTCCTGCATTTTTCATGTACCTCATGAACTCAGTCTTCATGCCGGAGTTGGATAAGTTTGTGGTGGTGTTTATTGATGATATTTTAATATATTCAAAGAATGAAGATGAGCATGCCCGGCATCTTCGCATAGTCCTAACCAGACTACGCGAGCATCAGTTATATGCCAAGTTTAGCAAGTGTGAATTTTGGCTAGACCGGGTACAATTTTTGGGACATGTCTTGACCCCTGAAGGCATATCAGTGGACCCTAGCAAGGTGCAAGAGGTTTTAAATTGGAAATCACTAAGGTCCGTGCATCAGATACGTCAGTTCCTTGGCCTTGCCGGTTATTATCGGCGTTTCATTCCTGACTTTTCCAAGATAGCTAAACCCATAACCAAGTTGCTTCAGAAGGATGTCAAGTTTGTTTGGGGCCCGGCTTGTGAGGAGGCATTTCAAGCTCTGAAGAAGTATTTGACCACTGCTCCTATTCTTGCTCAGCCTGATATTGAAAAACCATTTGATGTATATTGTGATGCCTCTCGGTCTGGACTTGGGTGTGTGCTTATGCAAGAAGGACGGACAGTGGCTTATGCTTCCCGTCAGCTGAAAAAGCATGAAGTAAACTATCCCACCCATGATTTAGAGCTTGGTGCGGTGGTGCATGCTCTAAAATATGGAGGTACTTTTTGTTGGGAAACAAGGTAAATATTTATACGGACCACAAGAGCCTCAAGTATATTTTTACTCAACCCGAGTTAAATATGAGGCAACGAAGGTGGCTTGAGTTAATTAAGGATTATGATTTAGAGGTGCACTATCATCCCGGCAAAGCTAATGTGGTAGCTGATGCATTAAGTCGGAAGTCACACCAGGAGGATGAGGAGTCTTTATCTTTTGCTCATCATGAGGTGTTGGCACATATTGCCTTGGTTTCTGACTTGCTGGATCAAATTGTCTTGGAGCAGAGGAAGGACACTGAGGTGATTCCTCACATCAGGATATTGATGGCTAAAGGACGTGGGCCCCATTTTAATATTGATGAGCAAGGTGTGCTCAGGTACAAGAAGAGATTAGTAGTGCCAGGAAGTGTTGAGCTTAGGACAAAAATCTTGGAAGAGGCCCATAACTCCAAGTTGTCCATTCACCCAGGGAGTAATAAAATGTATCATGATTTGAGGCACGTGTATTGGTGGCCCAACCTAAAGCAAGATGTGGCCAAGTACATCTCTGAGTGTGACATTTGTGGAAGAGTTAAAGCTGATCACCTGCGTACACCGGGTTTGCTACAGCCCTTGCCTATCCCTGCTTGGAAATGGGAGGATATTTCCATGGATTTTATTGTGGGTCTGCCCCGCACAGTAAGAGGACATGATTCTATTTGGGTCATTGTGGATCGTCTTACCAAGTCAGCTCATTTTCTTCCGGTGGGTAATAGGTTCACAGCCATGCAATATGCCAAGTTATATTTTGACCGAGTTGTTACTCTACATGGAGTTCCTCTCACTATAGTTTCTGATCGGGGATCAGTATTTGTGTCACGTTTCTGGGAGCAGTTGCAGAAGTGTCTTGGTACTCGCCTTCTTAGAAGTTCTGCTTATCATCCCCAGACTGATGGTCAAACAGAGAGAATCAACCAAGTACTAGAAGACATGTTGAGGGCCTGTATCATTTCTTTTCCTGAAAAGTGGGATGAGTGTTTGAGGTTTGCTGAGTTCTCTTATAACAACAGTTATCAAGAGAGCATTCGCATGGCACCTTTTGAGGCTCTGTATGGCAAGAAATGTAGGACACCACTCAACTGGGTGGAGGTGGGAGACCGTGGTCATTATGGGCCCGATCTCATTAAGAAGGCAAGAGATCAAGTGAGAGTCATCCAAGGTCACTTGAAGTCAGCTCAGAGTCGTCAGAAAAATTATGCAGACAAAAGGAGAAGGCCCTTGCAGTTCGAGGTTGGTGATTATGTGTACCTCAAGGTATCTCCCATGAGAGGTGTGCATAGGTTTGGTGTCAGAGGAAAATTGGCTCCTCGCTATGTGGGTCCTTATAAAATTTTAGAGAAAAGGGGTTCTGTTGCTTATCGTATTCAACTCCCAGATATCTTGTCAGCGGTCCATGATGTTTTCCATGTCTCCCAATTGAAAAGATGTTTGCGGGTTCCCGAAGAAATTGTGGAAATTGAAGGCCTTTCTCTTCAACCCGATCTTTCTTATATTGAGCACCCTATCAAGGTTTTGGATGAAAAAGAAAGAATCACAAGAAACAAGGTGGTGAAATTTTACAAGGTTCAATGGAAAAATCATTCGGAGGATGAGGCCACTTGGGAGTTGGGAAGCTATATTTTGGAGCATTATCCTCATCTCATTCCTAGTTCGTCAAGGTAATCATCTTAAGTAATTAACTTGCTTATCTTTTTCCACACTAGGCACGTGAAATCTCGGGTCGAGATTTTCTTTAGGGGGTAGAGCTGTAACACCCTCGGTGTTACTGCGTTAATAAATCACTAAACCATGTCATGAGCATCATGTTTATGTATTATTGTTTATGGCAAAATGAGAAATTAAATTTTGTTGCACTAATTCTCAATTTGAGCTCTAATTTAATTCCTTGTCCAAATATTCCTCAGCACAGTTCAACTAACTATTGTCATCCTGATCCAACTCCAGCGCTAGAAATTCTTTTTCTTTCTAAAATTCCTTGATCGTGCTCACAGCACACTCGCAAGGCATGCCCGCGCAGCACGTACGCGGCGACAACCGACCGCGGCAGCAGCGGACACCACGCACAACTGACGTGTTAGTTAATACTTAATTAGCCACCGTGCTTCACAAAAATCAATGTTGTCCAGCTCACACGGCGCGCTGCCTCTGCGAAAGAAAACCAGAGAGCACGCAATGTCACTGCAAGGTACTGTAGCGCGCAGAATGCACTGTAGCAGAGCAGAGGTTACTGTAGCGTCGCAGAATGCACTGTAGCAGCGCAGAGGTTACTGTAGCGTCGCAGAATGCACTGTAGCAGAGCAGAGGTACTGTAGCGTCGCAGAATGCATTGTAGCAGCGCAGAGGGCACTGTAGCGTCGCCAGAGTGCACTGTAGCAGCGCAGAAACACTGTAGCACGGAGACTTGCTGTGCACGTGGAAGTCGCTGCTCGTCAGAGCAAAAGTCCGTATGCTGCGTCGCGCACGTCGATCTCTTTTCCAGTGCGAGCGTCCCTTCGTCTCTCGTCCTTAAAAGGAGACGTCTCGCGATCGCGAGCTCGCCAAACTTGTTGTCCACCTCTTCCTCTCTAATCAAGTTCCTCTGTTCTTGCCGTGTAAGCTGCGTCTATCGAAGCATCAGTGGACTGCGGTAAGTATCCCGTGAGTCCCTCTTGTACTTCCTCTGTTTCTCCCTAGCAGCGCCATCCGTCTTTATTATTCCTTTGATTAAAGACCTCATTCATGAGCAAGTCACGGGAGAAAGCCATGAGCTAATTAAGTTCCTTTGTTTTTTTTAGAGATTATTAATAGCTACTTTGCGCAACCAATATCTCCACCATAGGAACTCCAATTCCGTTGATTCTTCTTCCTAAATTCATTGATAATCAAGAGTTGTCTGTCCATGTCATTTTCTTCGTCTCTAGAGCTCAACTAAATTTATCTATTTATCATGAAATGTATTTTAGTTAGTAGAGAATATTAGGCTAGATAGTTCTTGCTTAGTAAAAGTAATGGATAGCTTAGCATGTTAACCATTAGAGTTAGTTAATTAGCTTAGTAGTTGTGTACTTTTAAGAGTTGTTGTTGTCTAAGTATTAATTTTTTGCACCATCATTGCATGCATGTAGTGAACGAGTTGGAGGCGGACGTGGTGACCATCGACGACCAGGAGTACGAGGAGGTCGTGGAGGTGATCGAGGAGGTCCTTGCAGCGGAGGAGGTTCCGGAGCCGCCGACTGACTTTGTTGACTCCGTGCCTGCCCAAGGCAAGCCCCGGTGCATAACCCCTATTTTACTAATCACTTGGTATATATATGTTTGCATTACGTTTCAGGAGTTGATATGAAAACTACTTGTATATATATACCCACCTATGAGTCCTACTAGTACAGGTCGTGTAGATGCGATGCTTAGGATGACGGTAGCGGGTAACCTGTCGTTACTCACAATAGGTGATTATTATTGTATCACATGATAAGAAGATGAAAGAAAATTGGAGACCGGGCAGGGATATGGTTTGGGTATGGGTGGGTGTGACAAGTTATGTCCCGCGGCCACGGGCTTAGCTTGGTTGCATCGTTTCCCTGTCCGTGTCGATTAAGAACTGTTCGTTGTTATGGACAATAGTCTTGTCACAGATCTTATTATCCCGAGCATATACTAGCGGATGGGGGCTAGGAAGACTTGTTACTCTCTTGTCATGGGCTCCGGCTCTTTCCGGACCGACTGATTGGAGGCGGGGATAGGTGGAGGTCTAAGCACCACTTTGAGGCCAGGCCTCAAGTGTGGGGGCTTGGAGTCCAAGTTTGGACGGGGACCTGGAACCTGTGACAGGAGTGGAACGGGTTGGTCTCGCTCGTGCCTAGGGTACGAGCGAGGCGTGTGTTTTTCGGGGTACCCAGCTGGGCACATTGATTCGCGAATCGCCGTCGCTTAGACGGTACGGCTTGACTATGGCATGGCATCGTAGTAACAACTGGAATAATAAAGTTGGTGGAAGAAAGGAAAGAAAGAGAAATGAGTATGATTGCTTATCACTTGCTTGAAAGTAGAACAGGTGCTTACCTAGATTGTTTAGCTAAAAAAAATGACTGCTAAATATTTACCAGTAAGGATACACTTTAGTAAGCTTTGCAAGCAAAAATGAAACAGCAAACCAAAAAGCCTTTCATATCCTTGAGAGTCGGGAAATATATATTCCCACTAGTCGGGTAAGTCTTGCAAGTACATTTTGTACTTAGGGTTATTTTACCCCTGTTGCAGGTGCAATTTAAGAAGTTGGCTGCTGTGTGGAGGATTCTTCTGGTGGGCACAGACGGATCCTTGTATCGCTTTCCGCTGGATGTTTAATTAGTTTCCGCTGTTTAATTACTGCACTCTGAACTCTGGTATTGTAATGAATAAATTTCCAAGACTGCTATTGTATGAAAAGGACTAAGTATTGTAAGCTTGTATTCATTATTGTATCCTGGATGAAAACGTGGATTATTCGAGTTCTCCTTCGGGTGTGCTCGACGGAGGTGTTTGACTTGGTTCATTATCGGAATACTTAGTGTCAATGGAAGACGAGTATTATCGATAATGTGCCGATTCAGACGGTTCCGCCACATTGCTTCTCCAGCCAACGTCTGTGCGGTCCCGTTGCTGGCTCTCGCGCTGCCGCCTATGTCCACGATCGAACTGCTGCGTCGAGGACGGCCCCTGCAAGCAAGCAACCTGATGAGCTACTCTAAATGTTGAGCTACGAACAGTAGAATTAAAGAAAAAGCAAAGCATAGGGACCTGTTGCTCGGCTGGTGTGCAGTTCTCCTACTGTGTGTAGTCGACCCCCTGTGTACCAATAGGAGCACCGTATAGCTGTGAGGCACCCATCTCCTCGTGACCGGTGTACTCCCACTGGGGAACGTCCTCGTCGTCGTCGTCGTCGTCGCCTCTCGTCGTGTCATACTGAAGTGCCTCATCCACATCGTCCGAAGCCGTTGGACCCTTCCCTCTGTCCTGTGAAGTACGAATAGACGAGGACGCAGCCCTGGTGTCCTGGTCCCAAATCCATACTTGAAGTAGGTACGAGCAGCCACCTAGGTTGGCATTGGCCGACTGGCGACGACAGGCGGTACAAAGCTAACGGTATGTCCAAGTAAGGACCGCGGTACCCCAGCTATAGGTTGCAATGTTCTCCAGTGGCTGGATAAGGATCCTCAAGAAAATCCAGCTGATGTTGTCGCCTGAGGAGTCGGGGAACAAGAAAGCGCCCAAGAAGTGCCACAACCACACCTTTGCATACACCTCGACCTCGTGATCTGGAGCACCGATCGGAGGCCCTGCACCAAAGTGCTAGGTTATCCATGACGTCGACACTCCTGAGGTCTTCCTGCAATTACAATTGAAGCATTATTCTACAAAAATAGATGTAGCTGAAATGGTTGTATTAGTGATTTCAATGGGGCGCAAATATGAACTTACTTTGTGCCTTTAACTTCAGCCTCTGATGACCTCCTACCACAGAACTGCTCCACCAAGTCTACCCAATTAGACTCGTCGACGACCCCAGTCACCAGATGACCAGCCAAACAGAGACACAATATCATCTTGACATCCTGCATCGTGATAGTCATTTCCCCACATGGTGTGTGGAAGGTGTGCGTCTCCGGTCTCCACCTGCATCATTACAAGTTTCTAGTTATAGGCAAGTTGACGGCCCAATTTTACAAAACAAAGACAATAAATACAAAATGTAATGTTACCTATCAACAAAGACAGTAAGAAGTGCAGGGTCTAGTGTGGGGAGTGTATTGTTGTAGACCCGAACGATCTCAAGGAAGCCTGCCCGACGTATGTACGTCGCGTATCACTCGTCCCAGCTATGTACGTGGTGCGTGCGAACACGAAGCGCACGCAACGGCCTCTGCTGCTCTGACAAGGCCTGGGCCCGGTGATCCTTGTCGTAGTCCACCTCAATGAGGCTAAAGCACGGATGAGGAGCCCGCGCCTCCATCTTGCAACCCTGAACCTGCCTGTTTGAAAAAAACAAAGACAACATTAATAACATTAGAACAATTAATAACGTTATATAAAAACAAAGACAAGTAAATTTGAAGATTAAAATATCATAAATGCATGTTTACAATATAAACCACCTCTTGTCTCGCCCGCCTATGAAATCTAGCGTTATGACCAGGATTCTTGCAAATGGAGCAAAGGTTCTGCGCACGTTCTTCATCAAAGTCCCCGCCACCATACATGTCGGCGCCGTAACCTTTCATATTGTCCGTATCGTCTTTCAGTCGCTTCTTCTTCCTCCTTCCCTTCCCTACCTTCTTCAGGTCCGGATAAGGCGCGTAGTCCTCACCATAATATGGAGGCCACTGCGACTCGTCAAGGTATGGCTCGAAACTCTTCTCCCAAACTTTGAGGGTGTTGGCACGGAGATACAAGGGTGACATGTATGGTGCAACTGTGTGGTCAAAACCTCTAAGCCAACAAGAGGTGATCATGTGTGAGCAAGGGGCATGCATGATCTGAGGGACGTTGCAACTGCATTCTACTTTATCAAGATCGACACGGTACGTTCGCCCACCAAATCGTTCGCCGCCCAGGTTTGTGCCCCCTCTAGCTCGTACGCAGAAAACAAGCATGTCCCGTCCATAAGCCTCGGCAACCTGTTGTTTGGCCAATTCCTCAGCCTCCTTCAAATATTCGTGTGCAGCCTTCCCCCATCTTCCAAGCTCCTCTTCATTCCTCAGAGCTAGGCCATACCGCTTAACAAAATACTCATTGCACTTCCTAAAAGAGAACTCAACAATACCAGACACTGGGAGAGATCGAACGCCTTTGAACACACGATTGAAAGACTCAGAGGAGTTTGTTGTCATGATGCCGTACCGGAAGCCGCCCTCATCATATGCTAATGCCCACTTGGCTTTATTTTCCATCTGCTGGTCTAACCATGCCTTGCCAGCTTGGTTGAGCATCTTCTCTAGTTCTACCATAGTCTCGTTGAACTCGCGTTCCGTACGTTTATTACAAAGCTCCTTTAACTTGTCAGCCACATCCTTCTTGCGTTGACGCCGCCAGAAATTGGCGGCAAAATGCCGCATGCACCAACGGTGCACTAGGGGCGGGTGACCATCAATGTGTTCATCGGCTGCATTATGAATTCCAATGTGATGGTCCGAAATCAGACAAATAGTGCGAGAAGGGCCAAGCACATGAACTCGGAGCAGACGCATAAACCATGACCATGAATCATTGTTTTCCCCCTCTGCCAAAGCAAAAGCCATTGGCACTATCTGGTTCTCTGGGTCTACAGCAGCAGCCATCATCAATGTGCCCCTGTATTTGCCGGTGAGGAACGTGCCGTTAACAAGAACAACTGGCCGACAATACTGAAATGCATGTTTGCACTGATCGAAATACCAGAACACACGGTACAGAATATGCCTCAACAGGTTCTGAAGATACAACCCTCCTGTGTATATGAACGATCTCATGCTAGGGTTGAAGTATTCCATCGCACACAAAATACGTGGAACTCTATTATAGGCTTCCTCCCAGCTACCCCAGCAAATTGCCAGGGCAATTTGCTTTGCCCGCCAAGCCTTTCCATACGTGACCTCATACCCAACAAATGTGACTATGGTCTCCTGCAAGAAAGACACCGATACGTCGTTGTCCTTATCTACAAGACCCAATATACGACGGGCTAGGTACCGAGCCGTCAACTGGGGATGGTACCTTTTACCCTCATTAGTCTGGCATCTGTGCGGCTGTTCCACTGAAGTTACCTTCCACTTACCATCACTCCGCCTCTTTTGTGCATTCAACTTCCACGAGCACGGGAATCCAGCCTTACATAATATGTGGAATTTTACCTCCTTGTCAGAATGTCGAACCGTGTAAGGCCTATGATGATACACAGCATAGTCCTGAAGGAACTACTTCATCTCAGACATCGTATTGAAAAGCATTCCCTTTCTCAGTATTAAATTTTTATGGTTGTACAATGATTCCTTACACATCTGCAAACCCGTGTCACAAACTGCCATATGCGACATACTTACATCCTTATAATTTGGCACACCAATAAAGGGCAAGCCAGCCTCCCTCAGCTGTGTAAGCTCTGTCGATGTATAAGAGGGTGGTGCAACGTATTGTTGTGGCTCCCTAACCCTGCTCCATCCTTCATATTCCACTCCATCATCTGGATAACCGGTGGCTAATGTGCCCTGACTCTACATGCCATGAAGTACCTCAAGCGGTACTCCTGAGGGCATGCCGGGCATGCCACGAACTGGTGTACACATGGCAGGTGCACCTCCAGAGGGCATGGCTTCAACCGGTGCTCGCATGGCATGTGGACCTCCTTCCTCATTTCCTGAATCCTCAGAATCAGTGCTAACATCATCACCAATCATTTCCTCCTCTGCCGCCTCCTCCTCCTCCTGTTCAAACTCGTCTACATCAAAATCATTGTTTATATGACCAACTGGAGGAGAATGAACCCGCTCCTGCGTCAAATTACCATCCAAGTCCATACTCTCCATAGTTTGTTGCATCTGCACACCACAATCTCCTAGAGTACCACTATCGAAGGACGGTTCCTCATTCTCAACATTCTCCAGCACCAACTCAGCCATGCCGACATTCGAACCTTGGATGACCCTATTGTATCGGGACCACTCTGCTTGGTTGCACAAGTCCATCATCACATAGTGTGCCCTATTCTTTCCAACATCGAACCTACCCTTTAGTGTGAAAGCCTCGCCAAACTTCAAACTCAAACGGTCACATAGATCGCGGAAACTAGGGATGCCATCAAACCATTCCAATTCTTCATACATATCCTCAAACTGGCAATCCTCTCTCCTAACACTTCCTCCGTAAAAAACTTTTACACCATAATCCATCTACAAAACGATTTGACATCCGATTATCAACTGACCAATATGGTAGCACTAATTACTACATAACTAACTAACTAACCTTACTTACCTACCACGTAACTAACTTACTTAGTAACTAAATAACTAATATTAACTAATAACATCCGAATAACTAATAATCGTTAACTAATTAACTAATAACTAAATAACTAATACGAACCCATTAACTAAAAACTAATATTAACTAACTATCCAAAATATCGTTAACTACAAATGATCGTTAACTAACTAAATAACTAATATTAATCGTTATCTAACTAAATAACTAACTAACTACAAATAATATTAACTAACTAACTAACTACAAATAATCGTTAACTAACTAAATAACTAAATAACTAACTAAATAATTCAATAACTAACTAAATAACTAATGTTAAATAACTAAATAATCATTTACTACAAAGAATATTAAATAATTAACTAAATAAATAATAATAATTTAATAATATTTACTAAAAATAAATAATAGTAACGACAAAATAAAAAAAATTTACTGTAAAACGGGTTGCGGCGGCGCGACGAGGTTGGCCGGGCGGCGGAGTGCCGGGGCCGGGCCGGGGTGCGATGGTCCGCGGCCGGGGTGGCGGCGTGGGAACGGCGGCCGGAGACGCGGCCGAGGGCGCGGTGGCCGGGGACGCGCCGGCGGGGCCGCGGCGGCGGGGGCGCGCGGGACGGCGCGGCGGCGGGGGCGCAGCGGGGAGCGGCGGCGCGGCCGGCGTCTTCGCCGGGCGCGGCAGCCGCGGCGGCGGCGCAGCGGGGCGCGGCGGGGCGCGGCCGGGGCGGCTGGGGCACGGGGGAGCGGCTCCGGGCGACGGTGGCGGCTCCGGCGGCGGCTCGGCGTCGGTGGGGGCGCGGGCAACGGCGGCGGCGCGGCTGCGAATGCGGGGCGTCGGCCGAGCGGGCGTGGCGGGGCGCGGCTTTTATTTAGGCCGTGCCCCGCCATGATGGGTGGCGGGGTGTAACCCGCCATGATGGGTGGCGGGTTTGGCATACCCCGCCACGCATCATGGCGGGGTACGCCCGGGTAGCTTGCCACGTCCCCCGCCACGTGGAACCTGCATCCCGCCACCATGCATGGCGGGGTTCAGTGCATTTGCCCCGCCATGCATGGTGGCGGGGCCAAACGGGTTAGATTTTAAAAAAATTCAAACGCGGGTTAAATTTAAAATTTGTTTCAAATTTGGACTAAAAATAAAAAAAATTCTCCGTTGCCGGCTCCTCCTGGCCTCCTCCCCGACCCCGAGTCGCGGCATGTGCATGCTCGTGATGAGCACAACAAGCATGGACGGAGACGGTAGCTCACCGTCGGGCTTAGGGACGTCGGGATAGTGGTGCCATGGGAGCTTGGGAGGGGCCGAATGCCGTGCAGTGCCCAGCACAAACCAGATCGAGGTGGAATAATGCTGCCAACGTCATTTGAGATGAGCATGTATACGTGCTGCTTCTGAATTCTATTCACTTAGACATTTTAGACATCGACACAAACGTGATAATTACTAATCCGTACTTTTGTGAACAACTATATATATAATTAAAATAAAACACACACGGAAACAATTGTACAAGAAGTTATGGCTAATTTCACTTATACATAGATATGGCTTTTGAGTATTGCTAGTCAGAATTTTGAAGTTCTGAGATTTATAAGCATTCTAGACATCATAGTAGAAAGAAACAAAACTATGAGTTTGAGTATTTCCCGCAGTTTTTTTCCAGTTACTTAGGGTTTAGTTAGATAAATCTTTTGGGAAAGTCAAATGATTTTCGGTCAGGATCATGTGTTCTGCGATGACTTCAGTGATTGCGACGACGAAATCGCTGTTGCAGGTGTAGATTTCATCGGCCGGCAACCAATTTGTGGTCTTTATCTGCAAGGGGAGAGGTGCTTCTGGGAGCCTCCAACGAAGATAGCTACTCTGGGTCATCGATCTCATCGTCAATGGTCATGGAGATAAATCAAGGTCTCGAGGTAATGACTCTGCATCCTATGTCATACCCGATGATACAATTGTTGATATTCTTTCAGTGATTTAGATGTGTTTTGAATTGGTTCCGAAACGTCAGATCTTGCAGCATGTCTAATGTTTGGGGTTGGTCGTTGAATTCAGTTTAAGGATTGCAATTTGGTTCCGGCGTTCGAGGAAAGCCATTGGATGAGAAGATGACGGAAGAATCTGGATAGAATATTGTGTATTTTTATTTTAGATTTTAATGTGTAATTTGCGGATGCAGTGTGCCAGATTTAATATAAGTCCTCCTTCGCATGAAAAAAAAAATCTCGCTCCTATTCTGTTACGTGTGTCTCATTATATCTCAAGCGTGAATTAGATAAACAGCGTCTACCTAATTAATATAGGTTACTTGAGGTGGTTTTCAACTTCAGATGATGACGGTCGACGACGGCGCTCTATCTATACTTTTTTTTCCCTAGGAATGGAAACGTTTCAAACTCGTCGACCTGCTCAGGTGAATGTGAATCCAGTTGTACATTGTCCCATCATCACAAGAGCTTTGAAGCCGCATGTACCTGAAACTTGATTGCTGTCTCGTCTTATCTAGAAAGGTTTGTCTTTAATTTAAATGGTAAGCTAAATAGAGAGGACTTTTTATTTAATGCGATTCCCGAACTTTGCATAAATGAAAATATAAAATCCCCACCATTCTTTTCTTAAAATGGTTTAATAGCTTATGCAAACTTTCCTAACATAGAAACACTTGATCCCATCATTTTCCAAAAAAAAAAGTTGATTTATTTAACTTTCCCCTAATAGAAAACGTAATTTTGTAGTATGAGCATGTTATAAAAAGGTACTTTGTAAAGTAACATGAGAAGTTACATTATAGTCTGAATGTTAGAAAATGTAATTTTGTAACTCGTGAATCTATGTGACGAGTAGAATAGGTTACTTTGCAATCTTCAAAATATAACTTATGAATTATGATCAGCTAGGGTTTTGATTAGGATTCAACAAGGGTTACGATTAGGCATTGCATATATATGGCTGTGATTAGGGCAATAGCATGGGTTTTGATGACAATTCACGCACACGGGCTATGGTTAATTGTTTTTTTTTAGCGAATACGCACGAGAGTGCGCATTTTTGTATTAGAAGAGAAGAATTTATGAAACAAGAGAGCGGGCATTAGCCCCAGAAAACCGGAAAACAATTACATCAAGAGAAACAACACCTGAAACAACTATAACCTCAAAGCTACAGACTACCGCGCAGCATTGGTTCTTATTGGATATCAACTTGTGTTGAGATTAGAAGACAATTAGGAGTCATGAGTAGGTTAGTGGAGGTTTTTATTAGGAGTTGGCAGGGGTGTAATTAGGGGCCAGCAAGGGTTGCCAAATGCATTGAGGTTAGGGTTATGTGGTTTTGACTGTTTTTTTTTGTCACCACAAACCCTTTATAGTTGGCCCATGTGATTGGGGCTTAGTAGGGACTGTGGTTAGGGTGGGTCCACTAGGATTGTAATTAGAGCTCAAACTAGGATGTGATTAGGGGTCGCAGTGGTATTGTGGTTAGGGTGTTATTGGGTTATGACCCTATAGTCTACATGAATTGCAATTTTTGGTTTTCCTCATCACATATATACTTGGCCCATGTGATTAGGGGTGTGATTAGAGATCAGCATGGACTGTGGATAGGGATAGGAAGGGGTTGTTGGTGTTAGGGATTTTGAGGTGGTTGTAATTAGGCATCGCACAAGTATTGTGGTTAGGTTGACGGGGTTCCTACGCTATCATATGCATGCATCCTCACCATGAACCTTGTACATGAAGAGTGCCCAGATGGGTCAGCTCAAGATAAGGGAAGAGTAAATTAGGTCCATAAAAACATAACCTATGGCTTAAACTTGAAACTAATATAGATTAACTAAATCTAACTAGCAAAATGTGCGCTTAAGTTTTTCTAGTTTACTCCAGTAACTAAACGCCTCAAGAATTTTGCAACCTAGCCTAAGCATGTACATCAGGAGCTAAGCCATGTACTCTTGCCTAGCCGAGAGTATTCAAACGATAGTTTTATTCACAATTACGAATATCGGATATTCCAAAACTTTTTATACTACATATCTGATATTAGTCAGATATAGAAAATGATAAAATATACTCCCTCTGTTCTAAAAAGAGTGTCGCTATAAGAGTCGAGCTGATCAAACTTTCTTAAGTTTAAAAGGTTTGTAGAAAACATTAGTAATATTTGTATCTTCAAATAAATTTATTAGTAAAAATATATTGAATAAATTATCTAATGATACCAATTATGTACAGTAAATTTTAATATTTTATTATATATTTGATAAAATATTTGACATCTCGGAAGGTAAGAATAGTACCTATCTTTCCTTGTGACCGCACCAATAAGTGGTGAGACGTGGAAGCGTGAGGTTGGTTCCGTGTCGTTTGTACGAGCGCGCAGGGTGCGGTGTACCGATCGGGAGCCTGTCCTAGCTAGCTAGCCTCAAATCTATCCAAGATCTGGTGCGGCGCATGCACCCAGCTCCAGTCCCAACCGATCAATCGATGCTATACCGTGGATAAAGCTAATGTCACTATCCATATTATGACTATATATACTCCTGTATACCTAGCCTAACATATTTGTTTTGTCCAGGAAGTTGTTCTTTTGTTATTTTACTGTTAAACATAACTCACGAGGCAATCCAGCTTTGCCTACTTACGGCTCGTTTAGATGCAGTCAGATTTGCATCCATCAACGTGGGTTGGTATGGATTGTAGCGGAATTTGAACTAAATTTCACTTCGATCCACTCTAACATACATGGATTGAGTTTAATTCAGCAGCATCCAAACAAGACCTTACTGTACAAAGGAGGAATTAAATTATACGTGGTTGCTTGTGTACAAACGTACTTGTAATTAGGAGGGAGGAGTATTAGTAGTACTCCAATTCGCATTCGATGAAATGGCTCGTACCTACAGTAGCAGTAGAGAACTACTACTGCTACAGCAGTAGCCAGTAGGACTAGGGGGCACTAGACGACAATAGCAGAATGCACGGCACGGTGGAGAGAGGCGATGGAGCAGAGTACTCCCTCCATCTTAAAAAAGGCCGTGTTTAGTTGCCCTGAATCGGGGGCGGCGGAATTACTGTGTGCTACTGTAGCGTAACGTAGCATTTTGTTTTTATTTGGTAAAAATTATCTAAACATCGACTAATTAGGTTTAAAATGTTCGTCTCGCAAAGTACAACAAAACTGTGTAATTAGTTTTTGATTTCATCTATATTTAATCCTCCATGCATGTGCCGGCATTTTGATGTAATGGAAATCTTTTTTTTGCATAGTAGAATTTAGAGAAATATTTGGGATCTAAACAAGGCCAAAGTGTTGTTTTAGGTTTTTCAGACATCGTGTTTGACCGTTCATCTTATTCAAAATTTTTTAATAAATATTATTTATTTTGTTATGACTTATTTTATCATTAGAGATACTTCAATGATGATTTATTTATTTTATAATTTGTACAAAATTTTTAAATAAGATAAATGATCAAACACGATGTCTGAAAAACTAAAACGATATATTTTTTTTTTCTTGGGACGGAGGGAGCAGACGAAAGCAACGGCTGAGTCGGGCGTCCGATGCGCGCGGCCCAGACGTGGGCGTCTGCGACGATGGCGGCAATCCGTGCGGTGCGCCCATGCTGTTCCTGTCAGCGAGGCGCGAGCCCTGAGCATGACGCTGCCCACGCCCGCGCACGTGGGCAGGCACGCCTCCGCTCGCCATGTGGACCTACTTGGGACCCACGTACACGGCCGCGTGGACAAGCCGACAAGGAAGAGCCAAATAGTGCCCGGGAACATGGGCCCACAGTGCAATGCTGTTTCTCTCTTTCTTTCCCTTGCGGGTTTTCTTCCGATAGGGAGACGGCATCTCTTTCACAGTCCCACACTCCCACTGATTGCATGCTTGGGCTTCGGGGATTGGTGGTGAAACAAACGAAGGGTGCGTTTAGTTGGTGCTGTAAAATTTTTGAAAGTATCGTAATTCTTTCGTTTGTATTTGGTAATTAGTGTTTAATTATGGACTAACTAGGTTCGAAAGATTCGTCTCGTGATTTATAACTAAACTGTATAATTAGTTATTTTTATCTATATTTAATGCTCCATATATATATTCAAAGATTCAATGTGACAGAGAATCTTGTAAAATTTTTTAAAGTTTGAAGTATCTAAACACACCCAAAGAGCATCGCGCGAGCGCGTGCGGTGAGAAAGGTCGTCGTCTCCACTCTCCCGCCGGAAAAAATTGGGCAGAAACTGTATCCACTGTGTCTCCTCTGCACACATGCCATAAATAGTTGCCATGTATTTATTCTCACAAATCCAACGGCGCATGGCGACGGTGAAAAAGCAACGGCGTGGGAGGCCACTGTCGGAGCATGCGGAGTTTTTGAGGAACTCTTCTAGACACGCCGATGGATATGTGAGATTGAACACATGACAACTATACATGAAGACACGGTGAATACAATCGTCCTGTTCGGCTGAGCTTATCAGTATGACTTATCAGCCGAACAGTGTTTTTCTCTCATAGCAAAATAGTCATAGCCGGCTTATAAGCCGCAGAAACAGCCTGCCGAACAGGGTAAATTTTCACCCAATTTTTTTTTTTCCTCACGCCGTGGGGGGCTAGGGGTACGGGAGGTACTACTACACAACACAAACACAGAATAATAATAACCAATAAAATAAAAAGCTGGTGGCATACGCAACACGTCATGATGGCAAGGACGGTGCCGTGGCAGGACGACGCTCGCCGAGCTTGGGCAAAGAATAAGGGAGGCGTGCGCACGGGTACGATGACGACTGGCTCGACCGATCTATCGAGAAGACATGAATCGGAATTGCATGCATGCGCAGCAAGCAATGCAAAGAAAGGTAGTATGTAGAGTCGTACGTGTGCATCCATGTGGCTCGTCCTAGTGCGGCCTCCCGGCAACCGCCACGCCGCCTCGCCGGCCGTGCAGAGGACGCTGTGCCTGTGCCCCAACCAACCACTACCTACAGTTGAGGAGCTACCCGTTGTTTCTCGTCGCCTTGCGTGCCGGTCGGGTCGGGCCAGCTGCATGGGTGCCCCCCCCCCCCCCCCCCCTCGCGCCGATTCGCGCTGTTCGGCGGTCCTGCGCGCCACCGCGCCCCAGCTGATCCTGATGACTCCCACCCATGTGTGTGTGCCATCTCCTGTGCCTGCGGGCCCCGCCTTCTGGTCTCCGGAGCCTGGGGCGGCGTTGTCCGTGACAGCGACGGACAAAGGCACAAAGCGTCGTCGTAGCTCCCGTGTAGCGTCCGTCGTCGGCTGTATAATGTGGCCGAGATCTGCACAATTGCACGCATGCGACGTGCATGGCATCCATAGACCGACGCAGCGCTGCTCCTGGGATTTTGAGGGTCCTCTGACGAACTCGTAGCGACGGCTTATATAGACTATAATATCTTATAATATAGTATAGGCTAATTTTACTGGTAAAGGGAAAGCAAATTCAATAATATATTTTAATTTAATATGTCTGATAATTATTGAGAGCGAGAAACAATGTAGACTAAAAAAGCAATATATTTGTACTTCTAGAACTAATATGATTACCTTAGGCGGTAACATTCTAAAACTCTAACACCTGACCTAATTTGGAAGAAAAACATGACTACAGGAGTATAAAGTACTAGACAAAATTGAACAAGGAAAACAAATACCTAGGGCCTAGACAATTTGGACATGAACTGAAACTGATTCAAAACCAAGATTCGCAAAAAGGGCAGAAGCCAATAACCAAGATCGTTCAGATGTCATCGTCCTCGTGGAGCCCTGCCTCAGCTGCCTGGTTGCCACCGTCGTCTGGAGCCTGGGCGTCGGCGCCTGGCCGTCACGATCGCGATCTCGTCTCGCGTGGTGATCGCGTCTGCGTCTCGTCATCTCGCCTCTCACGAAGTGCCGAAGTCTTGCGGCTCGGCTTCTCGCCTTGTGGGAAAGAAAGAGGCCGACGATGCCTCATTGGGCTGGCTCCTTCTCCTTACTTTGCTGATGGGCCACCTTCTCATTAAGCCTAATGGAACTGCTATAGCTATAGGGTCTAGGGTCTTATATACCTAGGCTTGGGCCCCCATCCCGCCTAGGCCCTCGGGCATCGCACCTCATGCCCCCCGCCTTAGGGCCGGCACTGGGCCGACGACGGATCAATCCATGAATCCAACATAGCGTGCTTAATTATCTCTCTTAATTTGGATCCACAGCAGCGCATTAAGCACACACAATGCATCCGTACTAACCCAACCTTTTGGAATCAAGCAAAAGGGACCATCTCATCAAGCAAGGAGAATTATTAACTAGAAATGTAGGAACAAACAAGTTCTTATTGGCTATGACCTATGATTATTGGCTATGACCTATGATATAATAAGCCAGCCAACGCAACAAGCGTGCTAGCTGACCTAACTCTCACTGACTTATGTTTTTGTCTTTCATTTATATATACTTTGTGAAATAACAATTCTCTCTGACTGAGGTATTGTTCTAGCTAGGCTGCTAGATTGATTCCTTAGTGTGCGCTAGTTTTGGGATGAGGTGAGATGAGTCAGGTCCATCCTTTTTTGGGTCATTCTAATTTCGTGTTTGGTAGTAGGAGCTAGGGATGAGATAAGCGATATTTTTCAGTTCTGTTAGCTACAGTTAGTGGCCCCCATCCTGTCAAACACACACAACAGAGAAGACAACTATGGCAGCCATGGCCGGAGAGGGGGAGCTTGCATGATGGGTGGGACCCTTGGCACGCAGCCCGACCAACATTGGCGCGGAAGAATCCGCCATGCATGGCTCCACCAGTGGTGGTCTGGCAGGACCGACTTGGCACGCCCCAACTGGCGGCGATGCCGATGTGCCTAACTTCCATAGCCCCAACGGCGGCGCGAGGCCTGCCCGACGACGCACTAGGGCATGGGGGCGGGATGTGGTGTCCCTGGTCGAGCTTGACACGGCGGGGCCAGACCACGGTGACGAGCGACACGGTGGTGCTCAGCCATGATGAGGATGGGGCCAGGTCAGACCCACAGGGGCGCAGTGAAATTGAGCAGTGATGGGAGCAGAGGCGCGAGGGAGGAAGGAGAGAGAGAGAGTGTGGTTAGAGAATGGTGTCGTAGGAAGAGGGACGACGAGGTACCTCACTTTTCACAAGAGACAAGAAGGGACAACATCTTGGTAGAATATTGGCTCTTAGGGGCAGTTGCATTGCATTCCATCTGTCCCTCAACTAAACACCAAGTCTAGTGGGATACCCATTTCATCCTTGCCCTCCCACCCCAACCCCAACCAAACACACCTCACGGTAGAGGCCATGGGACGTTTTCAAAATTACAGTCAGATGAGAAACTTTTTAGTCATAGATCAGAAAACAAAACAGCTCACACTCAGCAAAAAAAAAAGCCGAGGTATGCTAGAATCCTAAGCTCTTGTTTGCTCTTTTGCCAAGCATTAGCTCATTCGTGGATATATAATATCGCTCAAGGTCTAGAACATTTCGAATGGTGCAATAATCTTCTCCCCATATCCGCAATTGTCTATGATGCAATGGAATTTTAACTTTTTTTTTCTAGAATACGACTTCACGTAATGGAATTTTAACTTTTAAAAAAAGATCATCTCTATGTTGCTTCAAATAAGGGGCCACCGGCCAGTGTTGACGATCAGTTTAGGTAAGGCATGATACTTTACTTGGAGATGTTTTGAGTAGAAGATCGTCAGGATTGCTTGATTAGCGTAGAAGGTTTGACTACTAATTATGTGTACTAATTTATCTACAAACTTATGTGGCTCAAGGAGGGCCTCAACAATCATCTATCGCTTGTAAGAGCAACTCCAAGAGACTCTCTAAATCCTTTCTAAATGCTACGAATATATATTTTAGTTTAAAACTAACTTCCAAAAGTTCTTCTAAATGATTATCCAAATATGGTCATCTTCTATTCCGAATTTCTCGCTAGCCAAAAATAGAAGACGAGAATGACTTCCTAGAGTGCGCACGAGATATAGAAAAACTGTTGGAGAGTGAAAAGATATAGAAAGCGATTTTTATGTAAATGACTCTCCAAATGATTATTTAGAGAGTGAGATGTAGAAAGGCTAACCATAAAAACAAAGGAGATCCTTAATCAACGGCGGCTTTACCCGCTTTATTTGGTCCGACGACATGACCTTAGCGTCCCATTTCTCTGTCAGTCGTCACATGACTGCTGGTTGCTGTTAACCCATGTTTCAGGACACGTATGTTGCATTGCATGTATTAGAGATCGACCACATTATTAAACTAAAGCATTGATGTAGCCTTCTGTCTGTGTGCACCGCACACGCGGCTGGCCGTGGGCATACTGGCATGGACACAGTAGGGAACAACGTTGCTGTTGTTGGAATTGATTGACTAGTCTGTGGTGGCCGTTCATTCGATCGGAGAGATTCTCTCACACTGTGCAAGGACGTGTGTGTGTTTAGCTTATTGTCTACGTTCTGTTAGTACTTCTTAGATTGCCTCGCGCATGCGCATCCTTACCTAGCAGATACACGCACGCATACGCATGGATCGATAGCCGGTAATACTATGCGGTATTTGAACAAATATTACCTGAAAAAAGTAGTGTAGGGGGCAAAGTAGAAACAACTGGAACTCTGGTGGGTTTGCAGCAGCAGGTGCAGCGCTGCGAACTAGTCCAGCCGCGCTGATTCCCGTCTGTCAGCGAGCGGCGTAGTTCGCTCATCAGGAATCACTGGTGGAAGTGGCGCGCCCTGCGCGCCGAGTGGAAATGAGTATCTTGCGCGCATCGGGTAACACTTACTCCCTCCGTCTCAGAAAGACCGTCGCTGGGCAGTTCAAAATTTTTCTGACAAAGACCGTCGCTGAGGAGTCCAGGAGCGTCAGCCGCAACAGTAATAAAAAAATTGAAAACTTCTCGTCCACTCATTTGAATGCGCCTGCATATCCATCCTCTCCCATAAAAAAAGAGCCAGACGCGTGGAGCCGTGGACACACTCTCCTCCACTCATTTCTTGCTCCCGCACCTCCCCACTCCCCCATCGAATCTCGCGAATCTCCAGCTCCTTCTATTGAGCCTGGTCACACCCACGCGGCGGCCACTGCATGCCGGAGTGCCGGACTCCACGTCGGCTACTGCCAAGGGGAGCAGGCCCCATACTCGACGGCGACGATGGCGGAACGGAGCCGATGCACCGGTGGCGGCCATGGCTTGGTCATCCCCACTCTGCCCGCTGGCGCAGCGCGGCCAGCCTAGCAACCCGCGGTCAGCCTGTCGGCTCACAGAGGCAGGCAGGACCCCGCGCACGGCGATGGCCCGGTCTAGATCCCACGTGCAGCGGCGCAGCCAGACGGCTGGGAGACGAGGAAGTCGGGCGCAGACGAGGAAGGCAAGGAAGTCAGGCGGGCGCTCACGGGCTCGTCGCGCGGCCGTCCCGGCAGGAGCGCGAGGGGGCTCGGCACCTGGCCGTCCTGGCGGCAGCGCGAGGGGGGTGGCTCGGCCATCCCGGCGGCAGTGGGAGGAGGCTCGGCTGGCGGTCGTCACAGCGGCAGCGCTTGGAGTCAGGAGTGTCGGACTGGGTCTCAGGATTCCAGAAGGATAAGGAGCCAACAAATATTTACAGGGGCATTTTAGTAATTTCGCATGTCTCCTTGGTATGCGTGCCCGGTCCTAAAAACGCAATCTTTCCGAGACGGAGGGAGTAATAGAGTATATGTGCTGCAGTGTTTACAATTGTCTCGTCTTCTTTCCCTTGAACTTCAAAGACCACCTCAATCATCAGATCAATATTCCACAATTCGTTGAAGCTCAACTATAATTTTGGGTAACATAAATGAGGTCTATTATAGGCTAAAAACTATGCAATAACATGAAAATACAACATTGGTGGTCCACTAAACATCATGTGGTAGATAATAATTCGTTACATAAGGTAATAAATGCAGGTGTCTCAAGTAATTTCAAAGTTAGACGTTCATGTACAATAATCATGTGCTAGATTCATGATCCAATGAGTCCTTGGAGTTTAATCCCATACAAATCCAGCCCATTGGTACTCAATCAAACACCCTGGCGACAATAATGATGAGGGCCAACTAAACCGGCTGTACATCTCGGCGCTTGGTTGTTTGTAGGCACTGTGTTCACTGGCAAGAATGGGAGCACCTATTCTGGTAGGAAACAGGAGCAGAGAATGGGGATTCAGAGGAGCAATGTAGTGGAATGCTGAAGCGACAGGCACACGCCTTCGGTTTGTATGCAAAGAGAAAGATACCTATTGGAGTGGCCCGGATGAAGGCTAGAGCCGCAGAGGAGCCTAGAATCTAGAAACAAAATGTGAATCAATCTAAAATCAACATGGAAAATGGTTGATGAAACACTAAGTTTGGAGGTACCTACTGCTAAAAAAATAGTTGTAAAAAAACACTCCAAATGCATGGCAAGGTCCTAGTTTTGCAGATAAAATCTAGAGCATGATGACCGTTAACAGTGAGTTTATGGCATGATGACTGTACCTACCATTCACGGGAGCTGAGCCAATTCATGTTCTTTGAACCACGGTAACATCTCCAAATCAAAGCTCGCTGCATGGAGTGTTTGCTCTGAAAGCAGAGTAATCACATAAGTGACTTGCATTTGGAGAGGCATTACTGAATGACTCTTTCCTGGTTTCTAAAGTGAGCCGAAAAACTATTTTGCAATTTGAGATACTGTCACGCGCCTAATGGGGCGCCTCCCCAGCCCTGGCCAATGGGCCAGCCACGGCCCAGGACGCGGTACTGTAGTGCCGCGGACTGTAGCGCCACCACCGCCGGCTCAGAGTTTCCTTCCACCGGAGGGAATTAGAAAATAAGAAATAAAGGAATAGAAATAAATTAGGAGATTAAGTTGGCTGGTTTAGGAAAGGGAAATCCGATCTATAAGGATATTCCCCGTAGTTGCTTGAGATGCAAGTCCACTAGGGACTATAAATATAGGGCTATTGTACCCATTGAAAATTAATAGCCTTTTGGCTTATCCCTCTCCTCTCTCTGCGCCTCTCTCCCAAACCCTAGCCGCCACCTCCTCTCCATCTCCATTGCCGACGCCACCAGCTCCCCCACCACCATAGCCGCCCTCCCCAAGGGGGCCAAACCCTGCTGCGCATTACATCTGGTATCAGGAGACCGGTCTGATCCTGCAATGGCTGCCACCACCACCAACGTGCAATAGCTGACCCAGAACTTTGACGATGACCTCGCCAACGAGCTCGCCGAACTGGACGCACGCCTGCTTGCCTTCGAGAAAGCATGCGGCTACGGAGACACCAACATCACCAACAACAGCAGCAGCCCGCTGCCACCCGACGACGATCCGATCATCAATCTCGGGGCAACCATCGCCGCCAACAACAGCAGCAGCCCGCTGCTGTCTGACGTCGCCAAACCCTCACTGCCTGTTGCACCTCTTAGCGAAGATGCAGCCAGCCACGTCGCCGCCGACCATCTCCACAACGACCTCGCCACCAAGATTGGGGACAACGATGATCGCCGCAATGACGAGTATCCACGATCCAAGAAGATCACCTCGGCTCCGACAACAACAACAACACCAATAGCACTGCAGCCACCCTTGCTGCCGTGCCCCGGAACCCCCAATACGCCCCGGTCAGTCCAGCGGCCGCTCCGCCAGCCCAGGCAAGCCGCCATCTACCGCAGCCGGCCATCTGGCCACCGGCACAGCAGGCGCCCCCATCCCCACCTCAGGAGCACCCGATCCCTTCGGCAACGCCAATACAACCACCGCGCCAACCAACCGTCGTGGCTCGACTGATGACCCCGACATTCGATGGCTCCACAGATCCATTACTGTGGATCTCCAGGCTACAGTTCCCCTTCAGGCTGCAACGCACACCAGCAGATGACCAGGTTCACTATGCAACTTTTCATCTAACCGATGCAGCGCAGCTCTAGTCCACCCGAAGGATGCAGGAGGCGCCAACATTAGACTGGGCAGCCTTCACACAGCACTTCGTCCGTGACCTCGGCCCGCCCATCGACCAAGAAACAACCGGCGACCTCGCACCCCTCAGGCACACCAGCACCGTGCATGACTACGTCGCCACCTTCATCACGTACGTACTACACGTCGGCATCACCAGCAAGCTTCACCAAGTCCACCCCTTCGTCACTGGCCTCGAAGATTTGCTCCAGGCAGTTGTTGACCAACACCACCCCCGAGGGATGGCGGCGGCCATCATCCTCGCTCGCGCCCTGGAGAGCCCTACCCCCACAACCCCAGACGCCATAGGAGACTCCTTCAACAAAGACGACATGAAGCATCCAGCGGAGCACGACGACCACGCCCCATCGAGTAAGATGGTGGGCGACTCAACCACAACTACCACTACAGCGACTCCAACACCCTACAACACCCCGGCAACGGCACGGCTTCCACAAGTCGGCTACAACACGGCCACAAACGTATGCGTCGCCAGCATCAAACACCTCCACGAGGACCTTGACAACGACATTGCTGCTGAAGCACAGTATGCGAAGAACGGACTCCTCTTCGCCAATGACGACCACACACCGGCTCCGCCCCCTCCAACAATGACGCCATCGCTTCTCCCGGCAACTCCTGACCTTGACGACTTCGTCGACCCGGCTACCCTCACCCAGCTCCATTAGGCTGTTGCATACAACACTGAGCTCCAGATCATCGTCACCACCAGAGAGCTTCAGGCGGCTGCCCCGGCTTGGTCTCTACACCAAGGAATTGTTATCTACGACAACCGCTACTACATACCGGCAACTTTTCCTCTGCTACAGGATCTCCTGGAGACACTAGGAATGACATCGCCCCATCTCCTAGCGGTCGGCCTACACACACTGTACGACAACTACTTCGTCAACATTGACAATCCGCCAAACATCAACATCATTACTGGCGAGTCCGGACTAGCGAGCATCCCATCACCAACATACGATGTTGGAAAACCGTCAGACTATGCGAAACCAGTCAACAAATTGTAGGTACAACCTCCTCCACTTATACAACTAATTTGGATGGATTCTTGCATCCCACGTGCCCACATAGCCAAAGCAGCAAAAGGCATTGCATCTCCACCAGCACTATCCAACTACTACCTCTTCGACTCCATCAGCAACAATAGCAGCATCATCATCTACACCCTCAGCACTACACGGTTCGACACACTTGAGCCAATCTTCAGGAACATCATTACCAGAGAGACGAGCTCAACACAGGACAACTTCGTCATCTTCCACATGGGAACAATACAGGCGTCTACAACGTGGACGACCAGTGCCACGAGTCAAATCCCGACCCCCATCATCGACGCCATCACCACTGCCATCATAGGTGGCACCGCAACACCGGCTTGGTCCCTTGACCAAGTGATCATCATCGACTCCGATAGGTACTTCTACCTGCAGGTACCATCACTGCTGTGGCCGCACCTACTGGACTCCCTCCGTACCAGCAGACGAACAATGAACCAGCACCTCATCGCCAAGAGCTTCCACACTACAGCAACCTCGACGCTCCTCTCCGCAGAAAACAGCTACATCAACACACACCAGAACCCCGAAGACGTCCATCCCGTCATCAAAAACACCCACGGCAACGCCAACGCGCAGATCAAGCTGAAGTGCTTCATCGTCAGGAGGAGCTTTCCTTCCCGAGCAACATCAACGATCAAGAGAGGTTGCAGCACGAGGACGTGCTGCGTCGCGAAAGGGGGGAGTGATGTCACGCGCCTAATGGGGCGCCTCCCCAGCCCTAGCCAATGGGCCCAGCCACGGCCCAAGACGTGGTACTGTAGCGCCGCGCACTGTAGCACCACCGCCGCCGGCTAAGAGTTTCCTTCCACCAGAAGGAATTAGAAAATAAGAAATAAAGGAATAGAAACAAATTAGAAGATTAAGTTGGCTTGTTTAGGAAAGGGAAATCTGATCTATAAGGATATTCTCCGTAGTTACTTGAGATGCAAGTCCACTAGGGACTATAAATATAGGGCTATTGTACCCATTGGAAATTAAGAAGAAAATAGCCTTTTGGCTTATCCCTCTCCTCTCTCTGCGCCTCTCTCCCAAACCCTAGCCGCCACCTCCTCTCCATCTCCATTGCCGACGCCACCAGCTCCCCCACCACCATAGCCGCCCTCCCCAAGGGGGCCAAACCCCGCTGCGCATTACAGATACAGATACAAATATGAATATTGGTTCAAACTAATTAGAGCACTGGAATTGTCATTTCTGACTTCTGAATTATCATCAGAAGGGTACACGGTTTCATTTGCATGAGCACAACCTAGATAGCATATTATCATTCAGAAACATGACATGAAAAATCAAAAGACATCAGGTCATGAGTGTCAATCTAATTAATCAAAAGGCATGAGAGTATGAGCGTCAACCTAATAAATCAAAAGCCATTAGGTTTATTGCAAACCTTCAGAGCTTTGAAAATAAGAAATCTTAATTGAATTGAATGATGGGTCTAAGAAAGCTATATGGCCAAGAGGCATGTGAATGGAAAGGAGTAATGACGGGTCTAAAAAAATATATGGCCAACAGGTATGTGAATGGAAAGGAGTGATATGTAAGACAAGCTAACATTCACAAATTATATTCCGTTTCATCATATATCAGCAGTTGCTGTGTGATATAGGGTTATGGTTGTTCGCTTGTTTTACCATTTGTCAGATCAATCTAATAATAAAAGTGCAACAATCTGTGAAGCTACTGAAGCAGTAAGCATACATTGCAGTAAGAACCCAAACAAATTTACCGGAGCAATCAAGATCTTAAATCTCAAATAACAGGCATCCATCAGACACAATCATAGGAGGAAGCACAATAATCAAGTGATTGGGATAGAGGTACAGTTAAGGATTTACCATGCTATTTATGTCATCTCAGTCGAAGAACTACAATTACTTTGGCAAAGAAGGCAACAATGGTTTTCAGAGATGTCAATAAGCTCTGATGCCTTTTCCAGTATCTTAGACAAGCATTCTATATTTGAAAAGGACAAATGGATCTTGTAAACCGATCAAATTGAATAATAGTAGAAATAGATTGTGTCAAGCAGAGTAGACAATAAAGCTGATTGAAAAGCTGAGTTTATTCTTACCAAGAGTTGTTGTTCTCCCTTGTTTGCATGCAACCATCTGCCCACTACACTGATATTACAATGCATCTCACGTCACTTGCAGATAAATTTAAGAAGTTGCCATGTATCCAAGGTCCAATCTAATGGGAACAGAAACAGAAATGATCTCATGTTTTGTTGTGTGTTTGAGATGAACGCTACTTAGGATGGACAACTATATTAAGAGGAACGACAGTCAACAGTCTCTTAAATAGGATTTTCAGCTACAGTGCCTATATAAATCAGACAAAATGCTATTGTTTTTACAAATTTAGGCAATAAAAGGAGCATCGTCCTGATCCTTACAAATAATTAGATAAAGTTTTTGTACCGAGGACAATTGCAGATAGTGGTATGTGTCATGGTCCCCAAAATAACATGATGAAGCAAACCAAAATTTAGTAGTTGGTATATAGAAAAAAAAAGACCTTTAGTTGCTGCCGCTGAACTTGACCCCATGCCATCCCCTCAGTGTGGGCTCGTGCTGCTACACTTTGGTGCTTCCCTGTAACAATCAGCACAAAGGGTAGACGACCACCATTAGGATGGGGAGGGAGCATCGCCCTCATGTTGTCCTTCAAGAAAAGGTAAAAGGAAGAAAAGGCAAGGAAGAAAGGGGAGGCCTCACCTAGAAAGCTGCAAACGTCTTGACTCTCTGCATCCAGCCACATCTTTGGAATACCATGAAAATCAGATGGTCTTGTAAATACTAAATAGGGAACTCTGATACCTTTTAGCTGTTGTATATATGGTCTTGTAAGGGCCTCGTGGTCTGGTTAGGACAATGAAGAATTGTTATGGATGGTAAAACAAAGCCATGAAGGAGAAATCTAATTATATCCAATTTAGTCAATCGACGAGGCACGATAAACAAACAGGTAGTAACACATACATATACATGAACATGGCCTGGCCCACTGAAGATGATCAGCCTATGTTTACAACTAATATGAGAGTTCAATTTCATCACAACCTATAGGGCTACAAAATTTCTCTTTGAAGATCAGCAGCCTAGATTCCCAACCTATATAAGAAGTCATTTTCATGACAGGCTATAGAGGAAACGAAAATTTGCATTAGGTACAACAAGCATGATGGGAAAAATATTAGCTACCGCATACAGCAAACCCTGAAATATGCAGGAGATTCGAAGTATGAAATTAAGGTCAAACTCCAAGGCGAAAAAGAGAGGGACATAGAATAGGCCTGCTCTTCCAGAGGGGAGGTAGCGTAGGTTGCAGCACCCCCAATCAGGCGTGGGAATGGAGGATCTAAGGGAGGAGGCACGGGACAGACGAGGAGGAGAGGAAGAGGGTGACCTGCCAGCAGACCCAACCAAGGAGGTGCACCGCCGTGACGTTCGCTGCCACTTCGGCGTGGCAGCGCGGCGACGTAGGCCTTCTCCGTCCGGCGCAGCACCCGATGCACCACCAGGCACGGCTCGCGGAGCACAGGCAGCTAGGGTTTCGTTGACCACAGGAGCGGTGCGGAGGATGGGGGAGAGGTAGGGCACCGCCGGGCGCCACCCGCGCCAGCGCTCCGCCTGCAGGGGGCGCCGCCGCCACCTCCTTGGGAGGGAAGGGGAGAGAGAGAGGAAGGGAAGGGAGAAACGGAGGTGAGAGGCAGGTGAGGGAGGACGGAGGAGGAGGACGAGGAGGGTGAGCGCCGCCGCCGAGGCCTGCTGGCCGGGAGAGAGGGAGAGGAAGGGGAGGCGAGAGCAGGGGCGTGAGCGGCGGCGGCGTGGCGGCGACCTATGGGAGGAGCGGAGGAGGATGGGGAAGAGATAAGGTGGAGGCTGGTTTTTTTCCCGGAAATATCACAAAGGC
Organism: Saccharum hybrid cultivar R570; assembly: GCA_038087645.1. NCBI lineage: Eukaryota > Viridiplantae > Streptophyta > Magnoliopsida > Poales > Poaceae > Saccharum > Saccharum hybrid cultivar. The sequence continues at coordinate 2,053,660 of JAQSUU010000423.1, forward strand.
GAATCGGAAGTCCTCCTGTATATATTCGGCGGCGTAGCTCCGGAGCAGAAGCCACAGAACACCGAGAGAAGTAGAGGAAATGCGATGGAAACCAAGGAGGGGCAGAAGCCGCTGCTAGGCGATTCCGGTGCAGACAACCACAGGCACACGATGGAAGATCCAACGGCCGGAAACATTCGAGGCGACATGGAGCAGCGTTCTTCGGAGGAACCCGTTCCTCTTTGAAGAAGAGAACGATGCATTATACACTCCTTTTGTTCTAAATTATATGTCGTATTGATGTTTTAGTTCATCTATTTTGCTATATATCTCGACATATTGTTATATCTATGTACTAAAAAAGTCAAAGCAACTTATAATTTGCGACGGATAGAGTATATCTAATCAAATTGGCATAATTGAAGGAGGGCGTGCCTGTGCAGTTTTAGGAGCGGCAACCGGCACCGGCAGGCAGCGCCGGCATGCAATAGACGACGATAAGTCGATAACGCATAATGCGATCGATGATGGAGGCGACAAAATAGTCGACTTCTAGGACCATGCGAAGGTGCATACGTGTGGCGCGGCAGCACGGGCTCGACCGCAGAGGGGCCGATCGAGGGGGACGGGGTCCCGGCGAGGCGCCAGGTCGCCGGAGCGGCACGTGAAGCGGTCCGGCCGGGGGGACACGTCGTCGATCATCCGCCATATTCCATCGTACGTGGTCCTTGAATGGATAGATGAGGGGGGCACACCGATGCAGGCAGGGGTTGGTCTGGTTGGTGTGAGACCGTGTGAGAGCCTTATCCTGTGGCTGCAAAAACCATGCTGTGTTCAGCGAGTGGGACTCGGTGGTTGCATAAGGGTGTCCCAACAGTCTTTGCAAATTGATCGCCAGCAGACGTAGAGCTTAAAAACAATTTAAAAATAAAAAAGTTAGATAATAGTAAGCCACTCCCTCTGTCCCTGTTTGACTATCGTTGTGGTAGTGGAATTCAAAGTCCACATTCACAGCCCCTGTCAAGCATCTGTGGACAGATCTAATGTCCAGTTTACAGAGATTCAACTGTACCTGCTAAAATGTCATAGCGACACAAATAAAGGAACAGATGGAGTACGTCATAGATTAGGAAATTCTTGACAAACGTGCAAGCTAAGCGCTTGCTACCTCGCTAGCGCCCTGAGTTTTCTATTTCTCTTTCCTCCACATTGGACAAATGCTCCTCCTTGCTAATGAGCTGGTCAACCGTTGGAGACGATGCCCTAACCGGCAATTGTCTATGCATTTGTAATGGTATCCTTGTTTTTTTTGTTTTAAGATACTAGTGTTATTCATTGGTCATTTTTTCGAGAGCGGTTTGGACCTATATTTCATTAAGAGGAAACCAAAGTTTTCGAAGTTACAGAGCATCGACGCTCAACAAAGCCAAAAGTGATTACAAGACGCAAGCGACGATGGCAATCCAGGGAGTCCACCGAGAACACCAAGGCACGGCACGACACTACCTAGAGGACTATACGACCGTCGATTGCGCGATAACTGTGCTGCTCAGCAAACTAGCTAGGCTGGGGAAGCCCGCTTCCAACCAGTCTTCGTTATTCATTGGTCATGTTATCCTTGCTTTGGGTTAGATTTTTTACCATATTTATATTCTATAATTCATGTTAAGGGTTATATTGGGTCACTGTGTCGTTATTGCATCAATTTTTTTTTTATAAACTTTAGTTAGGGTTTCACTTCAAATGAGATTAATATATACACACACAAGTTTAAGTCCTCGATTTAACATAAGTGCTCACATTGGTCTGAATTTATTTCATGATTTCACGGCGGCATTCCTTAGTAGGTAGATGGCGTGCTTATCAACAATAAGCCACATGTGGTGATTTTGTCAGTCTCAATACCTTTTCGGAGGTGTTTATAGGGATAGGTCATGTATTCATAGGGTCGGTGTACGTGCATTTATGAATGTATATATACTGTGATTAATAAAGAAAGCAAATTAATAAACTATACGACTCCCCTAGTGTCGCCGCCGTCGCCGTCGGTCCCCGTCCCTTCCCACTCTGGTATCTGCCGGAGGCCGAAGGGAGGGGGGATTCATTGTTTTTAATAAGTTTTTCTAGTAAATCGAGTCATTAGGGTTAGGGTCTCTCCATACTAATTTTCTTGGTATTGGAGAATTTATCTCCTCTCCGGTGGCGGCGAAGGGGAATGGTGAAATCGTTTTCTCCATAGCGGCTCTATTGAAGATGATGACGATAATTACGGTGTTAGCAGCTTCACCGGAATGACGACATGGAGACCTTTCTTTCCGGACGGCGATATCAAGGGGGAGATGATGTTGCCGTCATGGAATAATTTTCTTTGGTCTTTTCTCCATTTTGTCATGGTTAGATATGGCCACGATGAAGGACTAGGAAGAATAATTTCAAATCCGTCTTTCTCATTCTTTAGTGACAGAAAGAAGAAGAAGGAAGACACAAGAAAGAAGAAGTTTCTCAAGTCCGCAGGAATGTTGGCCGTCGTTCGTTAGGCATTTGTCCTCAGGGCTTTTGCCGAGTGTCTGCCTGTGTGGTCATCCATACGGAGCGTCATACAGGTTTGGATTTGAAATTTAGAGTTATTCACAGCGTGGGTACAATTTAGATGAAAATCAGCTTCTGGATATATGTAGCGTATTCTAGAGTTCTTGTAACGTGATGATGTACGCAGCTATTTTAATATAATTCTTCTTTCATCTCAAAAAAAGAAAGCGAATTAATGTATTTCATTTTTGGTTAAGGCTAAAGATGCGGGTTTTTTTTGTCACGGTCGGCATTTCATTTGTGATTGGCAAAGGAAAATTATTTTTAATTGAATTAAAGAAATTGTAGCCCACAAAATTTATTTGTTTGCGTTCATGCCAACACGATGGTCTTTACCTGTGCAACATTCGTTGGAAAAAAGTTCAAATTCAAGTACTGTAGGTAACAAATGAGTTCAGAATGCAAATCTCGTCCCAGAAACCATAACAATGTCCTGGGCCGAAATCAACAAAATCTAGGTTCAAACCCTTTTTCTTTTCCGCCTTTCCCTTCCTTTCTCTCTTTTTTTTACAAAAGGCCCAAACCCTGTCAACAATTGGGCCGAGTCTGGTTTTCTTCCTTACCTCCCTCATCTTCCGACCTAGGCCGAAGCCTAGTTTAGCAAGCAACAGTGGCAATAAACCAGCCTGGTACCACTTCCGTCCTCCCAGTCTCACTACCATTTAGGCCCCACTCGTCATCGCGAAGACCTCTCTCCCAGGTAAAAGTGACCATCGGTTCACAAAGTTATTGTCATCTTGGTTCCAAAGTTTCAAAATGTTTCAAAATTTATTTTTTCACTCCAAAGTTATAACAGGTCCCATCCAGGTCTAAATGGGTGTCTGTTGGTATTTCTTGACACATAGAGAAATAATCCGCAAGCGCACGGAATTACCATTGTAGCATTTCACCCAGAAGTATTCAGGTATCGTATTTTCACGAGGAACGGATGTGTAAAAGTCTCTTAGCTAGCTCACCTAAGATAACAAGAAGAAAGATAGCTCGGGTAGTGAGGTTTTCTAAGGATAGAGATCCTAAATTAAGATAACTTTGCCACTATAGACTTACTTCGGGCACCGGGTAGCACTTGGTCTTCCAAGTGAGCCCGGCCTATAGCCGGCGTTGAACCCAGACGTGGAGGAGTATGAAGGACGGACAGGGCTGTCACCACCTACTGTCTACCCCTCAACCATAGGGAACGAGGCAAACGAAGGTAGCCTCTAGCCTAGACACCACGTCTACGCTATCGACTACTACTCTAGCATTGATCAGGGTTATCCGTCTTTATTAGGGCCCTTTACTAGAGTATTCATCACAAGGACGAACGACGAACGCACAAGTAAATAATGAACAAGACTAACTTAAAGTAGAAGTCACCACCAAAGATAAACACAAACCTTATACTCCAATTAGTATTCAGATCGTAGAGGTACAAATGGAGAGGAGCTGATGATTCTCAGCATTCCTTTCGCTAAGTGTACAAGGGGCCCCGAGTACACAAGAGGAGGTAGCCGACAACTTCGGTACTTCTCCACTCTTACTCACTCCCTACACTAGGACTAGCTAGAGAGCCAAGATATGAATGGAGCTCTTCTCTCTTCTTGCTACATTGTGTCTCACTAGTGTTGTGTGTCTTCTTGTCTTGTGTGTTGGTGTAGAGGGGGGTACCCCTCTATTTATATAGGGCAAGAGGCAGTGCTGGAAGCTATATTTGGCGCGAACCATGCACTCCACTGCCTCTGCATGTCTGAAAGCTCTATGTTTGGTGTTGGTAATTAGTGACAATGTCTAAGTACTAATCCTATGCCTAAGTTGTATGCAGCATATGAGGATTAGTACATTCCAAGGTTGGTGGCAAGATGGACATGGTGATCATGATGGCCACACTTGGATTTGGACGCAACCCTACGTGATCAAGGCAAAGGTATATGCTTAAGGGTTGTGTTTTAGTAACCAAGACACCTAGTGGGTGTGGTTACATTATAGGATAGATAGCCGTACTATAAAGAGGGGAATGACGCGGCTATTGAACTCCTAAGTGCCTCTAGGTGTGCATTTCATAATCATATGCATTTGGATAGAACTAATAACGCCTCGAAAAATGATTGTGAAAATGCTAACACACTCGCACATGATGTGATCACTTGGTGGTGTTAGCACATTTGCGAAGGCGGTGGAGTTTGAGCGGTAGAGAGGGTTTGGGGTCCTCTCTCCCTCCCACCGAGCTTGCGAGGCGGGATTCAGGCGTTTTCGAGGAGTTGAAACAACTTTTTTCCACTACGCCAAAAGTCGGAAATCAAACGGAAGCGAACGGAGGTCATAGTGGTGACCGGACGCTGGACCGGACGCGGTCTCTGTTTGACCGGACGCGTCCGGTCAGCGTTCAGCGTCTTCGCATGTTTCAGTGTGTTGATCGGACGCGGTGGCGCGTCCGGTCACAGTCGACCGGACGCGTCCGGTCGATCAGGGAGCTTACTGGACTCCAACCGGACGCGGGCACTGTGGCGTCCGATCAGTTCTCCAGCGCGTCCGGTCGCTGTTTCGTTGTGCGCTGCTCTGGCTTGACCAGCGCGTCCGGTCCGGTACGGGACCAGCTCGTCCGGTCGAGCCCAGCGCGTCCGGTCCGCGCGACCAGCGCGTTCGGTCGGTGGTTCGCGAAAGTAGCCGTTGTGCGATCGGCGTGTCCGGTCAGTTTGACCAGCGCGTCCGGTCAGCGCGACTTCGGCTGTTTCAAGTGCGTAACGGCTATATTCGAAGGGGTACGTCTATAAATACTCGTTGGCCGGCTCAAGGCTCTCTTGCTTGGACTTTTAACATACTTGTGAGCACTTTGAGCTAAGCAACTCCCCTCCCACTCATCTCTCTTGCTTCTTTGCATATTCGAAGTGAGATTGAGTGATCCAAGTGCATTTGCATTGTGAGATTGCATCTAGTTGGCACTTGGTGGTTGATTTGCTGCGGGATTCTTGTTTCTCTTGGTGGTTGCCGCCACCTAGACGGCTTGGAGCAGCTTGGAGGCGTTGGCAAGAGTTGGTGATTGTTCTTGGCCACCTCCGGTGTTTGTAAGGGGTTTGTGCCTACCTCGGCGAAGCGCCAAAGGCAACATTAGTGAATTGCTCGTGTCATTTGCAACCTTTTGCTATTTGGTAGGTTCTTGTGGCGCCTTTTGAGAGGCTCGGTGTGAGACCGATTAGCCACCGAACCACGTGGTGAAGAGGGACACAACGGGGACTAGCGTGCCGGCAAGCACGTGAACCTCGGGATAAATCTTGTGTCATTACTTTCATATTGTGATTGATTGATCCCGGTGTTCGGTTGTCTTGGTATTCATTGTTGATCATATTGGTTGGCTCAATACTTCGCACCTCGGTGAAACCCTCCTAACTCAACTCCGCATTACTTTCTTAGTTATCTTTGCTAGCTAGTTAGCTTTGTTAGAGTAGCTCTTTTGTGTAGCTTGCTAGTTGTAGTTGTAGTTAGATTCTCGGTTTGACTTGTGCGTTTGAGTGCCAATATACTAGGATTGTGAATTGGATAAGTGGCTTGCAAACACCCCATAGGCTAAGCAAAACTCGCATCTCGCTATTTGTTGTATTGATAAACTTGTTTAGCTTGTCTTTGTAGAATTTTTTAAAAGGCTATTCACCCCCCTCTAGCCATCAAGACCTTTCAAGTGGTATCAGAGCCGTGGTCACCGTTTGCAAGGCTTAACAACCTCGGTGCAAGATGGCTCAAGTTATGTTCAATCATGTTAATGGCAAGCCTCCATTCTTTGATGGCGTCTCTTCCTTTGATCATTGGAAAAGGAAGATGAAGCAATATCTAGGCAATATATATGAGAAGGTTTGGGATGTGACCAAAGAAGGATACATCATTCTTGATGAGGAAAATCTCACTCCCAATGACCGCATCAACCAACAATGCAACACGGCGGCACTTGACACAATCTACCGTGCCATTGATGACAAAGTATTTGAGCAAATCAAAGATCTTGAAAAGGCAAATGTGCTTTGGATAAGGCTTGAAGAAACCTATGAAGGCACTTCAACGGTAAAAAGTGCCAAACTATATATGCTCAAGGACAAGTTCTCCACTTTCAAGATGAAGGATGATGAATCCATCCCGGAGATGTTCTATAGGCTCCAAGTCATTGTCAATGATCTCAAGGGGCTTGGGGAGAAGGTTGAGGACAAGGACTTCTCACACAAGTTCTTAATGTGTTTACCCAAGAAGTTTGCTACCTTTAGAAGAATGATCTTTAGAGAGGGATTGGACAAAGTCAAACCAACCGATGTGCTTGGAGATATCATGACCGATGCCCAATACAATGATGATGAAGATGAGGTAGAAGAGAAGAAGGAGACCAAGGTCAAGCAAGAGAAGCCCATTGCATTCAAGGCTTCATCTTCTAAGGGCAAGAGCAAGGTGGAGAGCGATGATGATGATCCATTCGATGATGAGACCATGGCCCTCCTAGTGCACAAGATGGGGAGGTTCATGAAGAAGAAAGGATATGGGGCAAGGAAGAGAAGGGACTTCATGAAGGCAAAGGAGGTGCTTTGCTACAATTGCAATAGCCCCGATCATGTAGTGGCAAAGTGCCCCTATGAAGACAAAAGATATCATGATGGGGAGTTGAAGTTGAAAAAGAACAAGAAGGACAAGAAGGAGAAGAAAGGGAAGAAGAGCCTCACTATCAACAAGAAGAAGGGTGGTGGTTATGTGGTCACTTGGGATAGTGACAACTCCGATAGTAATGATGATGAAAGCTCTAGTGATGATGAGAGGACCACTCGGCGAGCCATTGCAAGCATCGCCCTCTCCAACAAGTCATCCATCTTCGACACTACATCGACATGCCTTATGGCCAAGCCTACCAAGGTAAAATATGATGATAGTGATGATGATTCTTGTGCTAGTGATGGTTGTAGGAGTGATGATGAGGAGGATGAGGACTACTCTAAGGATGATCTATTGGACATAATAGATCAAATGAGCAAGGGCTACAAGAGGACCACCAAGAGATGCAATATCTTGGAGCAAGAGCTCATTGCCAAGAGCAATGAAAATGATGCCTTGATGGAGGAGCTTGTTGCTCTCAAAAAGAGTAAGGAGTGCAAAGGAATTGAACAAGAGCTCAAAGCTCTTAGGAAATCCTTTGATGAGATAGAGGCCTCTCGTGAGTGTCTAAAGGAAGACCACGAGGACCTTGAAGTTGCTCACACTAGGCTTAAGGAAGCCCACTCCACTCTACTTGAGCTCATCAAGGAAAAGGACCTCAAGTTGGAGAAGTTCATGAAGGAAGCTAAGGAGGAGCAAGTGATGGTCACTTGTGATATTGGACTAACATGTGATATTATTGATGATTCTTTATTTGTTGGTCCTACTAATGCTTCATGTAGCTCATCATCGTCCACCACAACCAACTCTATCTCTACTGCTAGTGATTCATCACTCGTGGTTGAGAATGAGACTCTCAAGAGAGAAGTGGATGATCTCACCCGCGCATTAGGCAATGCCTATGGTGGGGATGCCCGCTTGCTAAAATGCTTGGGTAGCCAAAGGTTCTCTCTTAACAAAGAGGGTTTGGGCTATACTCCCAAGAAGGGCAAGGCGGCCTTTGCTACTCCAAAGCCTCGCTTTGTGAAGAGCAATGGTCGTTATTGCAATAGATGCAAGCAAGTTGGGCATCTAGAGATTAATTGTAATAAAATGAACAAGAACAACAACAAGTTTCATGCTAAAATGGATTACATTCCTTTTGATTCTTGTTATGTGCTTTCCAAGGGTGAGAAAGGTGTGCATGCTAGGTTTGTTGGTACACCAATTGTGGGTCCAAAGAAGAAGGCCATTTGGGTACCAAAGAGCTTAGTTACTAACCTCCAAGGACCCAAACAAGTATGGGTACCTAATAAACATTAATTTATTTTGTAGGTAAATTACAAGGCCGGAGGAAGGCATTGGGTGCTTGATAGTGGGTGCTCTCAACATATGACCGGTGATTCAAGAATGTTCAACTCTCTCAAATCAAATGATAGTGGCATTGATAGCATCACATTTGGTGACAATAGCAAGGGTGATGTAAAGGCTCTTGGAAGGATTGCAATCTCAAATGATCATAGCATTTCCAATGTGCTCCTAGTTGAAAAATTGAACTTCAATCTTCTCTCGGTTGCTCAATTGTGTGATCTAGGTTTCAAGTGCATATTTGGTGTTGATGATGTAGAGATAGTTAGTGTTGATGGCTCCAATTTGATCTTCAAAGGCTTTAGATATGAGAATCTATACTTGGTTGATTTCGATGCTAGTGACACACAACTTTCAACATGCTTGCTCACCAAATCAAGTATGGGTTGGTTATGGCATAGAAGACTTGGTCATGTTGGCATGAAGCAATTGAACAAGTTAGTGAAGCATGACTTAGTTAGAGGCTTGAAGGATGTCACATTTAAGAAAGATAAGCTATGTAGTGCATGTCAAGCCGGAAAGCAAGTAGGCAACACTCATCCATTAAAAAGCATTATGAGTACTTTCAAGGCATTTGAGTTGTTGCACATGGATCTATTTGGGCCAACTACATACACAAGCATTGGTGGCAACAAGTATGGCTTTGTGATTGTGGATGATTTCACTAGATACACATGTGTATTCTTTCTTAGGGACAAGAGTGATGTATTTGACATATTCAAGAAGTTCATCAAGAGAGTGCAAAATGAGTTTGAGACCACAATCAAGAAAGTGAGAAGTGACAATGGAAGTGAGTTTAGAAACACAAGAGTTGATGAGCTATGTGATGAGCTTGGAATCAAGCATCAATTCTCGGCCAAGTATACACCTCAATCCAATGGCCTAGTTGAGAGGAAGAATAGAACCTTAATTGATATGGCAAGATCAATGTTGAATGAATATAATGTGAGTCATTCTTTTTGGGCCGAAGCAATCAACACGGCTTGCTTCTATAGCAACTGCCTCTATTGCCACAAGTTCTTAGAGAAAACACCATATAAGATCTTAAATGGAAGAAAGCCCAACATTGCATACTTTTGGGTATTTGGTTGCAAATGCTACATCTTGAAGAAGGGCACTAGATTGAGCAAGTTTGAGAAGAAATGTGATGAAGGATTCTTACTTGGTTACTCCACTACTAGCAAAGCTTATAGAGTTTGGAATTTGGCTAGTAGTTTACTTGAGGAAGTTCATGATGTTGAGTTTGATGAAACAAATGGCTCTCAAGATGAAGAAGATAACTTGGATGATGTGAGAGGAACTCAATTGACCAATGCTATGAAAGAAATGGATATTGGTGATATTAGGCCAAAGCAAGTGATTGATGTGGATGACAATAAAGATCAAGTGCTCCAAAGTCCAATTACACAAGCTAGTGGGTCTCTAATGCAAAATCAAGCTAGTACATCATCTCAAGTGCAACAAGATCAACAAGTGTCTAGTTCATCATCTCTAACTCATGATCAACATCAACATCCAAGCAATCAAGTGCAAGTGCTTCAACCAACCAACATTGCTAGAGACCATCCATTAGATTCCATCATTGGTGACATACAAAGGGGAGTTCAAACTAGATCAAGATTGGCATCATTTTGTGCTCACTCTTCTTTTGTGTCAATGGAAGAACCCAAGGACATTGATAAAGCATTGAGAGATCCGGATTGGGTAAATGCAATGCATGAAGAGCTCAACAACTTCAAGAGAAATGAAGTATGAGAACTAGTTGAGAGGCCTAAGGATCACAATGTCATTGGAACAAGATGGGTCTTTCGCAACAAGCAAGATCAAGATGGAATAGTAGTAAGGAACAAAGCAAGACTAGTGGCTCAAGGTTACACACAAATAGAGGGTCTTGACTTTGGTGAAACTTATGCCCCGGTTGCAAGATTGGAAGCAATTAGGATCTTACTTGCCTATGCTTATGCTCATAACATCAAGCTATATCAAATGGATGTGAAGAGTACATTTCTCAACGGGTACATTCAAGAGGAGGTGTATGTGGAGCAACCTTCCGGTTTTGAAGATGACAAGAAACCCAATCATGTCTACAAATTGAGAAAAGCTTTGTATGGATTGAAGCAAGCACCTAGAGCATGGTATGAAAGATTGAGGGACTTCTTGCTAACCAAAGGATTTGTCATGGGCAAAGTGGATACTACTCTCTTCACCAAGAAGATTGGGAAAGACTTGTTTGTGTTGCAAATATATGTTGATGATATCATATTCGGTTCAACCAATCAAGATTATTGTGATGAGTTTGGGAAAATGATGGCAAAGGAATTTGAAATGTCAATGATCGGTGAACTTAGTTTCTTTCTTGGACTTCAAATCAAACAAATGAAGGAAGGAACATTTGTGAGCCAAACCAAGTACATCAAAGATATGCTCAAGAAGTTTAGCATGGAAGATGCAAAGGGCATTACAACCCCAATGGGCACTAGTGGAAGCTTGGATAGTGACAAGAGTGGCAACATGGTGGATCAAAAGCTATATAGATCAATGATTGGTAGCCTACTCTATGTGACGGCATCAAGGCCCGATGTGATGTTTAGTGTATGCATGTGTGCAAGATTTCAAGCCTCACCAAGAGAAAGTCATTTGAAGGCAACAAAGAGAATATTGAGGTACTTAAAGCATACACAAGATGTTGGATTGTGGTATCCCAAGGGTGCAAGTTTTGAGCTAGTTGGATATTCGGATTCCGACTATGCCGGTGACAAAGTGGAGAGAAAGAGCACTTCCAGGACTTATCAATTGTTGGGAAGATCACTTGTCTCATGGTCATCTAAGAAGCAAAATAGTATTGCACTATCTACCGCCGAAGCCGAATACATCGCCGCGGGTAGTTGTTGTGCACAAATCTTGTGGATGAAGGCAACATTGAAGGATTTTGGAATCAATTTCAAGAATGTGCCATTGCTATGTGACAATGAAAGTGCCGTGAAGCTAACCAACAATCCGGTTCAACATCAAAGAACAAAGCATATTGATGTTCGTCATCATTTTATTAGAGATCATCAACAAAAGGGTGACATTGCTATTGAGAGTGTGGGCACCGAAGATCAACTAGCCGATCTATTCACCAAGCCACTTGATGAGAAGAGATTTCACAAGCTAAAGAATGAGTTGAACATAATTGACTTCTCCAACATGAGTTGATGCACCCCATACATGACATGCCTCTCCTTCGAGCCCCAAGGTATAATTGGTTGACATGTCATACATTCTATACTAAGGACATGTTTAGTGCATCTAGTCATGATTTCTTATGTTCTAGGCTCATTCATGAAAATCAAATGACTTTGAAGTTTATATGGTGCCACTAATGTTTCCATGACTTGTATGATCTAGTGGTAGCATATAACTTGTTTAAGTAGCTTGTGATCCTAAGTGTTTAATCTAGATCACTTGTCTAAATATTTGCTTCAACATGGTGCATGATAACCCTTCTAGTGAGGTGTGAAAAAGCTTGCCCTTGGATCAAACCGAAGCTTTTTATTTATGCAAGCAATCTAGGTTGAATCACAAACTTGATCCTCTCCCCATAATTCAACATGATAATCTATCTAAGATTGGTCCCTTGTGGTCATTGGTGCCAAAGGGGGAGAAATTGTTGTTCACAAAGATAGATTCTAAAGGGGAAGAATACCTAAAGGGGAGAATTGATAAAAGAAGGGGATCAACTAAAATTTTGAGCACACAAGTAGGGGGAGCAAGCTCTTAAACATGAATGTTGCATTTCTTTGTGCACTTCATATGCATGATGCATAGTTATGCATTTCTTTTTCTCCGATACTTTGCTTGTGTGATGTTTTGCTAGTATACAATTGAATGGTGTATTGAAGTACTAGCATGAATAAGAAGTAGTTAGATTTTTCTTGCTTCATATTTCCAAAGTGGTACTAGAGCCTTGCTTATAATGTTTATCTCACGAGGTTTCTAGTTATGTTTGTGCTTTTCCAAAAGGTATCTAACTACACAAGGTGCTAAGATGGTGTTTATCGCTACTCCGATGGTATCACGCTTCAAAGGTCTATAATCTAAAACACTTAGCACCTATTGGTAGTCAATGCTCCTATATTTTTCCTATCTAACATGTATGCTTCCAAAATCCAAACATATAGCATACATGTAGGGGGAGCCATTGCTATCAATTTGAATTCATGATCACATGTCCATAATTCTTACACATGGTAATATACTTGGACAATGTGACATGGGTTCAATTAAAATTTTATCATAATATCTTTGTGAAAGGGTTGTCACCAATTACCAACAAGGGGGAGATTGAAAGCTCTATGTTTGGTGTTGGTAATTAGTGACAATGCCTAAGTACTAATCCTATGCCTAAGTTGTATGCAGCATATGAGGATTAGTACATTCCAAGGTTGGTGGCAAGATGGACATGATGATCATGATGGCCACACTTGGATTTGGACGCAACCCTACGTGATCAAGGCAAATGTATATGCTTAAGGGTTGTGTTTTAGTAACCAAGACACCTAGTGGGTGTGGTTACATTATAGGATAGATAGCCGTACTATAAAGAGGGGAATGACGCGGCTATTGAACTCCTAAGTGCCTCTAGGTGTGCATTTCATAATCATATGCATTTGGATAGAACTAATAACGCCTCGAAAAATGATTGTGAAAATGCTAACACACTCGCACATGATGTGATCACTTGGTGGTGTTAGCACATTTGAGAAGGCGGTGGAGTTTGAGCGGTAGAGAGGGTTTGGGGTCCTCTCTCCCTCCCACCGAGCTTGCGAGGCGGGATTCAGGCGTTTTCGAGGAGTTGAAACAACTTTTTTCCACTACGCCGAAAGTCAGAAATCAAACGGAAGCGAACGGAGGTCACAGTGGTGACCAGACGCTGGACCGGACGCGGTCTCTGTTTGACCGGACGCGTCCGGTCAGCGTTCAGCGTCTTCACGTGTTTCGGTGTGTTGATCGGACGCGGTGGCGCGTCCGGTCACAGTCAACCGGACGCGTCCGGTCGATCAGGGAGCTTACTGGACTCCAACCGGACGCGGGCACTGTGGCGTCCGGTCAGTTCTCCAGCGCGTCCGGTCGCTGTTTCGTTGTGCGCTGCTCTGGCTTGACCAGCGCGTCCGGTCCGGTACGGGACCAGCGCGTCCGGTCAAGCCCAGCGCGTCCGGTCCGCGCGACCAGCGAGTCCTGTCGGTGGTTCGCGAAAGTAGCCGTTGTGCGATCGGTGCGTCCGGTCAGTTTGACCAGCGCGTCCGGTCAGCGCGACTTCGGCTGTTTCAAGTGCGTAACGGCTATATTCGAAGGGGTACGTCTATAAATACTCGTTGGCCGGCTCAAGGCTCTCTTGCTTGGACTTTTAACATACTTGTGAGCACTTTGAGCTAAGCAACTCCTCTCCCACTCATCTCTCTTGCTTCTTTGCATATTCGAAGTGAGATTGAGTGATCCAAGTGCATTTGCATTGTGAGATTGCATCTAGTTGGCACTTGGTGGTTGATTTGCTGTGGGATTCTTGTTTCTCTTGGTGGTTGCCGCCACCTAGACGGCTTGAAGCAGCTTGGAGGCGTTGGCAAGAGTTGGTGATTGTTCTTGGCCACCTCCGGTGTTTGTAAGGGGTTTGTGCCTACCTCGGCGAAGCGCCAAAGGCAACATTAGTGAATTGCTCGTGTCATTTGCAACCTTTTGCCATTTGGTAGGTTCTTGTGGCGCCTTTTGAGAGGCTCGGTGTGAGACCGATTAGCCACTGAACCACGTGGTGAAGAGGGACACAACGGGGACTAGCGTGCCGGCAAGCACGTGAACCTCGGGATAAATCTTGTGTCATTACTTTCATATTGTGATTGATTGATCCCGGTGTTCGGTTGTCTTGGTATTCATTGTTGATCATATTGGTTGGCTCAATACTTCGCACCTCAGTGAAACCCTCCTAACTCAACTCCGCATTACTTTCTTAGTTATCTTTGCTAGCTAGTTAGCTTTGTTAGAGTAGCTCTTTTGTGTAGCTTGCTAGTTGTGGTTGTAATTACCTTCTCGGTTTGACTTGTGTGTTTGAGTGCCAATATACTAGGATTGTGAATTGGATAGGTGGCTTGCAAACACCCCGTAGGCTAAGCAAAACTCGCATCTCGCTATTTGTTGTATTGATAAACTTGTTTAGCTTGTCTTTGTAGAATTTTTTAAAAGGCTATTCACCCCCCCTCTAGCCATCAAGACCTTTCAATGTCGAGAGGCACCGCCACAACAAGGAGAGGCAGGGAGGCTCCCAGAGGGGAGCGACCACCCCTAGGAGTGGCTGGCCCTTGACTGCCACCTTTGGCCACCGCCTTTGCGTGGCAAGCCTTGGGCTACACATGGGCCAGTGCCCCATGGTGCTTTGCCCATTTTATGTTGGTTCGGTGGGCGTCTCCCTTGTTCTTTTGCGCGAATGAGAGTCGAAAAGCGTCTTTCGGTGAAATCTTCCATGTATTTGTGTTTGTGGCCTGCAAAATAACATTCTTCAAATACATGTGGAACTAGGTCGATAGTAAATGCATATGTACTTAAGATTGTTAATTTCTCCTCTTTTTATATCTTAATTGGCGGTTAGAAATTGGAGTTAAAGACCGCCAACAAGCTCCCCCACACTTAGCCCTTTGCTCGTCCTTGAGTAAAGTTCAAGGGACTAAGATAGGTTATCTCCTTGATATATAATATATATACACGTTATTCTAAGCTTCACCTACACTTGTGATCCTTTTAAGTGTCTACCACATTATCTTGGGTAATTTAATAATGGAACAGTTCAGATTCAAATCCCCTTGCACCACTTAGTTTAGAAACTTGAGTTTTCATTTAATTTTCAAAATGTAAACATAGCCTAGCTCCTCAAATGATTCTCTCAAATCACTCAAGTTTGTGTGTGGTTCCTCACCGAGGCATATCATAGTGTTGCCTTCTTTCTTTCTACTTCTAAAAAGCTTTATAAGGATCTTTGGGTAAGTAAAGATATGAAGGCATACTTACTCTGCATATTTTGTTAAGTCAAAGCTTGGATCCAAGGAGAAAGATGTCATACCCTTAGACCAAGAAGTGCTTGTGTGTGGATATGATGATAAATCTATACTATACTCCTTAGTATGAGTGATCACTCTCATAAGTTTTATTTTGAGAACATGGTTATCTCTTCTTTTTTACCTGAGCCTTCATGTGCTCATCATTTTTTTGTACTTGGACCTTCATGTGCCCAAATTTTTTTTCAATACCTTGGGACTTTCATGTGTCCCTTTTTTCAATACTTTTGCATAGCACATGTATCTTAAACCACATATTGAGAGAGATCACTATTTCGTAGAACATGGAGTATTTATTTCTAAGACATTTTTTTGTCTACTCCTAGTGCAGGAGCAGAATTTTTGGTGGTTCTAAACGGAAGTATGTTTTTGCGTACTCCCAGTGTAGGAGCAACAAGTGTATGTGGGTGTACGTGATCTTGATTTTAGGGGCATGATAACTTTCTCAAATAGCGTCAACAAGACTTGACAAAACTCAATGCAGGAATAAGTAGCATAAATATGGAGGTTTTACGTTCTAAACACTAGGTATGGCTTTGGTAGAAATTTGAATATCATTGAGGAGCATGCTATTTGAATTTTGATTTTGTAAAATAAATCCCAAGTTCTTCACATGAGAGAGCAAGGTCCATTTTAATCTCACTATATCTCATATTCCAATTACTTAGACAACATGGGGTCCCTATGATAGTTATTCACAAGTTATAGGAATATTGGCAAGGAATAAAGAGTATGCAAATTTTATCGAAGGATAACATGGAGATGGAGCGTCATTTGTTTTATATTTTTAATTTGTTCAATTTTAATCTTTTCTAAATGTAGGGAGTGAGGGTAGTGTTGCACAAACCATCATTGTAGAGGAAAGAGTTTAAAGAATTCATATGTGGTTTGGTTAAACCAGAGGTTTAGCCAATCCTTCTCTAAAGCTATCTGTCCTTTTGCATGATGGATCATCCGAGGGTTGTGCAACGTGTTGGTGGGAGATCTTGAATGTGTGTTAGTTGTGCTTGAAAGATCTCCTGCATACTTGTTCTTGTACCTATTTTTATTTGACAAAGAAATATAGACAAGAGCTCTACCGGTTTGAACATCGGGGAGCTTAAATCATTTTATCATTATTGTTTATTATTATTATTATTATTATTATTATTATTATTATTATTATTATTATTATTATTATTATTATTATTATTATTATTTAGTTTTTAGCTTATGCATTTGTTACTTTTATTTATTTATTGGTTCACCAAACTTTTATCTTTTAGAATAGCTCAAACAAGGCATAAGGCAAGGATATAGTGTAAATTAGTCCTTGGTTTATCTTCATTTTGGATTACTTCCATTGTTTATAAAAATAGTATCTCAAAGTTCATTAACCAAGATTAAACACCATGTCTAATTTTGATTAAAGAAGGCTATTTTAATCTAAACACCATGCTTAATTTAAAAAACTATGGATATACCACATGTGCGCACATGTGAGTACACCCAAACTATAGAGCATATGACATAAACAAGGGATGGATAAACTTGCATGATCAAGTTTTATTCTAATGGGGATAACATGAGTTGGTAAACGTTTATTACCTTTACATACCTTGGTGTACTTACCGGTAGCATTTGTAGATGGAAAGTTTGAAGCTGCTGCAGGGATGGCTGTATATGGTCTATCTCAGGTTATCACCAAGGCTAGGTCACATACATAACTAGTGTGTATGGACCATGGGCTTTAGTAATAGTAAAGGTCTAGAAGAGGAGAATGCTCCTTCTTTTTCTTCTTCTTTTTTCTATTTATTTTTCTTTTATAATTCAATTTTTATAATGGATTTTTTCTTAGAGTTTTATTTTGAAGTAAAGAAATTTTTTTAACCTAGAAATATTTATTTTGAATTTTAAAGATAACTACCGATTACCTTCAGCAAGGGCTCATCATTTTAAGTCTGTTGAGCAGAACTTCTCCATTGCATTTTAGCTTGAATTGGCATCATCTCATCCTAGATAGTGTTGAAAACAGACGGAAAAATTCCCGTTCTGACCCATTCTGTTTTTCCTTTTGTCCGTTCGTTTCCGTATTTGCGGGGTCCCGTTTCCATATTTACGAAAATGGGAGAGGGGTTTTTCCGTCCGTTTTCGCGGGATCCCGTTTTCACCCGAAATTGACCCGTATTTATTCCGTTTTTATCCCATTTTAAATCTATATGAGATGCCTTGCTGATCTTTCTCCTGTTCCTGTTGCTCCATCCGTCCTGTCCTCGCCTCGCCTGGGGGCCTTCTGTTGCCGTCCTCCTTCAGAAAAGGTCAGCGGGTGGTTAGCTTAGTCGATCCTGTGATGGTGCCGAGCCATCGCTAGGATGGCTTGGGTCAAGGAAGATAGCATAATAGAGCAAATAGAGGTAAGTGAAGTAAGAAGGTCAGGAGGATAGGACTTATCTTGGTTTTTGTTGTTGGAGAGGTAGGCCGACGAAGGAGGCAGGCAGGTCATGGCTCGAGAGGCGTCACTTCTGGGTGGATGGCTCGGCGATGGCCTTCACTGATGGGGAAAGGTCGAAACTCACCTCGATCGGGTCAACCTCTTCTAGGGAGCTGAGCACCTGGATGGAGCGGCCAACCAAGCTACCGCTGTCACTAGAGGTCCCTTGCTAATGCTTGGTTGGTCAAGCACCGCCGCCGTCTTGGCCGCTTCCTCCACCAGCACCCTTCCTGCGTTGTAGCCAGGGCCGTCAGGAGCATAGGGGGTGACGAGCGTGGCCGCTTGGGCAACACAATCTTGCTCACAGTAGTAGGCTTGCTTGAAGCTGCCCTCGACGGTGATGACACCCTTTGGGCTGGGCATCTTGAGCTTGAGGTAGCTGTAGTTGGGGACGGCCATGAACTTGGCAAAGCACGTTCAATCGAGGATGGCGTGGTAGACACCGGGGAAGTCGACGACCTCGAAGGTGGGTGGCTCCTTACGAAAGTTGTCCGGCTGGCCGAAGGTGACATTGAGCCGGATGCGCCTGAGGGGTACGACTTTCTTCCCACATGATCCCGTAGAATGACGCCTTGCTAGAGCGCAGGCTGCTTCGAGGGATTACCATCTTGTCGAGGGTGCTAACGTAGAGTATGTTGAGGCTGCTGCCCCCGTCCATCAGAACCTTGGTGAGGCGTGTGGTGCCCATAATTGGGCTGACCACAAGCGGGTAGCACCCTGGATGGGGGATGTGATCCGGATGGTCTTCTTGATCGAAGGTGATGGCCATCTAGGACCACCGGAGCCATGTCGAGGCGGCAAGGATGTGGATGCGTTCACTTCCTGCTTAGTGATGCAGCGCTACCGGTGGGATTCATATGCCTTGGAGCCCTCGAAGATAATGAGGCAGCGCTTGGTCTTGGGGAACTCATTGTCTTCCTCCTAGGCGCCATCCGTCGGGTCATCGGCCTTCAGGGTAGGCTTCTGGGCCTTGCCCTATTGGCCGAGGGTGCTACTGATGTAGCCCTTCATGGTAGCGCAGTCCTTGAGGAGATGCTTTGCTTGCCCCCATGGAACAGGCAGGGGGACTCGAGCGTCTTCTCGAAGTGTTCCGAGCGTGCAGTGTGCCCGTAGGGCTAAGGTCTGGTGGCGTGATCGGCCGCGACGACCATCTCCTCCCCGTGGTGCTTCGAGTCCTTGTTCTACCTATCGTGGCGTCGCTGAGATGAGGCAGGATCGTCGGCACCATCGCCACCACTGAGGTGGCCGACGGCCTTGGCTTTCCCGCTGATGTTGGCCTAGACGGCATCCTCGCCGGTGGCGTACTGGGTGGTGACATCCAGGAGCACCCACATCGTGTGCGGGGTCTCACGGCCGAGCACATGGATGAGCACCTCACAGGTCATGCTGCAAATGAAGGCATTGATCACGTTGGCATCGGTGATGTTCAAGAGCACATTGCGCTTCTTGGAGAAGCGCTGAATGTACTCCCGAAGGGTTTCGTCAGCCTTCTGCCTACAGTTGTGGAGATCCTAGGAGTTCCCCAAGTGGGTGTAGATGCCCTAGAAGTGGCAGATGAAGACCGAACGAAGGTCGCCCCAGCAGCAGATGCTGTTGGCCTTGAGCTGCCCGAGCCAAGCCTTGGTTGAGCTTGATAGAAGCAGAGAAAGGTACTGGACGATGAAGTTGTTGTCTAACCCCCCCGGCCTTCATGGTGTGGCGATAGCCCTCTAGCCAATGGTCCAGGTTGGTCTCGCTGTCATAAATGGAGATGTGCGTCTATGGTCGGAAGTGCCTAGGGTAAGGGGCCGCTCGGATCGCTGCCCCAAATGCTAGGGGGCCAAAGTGATCTAGGGCAGGGCCCTCGCCCCGTCACTTAGGGGTATGGGACAACACTTGAGCTTGGCATCTGGCCTCTATGGTGTCATGAACGTCGCAATCATCGCTGATCCAGTGGCACGCAGGGGGATGCCGAGGAGAAAGGTCGTGCCTTTGCTCCTGCTGAGGCTTGGCGCCCTGGGTTCACGGTCGGTCAGAGCTATTGCCAGAGGTGTCACTGTTGCTCCCTGCCGCCTGTGGGGTGTGAGCGTCGGAGCACCCCTATTGGCGATGGCCGTCATTTGGGACAATCGGGACAACACGGCGCAGCGCCGAGAGGCTGAACCCTCTGCCTGCTACTCGAGGACGACATGGAGAAGCCGCTTCGCCTCGTTCAGCCGCTCGTTGGTCTTCGGGTCTCATGTGTTGGAGATGTCTTCGAGGCAACAAGCGGCGGCCGCCATGTTGTATGCCACGCGGGGGAAGCAGAGGCCGCTGGGAGCCCCTGTGCAGGCATCATCGTCATCGCTGAGAGGGTACGTGGTTTGCTGCCATGAAAAGTCCTGCCTTTGGTGCTCGAGCTCTGCCTGGGCAGCCTCTAAGTCCACCTACTGAGCGCGCAAGCAGTCTGCCTTCTCCTGAAGGTAGGCCGCGCGACTATGGGAACTCTAGTTCAGTGGCGTGAGCCCGAGCGCCTCCTCAGGTTGAACCTCACCATTAATGTGGTAGCACATGTTCCTGAGAGAATCTTGAGGAAGACGCAGAGCGAGAGGACGTCGGTCCCCACCACGCTGGAGAGGATGGTGCTTCGCGGCGCCTCGTGACTAATAAGGTGCTCTAGCTCTAGCTAGAAGGACGTCGCTGTGTTCTGTATCCCGAAAGGCAGGTCCGGGAGGTAGTACCAGAAGCAATCAGGCGGCGGGAGCACCTCACCGATGGCGATCTAGTGGTGGACGGTGGCCAGCTTATAGAACATCTAGTGGTAGTCCCACACGATGGGGTTCAGGCCCAGGCCACGCCAGATTTGACAGGCTAGAACCTCAAGATTTGCTCTCAAGAGTCCTAGCGGAGGAGGCGGCTAAGGGGGCTCGTTGCCGGCCAGCACAACCCCGTGGAGTGGACGAAGCTCGCTGTAGCAGTCAGTGATGTAGGCCAGGCTCCCAAAGTTGAGGACCTAGCCCGGAGCGAAGGCGCCAGCTGCGATGGAGAACCCAACGGGGAAGTAGACACTAACAACCCAGCCGCGATGGAGACACTATGTCACTAACAATCTTGCATAGTCTTTTAATAACTAGATTAGAGATTCGAAGGATCTCCCTGTAGTTGAGCTTGCTAACAAAATTAGGGAGATGATAATGGTATTATGGAACAAGAGAAGGTTGATTTCGAAGAGGCTTGAGGGTAGGATCCTACCTGATGTCCTAACTATACTGAAAGCTAGGACCAGGGGATTAGAAAACCTGACCGTTGTGAAGGCAAGCTGTTTTGTTGCAGAAGTACATGACACCACCAGCACACATAACAGACATGTTGTCAAGTCATACCTACATGAATGTACCTGTCTTGAATGGCTGCACACCGAAAAGCCTTGTCGGCATGCTTTGGTCTTGATAATAGCCCAATAGAGTGCTGATGTAAAGTTGGAGGACTTTGTTCATGACTATTACTCTGTGCAGAGGTTCAAAAATACATATAATAGGCTAATAGAACCACTTCCAGATAAGACACAGTGACCAAAAGTTGATATTCCTTTTCCTATTGGGGCGCCACTTGATAAAAAAAGGTGTTGGAAGGTACAGGAAATTGAGAATTAAAGGTTGCTTGGAAGGAGGCAGTGGTGGCAAAACCAAGAAGAATGCCAAAGAGGCTGCAAATGAAGCTAATAAAGATGCTGAAATGGAGGCTGTAGAGGCTGCTAATGGTAAGAGGCAACTAATTAGAAGAAAAAGGAAATGCAAGAGATGTGGAGAATTGGGACATGAAGAAACTAGCTACAAATGTCGACTTAATGGGACTAAAAAACCACCAAAAAGGAAGGCTAGGCCAAATACTACTAAGTATGGCCAAAATGCTAAGGTCCCTGCAAAAGGACAAAAAAACATGTTTCTGGTGAGGCTGACAATGAATGTGGCCAAGTCCCACCAGTCACAAGTCCCACCAAAACAAGGGAAACAATACTGCTGTTGACGGTAGTTAACCATCAACTTTATAAGTCAACAAGGATCAAAAGAAGGGTTAAAATGAGCTTCACCTTAGTCTTAGGGGTTTTAAACTAATAATTTCCACGAGTTTTGGTGAATGTCTATTTCTACAGGGGGTTATCAGGAAAAGACCAAAGGAGACCCACATATCAGGTTTACATAGAGACAAAGGGGCTACACATAACTTTTCTGTAATGTGGAAGATACGAGAAGACTCTAGAAACAAACGGGAGATGAAACGGGCTGGCAGGTGGGGCGGCCGCCCCTGGCCCTGGGCGCCCGCCCTCCTCTAGTGGCCAATCATGTGCAACCTCGTGGATTATGCCTCCACCGCCTTTGAGGATGAATAAAAATCGTAGATCAAGGTCGGTTTGATCCGAGGGCTGTGGTGCTTCCTAGAGGGCTATATAAGCAAGGCCCCTCACCCCAGGAGAAACCCTAATTCATTAGCAATTCATTAGCAGAGGGAGCCATCAGCAGAGCTAGGGTTTAGAGAGTTTCTCTCCACCAGAGAATTAGAATAGCTACTCCAAATCTTCAACTTCTACATAGGTTTAGACTAGATAGAGGAAGAGTCGGGCGACTTGTGCTCGGGATTCGGATCTTTGTCATCAAAGTATGGGTACTATTTTGTATCTTTGCTCTACGACTTTATTCTAATATGATTATGTTTCTATTTATTATGTTCCTAGTTTGCTCTAGTAGTACATTTGATATGGTTATGATTGATAATGAGTTTATGTATAAGTTTGCAAAGCGCTTAGCTCTTTTCGCGAGGGAGTTAAGTGGTAGATCATATGTAAGCGTGGTGCTTAAATGCTATTTACCTGCAAATGTATCCTATTGGCCGGGTTGTGTGGTAGTTCATGGAAGTGACAGTTCTATTGAGTCTTATATAGTCCACCCTTCATTGATAGGACAGGCAGAAACAACGTTACGTAGGAAGTCTTGCTATGTCCTGGCTTTCTTCAGTAATATTCCTTATACATAGATGAAGAGTCTTTTATGCTATATATGATGGTGTGTTTACTAGAGTAGATAAATGACTTAGTAGATTAGAACCTACCTAGAATTCAATCTCTTGAACTAATCAGACGTCAACCTACCTTTATGATGAGTAGTCTATCTCTAATCTCTGCGTGATTTATTCCCTATGCTTTACAATTCAATTATACTTATTTATCATGGTTTATCCCCCTGCCAAAGTAAGTGACTGTGTGATTGATTCCTCATAAGTAGTCGTATTTTGCAAATCCATCCCTTTAGGTTTAAGTCCTTAGTTCTTTCCCTTGAGCTAAATATAAATTAACGATACCTGAAATATTTCCCGGTGAAGTGCTACAATGGTATTTTATCTGTACGCTTGCGGATCCCATTTTTATTCTAAGAGGAGCAGTTCTATACCAACACTTCTGGCGCCATGCTAGGGATGACAACTTAGCTTAAGTGGTGTTAGAAGTGTCAACAACTGCAGGATAGTCCTAATAGGTTGTGACAAGAAGGTACAAGTGTCCAATATTTTGTTATTCATTCATATGTCTAATATTTTGTATTATTAATTACTAACATTTTTTCTGTCAGGCAACTTTCAATTTTGATGGAGCAAGAAACAAGTACTCAGCCGATGGACAATCTGATGGGAGAAGGCACAAGTACTCCTAGCAAGACCTAGGGAAAAATAACAAAGAAGACAACTGCAAAGAAGTTGATCCCAAGGAAAAAGAAGACCACCTGAAATATGTGACTCATGTGTGAAGTCATGTGTTATCTTAGTTATGTTAGTATGAATCATGTGTCAACCTTATGTGTGAACTTTTATGCTTTCTGTCATTTGAGCAGTCATGGACCTTATATTTGAACTTGTACCATGTATGGTGATCCCATGTATGTGATATGTGTTGACTCCTTATGTGTTTCTTAAATGTGTTGAAATTATGTCAAAATTTTGTGATATGTGTTGACTCCTTGTGTGTTTTTTAAATGTGTTGAAATTCTGTCAAAATTCTATAAAAACTCTATCAAAATTCTGTCAAAATTCTATAAAAAATTGATCAAAAAAGACACAGCACATAGGACACAGTATATGACACAAGCCACTAATTAGTACTTCCATTCATTCATTTCAGCACACAAGTGCTACAAGTACGGAAAGCATACTCATCACCCACTCTTTACAATTCCATAGAAATTGGTCACTACTACAAGTGCACAAACAAATATCAAGCATTTCAGCAAGAACACCATCTCTCTAGCTATTCCTGTCAGCTTCTTGAACTGCTCTGGTTGTCCACCATCTCCCTTGAACCGTTCCTCTGGTTGTGGCATCTTAATGCTCTCAAAAACAGGTTGATAAGAGGGTGGCACATGCTTGTTATCAACCAGCCATTGCTCATAGTCCTCTTGCCACTTCCAAAGGTCACATCCACCACCATCTATCTGTCACCGGTGAAAAAAATTCAATTGTCTGAACAATACAACACATGAATTACAAACAAAATGGAACAAATCAGAGAACCGTTCGAGTTGGACAAATGTAGAACATGCGCCCATAGTTCTTCTCAGTCTTTGCCATCAATGCCTTCACAATGCAGCAGTTGCATTGTCGCAGTGGACAAGAGGGAGAAGGACTCTACTCCCAGTCCTCTGGATGGCCCCCGTCGAACTGCTGCTCCCATCCATTTGGGCAGCGCTGAAGTGGAGCGGTGCTGGCTGGGAGCGGCTACAGGAAGCTGCAGGGGAGGGGGAGGCGTGGGGGCAAGCCTGGTGCGCCAACCTAGGCCGCGGCAGGCCAGGGCGGCAGCTCGACGGGAGGTGGCGACAGGCTAGGGTGGCAGCTGGGAGGGAGGCGGCGACGTCCAGGGGCGGCGTCGGGTGTTCTTGGCCGTGGGAAAGAGTAACGAGGGAGAAAGGAGAAATAGCCGATCCATTTCTACTATCCGTTTTGATGAGGAATGGGAGAGAGAGGAGAAATCGGCAGGGGGCAGAACTGGAAGGCTAGGTCTATTTTTTCCCCAGGACTTAAAACTTAAAAAAAAAAGGCATTGAAGCGGTCACACTCCTTTTGTAATGGCAAAGGAGTGAACCCACCTTGCGGGATGGTAAGAGTGCGAAGCCAGTTTTTGATGACGGGTGAATCGCCGAAATCTCCACCGCCGCCACCATGCGTTCGTAGCTCCAATCCCCGAACACGCCCACCCAAACCCCGGTGCCGAGCCCTGGCCGCCACCCGTGCAAGCTCCACACCCCACGCGCCGCCGGATGCCGAACCCGTGGTCCCACCGTCCGCCGTTGCCGTCCCACCCCGATCGCTACCGGTGCACTCCGTCGACATTCGACGCGGCTCCCCCGTCGCCTACAGTTCCGCGTCGATGCAAGATGCGGCGCATCCTCCCCATCACCTGCAGCTCCGCATCTGCGCAGGATTCATTAGGGTTTGGAGTTCCCGCGGCTGGCACGAAATCCTACCGCCACTGCTCGCGCGGCCCGGGGCTTTCCTCATCCGCTCCAGGTAAGAGGCTCCCCTGCTGCTAAAGGCCGCACTCTCCTTGATTCGGCCCCTTTCATCCGTATCCCTGGATCTGAACAGAGCCCTCATTCCAAAGAGTTATATATGCCACAGAGGATCCTGCTGCTGCCTGCGCTCTCAAGAAAGCTGACAATGCACATTGAAAATATAACAGAAAATTTAACAACTTGGCTTCACTGTAAGTTTGCTTAGCCTTTGTTTTTCTTGCCCAATGATTTCGGAATTGATTGTTATACCATCAGCATAACCTGAAAATCTAATTAAACTGGGGATTGTATAACCTATATTTTCGAAGTATCCATCAGCGTGGAAAGGGGCTCTTTCTTTGTTTCTCAAAATGCTGTCCAGACATAGCCTAAGTAGTGTACCATTGTTTCCCTTGTTGTTCTTTTTGTCAAGAACATATCTTTTTTTTTGTGTGGATTGAACTGTTAGATAGGTGGGCTTAGACCTGGATTTATGAGTTTGCAATGATATATTTTTGTGTATGAAATTAGCTGCTAACTACTTATTGTTGCCACTAGCTCTCTCACAACTGCACAAGTCAAAGTGGAGATGTACACCAAGTTTTGCTGTGAATTATATAACTACCAACTAACATGTCCTTACTGTATCTTACTGCCACTAGAACCTATGAGCAACACTACTGATGAAAGCTCTGAACTTGGACTAGTGCAGTTGTACTGAAAATTACAAGCTAGTGTCGCTGTACTGAAAATTACTGAATCATTTTTATTAGGTGAGGAGGGAGAGGCTCAGGCAGGGAATCATAGCTCTACAGCATCTGGGTCCTCCATTCAGAAAGGTAATGGTATAGGATTGAGCTCACATGTACAACTGTTTTATTCATCTCTGTGGCGATTTAAATTGGATCTATCTATCTACAGAGCCGGTATCTGTGATTACAATTATGTTTCTGTTTGGTAAATTCATATGTCCATGATGTGAGTTATGTCCAATTTCAGTGCATATGATCACCATATAGTGGTTCAGATTTCACTTGGCAGTAAGGGATGATAATAGGAGGTTTAGCTTTGTTCTATTTCCTTCTCCCATCTATCCAACATGTGTATCTGTTTATTTGGTCAGTTTCAGTGCAACTTTGATATCCATTTCTGAATGTGAGCTTCATGATGCAGAGCATGATCACCTTTTTTATGCTTGATGTACAATGCAGTTTTAAGTTTTTGATGCCAGATGGGAACTGGGTGTGGGTGGTCGTTGTTGTGGCTATCATTGAGTAAAGGTGTCGGTGAAAAACATATGAGCAGATTCAGAAGGGTATGTTTACTGAATTCATAAGGAGTAGAACAGTACAAATATGAGGTGTCTGCTGCTTCTATCTCTTGTTTACCTGATTCTGCATTAGGAACCATCAAGGCTTACATAGAATACCTATTGCTTGGCTGATATTAAGTCTAGAGTTGCTAATGATACATGCGAATACCGACAAGTCGTTAGTAGCCTTAGAGGTGCATTAGGGCTGGTGAATTGTTTAGATAATAATGCAAGTCGATGTGGGGATTTTAGAAATACTGGATTCTCCTTTCACTTTGATGGGCAATATATCTAACATTGCAAATCTGTTAATTTAAATTTCAAATTCGAGTTGTTACCACTTTCTAATATAATGTTGCATATGCATCGGTGCATCAAGTTGTTTGAGAAATACATAATGTGACTGTTGCAGAACAAGCTCAGCTGAACACGCCACATTTGCGCATCAAGGAAAGTTGTATTCTGAAGTGTCCTAGAATGGCTGCAAGAAGACATGGAAGTGTTGTCACTTTTGTGCTCAAGTCATGATCTATTATTCTCTTAGCTTTAGCCATAATCTGTTAGCACAAAACTTAGTATATGTGTATATTTGAATGAATGCTAGTGGCTCATCTGTATCCTGGACATGTATATGCATGGCTTTATGTACTATGATCATCACTTGACTTTTATATATCCAATTGATGTATGTATGGAAGATTTAATGTATTATTTGTATAAAATCAAGTGGATTTGCTCAATGTGATGCCTTCTCTACGAACAAAAATGGATTGGTGAAATTATTCAAATTGTATTGATATTTATATTTGCAATATAGTTTTGCCAACAATTTATTTGCCGACGAAGGCATGTTTCAAAAAATTCCTTGAAAATGGTTTTGCCAACATACAAACTGTCGGAAAAGGTTCTTGTCGGGCACCTACAACAAGGGGTACCCACAATCAACGATTAAGAAAAACAAAATCGCTACCCACAAACGAGACGAGCCAAAATAACGAACGGGACGCCTCGACTACGTTCCGACTCGTACGAGGCACGCTCGACGGGATGCCTCGACCGCGTTTCGACTCGTACGAGGCTCGCTCGACAAGACACCTCGACTACCGGGAAAACTCCGACTCGCACGACCCCGGGTCAGGCCGCTCGACCCACTTTATTCACCAACTCTAAGACAAAAGTCAGAGCATTTAATGCGACTACCAACTATTTCCTACCATCATGCCTACAGCGGTAACCGGCATGGAAGCAGTACCGGTATCAAATCTCACTTTTTACTGCCCATCCCGGGATGGGAGGTAAAAATCTGTCACTATACGCACCATATCGTGCACTATTTCGCCACTGATCACCCTCGAGGGAGGATACGACAAGGACCGTACCCCACGATCCCGGAGACTCGGCCTTATCCACCCGTCGTCGACCCGTCCTCGACCCAGCCTCGACCCACCGCCGGTCAACAAGGAAGAAAGGCCGACGTGGCACAGGACTCGGAGTCTTTTCACTGTCTCATCCTCTACGTCACCATGGTGTCCAAGTATAGCCGGCCATTCTCGGGGCACGTCGCTATAGCCACCTCCATAGGGATCGACAAAACTTCACCTCAAAGGCACCCCCGGCATCCCTGCCTCCTCTTACCCTATAAAAGGGCAGGCAGGGGCTCTACAAGGGGGGACAAGGAACAACAGACGACGAAAAACCAGTCTCCATCCCACCAAAAAAGATCAACATCTCAAGCAATCATCTTTGTACTCTCAATTTTTCTCTGAGACCTGGGCTCGGTTCCCTCTCTCATAGCTTGTAACCCCTACGCAAGCACTTAGGTGCAAGGAAATACAATACTCCCCCCTCCCCGCTGGACGTAGGGCCTTCTTTTGCCCGAATCAGGATAAACCTCCGTGTACTCTCCTTGCATCACCATCCAGATTAGGGACATGCAGCATTTGATTCACTCGTTGGCTTAGGACCCCCGCAGGACCAAACGCCGACAGTTGGCGCACCAGGTAGGGGACGCTACGTGCCGACATCGTTTTCCCGCCATTTTTCTGGATGGCTGACCCCGAACGTCCGCTCCCATTGGCTACGGTGATCTGGTTTGGGAGCTTGGAGTTCATGTCTCTTGGCCATGGCTACGACATGGTCCTCCTCCCGCCCAGGCACCCGACCGACGGGGACCATGAGCTCTCCCAACCTGGGGGAGCGCTGCGTCGGTATCGTCGCTCTCGTCAGGCACGCGCCGCCAGGCGACGGCGAGCCCAGCGCAACCACCGTCATCACTTTGCCGAGGGTGATTGTATTCCCCGATCCGGCGCCTCTCAGCCAGACGCCGACACGGATTCCCTCACTGAGGATCTATGTAGGATGACGAGGACGCACCTCGACCTTCGACCCTCGACCTTCTGGGGATCACGAGGATGCACCTCGACCTTCGACACCGTCATCATCTATGCCCAGACCCTCGACCTTCTGGGGATCACGAGGACACACCTCCGACCCAGCGTCGGGGGCTTCCATGGAGTTGTGCCAGGGAAGCGAGCAGAGCCCGTCGGGCGGGTCGACCTGCCTCTTTGTTTCGGCACTCCCGCCAACTTCAGAAAGGAAACTCTCACTTTCGAAGTGGTTGGATTCCATGGAACATACCACGCCATCCTTGGGCGCCCCTGCTACGCCCGGTTCATGGCGGTCCCCAATTACACCTACCTCAAGCTCAAGATGCTGAAAGTCCTATGTTTGGTGTTGGTAATTAGTGACAATGTCTAAGTACTAATCCTATGCCTAAGTTGTATGTAGCATATGAGGATTAGTACATTCCAAGGTTGGGGGCAAGATGGACATGGTGATCATGATGGCCACACTTGGATTTGGACGTAACCTACGTGATCAAGGCAAAGGTATATGCTTAAGGGTTGTGTTTTAGTAACCAAGACACCTATTGGGTGTGGTTACATTATAGGATAGATAGCCGTACTATAAAGAGGGGAATGACGCGGCTTTTGAACTCCTAAGTGCCTCTAGGTGTGTATTTCATAATCATATGCATTTGGATAGGACTAATAACGCCTCGAAAAATGATTGTGAAAATGCTAACACACTCACACATGACGAGATCACTTGGTGGTGTTAGCATGTTTGCGAAGGCGGTGGAGTTTGAGCAGTAGAGAGGGTTTGGGGTCCTCTCTCCCTCCCGCCGAGCTTGTGAGGTGGGATTCAGGCGTTTTCGAGGAGTTGAAACGACTATTTTCCACTACGCCAGAAGTCGGAAAAGAAACGGAGGCGAACGGAGGTCACAGAGGTGACCGGACGTTGGACCGGACGCGGTCTCTGTTTGACCGGACGCGTCCGGTCAGTGTTCAGCGTTTGCGCGTGTCTCGGCTGTCTGATCGGACGCGGTGGCGCGTCCGGTCACGACCGACCGGACACGTCCGGTCGTTGAGGGAGCTTACTGGACTCCAACCGGATGCTGGCACTGTGGCGTCCGGTCAGTTCTGCAGCGCGTCCGGTCGCTGTTTCGTTGGAGTGTTGCTCGGCTTGACCAGCGCGTCCGGTCCGTTATGGGACCAGCGCGTCCGGTCGAGCTTCGCGCGTCCGGTCGGTGCTTCGCGAGAGTAGCCATTGTGTGATCGGCGCATCCGGTCCATGCGACCAGCGCGTCCGGTCAGCGCGACTGCAGCTGTTTCAAGTTCCTAACGGCTATATTCGAAGGGGTACGTCTATATATACTCGTTGGCCAGCTCAAAGCTCTCTCTCTTGGACATTTGACATACTTGTGAGCACTTTAAGCTAAGCAACTCCCCTCCCACTCATCTCTCTTGCTTCTTTGCATATTCGAAGTGAGATTGAGTGATCCAAGTGCATTTGCATTGTGAGATTGCATCTAGTTGGTACTTGGTGGTTGTTTTGCTGCGGGATTCTTGTTTCTCTTGGTGGTTGCCGCCACCTAGACGGCTTGGAGCAGCTTGGAGGCGTTGGCAAGAGTTGGTGATTGTTCTTGGCCACCTCCGGTGTTTGTAAGGGGTTTGTGCCTACCTCGGCGAAGCGCCAAAGGCAACATTAGTGAATTACTCGTGTCATTTGCAACCTTTTGCCATTTGGTAGGTTCTTGTGGCGCCTTTCGAGAGGCTCGGTGTGAGACCGATTAGCCACCGAACCACGTGGTGAAGAGGGACACAACGGGGACTAGCGTGCCGGCAAGCACGTAACCTCGGGATAAATCTTCGTGTCATCACTTTCATATTGTGATTGATTGATCCCGGTGTTCGGTTGTCTTGGTATTCATTGTTGATCATATTGGTTGGCTCAATACTTCGCCCCTCGGTGAAACTCCCCTAACTCAACTCCGCAATACTTTCTTAGTTATCTTTGCTAGCTAGTTAGCTTTGCTAGAGTAGCTCTTTTGTGTAGCTTGCTAGTTGCAGTTGTAGTTACCTTCTCGGTTTGACTTGTGCGGTTGAGTGCCAATATACTAGAATTGTGAATTGGATAGGTGGCTTGCAAACACCCCATAGGCTAAGCAAAACTCGCATCTCGCTATTTGTTGTATTGATAAACTTGTTTAGCTTGTCATCGTAGAAATTTTTAAAAGGCTATTCACCCCCCCTCTAGCCATCAAGACCTTTCAAGTGGTATCGGAGCCGTGGTCACCGTTTGCAAGGCTTAACAACCTCGGTGCAAGATGGCTCAAGTTATGTTCAATCATGTTAATGGCAAGCCTCCATTCTTTGATGGCGTCTCTTCCTTTGATCATTGGAAAAGGAAGATGAAGCAATATCTAGGCAATATACATGAGAAGGTTTGAGATGTGACTAAAGAAGGATACATCATTCTTGATGAGGAAAATCTCACTCCAAATGACCGCATCAACAAATAATGCAACACGGCGGCACTTGACACAATCTACTGTGCCATTGATGACAAAGTATTTGAGCAAATCAAAGATCTTGAAAAGGCAAATGAGCTTTGGATAAGGCTTGAAGAAACATATGAAGGCACTTCAACGGTAAAAAGTGCCAAACTATATATGCTCAAGGACAAGTTCTCCACTTTCAAGATGAAGGATGATGAATCCATCCCGGAGATGTTCTATAGGCTCCAAGTCATTGCCAATGATCTCAAGGGGCTTGGAGAGAAGGTTGAGGACAAGGACTTCTCACACAAATTCTTGATGTGCTTACCCAAGAAGTTTGCCACCTTGAGAAGAATGATCTTTAGAGAGGGATTGGACAAGGTCAAACCTACCGATGTGCTTGGAGATATAATGACCGATGCCCAATACAATGATGATGAAGATGAAGTAGAAGAGAAGAAGGAGACCAAGGTCAAGCAAGAGAAGCCCATTGCATTCAAGGCTTCATCTTCTAAGGGAAAGAGCAAGGTGGAGAGCGATGATGATGATCCATTCGATGATGAGACCATGGCCCTCCTAGTGCACAAGATGGGGAGGTTCATGAAGAAGAAAGGATATGGTGCAAGGAAGAGAAGGGACTTCATGAAGGCAAAGGAGGTGCTTTGCTACAATTGCAATAGCCCCGATCATGTAGTGGCAAAGTGCCCCTATGAAGACAAAAGATATCATGATGGAGAGTTGAAGTTGAAGAAGAACAAGAAGGACAAGAAGGAGAAGAAAGAGAAGAAGAGCTTCACTATCAACAAGAAGAAGAAGGGTGGTGGTTATGTGGTCACTTGGGATAGTGACAACTCCGATAGTAATGATGATGAAAGCTCTAGTGATGATGAGAGGACCACTCGGCGAGCCATTGCAAGCATCGCCCTCTCCAACAAGTCATCCATCTTCGACACTACATCGACATGCCTTATGGCCAAGCCTACCAAGGTAAAATATGATGATAGTGATGATGATTCTTGTGCTAGTGATGATTGTAGGAGTGATGATGAGAAGGATGAGGACTACTCCAAGGATGATCTATTGGGCATAATAGATCAAATGAGCAAGGGCTACAAGAGGACAACCAAGAAATACAAAATCTTGGAACAAGAGCTCATTGCCAAGAGCAATGAAAATGATGCCTTGATGGAGGAGCTTGTTGCTCTCAAAAAGAGTAAGGAGTGCAAAGGAATTGAACAAGAGCTCAAAGCTCTTAGGAAATCCTTTGATGAGCTAGAGGCCTCTCGTGAGTGTCTAAAGGAAGACCACGAGGACCTTGAAGTTGCTCACACTAGGCTTAAGGAAGCCCACTCCACTCTACTTGAGCTCATCAAGGAAAAGGACCTCAAGTTGGAGAAGTTCATGAAGGAAGCTAAGGAAGAGCAAGTGATTGTCACTTGTGATATTGGACTAACATGTGATATTATTGATGATTCTTTATTTGTTGGTCCTACTAATGCTTCATGTAGCTCATCATCATCCACCACAACCAACTCTACCTCTACTACTAGTGATGCATCGCTTGTGGTTGAGAATGAGACTCTCAAAAGAGAGGTGGATGATCTCACCCGCGCATTGGGCAATGCCTATGGTGGGGATACCCGCTTGCTAAAATGCTTGGGTAGCCAAAGGTTCTCTCTTAACAAAGAGGGTTTGGGCTATACTCCCAAGAAGGGCAAGGCGGCCTTTGCTACTTCAAAGCCTCGCTCTGTGAAGAGCAATGTTCGTTATTACAATAGATGCAAGCAAGTTGGACATCTAGAGATTAATTGTAATAAAATGAACAAGAACAACAACAAGTTTCATGCTAAAATGGATTACATTCCTTTTGATTCTTGTTATGTGCTTGCCAAGGGTGAGAAAGGTGTGCATGCTAGGTTTGTTGGTACACCAATTGTGGGTCCAAAGAAGAAGGCCATTTGGGTACCAAAGAGCTTAGTTACTAACCTCCAAGGACCCAAACAAGTATGGGTACCTAAGAAACATTAATTTATTTTGTAGGTAAATTACAAGGCCAGAGGAAGGCATTGGGTGCTTGATAGTGGGTGCTCTCAACATATGACCGGTGATTCAAGAATGTTCAACTCTCTCAAATCAAATGATAGTGGCATTGATAGTATCACATTTGGTGACAATAGCAAGGGTGATGTGAAGGCTCTTGGAAGGATTTCAATCTCAAATGATCATAGCATTTCCAATGTGCTCCTAGTTGAAAAGTTGAACTTCAATCTTCTCTCGGTTACTCAATTGTGTGATCTAGGTTTCAAGTGCATATTTGGTGTTGATGATGTGGAGATAGTTAGTGTTGATGGCTCCAATTTGATCTTCAAGGGTTTTAGATATGAGAATCTATACTTGGTTGATTTCGATGCTAGTGACACTCAACTTTCAACATGCTTGCTCACCAAATCAAGTATGGGTTGGTTATGGCATAGAAGACTTGGTCATGTTGGCATGAAGCAATTGAACAAGTTAGTGAAGGATGACTTAGTTAGAGGCTTGAAGGATGTCACATTTGAGAAAGATAAGCTATGTAGTGCATGTCAAGCCAGAAAGCAAGTAGGCAACACTCATCCATTAAAAAGCATTATGAGTACTTCCAAGGCATTTGAGTTGTTGCACATGGATCTATTTGGGCCAACTACATACACAAGCATTGGTGGCAACAAGTATGGCTTTGTGATTATGGATGATTTCACTAGATACACATGGGTATTCTTTCTTGTGGACAAGAGTGATGTATTTGACATATTCAAGAAGTTCATCAAGAGGGTACAAAATGAGTTTGAGACCACAATCAAGAAAGTGAGATGTGACAATGGAAGTGAGTTTAGAAACACAAGAGTTGATGAGCTATGTGAGGAGCTTGGAATCAAGCATCATTTTCGGCCAAGTATACACCTCAATCTAATGGCCTAGTTTAGAGGAAGAATAGAACCTTAATTCATATGGCAAGATCAATGTTGAATGAGTATAATGTGAGTCATTCATTTTGGGCCGAAGCAATCAACACGGCTTGCTTCTATAGCAACCGCCTCTATTGCCACAAGTTTCTAGAGAAGACACCATATGAGATCTTAAATAGAAGAAAGCCCAACATTGCATACTTTCGGGTATTTGGTTGCAAATGCTACATCTTGAAGTAGGGCACTAGATTGAGCAAGTTTGAGAAGAAATGTAATGAAGGATTCTTACTTGGTTACTCCACTACTAGCAAAGCTTATAGAGTTTGGAATTTGGCTAGTGGTTTACTTGAGGAAGTTCATGATGTTGAGTTTGATGAAACAAATGGCTATCAAGATGAGGAAAATAACTTGGATGATGTGAGGCCGAAGCAAGTGATTGATGTGGATGACAACAAAGATCAAGTGCTCCAAAGTCCAATTACACAAGCTAGTGGGTCTCTAATGCAAAATCAAGCTAGTACATCATCTCAAGTGCAACAAGATCAACAAGTGGCTAGTTCATCGTCTCCAACTCATGATCAACATCAACATCCAAGCAATCAAGTCCAAGTGCTTCAACCAACTAACATTGCAAGAGACCATCCATTGGATTCCATCATTGGTGACATACAAAGGAGAGTTCAAACTAGATCAAGATTGGTATCATTTTGTGCTCACTCTTCTTTTGTGTCAATGGAAGAACCCAAGGACATTGATAAAGCATTGAGAGATCCGGATTGGGTAAATGCAATGCATGAAGAGCTCAACAACTTCAAGAGAAATGATGTATGGGAACTAGTTGAAAGGCCTAAGGATCATAATGTCATTGGAACATGATGGGTCTTTCGCAACAAGCAAGATCAAGATGGAATAGTAGTAAGGAACAAAGCAAGACTAGTGGCTGAAGGGTACACACAAATAAAGGGTCTTTACTTTGGTGAAACTTATGCCCCGGTTGTAAGATTGGAGGCAATTAGGATCTTACTTGCCTATGCTTGTGCTCACAATATCAAGCTATATCAAATGGATGTGAAGAGTGCATTTCTCAATGGGTACATCCAAGAGGTGTATGTGGAGCAACCTCCCGGTTTTGAAGATGACAAGAAACCAAATCATGTCTACAAGTTGAGAAAAGCTTTGTATGGATTGAAGCAAGCACCTAGAGCATGGTATGAAAGATTAAGAGATTTCTTGCTATCCAAAGGATTTGTCATGGGCAAAGTTGATACAACACTATTCACCAAGAAGATTGAGAAAGACTTGTTTGTGTTGCAAATCTATGTTGATGATATCATCTTTGGTTCAACCAATCAAGATTATTGTGATGAGTTTGGGAAAATGATGGCAAAGGAATTTGAAATGTCAATGATCGGTGAACTTAGTTTCTTTCTTGGACTTCAAATCAAACAAATGAAGGAAGGAACATTTGTGAGCCAAACCAAGTACATCAAAGATATACTCAAGAAGTTTGGCGTGGAAGATGCAAAGGACATTACAACTCCAATGGGCACTAGTGGAAGCTTGGATAGTGACAAGAGTGGCAACATGGTGGATCAAAAGCTATATAGATCAATGATTGGTAGCTTACTCTATGTGACGGCATCAAGGCCCGATGTGATGTTTAGTGTATGCATGTGTGCAAGATTTCAAGCCTCACCAAGAGAAAGTCATTTGAAGGCAACAAAGAGAATATTGAGGTATTTGAAGCATACACAAGATGTTGGATTGTGGTATCCCAAAGGTGCAAGCTTTGAGCTAGTAGGATATTCGGATTCCGACTATGCCGGTGACAAAGTTGAAAGAAAGAGCACCTCCGGTACTTGTCAACTATTGGGAAGGTCACTTGTCTCATGGTCATCCATGAAGCAAAATAGTATTGCCCTATCTACCACCGAAGCCGAATACATTACCGCGGGTAGTTGTTGTGCACAAATCTTGTGGATGAAGGCAACATTGAAGGATTTTGGAATCAATTTCAAGAATGTGCCATTGCTATGTGACAATGAAAGTGCCGTGAAGCTAACCAACAATCCGGTTCAACATCAAAGAACAAAGCATATTGATGTTCGCCATCATTTCATTAGAGATCATCAACAAAAGGGTGACATTGCTATTGAGAGTGTGGGCACCGAAGATCAACTAGCCGATCTATTCACCAAGCCACTTGATGAGAAGAGATTTCACAAGCTAAAGAATGAGTTGAACATACTTGACTTCTCCAACATGAGTTGATGCCCCCAATGTTATGACATGCCTCTCCTTCAAGCCCCAAGGTACAATTGGTTGACATGTCATACATTTTATGCTAAGGACTTGTTTAGTGCATCTAGTCATAATTTACATGTTCTAGGCTCATTCATGAAAATCAAATGAATTTGAAGGTTATATGGTGCCACTATTGCTTCTTTGTCATGTATGATCTGGTGGTAGCATATAACTTGTTTGAGAGCTTGTGAGCCTAAGTGTTTAATCTAGAAAACTTGTCTAAATATTTGCTTCAACATGGTGCATGATAACCCTTCTAGTGAGGTGTGAAGAAGCTTGCCCTTGGTTCAAACCGAAGCATTTTATTTATGCAAGCAATCTAGGTTGAATCACAAACTTGATCCTCACCCCATAATTCAACATGATAATGTATCTAAAATTGGTCCCTTGTGGTCATTGGTGCCAAAAGGGGAGAAATTGTTGAAATGTTGTTCACAAAGATAGATTCTAAAGGGGGAGAAAACCCAAAGGGGAGAATTGATAAAAGAAGGGGATCAACTAAAATTTTTTAGCACACAAGTAGGGGGAGCAAGCTCTTAAACATGAATGTTGCATTTCCATGTGCACTTCATATGTATGATGCATAGTTATGTTTTTCTTTTTCTCCGATACATTGCTTGTGTGGTGACTTGCTAGTATAATTTGAATGATGTATTGAGGTACTAGCATGAATAGGAAGTAGTTAGATTTCTCTTGCTTCATGTTTTTCAAAGTGGTACTAGAGCCTTGCTTATAATGTTGATCTCACGAGGTTTCTAGTTATGTCTGTGCTTTTTCAAGTGGTATCTAACTACCCAAGGTGCTAAGATGGTGTTTATCGCTACTCCGATGGTATCACACTTCAAAGGTCTATAATCTAAAACACTTAGCACCTATTGGTAGTCAATGCTCCTAATCTTTCCTATCTAACATGTATGCTTCCAAAATCCAAACATATAGCATACATGTAGGGGGAGCCATTGCTATCAATTTGAATTCATGATCACTTGTCCATACTTCTTACACATGGTAATATACTTGGACAATGTGACATGGGTTCAATAAAATTTTTATCATAATATCTTTTGTGAAAGGGTTGTCACCAATTACCAACAAGGGGGAGATTGAAAGTCCTATGTTTGGTGTTGGTAATTAGTGACAATGCCTAAGTACTAATCCTATGCCTAAGTTGTATGTAGCATATGAGGATTAGTACATTCCAAGGTTGGGGGCAAGATGGACATGGTGATCATGATGGCCACACTTGGATTTGGACGCAACCCTACGTGATCAAGGCAAAGGTATATGCTTAAGGGTTGTGTTTTAGTAACCAAGACACCTAGTGGGTGTGGTTACATTATAGGATAGATAGCCGTACTATAAAGAGGGGAATGACGCGGCTTTTGAACTCCTAAGTGCCTCTAGGTGTGCATTTCATAATCATATGCATTTGGATAGGACTAATAATGCCTCATAAAATGATTGTGAAAATGCTAACACACTCACACATGACGAGATCACTTGGTGGTGTTAGCACGTTTGCGAAGGCGGTGGAGTTTGAGCGGTAGAGAGGGTTTGGGGTCCTCTCTCCCTCCCGCCGAGCTTGCGATGTGGGATTCAGGCGTTTTCGAGGAGTTGAAACGACTATTTTCCACTACGCCAGAAGTCAGAAAAGAAACGGAGGTGAACGGAGCTCACAGAGGTGACCGGACGCTGGACCGGACACGGTCTCTGTTTAACTGGACGCGTCCGGTCAGTGTTCAGCGTTTGCGCGTGTCTCGGCTGTCTGATCGGACGCGGTGGCGCGTCCGGTCACGACCGACCGGACGCGTCCGGTCGTTGAGGGAGCTTACTGGACTCCAACCGGACGCTGGCACTGTGGCGTCCGGTCAGTTCTGCAGCGCGTCCGGTCGCTGTTTCGTTGGAGTGTTGCTCGGCTTGACCAGCGCGTCCGGTCGAGCTTCTCGTGTCCGGTCGATGCTTTGCGAGAGTAGCCGTTGTGTGATCGGCACGTCCGGTCCATGCGACCAGCGCGTCCGGTCAGCGCGACTACAGATGTTTCAAGTTCCTAACGGCTATATTCAAAGGGGTACGTCCATATATACTCGTTGGCTAGCTCAAAGCTCTCTCTCTTGGACATTTAACATACTTGTGAGCACTTTGAGCTAAGCAACTCCCCTCCCACTCATCTCTCTTGCTTCTTTGCATATTCGAAGTGAGATTGAGTGATCCAAGTGCATTTGCATTGTGAGATTGCATCTAGTTAGCACTTGGTGGTTGTTTTGCTACGGGATTCTTGTTTCTCTTGGTGGTTGCCGCCACCTAGATGGCTTGGAGCAGCTTGGAGGCGTTGGCAAGAGTTGGTGATTGTTCTTGGCCACCTCCGGTGTTTGTAAGGGGTTTGTGCCTACCTCGGCGAAGCGCCAAAGGCAACATTAGTGAATTGCTCGTGTCATTTGCAACCTTTTGCCATTTGGTAGGTTCTTGTGGCGCCTTTCGAGAGGCTCGGTGTGAGACCGATTAGCCACCGAACCACGTGGTGAAGAGGGACACAACGGGGACTAGCGTGCCGGCAAGCACGTAACCTCGGGATAAATCTTCGTGTCATCACTTTCATATTGTGATTGATTGATCCCGGTGTTCGGTTGTCTTGGTATTCATTGTTGATCATATTGGTTGGCTCAATACTTCGCCCCTCGGTGAAACTCTCCTAACTCAACTCCGCATTAATTTCTTAGTTATCTTTGCTAGCTAGTTAGCTTTGCTAGAGTAGCTCTTTTGTGTAGCTTGCTAGTTGTAGTTGTAGTTACCTTCTCGGTTTGACTTGTGCGATTGAGTGCCAATATACTAGAATTGTGAATTGGATAGGTGGCTTGCAAACACCCCATAGGCTAAGCAAAACTCGCATCTCGCTATTTGTTGTATTGATAAACTTGTTTAGCTTGTCATCGTAGAAATTTTTAAAAGGCTATTCACCCCCCTCTAGCCATCAAGACCTTTCAGATGCCGGGCCCCAACGGTATCATAACTGTCGTGCCCTCCTACGAGCACGCCTACGAGTGCGATGTGGAATGCGTCGAGCACGGAGAAGCCATCTTGGAGTCGGCGACCTTGGCGGCGAACCTCGACGGTTTGACCAACGAGATCCCTGACCCCAAGCGCCACGCCGGCAACTTCGAGCCCGCAGAAGACGTCAAGCTCGTACCCCTCGATCCCACCGACCCAAAGGGAAAGGCGTTGAGCATCAGCGCCACCCTTGACCCCAAATAGGAAACAGTGCTCATCGACTTTCTCCATGCAAACATCGACATCTTTGCGTGGAGTCCCTCGGATATGCCGAGCATACCCAAGGAAGTCGCCGAGCACGCCTTGGAAATCCGAGCCGGCTCCAAACCGGTGAAGCAACGCTTGCGCCGCTTTGACAAGGAAAAGCGCAAGGTCATCGGC
Organism: Saccharum hybrid cultivar R570; assembly: GCA_038087645.1. Lineage (NCBI taxonomy): Eukaryota > Viridiplantae > Streptophyta > Magnoliopsida > Poales > Poaceae > Saccharum > Saccharum hybrid cultivar. The sequence goes on from JAQSUU010000423.1 coordinate 2,094,043, forward strand.
GAGGAGATCCACAAGCTATTGAAGGCCGGATTCATCAAGGAGGTTCATCATCCCGAGTGGCTAGCTAATCCGGTATTAGTTAAGAAAAAGAATGGGAAGTGGAGGATGTATGTAGACTATACTAGTTTAAATAAAGCATGTCCAAAAGTTCCTTTCCCTTTGCCACGCATTGATCAAATCGTTGATTCTACTGCGGGATGTGAAACTCTGTCATTCTTAGATGCGTATTCTGGCTACCACCAGATCAAAATGAAGGAGTCCGACCAGCTCGTGACTTCATTCATCATCCCATTCGGCATGTATTGCTATGTTACTATGCCCTTCGGTCTTCGGAACGCGGGGGCTACGTACCAGCGATGCATGCAACACGTTTTTGGGGAACACATTGGACCAACCGTCGAGGCTTACGTCGATGATATCGTTGTCAAAACCAAGAAGATCAGTAGTTTGATAAACGACCTCGACGTTGTGTTCAAATGCTTTAGGGAAAAGAACATTAAGCTCAACCTCGAGAAGTGCATCTTCGGCGTTCCTCGAGGCATGCTCCTAGGGTTCATCATTTCTGAACGTGGCATTGAGGCCAACCCAGAAAAATCGCTGTAATAACAAAAATGGGCCCTATCCGTGATCTAAAGGGCGTGCAGAGGGTTACGGGCTGCCTAGCGGCCCTCGGTCGCTTCATTTCGCGCCTCGGTGAAAAAGCGCTCCCACTGTATCGTCTCCTGAAGAAATCAGAACACTTCTTGTGGACCCTCGATGCCGAAGAGGCCCTTGCCAAGCTCAAAGCTATGATGTCCAACTCACCGATCCTCGTCCCTCCAACCACAGGGGAACCCCTCCTACTTTACGTCACCGCGACGACACAAGTAGTCAGTGCGGTCTTGGTTGTCGAGAGGGCAATGGAAGGACATACCCTACTCGTCCAGAGACCGGTCTACTTCATCAGCGAGGTGCTCTCGGAAACCAAGGTTCGCTACCCGCAGATCCAGAAGCTGCTGTACACCATCGTCTTAACGCGGCGCAAACTCCGTCACTACTTCGAAGGCCACCCGGTGACTGTGGTCTCTTCTTTCCCTCTGGGAGAGATAGCCCAGAACCGGGAAGCCTCGGGTAGGATAGTCAAGTGGGCGGTCGAGCTCATGGGTGAGACCCACTCTTATGCGCCACGCAAAGCCATCATATCCCAGGTACTAGCAGATTTCCTGGCGGAGTGGACCGACACTCAGCTCCCTCTAGTTCAGCTCCAGGCCGAGCTTTGGACCATGTATTTCGACGGGTCACTGATGAAAATGGGAGCAGGCGCGGGTTTGCTCTTCATCTCACCCCTCGGAGTCCACATGCGCTATATCATCCGGCTTCATTTTCCTGCCTCCAACAACGTCGCCGAATACAAGGCGCTCATCATGGGCCTACGAATCACTGTCGAACTACGGGTCTGACACCTCGATGTTCGAGGTGACTCTCAGCTCATGATCGACCAGGTCATGAAGAGCTTGAGCTGTCGTGATCCCAAGATGGAGGCCTACTGTGAGGAGGTACGGCGCCTTGAAGACAAGTTTCACGGCCTCGAGCTCAACCACATTGCACGCAGATATAATGAGGCCGCCGATGAACTCGTGAAAATCGCTTCTAGTCGAACTACAGTTCCACCTGACGTTTTCGCAAGAGATCTCCATCAACCGTCCATCAACATCAGGGCAGACAGAGGGGTCGATGGGCCATCACTCGGTCCCCCACCTGAGGCGGAAGCCCCCTCGACCGGGGCTGAAGCCATGCAGGCGGAAGGCTCGACCCCGCCAGCAAACCCTGAGCCTGACTGGCGTATTCCGTACCTCGACCATCTCACTTGAGGGGACCTCCCCTCGGATAAGATCGAGGCTCGATGGATCGCTCGCCGAGCCAAATCCTTTGTGATATTTGGTGACAGCAGGGAGCTGTATCGCCGCAGCCCTACTGGCATCCTCCAACGCTGTATCACAAATGAGGAAGGCAGGAACCTGCTCAATGATCTACACGTGGGGGCTTGTGGTCATCACGCGGCGCCTCGAACCCTCGTTGGAAACGCATTCCGACAAGGTTTCTATTGGCCGACCGCAGTCTCCGACGCTGTCAAGCTAGTACGCTCCTGCAAAGGATGCCAGTACTATACGAGACAAACCCACCTCCCGGCTCATGCCCTACAAACTATTCCCATCACATGGCCATTCGCTGTTTGGGGGCTCGACTTGGTCGGACCCCTGAAAAGGACAACTGGTGGCTTCACCCACTTGGTCGGACCCTTGAAAAGCTTGGCAAGGCGACTCCCAGGCTCCTCAGCGGCCTCGATCAGGTTCAGGCAGGTGACTTTGTTCTCCTCGTCTGTCCGGTCTGGATCCATGATGAAGCCATCGGCAATGAGGTCCATGTCGTACATGAACCTAGACCGAACGATCGCCATGGCCCTCTTCACGCTGTGATGCAGCCCGCCTCGTATCCTCTCGCGGACAAGGTGGCCCAGCGCCACCATCTGACGGACAAAGGAGTTCCCCGGTGCGTCCTCCTCGGTATCGGCATCGGGCTCGACCCCCAGGCCATCACATACCGAGGTGATAGCACCCTGGAGCAACAGAGTCCGCCTGACCTCGGCATCGAAGAGGTTCTGGAACAAGATGGCCATCGCCTGGGCCACATGCTGCTGCTTCTCCAACTCTGAAACGTAAGCACTGAGTTAGCATAAGCCTGGGACCTTGACGCCAAGGCCAGAACATAACAAGAGGTTCACCCTCAGAGTGGGTCTGCCAACCCACGACCTCATCGTGCAACTCCCCGCACGTCTTCTCAAATGCTCAAAGAGCTTCGTCCTTATCGCTGACCGCCACCCTCAGCACCTCAATTTCCCGACCGATGCCCGAGAGAGCCTCGTCCCTCTCTCGAACCGTCCCCTTCAACATCACAACCTCATCCTCCAAGGTTCTGACACGAGCGGACGCCATCCCAACCTGGATGTTGAGGGCATCGCGCTGACCACTGACTAAGGCGACATCCTCCTCGAGCTCCTTCGCACGCGCCAGCAGCGGCGCGAGGTCCTCACGAGCTTTAGCCGCCTCCTCCCGAGCCCTTGCCGCATCTTCATGCGCCTTGGCCTCGGCTTCCCGGGCCTGCGCCGCCTCCTCCCTAACCGCTGCGTGGGCGACGCGGAGCTCGTCCGTCTCGGCGCTCTTCTAGGATAGCCGCTTGTTGGCTTCCTCGACCAAGGTCCGTTGATGAGCAAGCGTCGCCCACACGCCACTCTCATGACGAATAAAGATTGACTTGCGACGAGAACGCTCCTTGAGCTCCTGACCACAGTTAAAACGTAAAAATTTGAACCAAGGAAAAGGGATGGATAAAACACAGGGAAAGACTAACGAACCGGCTTACCTCAAAAGCCTCCGACATACCCCGCACCAGGGTATCCGAGACCATGCGCAGGGACTGCAGCGAGTGCTTTCGGAGTCCCTCGAGGTACTCCCAGTGTTGCACCTCGTCCTTGTCGTCGAGCGCGAAGAAGGGCTCAGCGCTAGGGTTGGACACGTCCCTGAACTCGAGGGTCGACCGGCCCAGCGTGGAAGCTCCTCCTCCGCCCGTACAAGCGCCAGCCCGGCGTAGTCAGGCCACCTGGCCGACGCCTCGGCCAGATCATCCCCTGACACCGCAGAGGCACCAGGCCGATCCGGGGCCTCGGCCGTCTCGACGTCCACCCTCTGCTTCCCTTTGTCAGCAGGAGGGTCGTCGACGGTAAGGTCGATCACGGCCGGGGTCGACCCCTGGGGTGGGGCTAGCGTCCCGACTGCCGGCACCACCGCCTGTACGATGGGCGGTGGCACGACCGCCCCCCGTTCCGCCTTGACCGCTTACTCCGTTGGTCGGTCCTGCTGTGGCTGCGGCTCCTCCCGCACCGGTTGCGAGTCTGGCTGTACCGCTTCTTGCCCCACCTCTGGTGGGGCCTCCACCACCTCCTTTGACTTTTCAACATCCGCCCGCCCCGCGTCGCGGACGGATGTTTCAGCCTCAACGGCCTCGACGGTCGCCTGGGTCGTCGCAATCGACCCAAGCTCTGACCCACCAGCGCCGGGCACCTCGAGCCCGGCATCGCCCGGGACCGCCTCAGCCGGCCCTGACCCCCGCGCGGCGACACCAGAACCGGTGACCTCCTGGGCGCTTGCCCCCGCCTTGGCAGCCGCCTCCCTCAGCCTGAGCCGCTCTGTCGCAGCCTGGCACTTCGCAACCCAGGCGGCGTCGTCGGCTGCCGTCCACATCATCAGGGCGGCGCCCGACCTGAGCGCCTTGACGGGAGTTGGACCCGCGAGCTCCGCCTTACGCTTATGGCTGACCAACAAACAAACACGTCAGAACAAAGAACGGGATCACCAATGATGGAAAAATAAGGCGAGATACTTACCCGGATATGGGAACCAAGGGCCTAGACCCCGGCAGGCCCGAGCCACTCGGCGGCACCTGTGACGGCCCTACCGTTGAGCCTCCTGTCGGCCGGGTGCTCCTAGGAGCCCGGGCTGACGGGGCATCAGAGGATCTTTGCACCACCGAGGCTATTTGGCCTCGGGTCCTTACGCCCATCGACGGCGCCCTGGCTTCTGACGTCGACGCTGCTGCTCCGACCGCCGGCTGAGTCCGAGGTGATTGGGCTCGCGGGAGCGGCGCCTCCGACCCCTCCTGCGGGGCCCCAGACGAGGTAGCTCCTCTCGCTGAAGGACCCGCTCCGGCCCTTCCCTCTCCTGGCCCTCCTTCCCCCTCGACGGGCGCCGAGACTTCCCTCGACGCCTGGGAAGTCGACCCCCCAACGGGCTCTAGCAGGGGCCGCACGTTGGGGAGGTGCGCCAGAAAAGTCGTAGTATCGTACCGTGACCCGGCGTCGTCGTCGCCGTTGTCTTCGCCCTCCCCCGAGACCGTCTCGGAGGGAGACTCCTCGAGTGGGAGCCCCTCGAGGCTCTATTGGCGACGGTGCTTCTTCAACGCCTCCTGCTCGAGGGTCTTTCTGGACTTGATGCTTCTTGGCAGCGTCCTTCTCCTCCTTCTGGGCCGCCAAGAGGCGTCGAGCCTCCCGAGCGGCCCGATCTTCCGGAACCGGCGGCTGCGATTCCTTGACCGCCGACAGATCCTGCACATAGGCCTCGACCGAATTAATCGAGGGAATCTGGAAGCAAAAGAACTTAAGACTATCAGAAATGACACTTACCAAAGGCTCAAAACCTTGGGTGGGGCGCATCGGGACCCTGTCGATGTCCTCCTGCCTGAAACTCCCCACCATCCACCGCGCACGCCGGGCGACCTCGTCGAGGGGGAGGGACTCATGCGACATCTGACTCCCCTCCAATGACGCCTCCGGCGTCATCTCATCGAGCCGGAGCCGGCGCTGCATCAGAGGCAGCGCCCTCCGGTGGTGGAACGCAGCGGCCACCATTCCCGCCGTCAGCCCGCGTTGACCAAGTGTTCTCAACGCGTCGAGCATCGGCTGTAGTTTCGGCTTGTCATCCTCGACGACGCCATACGTCCAGTTCTCCTCGCGTGACATCAGTACCCGGCCAGAGAACTTCGGTAGCTAGTCACCGTCGTTGTGCAAGTAAAACCAGCCATCGTGCCAGCCACTGTTCGACGAAATCAGCTGCGCCGGGACGTATTGATCACCTCGACCCGTCTGAACTTGGAGAGTGCAGCTCCCCGCATGCACTGCGCGCCGCACCCCTCGCTCGCCCGACTTCTTGGCGAAGTGTTCTGCCTTGAAGAGGTGGAGCCACATATTCCATTGTGGCTCCATCCCCAGGTATCCGTCGCAGACCGTCATGAAAATGGTAGCCTGCGAGATGGAGTTGGGGGTGAGATGGTGCAGCTCCACCTTGTAGTAGTGGAGGAGCGCCTGCATGAAGTGGCTAGCCGGCACTCCGAACCCCCTCTCGTGGAAGGCCACAAAGCTCACCACGTAGCCCTCTGGGGGCGCCGGCTCCTGGTGGTCGGACGGCGGCACCCTCCACTCCGGCTGGGTCCGGCTCGCCCTTGGCCGCTGTAACATCCCAGTTTTTCCGAAACCCAAAAATCACAACTGAAATTTTTTTCGCAATTATACCCATGAATGGTGAGTGTCATGTAGGAAAAACCCCTATGTTTAGTTGCACAAGTAGCACCGACTTGTAGTTGAGCATTGGCATTCTAATAATTAACTTGTGAGTTGGCTCTTTTCGATTTTTGTGTATTAATAAAATCAACAACCTTGCTAAATAAATCAATTAGATAATTAATTAATTAACCTAAGCACCTACCCTTGGGTGGAACCCTACCACCCTAAACCCCTAGAGGACCACCCCTAAGGATGTACACACACTTGGCACATTTGTACATACATGTAGGAAACCTTGGTATAGATAAGAGATAAAAGAAATGATTAGAGGAGGCTTTAGGAAACCAGCTTTTTGGAAAAAGGCCGTCGGCCCGAGTAGCCAGTGGCCGCGGCAGGCCGGCTTGCTGGCCCTTGAGCCACTGGCCCAGCTGCGCCTGGCCCCGCCGGCCGGCCCATCCGCAGGCGCGCGCGCGTGCTCGTTTGGCCTGGTGGGCCGGCCCAATGAAGCCGCACGCCTCCTCCATGTCGCGATGGGCAAGCCGTCATGTCCTTCCACCTCGCTGACAGGAGGGGCCAGGAAGTCATCTCCCACCTTTAGCTCTGCCTCCCCTGTTTCGCTCCGAAGCCGAGCGCGGGCTCTACTGGCGGGATCCTAGGCGCTGGCTGCCGCTCTCGGCCGTCCGCTCAAGGCGCCTGCGGCGCCAACGGCATGGATGGGCGACACGCCACCGATCCGCCCACTCCTGAACCCCGGCCAATTTCAAATGTTGGCCACAGTGACATCGCCGATCCCCTCCTGCCGCCGTGACGCCATGAACCCGCCCCCCTTCTTTCTCTTTTGACCGGACGAATCACGCCCGACTGTCTCCGCAACGCGCCAAGGAGGGGAGGAACCCTAGCCGGGGGGAGGGAAAGGGGCTTGCCAACCCTACGCATGTCCGCGATGGCGCCCCGGCCGTCCATCCCCACCATGAGCACCGCCCACCTATAAAAGGGGTGCTCGGCCACCCTAGCGCCCTTGCAACACCCGGCCGCCACTCCACGGGGCCTTCACGAGCTCATCGAGGCGAAGAGAAGGGAGCCGAGGGGAGAAGGGGGGAGGAAGGAGAGAACGAGGAGTGCAGAGCCGGAGCCGTTCGTGCGAGGGGCCGCCGGAGCCGGACGCGACGGGAGCTCCGCCACCGTCTTCTTCCCGCTACACGGCACCGCATCAACTCGTCCCGGCCTCGCCACAACGCTGCACCGCCACCCTCTCCTCACCGCCACCAACGGTGAGCCTCGACGATGCCTTACTCTCGATGCCCGCCGTCGTGCACGTAGGCGACGTCTCGACGATCCCATACTGGGAGAAGTCAAGGCAAAGCCCTGAACCCTGCGTTGCCTTTGCGAGCACACGCACATACCCATGACCGTGACAAAGGCGGCGTCGAGCCAACACCGGTGCGGGAACGCTACCGCCGTTGCCGAGCACCAGGCGCGCCTACCATGGCCAGAGCACGGCCATGGCGAGGCTGCACCATCTAGCCGAGGGCAGTAGGAGAGTAGGAGGAGGCGTCTTGCGTTCCGCCGTGGCATGAGCCGAACCGAACGCAAGGAGGGGGGATGGGAGGAGAGATAGAGCCACCGGGCGCCCCGCCTTGCCAGAGCCGCCGCGCGGCGGTGCCGTCAAGCCGCTGCGCCACCAGCACCGGGCGCTTGGGAGCCCAAGGCGGTGCCTTTTGCACCTCGCCGTGACCGTGGTGCCCTTGCGGAGTCCTAGAATCCCTCGGTGCCCTCGCCCGCTTGCTGCACCGAGCCGCCGACCTGCTCACCGTCGCCGGGTTCACCATGCGGGTGAGAACAGAGGGGTGAGGGAGGGAAGGAGTTGGAGACGCATGTGCACACGGTCCACCTGGACCGGGGAGTAGGAGGGGGGATGGTGGATCGAGTCCACCGTGAACCGAGTCGTTGGCTCATATGCTGCTTCTGCCTTGTCCACCATACACCGGCCGCCCGTGGACCCAAGCCCGGTAGAGGCCCAGACCGCCACGTGGTCAGGCTCTCACCGTGACACGTGTCTGGGCCTAGGCCGGCCCAACCCGGCCCTGACCCGGCCCGCTGGAGCCCAGATCCGGCCCGGTCAGCATTGACCGTTGACCGTTGACCTGGTCAACGTTGACCGGTCCCACCTGTCAGCCTCACTGTTCATCGGGACCCCACATGTCATTCATTGAGCAGAACTGGACCAATCCGGATGCGCCACGTGTCAGCCCCTGGATATTTAATCCTTTTTCTTTTTCCAAAAATAGTTTAAACCTTCAAAAATTCATAACTAATTAACCGTAGCTCAGAAAAATGCCAAACCAGAGTCCAAATTTTTCTAAAAATAAGCTCTACGTCATAGGCCTATATTTGAGTGCATTTGGATCTTTTGATTTTCAGTTGCTTCTTTGTGCATCTCTATAGGAGCCGCTAACGCGGCTATATGTTACGTTTGGCAGACCCGGAGGAGCCATCGACTGAGGAGCTCGACCCCGACTACACCGACGACTTGGGTGATGACCTGCCAGGTGCCACGCCCCACCCATTCGTAGATCCTATTACGCATTGCAAATACGTAGAATTGCTAGAGCTTTACTTTCAAGCAATATTATTACTGATAGGTTGCATGGTAGTCACTGCTTTTGAGCCTTTTACCTTGTTGCAACCTTACTCCTGCTCACCCTGCTGTTAGGCTAGACGCTGCTATATTACTTGTTACTTCAGCTTTACTCTTACTCGCATTATATCTGTGATGTGATGCTGGTGAGTGAGAGGCGTTTGAGATAAGGCATGAGGTGCTGTAAACCTGTTAATAACCTGGTAATGAACCTGGGGAGATCTTGGCGTGAGTCTTGGGTGTGTATGGTGAGGGTCGAGTCGACCGAGCAGGATCTGCGACGAGTCGTGAGGACGAGTCTTGCCGAAGGATGCTACCTGGGCGTTCGCCATGTGAAGTGCCTGTGGCGGGTACATGTGACAGGGAGAGGTCCCGGGGTGGAGTGTCTTCGTGGGATGAAGCCCCGGGATGGGAGGTGCTATGATGGCACGAGGTGCCGGGTGCTCCGTTGAGCGGAAAACGGTTTCCCCTTGTGAAGATATCCTGCTTAGTCACTCTAAGGACTATTACGTCTGTGGACCGGGTCTTAGGAATCCTTGCACATCCCCTCGCTTCTGTGGGGAGGAGACGGACGTTCGACTTGCTAGTGCGGTGCCACTACTATTGAGCGGTTAGCGGATAGTGTAGGGAGGTACGGGCAAGAGGACCCACACCCTTCCAAGACAGCGTAGTACTCAGGGGCCAGGTACTACGTCTCACAGTCTCAGCGTGTCGGTGGTACTCCGACACGGCCCCAGTTTTGAGTAATAGGGTGGTACCGTTTCTAGTCGGAAGGCGGCCCGGAATCAGCTTAGATGAGGCATCGTCGAGGATAGCTATCTCGTGGGATGTGTAAACCTCTGCAGAGTTTCTGGTTGATCGATCGATACATATGCCGACTTGTCGGCTATGGACCTTTCCTAAGTACAACTTCATTTGACTAGAGAGAGGAGTCCTTCTACCTTCCCCGGGATTTCAGTGTGTGATCCGGCTTTGGCCGTTGAGACATGGACGAGAGGGAGTTGTCCATGCCGATGAGAGAGTGAGATGAGATGTGATGTGGAGATGTGTGCTGGGATGGGATATCGTGTGTGAATGAGATGGGTTAATTTTTGATGAACTTATATTATTAAAAATACTGGTTACTCGCATAGGAAACCACAGCCAAAGTTAGGTTTCTCTTCTCAACCCCAATTGCATCCAGTTCCACAAAGCAAATGCATCATACGGTGGGCGATGCATGGCCAGTACCAAGTGTACTGATAGATTTTTGGCAGGCTCGGAGCCCGAGTATGACGAGGAGGACGACTGGGAGGAGTAGGGGTTCGCCCTGCGCTCAAGCTTGGTGCGAGGAGTCCTAGTTTCCGCTGCTATCTTCGAGAAGCTGTTCCGGATGCTGTGTGTGAGCATGTTCCGCCCTACGTGGCGATGATAATAATTAATGTAAACCTTCTATTTGTACTTTGATATTCGTATATGACTCTGCTATTCGACTGAGATTTGGGTAATGGCATGAACTTGTTCATCTATTACACGTCGAATCTATGGCATTCCCTTCGCGGAATGCAGGATCGTTTCAGTTGGTACCAGAGCCATGCTTGACCTTAGGACGAACCCTTAGGATTGGTCGATAGAAATAGGCACGAATCTAAACACCTTCGGTTATATTACCGACCATGCTGCATTTTCTTGCATGGCTCACCTCATTTCACACGTCTTACCACAATTATTGCTTGCTTTCTTACCTATCATCGCTCTCCATCGCCCGACTTCACTTCACTTCAGGCTACTTTCCTCTACTTCGCTCTGCTTCACCCTGAGTTACTTGACTCACATAGTTGGATTTCCTATGTGATACCCCTGTCCTGCCCTGTTTTGCCTTATCCTATCGTGTTGTGACTCAGACTTACTCTGTTCTACCTGGTTACCTTATGAGGAATAACCTGCTAACTCCATTTTTACGGTTGTTTTGCAGATGGCTCCACTTGTTGAGCTTGCTGTTGACGCGCGAGACTACCGTGGGTTCACCACGATCCTGTACGGGGTGCTGGACTCGCTGGGCGTCCCCACGGAGAGGATCACGTGCGTATGCCGAGGTGAGGCTGGACCGGACGGACTTCTTCAGGGTCACGTCATTGTCCACCTCTGGGTCCCTGCCAGCGCGTACGTGCCCGTGCTTCACGCCTTCGAGGAGGTGGCTGTGGAGACTTCCGTCGCTGCTTGCGTGCAGTCCGTTTCGTGCACGGCTCTCCGTAGCGTTATGCGTGACGCGCACGACTACCTCCAGATTGGACCCTACCATCTGCTGCCCCGTGCCCTCAACCTCAACCAGGTCACGGTGCCGCAGGATGCTGCTGCTGACTACGCTGCGCGTGTCGAGGTCGACCCCTGTCTGAGTACCTCCGCGCAGTACATCCTTGCCCAGGACCACTACATCATGGAGGTGGAGTCACAGAACCGCAGCCTTCGAGACTTCCAGTTCCAGCATGACGACGTCTTAGCCCAGGAGGAGTGGAAGCGTGAATTGGTGATTCGCGACCTCGTGAAGGAGCGCGAGAACTCCCGCAAGATGGAGGTCCTCCATGAGTCCCGTGAGAAGACACTCAAGGCAGAGATTGCCGAGCTCAAGGACAAGGTGCTGGGACACGAGCTCCGCAATGACTACCTGTCCTCCCAGCTGCTAGAGTACGAGGATCGCATCGAGCGTCAGAGGCGTATCTTAAAGGAGCTTCAGGAGAAGGAGAAGAAGTGTGCCCTTGCCAGGTGTGGCTTGCAGGATCACTGCAATGCCCTGGAGGATGAGGCAGAGAGAGTTGCCGTTGCTTCCACCTACAAGACGCACCACCTCACCCACTACGTCAAGTGCACCGAGTTCCTCCAAGACAAGGTGAACCGTCTCCATCAGGCCTGGGTCGTCGCTGATGCTAGGCGTGTCCAGGAGATCGAGATGATACAGGACCCTCTTCCGCCTGGGACGCGCAGGAAGCTGCGCAGGCAGACTTTCTACATTGAGCCCACCAAGCTCAACCTGGCAGCATGTTCATCCGCAGACTACCCTCAGATTCCACAGACTGAGATGCTGGAGCACGCTCTTGCCCGCGTTGTGAGGATCCACCACACCGACGACGAGCTCCGTGCCATGGACCGCACTTCCGAGGCTTCCGCTTCCACCGATGGACTGTCTTCACCACCCGTCACTTTCGGACAGGAGTAGTTACCCTCTCGTGATCATGTAATAATGTAGTAGTAGCCTTGTTGAGCCCTGCATGGCCACGAGACATGACTCATCCATTGGAGTAAAGTAGATTGTCCACTTTTTGAGCTGCCTGCGAGTAGCACGATTCCCGCGAGTCTGCCAAATGTAGCTACTGGAGACATCGCTTTGTAATAAAACCATGTACTGACTGTTGGATCTTATTGTGTCTTATGGTTCTTATCGCCTTCTTGTATTGAGTGTTGGATAGCAATCTTTAAAAATTATGATCAAAATTGTGTAACCACTTAATGAACTATCGATCTTGACCTAACCCTGCAGTGAGATGTCTTGCCGCCGCTCCGCTCGTTTGAGCAACCGCTCGCCTTCCCCGGCGCCCATGGGCCGTGGACGTGGCCGTGGCCGTGGAGGCGGCCGAGGAGCTCCTTTCGCTGTTTTCGCTGCCATGGGGGAGCCTGTCCCCGTGGAGCCCACTGGAGAGGCAGGAGCCGCTCAGCCTGGAGGCGGGGCTGGAGCTGCCCAGCCTGGGGAAGAGAATGCTGCGCTTGGTGGAGATGCACCACCGCCGCCACCACCACCACAGCTGGCGGAGGTGATGGACCGCCAGATCCGACTTCTGGAGACTCTGGCTGAGGGAATCCTGCACCGCCACGGAGGGCAGCCGAATGACTTCCAGAGGAAGTTGGAGGGTTTCCTCAAGCTGAGGCCCCCTACCTTCGACTACGCCGACGATGATCCCATCGCCGCCGAGGACTGGCTACGGGAGATCGAGAAGAAGCTGGACCTCACTACCTGTACTGATGAGGAGTGTGTGGGAGTCGCCGCTCACCAGCTCACTGGCGCTGCACGCGCATGGTGGGATGGCTACTGTGATGCCCACGATGACCCCAGGAGCATCTCGTGGGAAGAGTTCACTGAGGCCTTCCGTGAGCACCACGTGCCCGAGGGCGTCATGGATGCCAAAGTGGAGGAGTTCTGCAACTTCACCTAGGGGACTCTAAAGGTGCAGGAGTACACCACCCGCTTCATTCGCATGATGCGGTACGTTCCTGAGGAGACCAGCACCGACAAGAAGAAGATGTACCACTACAAGAAGGGGCTGAACTCGCGCCTCAAGATCGCCCTCTCGGGCCATGAGTGCCGTACCCTCCGGCAGATGATCAACAAGGTGCTGGAGATGGAGAGGGATCGCCTGGAGGCTGACGCTCAGAGGGAGCGCAAGGATAAGAGGCGTCGGGGCGAGGGTTCCTCTCGCACCCTGGCCCAGAGGCAGCGTGGTTCTGCTCCGCCGCAGACCCGCTCTCGCTTTGCCCAGGGAGCTGCTCCGAGTCATGGAGGTGGTACCTACTCCGCCAACTACCACCGCCCCGCTTAGGGCCGCCCTACTCAGAGCCCGAGCCCGAGTACGTGGAAGGCACCTGCGCCCACCGCCGCAGGCAGTGTGCCCTTCGCGTGCTTCACCTATGGCCAGCCGGGTCACAAGTCCGCGGTCTGTCCATAGAAGGCTACACCAGTGCAGACCCCTGCGAGGCAGGCACCGACCCCGGTAGCGCCACGCAAGCCCGCCATGGGAGCCACCCGCGGCCGTCTCACCCACCTAACCACGGAGGATGCTCAGGATGCCCCCGACGCGGTGTACGGTATGTTTTTGGTACAGGGAGTTTTAGCATCGGTTCTTTTTGACTCTGGTGCTACATGTTCTTATATATCATCTAAGTTTGCACGAGAGCATCTCATACCTGTTACACCACGGAGTGTACCCATAGACACCATATCCCCCTTAGGTACCACCAGATCCACCAGAATCTATAAGGGAGTGAGTATCGCTATGGAATGTTGCCCCTTTCTAGCCTACCTCACCTTACTTCCGTCAGATGGTCAGGATGTTATCTTGGGTATGGATTGGTTGACTCTACACAAGGGAGTAATATCTTGCTCACCCAGATATTTGGAGATTACACATCCGAGTGGCCGAGTAATCAGATGTGAGCCGCACCACAAACGGACAGATGCCTTGATGAGTGCCCTGGAGGCCAAATCAGTTGAGGAGGTGCCCGTCGTGTGCAAGTACCCTGATGTGTTCCCCGAGGAGTTACCGGGTATGCCACCTGACCGGGATGTTGAGTTTGTGATTGACTTACTACCTGATACCGGGCCCATTGCTAAAAGGCCCTACCGCATGTCAGTCGATGAGCTGGAGGAGCTTAAGAAACAGCTTAGGGAGTTGTCTGACAAGGGGTACATCAGACCCAGTGCTTCACCCTAGGGTTCCCCTGTCTTGTTTGTGAAGAAGAAGGATGGCTCCATGAGGATGTGCATTGATTATCAGAATTTGAATGCCGTGACAGTCAAGAACAAGTATCCTCTACCAAGGATAGATGACCTCCTAGATCAGTTGAAGGATGCCAAGTTCTTTTCCAAGATTGACCTTAGATCTGGGTATCATCAGATGAAGATCAAACCGGAGGATATCCCTAAGACAGCCTTTGTCACTAGGTACAGGCAGTATGAGTTCACCGTTGTGTCTTTCGGTCTCACCAATGCCCCGGCCTATTTTATGAACATGATGAACAAGGTGTTCATGGACGAATTGGATAAGTTTGTGGTGGTGTTTATTGATGACATCCTTGTCTACTCATCCACCGCTGAAGAGCATGAGCAACACTTGAGAGTGGTTCTGGAGAAGTTGAGGCAAAATCAGCTGTATGCTAAATTTAGCAAGTGCGAGTTTTGGCTCGAAGAAGTCACTTTTCTCGGCCATGTACTCACAGCTGAGGGTGTTGCTGTTGATCCCGCTAAAATAGAAGCTGTGAAAGAGTGGGAGCAACCCCACAACCCGACAGATATCTGCAGTTTCCTTGGGTTAGCTGGTTACTATCGCAGATTCATCGAGAACTTCTCTAAGATAGCCAAGCCCATGACCAACCTCCTAAAGAAGACCAATAAGTTCGAGTGGACACCCGAGTGTGAGCTCAGTTTCCAGACTCTGAAACAGAAGCTTACCACCACTCCTGTTCTTGCCCTGCCTGATATCCGACAGGACTTCGTGGTCTATTGTGATGCATCCAGACAGGGACTTGGTTGCGTTCTAATGCAGAATGGGAAAGTCATTGCCTATGCATCCCGCCAGTTGAAGGACCATGAACAGCGTTACCCGACTCATGATCTCGAGCTAGCTGCTGTTGTGCACGCTCTGAAGATTTGGAGGCACTACTTGATTGGGAACAAGTGCGACATCTATACCGATCATAAGAGCCTCAAGTACTTCTTCACCCAAGAGGATCTGAATATGAGACAACGGCGATGGCTGGAGTTGATCAAGGACTACGACCTAGAAATTCACTATCATCCGGGGAAAGCCAACGTAGTTGCTGATGCCTTGAGCCGTAAGAGCTATTACCACAGTCTATCCATGGAAGTCGTACCATCCGAGCTACATCAGGAAATGTGTGAATTTCGCCTCGAGATCATACCCAAGGGAATGTTGAACGAGATACGAGTGCGATACGACATAATGGACCGCATTCGTAAGGCTCAAAAGAATTGCCCTGAGATCTTGCAGCTTCGTGAGTGGATGGAAGCTGGTAAGTACCCTGAGTTCCGAGTAGATGAACGGGGAGTGTGTTGGTGCAATGACAGAATCTGTGTACCGTCTGATAAGGCCATCCGTAAGGAGATCCTGACAGAAGCACATGACTCTAAGTATTGTATCCATCCTGGCAGTACAAAGATGTATGCCGACATGAGGAAGATGTTCTGGTGGAAGGACATGAAGAAGGATATTGCAGGTCATGTAGCCAGATGTGATATATGCAACCGGGTTAAGGCCGAACATCAGAGACCAGCTAGTTTGTTGAAGCCACTAGATGTGCCCGTGTGGAAGTGGGAGTGCATATCTATGGACTTCATCGTGGGATTGCCTCGATCCCCGAAAGGACATGACTCCATTTGGGTTATAGTGGACAGACTGACCAAGGTAGCTCACTTTGTACCTGTCAAGGTTGACTACCGTGTTGAGAAGCTGGCAGATCTGTATATCGAGCACATTCTTCGACTTCACGGAGCGCCTATTAGCATCATATCTGATAGAGGAACACAGTGGACGTCTAGGTTCTGGCAGAGTTTGCACAAGTCGATTGGCACTCGTCTCGACTATAGCACCGCTTATCACCCTCAGACAGATGGGCAAACAGAGAGAGTGAATCAGATTCTCGAGGACATGCTACGAGCTTGCGTACTAAAGTATGGGACAGATTGGGAGAAAAGCTTACCGCATGCAGAGTTCTCGTCCAACAACAGTTATCAGGCTAGTCTTCAGATGTCACCATTTGAGGCCTTGTACGGGAGGAAATGCAGAACCCCGTTGATGTGGTCCGAGGTAGGTGAGCGAATGTTCTTTGGCCCTGCTAAGATCAAGGAGGCCGAGGAGGGAGTAGCTCAAGTGCGAGAAAATTTGAGGATTGCCCAAAGCCGACAAAAGAGCTATGTAGATAACCGTCGGAGAGACCTCGAGTTCCAGGTTGGAGACCATGTCTATATCAAGGTCTCGCCTCTCCGCGGCACCTTCCGGTTCCATGTGAAAGGGAAGCTAGCCCCTCGTTACGTTGGTCCCTACCGTATCTGCAAAAGAATTGGGAAGCTAGCGTACAAGCTTGAGTTGCCCGAGGAACTAGCAGGTGTACACCCCGTGTTCCATGTGTCCCAGCTCCGCAAGTGTCTAAAGTTACCAGAGGAACAGGTTCACATAGATGCACTAGATATTCAGGACATGCTTGAGTACCGAGAGTACCCAGTTCAGATTCTTGACAGAGCAACCAAAGACACCCGCAGCACTACGATACCGATGTGCAAAGTTTTGTGGAGCAATCACACTGAGAGAGAGGCAACATGGGAGAAAGAGTCAGAGTTACGGATTTGTTACCCCTACTTGTTCGAGAGGTATGCCACACTTTATATCTCGGGACGAGATTCCAATGAGGGGGGAGGACTGTAACATCCTAGTTTTTCCAAAACCCAAAAATCACAACTGAAATTTTTTTCGCAATTATACCCATGAATGGTGAGTGTCATGTAGGAAAAACCCCTCTGTTTAGTTGCACAAGTAGCACCTACTTGTAGTTGAGCATTGGCATTCTAATAATTAACTTGTGAGTTGGCTCTTTTCGATTTTTGTGTATTAATAAAATCAACAACCTTGCTAAATAAATCAATTAGATAATTAATTAATTAACCTAAGCACCTACCCTTGGGTGGAACCCTACCACCCTAAACCCCTAGAGGACCACCCCTAAGGATGTACACACACTTGGCACATTTGTACATACATGTAGGAAACCTTGGTATAGATAAGAGATAAAAGAAATGATTAGAGGAGGCTTTAGGAAACCAGCTTTTTGGAAAAAGGCCGTCGGCCTGAGTAGCCAGTGGCCGCGGCAGGCTGGCTTGCTGGCCCTTGAGCCACTTGCCCAGCTGCGCCTGGCCCCACCGGCCGGCCCATCCGCAGGCGCGCGCGCGTGCTCATTTGGCCTGGTGGGCCGGCCCAATGAAGCCGCACGCCTCCTCTGTGTTGCGATGGGCAAGCCGTCGTGTCCTTCCACCTCGCTGACAGGAGGGGCCAGGAAGTCATCTCCCACCTTTAGCTCTGCCTCCCCTGTTTCGCTCCGAAGCCGAGCGCGGGCTCTGCTGGCGGGATCCTAGGCGCCGGCTGCCGCTCCCGGCCGTCCGCTCAAGGCGCCTGCGGCGCCAACGGCATGGATGGGCGACACGCCACCGATCCGCCCACTCCTAAACCCCAGCCAATTTCAAATGTTGGCCACAGTGACGTCGCCGATCCCCTCCTGCAGCCGTGACGCCATGAACCCGCCCCCTTCTTTCTCTTTTGACCGGACGAATCACGCCCGACTGTCTCCGCAACGCGCCAAGGAGGGGAGGAACCCTAGCCGGGGGGAGGGAAAGGGGCTTGCCTGCCCTACGCATGTCCGCGATGGTGCCCTGGCCGTCCATCCCCACCATGAGCGCCGCCCACCTATAAATGGGGTGCTCGGCCACCCTAGCGCCCTTGCAACACCCGGCCGCCACTCCACGGGGCCTTCGCGAGCTCATCGAGGTGAAGAGAAGGGAGCCGAGGGGAGAAGGGGGGGAGGAAGGAGAGAATGAGGAGTGCGGAGCCGGAGCCGTTCGTGCGAGGGGCCGCCAGAGCCGGACACGACGGGAGCTCCGCCATCGTCTTCTTCCCGCTACACGGCACCGCATCAACTCGTCCCGGCCTCGCCACAACGCTGCACCGCCACCCTCTCTTCATCACCACCAACGGTGAGCCTCGACGATGCCTTACTCTCGATGCCCGCCGTCGTGCACGTAGGCGACGTCTCGACAATCCCATACTGGGAGAAGTCAAGGCAAAGCCCTGAACCCCGCGTTGCCTTTGCGAGCACACGCACATACCCATGACCGTGACAAAGGCGGCGTCGAGCCAACACCGGTGCGGGAACGCTACCGCGGTTGCCGAGCACCAGGCGCGCCTACCATGGCCAGAGCACGGCCATGGCGAGGCTGCACCTTCTAGCCGAGGGAAGTAGGAGAGTAGGAGGAGGCGTCTTGCGTTCCGCCGCGGCATGAGCCGAACCGAACGCAAGGAGGGGGGATGGGAGGAGAGATAGAGCCACCGGGCGCCCCGCCTTGCCGGAGCCGCCGCGCGGCGGTGCCGCCAAGCCGCTGCGCCACCAGCACCGGGCGCTTGGGAGCCCAAGGCGGTGCCTTTTGCACCTCGCCATGACCGTGGTGCCCTTGTGGAGTCCTAGAATCCCTCGGCGCCCTCGCCCGCTTGCTGCACCGAGCCGCCGACCTGCTCACCGCTGCCGGGTTCACCATGCGGGTGAGAACAGAGGGGTGAGGGAGGGAAGGAGTTGGAGACGCGGGTGCACACGGTCCACCTAGACCGGGGAGTAGGAGGGGGGACGGTGGATCGAGTCCACCGTGAACCGAGTCGTTGGCTCATATGCTGCTTCTGCCTTGTCCACCATACACCGGCCGCCCGTGGACCCAAGCCCGGTAGAGGCCCAGACCGCCACGTGGTCAGGCTCTCACCGTGACACGTGTCCGGGCCTGGGCCGGCCCAACCCGGCCCTGACCCGGCCCGCTGGAGCCCAGATCCGGCCCGGTCAGCATTGACCGTTGACCATTGACCTGGTCAACATTGACCGGTCCCACCTGTCAGCCTCACTGTTCATCGGGACCCCACATGTCATTCACTGAGCAGAACTGGACCAATCTGGATGCGCCACGTGTCAGCCCCTGGATATTTAATCCTTTTTCTTTTTCCGAAAATAGTTTAAACCTTCAAAAATTCATAACTAATTAACCGTAGCTCAGAAAAATGTCAAACCAGAGTCCAAATTTTTCTAAAAATAAGCTCTATGTCATAGGCCTATATTTGAGTGCATTTGGATCTTTTGATTTTTTCAGTTGCTTCTTTGTGCATCTCTATAGGAGCCGCTAACGCGGCTATATGTTACATTTGGCAGACCCGGAGGAGCCACCGACTGAGGAGCTCGACCCCGACTACACCGACGACTTGGGTGACGACCTGCCAGGTGCCACGCCCCACCCATTTGTAGATCCTATTACGCATTGCAAATACGTAGAATTGCTAGAGCTTTACTTTCAAGCAATATTATTACTGATAGGTTGCATGGTAGTCACTGCTTTTGAGCCTTTTACCTTGTTGCAACCTTACTCCTGCTCACCCTGCTGTTAGGCTAGATGCTGCTATATTACTTGTTACTTCGGCTTTACTCTTACTCGCATTATATCTGTGATGTGATGCTGGTGAGTGAGAGGCGTTTGAGATAAGGCACGAGGTGCCGTAAACCTGTTAATAACCTGGTAATGAACCTGGGGAGATCTTGGTGTGAGTCTTGGGTGCGTATGGTGAGGGTCGAGTCGACCGAGCAGGATCTGCGACGAGTCGTGAGGACGAGTCTTGCCGGAGGATGCTACCTGGGTGTTCGCCATGTGAAGTGCCTGTGGCGGGTACATGTGATAGGGAGAGGTCCCGGGGTGGAGTGTCTTCATGGGATGAAGCCCCGGGATGGGATACATATGCCGACTTGTCGGCTATGGACCTTTCCTAAGTACAGCTTCATTTGACTAGAGAGAGGAGTCCTTCTACCTTCCCCGGGATTTCAGTGTGTGATCTAGCTTTGGCCATTGAGACATGGACGAGAGGGAGTTGTCCATGCCGATGAGAGAGTGAGATGAGATGTGATGTGGAGATGTGTGCTGGGATGGGATATCGTGTGTGAATGAGATGGGTTAATTTTTGATGAACTTATATTATTAAAAATACTGGTTACTCGCATAGGAAACCACAGCCAAAGTTAGGTTTCTCTTCTCAACCCCAATTGCATCCAGTTCCACAAAGCAAATGCATCATAGGGTGGGCGATGCGTGGCCAGTACCAAGTGTACTGATAGATTTTTGGCAGGCTCGGATCCCGAGTACGACGAGGAGGATGACTGGGAGGAGTAGGGGTTCGCCCTGTGCTCAAGCTTGGTGCGATGAGTCCTAGTTTCCGCTGCTATCTTCGAGAAGCTGTTTCGAATGCTGTGTGTGAGCATGTTCTGCCCTGCGTGGCGACGATAATAATTAATGTAAACCTTCTATTTGTACTCTGATATTCGTGTATGACTCTGCTATTCGACTGAGATTTGGGTAATGGCATGAACTTGTTCATCTATTACACGTCGAATCTGTGGCATTCCCTTCGTGGAATGTAGGATCGTTTCAGCCGCAGAAGCCCGTCACGGACCAACTCCTCCAGCCTCCTCTCTGTCACCGAGGAACGAGCCCACGCATCCGCAGGAAGGATCTGCCTCTTGCCTGCCATAGTTGTTGGAAAAACGACGCGCGGCGACGGCAGACGAAAGAGCGACGGCGGCGGTGGACGGTGGCTGAAGGGCGCAAAGGAGGCGAAGAAGGCAAAGAAGGCAAAGACGTAAAGGGCCTGTAGGGGTAAACGGAACCCCGGACCTCACACTTATACCCCGATGAAAGGCCAACGGGCGGGCGAAAAGGTAGGAACAGTTGCCACATTCAATGACCTTACCTAACCGCTCCCTCAAAATCCACAGATAGGGGCACGTGTCCGCTGTGCACTCCGTAACCGTCACACCACGCCGCCCACTACCGCGCTGATCTTGCTTCCCCTCCTAAAAAGACGCGCCCCAAACGGGTAGGAAAAGGATCCGC
The DNA here is from genome assembly GCA_038087645.1 of Saccharum hybrid cultivar R570. Lineage (NCBI taxonomy): Eukaryota > Viridiplantae > Streptophyta > Magnoliopsida > Poales > Poaceae > Saccharum > Saccharum hybrid cultivar. Next base: position 2,115,214 of record JAQSUU010000423.1, read on the forward strand.
GGACGGATATTCCTAGACGAATGGGTTACGAGCTCCGAGCCCGATATAAACCTCGAGGGATCGAACGCTGGCCCTCGACCAGGGTTTGACAGCTGCCCTCGAGTAGCGGAGTCAGGGACGACTAGGGACGCGCCCATACAAGGCCAGGGCTCGAGCCACGCTCTCGAGGCGCCCCCAGACGTATTCGAGGATAAAAGAGAGGTCGATGGAGGAATCCCCTCGGAGGGAGGCATCGAGCCCTCGAACCCTATCGCAAGGAATCGAGATCCACGCGACTACTCTTTGGCATTTTTTAGAGCGCCTCCGTGGCCACTAACCGACTCCTACCGAATGGAGCACGGACTCCCACTCGAATTCCCCGTTAACAGCTCACCGGAGACCGTCAGAACTCGCCCGACGAGGGTAGTACGACGTTCCCCACCCCTCCTCCTTTTTCCTAAAAAGGGAGCATGATGGTCGAACGATAAAAGACGGCCAAGACTCTGATCGACCTCATGCGCGCAAGGCTCGGGGGCTCGACCGCAGAAAGCCAAACCTCGAATGAAAGAAGATAGAACACGCCATGATATGAGAGCATTCCTCAATAGAGCATGCAAAAGACCTCGGAGGAGTCAAAACACTCCACCGAGGCCTCGGGGGCTACACCCGGCGGGTGCTCTCACGCGAACCCCCCGAAAAGGCTACGACGCTACGACTCCAGTTCATGAACCACTGAGCCTCTGTGAGAGTGATCCACACTCACCCAAAGGCTCGGGGGCAACTGTCGGGTACCTACAACAAGGGGTACCCACAATCAACGATTAAGAAAAACAAAACCGCTACCCACAAACGAGACGAGCCAAAATAACGAACGGGACGCCTCGACTACGTTCCGACTCGTACGAGGCACGCTCGACGGGACGCCTCGACCGCGTTCTGACTCGTACAAGGCACGCTCGACAAGACACCTCGACTACTGGGAAAACACCGACTCGCACGACCCCGGGTCGGGCCGCTCGACCCACTTTATTCACCAACTCTGAGACAAAAGTCAGAGCATTTAATGCGACTACCAACTACTTCCTACCATCATGGTATAAGGTCCTAGATGGCTAGAGGGGGGTGAATAGCCTATAAAAAATTCTACAAATGACACTAAGCAAACTTGTTAGAATAACAAACGGCGTAAAGCGAGTTTTGCTTAGCCAAAGGTTGTGATGCAAGCCTCCTATCCACAAGTCTAGTAGATTATGATCTCTAGTTCACACAAGAGCTATGTCACTAATTTTACACTAGATAACAAGCTAACAACACTAATAGCAAAGCTACCACTAGAGCTACACAAGATAATCTAGTAAAAGTAAGTGCAATAGAGAGGATTGTGATTCTTATACCGACGGTGGAGTGAAGATGTTGCCAATCACCAAGATGATATACAAACAATCAATATTAACAACAACACAATATGAAGACCAATCACTGAGAGACAAGAGACACAATATTTTTGTTCACCCGGTGTTCACTTGTGCACCGACAAGCTACCTCACCGGTTGTGTCGACCAACACTTAGATGGTTTCCCGGTGTGACCCTCAAGTCACTTGCCCCTCAAGGCACGCCCCACAAGGCACCGCAAGACACCACTCTCAAGTGAGGTAACTCAATGACACGCGCATTCCACTAGAGTTGCTTTTGGCGTCCCGCCGAGGAAAGCACAAGAACCTCTCACAATCAACCGGAGGTGACCAAGAACAATCACCTTCTCTTGCCAACGCCTCCAACAATCTCCAAGCCGGCTAGGAGCGGTACTCTCCAAGAGTAACAAGAAATCCACCGGCTAAACCACCCACAAGTGCCACTAGATGCCCTCAAGCTATGCAATGCACTTTGGGATCACTCAATCTCACTTTTGATTTGCAATCAAGCAAGAGAGATGAGTGGGAGGAGAAGCTTTAGCTCAAAGGATGCACAAGAGTGTTAGAAATGCCAAGCGAGCTCCCCAAGGGCCGGCCAACGAGTATTTATAAGCATCCCATACAAATAGAGCCGTTGCCACTCCACCGAGAGTTTTTCGGGACGACCGGACGCGCCGGTCGAAACTGACCGAACGCGCTTCACCTCGTCCGGTCGCCCTGCGCCATCCACGTGTCCCTCGAATTCAAACACGGCTGTCAGATCTTCCAACGGTCACTGCGCGCCAACGGTCAAACGCGACGATCGGACGCGCAGCTCAAATGACCGGACGCACCGATCGCACAGCGCCTGCGCACGCAACGCAACGACCAGACGCGCTCCACGCAACGACCGGACGCGACAGTGCCAGCGTCCGGTTGGAGTCCAGTAAGCTCCCTTCGCGACCGGACGTGTCCGATCGCGTGAGACCGGACGCGCCCCGCGTCCGCTCAGCCCTTCGCCACACACTGTTCCTCTGGGTGCCCGACCGGACGCTCCGGTCCCGCGAGTGACTGGACGCGCCGGTTGCAAACCCTAGCCCGCGCGCCTGACTGTTGCACTGTACTGATCGGACGCGTCCGGTCAAACCATGACCGCGTCCGGTGCAGCGTCCGGTCACCTCTGTGACCTCCGTTCGCCTCCGTTTCTTTTCTGACTTCCGGCGTAGTGGAAAATAGGTATTTCATTTCCCCGAAAACGCCTGAATAGGCGTAGAGAGAAACCCAAACCCCTCTCTACCCGCAAACCACAGTGCGACCAACGCCACCTTTGCAAATGTGCCTACACCATCAAGTGTACATCTCCATGTGCTTGTGTGTTAGCTTTTTCTCAATCATTTTCAAAGGTTTTACAGTTAGCTCACGAGGCCCTACATGCAATGCACTTCATGAATTCACCTAGTGGCACCCGTGCGTCGAATAACCGATAAGACTTCCCCTCTTAATAGTTCGGCTATCGACCCTAAACCACTCACACCCTCTATGGTGTCTTGAGTGTAAAACAAAATGGCCCTATGGTTATACCTTTGCCTTGAGCCCATTTTGTTTCTCCAAATGATATGATCCACTTCATATCATCACATGACCATCTCGATCCATCGACCTTGACTTCACTTGCTCTTCACCGTTGCATCGGTCCATCGGCGCCAAGTCTTGCTCAAACTTCACCATCGCATGGTCCTTCGCTTCGAAGCCTCGACTTGCCCTTCATCTTCACAATCGGTCCATCGAGCCAAGCTTCATCTTGGTCTTCACCATCTTGGTCATATGAGTCAATGTCATGTCTCATATTCAATGACCACCTTTATCTAAATCATCCACTTAGATACAAAGGTTAGTCCTAGGTTTCATCAATTAGCCAAAACCAAACTAGGGACTTTCACATGGCTACAGTGGTAACCGGAATGGAAGCAGTACCGGTGTCAAATCTCACTTTTTACTGCCCATCCCGGGATGAGAGGTAAAAATCTGTCACTATACGCACCATATCGTGCACTATTTCGCCACTGAACACCCTCGAGGGAGGATACGACAAGGACCGTACCCCACGATCCCAGGGACTCGGCCTTATCCACCCGTCCTCGACCCGTCCTCGACCCAGCCTCGACCCACCACCGGTCAACAAGGAAGAAAGGCCGACGTGGCACAGGACTCGGAGTCTTTTCACCGTCTCGTCCTCTACGTCACCTTGGTGTCCAGGGATGGCCGGCCATTCTCGGGGCACGTCGCTACAGCCACCTCCAAAGGGATCAACAAAACTTCACCTTAAAGGCACCCCCGGCGTCCCTGCCTCCTCTTACCCTATAAAAGGGCAGGCAGGGGCTCTACAAGGGGTTACAAGGAACAACAGACGACGAAAAACCAGTCTCCATCCCACCAAAAAAGATCAACATCTCAAGCAATCACCTTTGTACTCTCAATTTTTCTCTGAGACCTGGGCTCGGTTCCCTCTCTCACAGCTTGTAACCCCTACGCAAGCACTTAGGTGCAAGGAAATACAATACTCCCCCCTCCCCGCTGGACGTAGGGCCTTCTTTTGCCCGAACCAGGATAAACCTTTGTGTACTCTCCTTGCATCATCATCCAGATTAGGGACACACAGCATTTGATTCACTCGTTGGCTTAGGACCCCCGCAGGACCAAACGCCGACAGTTCTAATTGTCAGTGTAGGTTTTAACTATCGATAAAGGTTTAATGTCGGCAAAGGTTTTAACTGTCGGCGTAGGTATACCATTTGGCTACACCAAAACTGTCAGCCATTCATTTAACTGTTGGCAAAACTTTCGTCGACTGCTTCTACCACGATTGTTTCTAAACTGTCGGCAATGCTTTTGGTGGGAGGCTATCTGCAGGAAAGGTACCCTTTGCCCACTTTAAAAAGTGTCAGCGAAAGTGGGTTGTGTTACGGTGTAAGCTGAGCTTTCCTATTGGTGGAGATGCCTTGCTTGGTCCCCTAAGGACTTAGTTGGGTAACCAGTTTCACATGGCCTTCACATACACACCACATGCTCTCCTATATGGTCAGGGTTCAGATGTGAGCTAGTTAGGGAAATAAACCACATCTGCATAGGACGAAGGAGGCAATGTATATGGAGGTAGAGCTAAGACTCTAGCACTTCTAAGAATCGCAATGCTTCCTTGTAGCCGAAGACTAAGTTTAACATCCTCAGCATACATGTGGTACTCTAGGGTGACTCAGAGCTGAGGGTAGGGCGGTATTATATCAGCAAGCCACTATCCAATGTCAGCCTAGGTGAGGTACTCCGCTAATGAAATCAATCTTGTGGGTACAGGTCTACACACAGTATGCATAGTTTAGATCTATACATATACACGTGCTCTAGTTATGGACATTCCTATTTTTCTACTTTACTTTGACTAGTGAGAGTCGTGTTGTTTTCACCCCTGGGTTAGATAGGTTTAGCTTGAGGCCGTTGAGGCGAGGAATAAAGAGAGTTTTTCTTGCCACCTAGAGATTTGTGCCTAGCTATGAGGCCATGACCTCATTAAGGGTATTATGTTTTTTGGCCAGCTTGCTCCCACTAAGGTTGCAAGCTTACATCTAAATATTCTAGGATCACCAGACCTTTCTTTTATTTTCTGTTGTATGCTATTTGTAACTCCCCGGCTAGAAACACCACCAGATGCTATCAAACAACACCTAACTTCTAATAATTTTTAGAGATTATTAAAAATTCTAGCAGTGTCTCTCTAGTAAACCAGAATTTTAAATAGGCAAAACATACAACATGGATGATGTAACTGCATGCGTTAACACATTATCATCATAGGCCAACCCAACAATAGATTAAAAGGGCTATCCCAACAAAGACCATTTCATCCAAAGCAACCTTTAAGTGACCTCTTAATTAAACTATTACAGTGACAAAAACTTTGAATTAGAGAACTAAGTATGTTTAACTAAGTGTTTGTGCTCATAAGGTGCTACTCCTGGTCCCATGCATGTCACGATCAATTGGTACATAAAAACCAAATAAAGACAAGAGTGAGTAAAAATACTCACCAAGTACAATTAGAATTGGAAGAAGAAATCAACATGTGAATCCATGATCGAAGAACTAGAACATCCATGAAATAGTAGTTTTCATCTGAAACAGACGAACTTGAATCCTTAACATTTACTGGTAAAGCCGAGTAAGTGGAGCCAACACTTACTCATAGGAACCTGAACATAAGAACCAAATTGCACATCCTGATCCACCGGAACAGGAATTAAATGTAAAGGCACATCCGGATATACCAGAACATGAATGGAATGTAAAGGAATAACTTGGAACTTGAATCTCGAAATGTGGAAAACTTAAATATGAACATTGAATACCATATTTGGAAAGCTCGAATAAACGCACTCAAGCAAACAAGCCATCACACAAGGTCATCATGCACTTGCATTAACTTCGGTGAGCTAGAATCCGGTGTCACACACTCGGCATCGGCACCTCCCAAACCTGACGAACAAAGCTAACTTAAGAACTAAACCATAGTCATCACAAACCTATTTTATGAAAGCTCAAATTAACCTATCACACTACTAGAGAACAGACTTTCCATCTTTGGATTTAGTCCCGGCCAGATTTTGGCTCGGGAGTGATGGTAGATTTAGTCCCGGTTAGAATCACCAGGGACTAGAATCCCCTGCCCAATGGATAGTGTAGCAGGCTTTTGCAGCACTATCCGTTGGGGACCTTTAGTCCTGGTTTGTTCAAACCGGGACTAAAGGTTGCCTTTCAATCCCGGTCATAGCCACAAATCGGGACAAAAGGCCCAGCCGACCTTTGGTCCTGGTTGGTGGCTCCAACCGGGACTAGAGGTTGACCCTTTAGTCCTAGTAGGCTCCACCAATCGGGACTAAAGGTCCCCACCTATATATATCCACTTGCACTATCCCCCTGGATGAGACCAGGTGGTCAAATTGGTCGCCATCCCTTGTGTTCATCCTGTTCTTGCTTGGGGGAGCGAGTTCATGCTCTCGGGTGTCGTTGGCTTCATCTCCAAATCTTCCAAAGGTTAGCAACTTCATCTTCTAATCTTTCATTGCCAATAATGTATATCATTTGATGCTTTATTAATAAGCATAGAAATATTCAAATATGTGCTTTTTGCAGAATATGAATAATAGTGGTGTATTTTATTTTTATTTATACATCATTTGTAGATCTTTGTTTTCTAGATTATGAATATGTGGTTGGTTTTTAAGATTATGAAATATTCAAGTATGTGGTTGTTTTAGATTATGAATAAGCATAGAAATGTTCAAATATGTGGATTTTAATGTTTTTTTAGATTATGAATATGTGATTGTTTTCTAGATCTTTTGTTAGCAACATTATTTCTTCATGAGAGTTAATAATCATTTAAAAAATATGTGCAAAATGTTTAAGTTTACTTGGCATGCATATATCTCTTGATCATTTGTTGTTCATATGTTTCTCTAATATATAATGTTGCATGGTATATTTATATGGGGGTTCTATATTTATTGGGATGCTTTTTCTATTTTTTTAGTTATGATGAATGGCGGCGGATCACTTCCCCACCCACAGACACCAGGTTTCCACCTTGGCGATGTTCCATTCGAGTCATCATTAGAAAGGGTCGTCCTGCATAACCCAGATCCATCAGTTGCATGGAATATTTTAAGTTTTGCATGCTAATATAATTTTTGCTTGTATACATTAATTGATAATATGATTATTGCATATGTTACAAACTATAAAATCGGTGAAGTGGCTGGAAGATGCACTATGGCTGCTCGGGGTGTATGACATCTTCGAGAACACGACATGTTAGGAGACGAATGTAGGTGAGATATGGATGTGCAGTCTCTCCTTTGACATCCCCATTAGGTACAATAATCAGGTGCGGCAGCATATCGTCTAGGTTGGACGACAGTCGGTGACCAAGGTAGGTGCCTAGCTCGACATCATGCATCTTACTTTGCAGGCACTTGAGCAGATTGGGTACCGTATTTCTGATTGGTTCCAAATGAAGATACAAGCTTTAGTTCAGCGTACTCTGAATGTGCCACTAGTAACCGAGAGGAATGCGTCATACAACTTAATGAAGAGTAATGTTTATTTATTCTTATTATTATATGAGCGCTTCCTGATACTTTTTTATTTGTCCGCTTATAGCATTTGCTCCATCACTACACCTATGCTACATGTGACTTGCATCCCATTCTCACGCAAGCTCTTAAACAACTAGGGTATTACTGGGACTTCGTGGAAGCGATCGGCCAGAGGACGACAGCTGGCTACCAGCATTGTGTGAGAATGAGGCAGAGCCTGGATATCGGTAGTCCGTCAGTAGGCTAAATCTATGGGATGCCATATCCTCAGCGTTGTGAGGCAGTTGAGAGTGCTATAGTGCGGGCCTTGCATTACATAGACATTGTCCGTGGTTACACCATCCGTGACATGCGCTACTTGCAATAGATACAGGAGAGGTTTGTAGCCGGCGATATTTAGAATCTATGTGTTAGTTTGGTTTTTATGCGTATGTACTTTAATTTGAATGATTATGTACTTTAAATAGGATTATTCATATGAATATTTTAATTATTTTTTTATAGACAAGTTATTTATGTTTCAATAGGTTTATTTGTATGGACAAGTTATTTATTTTTATGCGTATGTACTTTGCCAAATGAAGAAATGGCCAAAATAAAAGTTGTAGATCTCAAAAAGTTACACAACTTTGTAGTTGGCAACTTTTTCATTTGAAGTCATCCTTTCAAGGAAAACTATGTTTTAATTTCTCAAATTTAAAATTTGAATTTTTAAAATGACCTGAAATGGAGAAACAACCAAAATGAAAGTTGTAGATCTCGAAAAGTTATGCAACTTTGTAGTTGAAAACTTTTTCATTTGAATTTATCTTTTCAAGGAAAATTATGTATGATTCTCTTGAATTTAAATTTGAATTTTTAAAATGACTTCAAATGGAGAAACAACCAAAACAAAAGTTGTTGTGCTTGAAAAGTTATGCAACTTTGTAGTTGATAACTTTTTCATTTGAGCTATATTTTTTGAACTACGTATTTTCTAATTTTCAGCCTATTTATTTTAATGGATATGTTAGCATGGGCGGGAAACGAAATTGCCGGGTAGGCAGACCTTTAGCCACGCGCCAAAAATTTGGCTTCAGTCTCGGGTTGGGTTACAAACCGAGACTAAAAGCCCTCTAGTCCCGGTTGGAGGCTCAACTCGGGAGTAAAAGTGACAACCTTTAGTCCTGGTCTGGACCTCCAACCGGGACTAGAGGACTTTTAGCCCTGGTTGCTAGCCCAACCCAGAAGTAAAAGGTCCAGCAGTATATATGTTGCCGCTTCTTTCTCTCCTCATCCTCCTTTCAATCACTGGCCGCCATCCTCTTCCCCATCCTCGTTGGCCGGAGCGCCGCCGCCTCTCGGTGTCGTCCTCGTCACCCCGGCCTCCTCGTCCTTGTCGTCGCCGAAGTGGAGCGCCACGTCCTTGCCGGTCCACGCCTCGTCACCCCGCATGCGTGGCCTCGCCTCCGCGTTGCCAGCCCCTCGTGCTCGTCCTCACTTGTTGGAGTGCCGCCGCCTCTCAGCCTCGTCCTCGTCACCCCTGCTGGCCGCGCCTCGTCATCCCCGCGAGGCCTCGCCTCACCCCCGCCGCCGGCGTCACCACCGTCGTCCTCGTCCCTCAGAGAGGAGAGCCAAGGAGGAGAAGGAGGCGCCTCCGCTGTGGAGCCATTCGCCATCACCGAGCCACTGCTGGAGCTAGAGACAACGCTCCATTCGTCTACACCAGCGCAGCAGCTCGCCACCGCACCGCCATCTTACCCCCCACAAGCCCCATAGTGAGCCACTTCCCCTGCTCTGAATTCGCGTGAGGACCTCGTGCTCAAATTCGACCAAAGGGAAGGGCCTAAGTGCAAACCCATAGACTCAGATGAATAGTGCCAATAAGGACTGTTTGCTTTTAAATGGCTAAAACTTTGAAAATTCATAGTAATTCATAGAAAAATTGTAAAATATCAAATGAAGACTTTTTGGAATCTTTAAGTGTAGATCTACACAATAGAGTGATAAAATGATATATGTTAGTAGAAGATTTTTACTGTTTTTATTTATCTATGTTTATTAGGGATAAATTCATATCTAGAGTTGTGGTGCCCCAATTGCTATGAAATTTTTATGGTAGGCTAGTGAGACTATGTGTGTGCTGTGGTAAACATTTCAAGAGCATTGGTTATAGTATGGTTGAGTTATTGATTTAACTTGCATGTTGCTTGATAAATGGTTTTAAATGGTTTATAAATAATTTATGTTTGCAAAAATGTGAAATGTGGTTCCTTTGCCTTTGCATGATGATATTGTGATCTAAGAATACTTAATATGGTCATGTATTTATAGAAAATATGGATCTTTAGATTTATCTTGCTCTCACATGTTTTCTTGCAATAGCAATTTATCTTTTTCATAGAGGTCCCTATACTTATTCAAATGGCCATGATGTTTTTTGGCATGTATGTGATGGTTAGAAACTATTGGTAACATAGGTTGTGCTCAGATTCTATTTTTTTATGTAGTGAAATATTATTTTGCTCTATAATTTAATTATAGTGACTATTTTGGACAGTTTCTGTTGTTAAGCAAATTACATGATGAAAATGATGTTTGCTGTGATTCTTGTCTATAACAAAGTTGTAGATAACTTACTTATCTTTCTTGTGTTAAAATTTTATGGCATTTAGCCAAATGGTTTGTGAGATATGGCTGTTCAAAGTTGGTCCTCAGAAATGTTCATTCTCTGAAATTTCTGGATAGATCTGGGAGTTTATGGTTAAATGATGTAGCTTTTGTACTGCTGTTCTGAATCTCATGTGTTAACCTTGATCTGCTTGCTACCTTAGCATGATAGGTTTATGTAGTGCTTAGTTAAATGTTGTTCCACTGCCTTTGCATGATGTTGTTGTACCATAAGAATTGTCATGTGTTGATATGATTTTTGATATATTGACTTTTGTGAGAAGAGATAGCTGGACGTCGTCTCCCTTTGCCGAAAATGATAGGTTTCAGCGGTTATGTAAAGTGGCAGGGATTTGATCCAATGTGCCGCCGAATGTACGGTCTACTCATCCAAGCATAGTAACCAACTCTTCTATAAATTAATGTGTCAAATATGCTTGTATAGATATATTTTCTGATTTATTATGTATATATATGTGTCTCTTAAATGTACTGCAGGTAATTGACCCAATCATTTCGCTTGAAGAGACACTCATACATTTTGGGGTTTAGCCAGTGAATATTGAATGCTTTGAGGTAGACAATGGTCAATTGAAGCAATGTCGAGTTAGCTTTTCCATCGTCGATAGGAGGGCTACAGGCCGTGTTGTAGAAATATCAGATGTGGGAAGTAAGGCACTTGATAAGGGTGTTGCAGAAAAATATGGTATCCTAGCATGTGTAAATAAGCTTGCGACTATTGGGTACAACCTGCCTACTTATTACTCCTTGAATATACAATCTATTGATACTGGCTTTTATCATGATCTTAAGGGCATTTGTGCAAAGTTGGCTCAACATAACCAGAATGATGTGGTAAGTCTAAGTCCAACATTGATAGCATCCAGATTTGTTATTATTGAAAAGCTTGGTTCTCATATCCATTTTTTCTGCCAACACTTAATTACAGGTTGAGTTGTATAACTTAACCTACGCAGGTTGCAGCTTTGTAGCCATTCTTAACCAAACAATATATGCATTGGGTTATGAATGGAAATATGCCAATGATTGGCCAACACTCACTGCGGAAGGATTTCATGCGAAGCTGTATGCGACTACTAGGGGATCACCTAACTCACTGCAGCTAACTGTGGTGAGTAGACCTTGTGTTCGTACCTGTGAAGTAAGGGAGAGTGTCTTGTTAAATACTTTGGATTTCATCAATGAAATTTGTGGATACAAAATCGGCGATCTACACTTCACCGAGTTCATAATACAACGTACTCAACTACATAATTCGATGTAGTCAACTTGTGCTTGCATGAACTTGGTGTGTAGTTGAACTTTTGGGGTGTACTTGATGTATTGGACATGCATTTAGTTTGTAATGACTTGTTTTAAATTGTGATGGTTTGTATGAACTTGGTGAATGGTAATGATCATTGTAATATATGTCAAAGCTCTTCATTAGTTTCGTTCTTATTTATGGATGACGTGCAATAGCATAGCAAAACTATTTAAAACGAAAATAAATTGAATGGAAAGAAACTATAAAAGAAAAGAAAAAAAGAAACAGGTCGGGGGTTATTTAGTCCCGGTTTAACCAACTGGGACTGGAGGTGGTTCTCCGCGAGCTCGGCCTGGCCCTCCTTTAGTCCCGGTTGGAGGCCCGGGACTAAGGGGGGCCTTTAGTCCCTGATTGGCAGTTCCGGTTGGGAAACCGGGACGAGAGGGGGTTTCCCAACCGGGACTAAAACCAAATCCTACACTAGTGTCACTCACACTCTAAATCGCTAGCTCTCATATTTTCCAAATTAAAAAACTGTTAAGTTTGAGTTCCCACTATGCATCATAACTCTCAATTCGCTTAACCAAATGGGACAAATAAATAAATCTTAGAAATCTACAGAAAATTTCCTACAACTTTCCCTTAAGTGACCAGGAAAAATTCTAGTTTTAAATCGGTCAAAAAATTAGTTGAAAATTCTGCATAAGGGAATTCTATGTGGACAGGACAGCAGCACCGTTACGGCAATTACTCCTAAACTGTTAATCCGATTCCAGTAAAACAAGCGTCATTGGAAAGATAAAAACAAGGGCTACAACTTTTGTTTCATGGAGATGTGAAAATTCTACAACGACTATTCCCAGAAATTCGTAGGATAATAAGCCTAGATTAACACGTACTATTATATGATTAAATCAATCTAATGTGACCAACTGGTTTCTACACGGAATTTGTTGCAACCAGGTGCCCCGAGAATTGTCTGACAACAATGATAAACTTACTAGCTCCTGAATCCGTCTGATTGCCTGGAGATGAATCGACCAATCTAATATAGTAGCAACATTGATTATTACCTTAGACCAAGACAACAGTCAACCGTCAGTTTCCTTTCCTTCCTCCGTTTTTCCTGATTTCCTCCCTCGCTGTTTTACTTAGCTGAGCATGTACAAGGGCGCAGGCACATCAGCAACTTAACTGGCCGGGAATACAAAATAGAAGCAGCAAACAACGACTTACCTCGGAGCTAGGACGAACTAGTGGCAGCGCAGCAGCAGCACAGGAATCCGTCAAGGCAGCGATGGATTAGAACTCAGTGACCAGAGCGGAGCAAAAGAAGAAGAAAAACAACGGTAGCGGCGCTGAATAGGAGTCGGATGGAGGAGTACGTGAATAGGTTAGGGAAACCTAGATGACATCTGATGGCCAAGATTTATTCGGCTCGATATGGGTTCATCCAAATGGAAATGGGGAACCGAAGTGCTAGCGCCTCAACGTCGGGACGGACGCCTGAGTGACAAGAGCAGAAGGGCGCACGGTGCCTCCGATTTGGAAGGACCCAGCCGGGGCATCGTATGGATGCCCTGCTAGCGTCGTGAGAGTCGATGCAACAGAAGGTGGGGAGGAGAGATGCAACGCCCAATTTACTTTTGAAACATTCAAATATAACAGTTGCAATATACATCTAAAGGCAGTTGAAGCACATGAAAACATACTTCTGAAACACTTGAAAAACACCTAAAAACATTTGAAAACCATTGCAACCATACACAAATATCCAAATAAAACACATGCAATGTAGTGTGAAACATATGCAACATCCAGATAAACACACTTGCAACATGCGTCCGGAAAACACAGATGAAACATACCTCTCAAACATCTGAAACACTCAAAACATATGCTTGCAACATGCCTCTGAAACAATTGCAACATGTGCAACATCCCCCAATATACTTTTGCAACATCTATATGAAACACATACAACATACATCTGAAACGTCTGAAACACTTGGAACATACATATACAATATAGGAGAGAAGGCTGGCTGGTTGATTCCGGCCACCGGGGTGGAGGGGAGCTAGGTTGCCAGGGTGAGAGAGGGCGCCTCCAGGGGTGGGGAAGGCGCCGCGCCAGGGTGGGGCAAAGCCGCCCACTCCCCTGCAACACCGCCGCGCCACCTCCAATTCATCTCGCTCGTGCTCCATGGATCTTGCCATGGTGGGGGAGAAGGCCACCGAATCCACAGGTGTTGGTCGCATCCAGTGGGTGAGGACGCCGGGGTGGGGGAGGGGTGCCGCTGGGGTGGGGGAAGGGGCTGCCGGGGTGGGGGAGGAGGACGCCGAGTTGGGGAGTGCGCCACCGCCAGCCAGAAAGGCAGCCATGGCCACGTGTTGGGGTAGGCGCGGGGCACGAGTGTAGAAGGGAGGAGGAAGCGAGGACTAGGTGTGGGAGCATGTGGAGTGAAGCGTCCGTCCGTTGTAGACATCTTAATTAGAGCATTACCGAATGGGGAAGGGAGATACTAGCCCCTGGGCATCCGGATAAAAGCGCGTGTTCGAACGCCCACACCACCTCCATCACGTGTGCTCGCCAAAAGGCTGCGCCTGCCGCTCCTTCCCCTAGCCCCCTCCTCTCTCTCCACGACCGCGAGTCTGGATGCTCACGCGCCTGCAGGAAACGTCGCGCCCGCTGCTCCTTCTCCCGGCCCCCCTCCTCTATCTCTAGGTGGGTGAGACCTGAGAGACGGCATGAGGAGAAGCACGCCCCGTCCGCAGGATTCTAGGTGCGCTATGCGCCCAGACCGCCACCCCACGGCTTGTCGCACCCCATCTCCCGACGCCCAGGCCGTGCCCCTAGGACTCTCTATCTCTGAAACATGAAACACTTGGATGCAACATACGACTAAAGCAGATGAAACATTTAGAATATATAATTGTAACATGTGTGTGAAACATATGCAACATCCAGATAAAACACTTGCAAATTGCAACAAAAAACATTTATTCCAACATAAGACCGAAACATCTACAACATTTTGAACTTACTTTTGCAATATAGGTGTGAAACATGTGCAACATTCAGATAACAAACACCTGCAACATGCCTCTGAAACACTTGCAACATGATGCAACATCACGACCGAGAGTCCAGACACCCGCGTGCCTGCAGGAAATGCCGCACCCGCCGATCTTTCCCCCTGACCTCCTCCTCTATCTCTTGGTGGGCGGGACCTGAGAGCTGGCATAAGGACGAGCACATCCCGTCCGCATGATCCTAGGTGCACTGCGCGCCCCAACCGCCGGCTCATGGCTTGCTGCACCCCATCCCCCATCCCCCGGCGCCCAAGCCCTGCCCCCTAAGACTTTCTATCTTTGAAACATGAAACACTTGGATGCAACATACGATTGAAAGCAAATGAAACATTTAGAACATACAATAGTAACATGTGTGTGAAGCATATACAACATCTAGATAAAACACTTGCAAATTGCAACATGAAAACACTTATTCCAATATAAGATCAAAACACCTGCAACATTTTGAACATATTCTTACAACATAGGTGTGAAACATGTGCAACATTCAATAAAAATGCTTGCAACATAAGTCTGAAACAGATGAAACATTTTGAACATACGCTTACAACATGCCTCTGAAACACTTGCAACAAGCCTCTAAAACACTTGCAACATTACGCAACATCCCGATCTACTTTTGCAACATCCATACAAAACACCTGCAACATACCTCTGAAACATCTGAAACATACATTTACAACATATGGGAGGGGAGGTTAGTGCTGGTTGATCAGGCCTCGGTGCGTGAGCACCACCAGCACAGGCTACGCTCATGGGTGCCCTTGGCTCGGCCGGGGACCGAACTGAGGCATGCGATGGCACCACGAGCACTAGCAGAGGCGGGCGGCGCACCCGACAGCACAGGTGGGACTGCGGGTGCAAGGAGCGAGAGGCGCGGGTGGGCATGTTGGACGGGCAGGAGCGGGAAGCGAACAACACAGGGTGTGGGCGCATGCAGGGAGATGGTTGTGGCTGCAAATGCGGAGTGGAGCAGATGGACGAACACACGGCGCCATGTAGCGTGTATGATCCAATTCTATTTTTATTATACTTACTTTCTATTATAGTATAGAAATGCATTCATTTTCTTTGTATGATGGACGAGGAAGTAGGCGGATATTTTTGAGAGAGGGAGAGAGATGTGGGGGACGTAAGGAGGAGGCAGGCTTGGCTTGGTGGGCCGCGCAGGCCCAGGAAGGCGGCGTCCGATCGGATGGACGCCCGCCCATGAGCATTACCGAATGGGGAATATTATTAATCAAATGAATTTGTCTCAGACGAGCTCCACACAACCACGGACGCTGATCTTATATACGGATGATGGTTCGAAAATTCAAATTATTCTTCCATTGGTCCGTCTAGTCAACCTAATAATTTTATAAAAATTCAAGGGTATTACACTATTGATGTTGACCATGGCCTGCACATTGCAGTGGTGTGAAGGTAAGCCTGACTAAGATCCTATCAAGGACTCGGATGTTAGAAAGGACTACGTTTTAGCATGTGGATGGGATCTTCACCAAATTTTACTGCAACGTCTAGTTGACGTCTTTTGTTTGATTTAGTCTCGGTGGACTTGTACCCATAGCTTGTATTAGGGTCGATTGAACGTCGATTTTATGTAAACATTTTGTATGCATCTAAAATCATCTGAACGTGAGGTTGCACAAACCAAATGTGAAATCCACTAACCAGTCCTAATTCTTTCTTTTTCATATCTACATCTGCTTTACAGACTATATATTATACAATGCTTCTATCCTAATCCTCTGCTTGATGCTTGCTTTTCGTACGTGTCCTCATGGTGTCGCCATTGTTTAGTGTCAAACCAGCTTTATTAGGTCAGGGGCCTGATCATGGTCAGGGCAAATGAGGAGGAATATGTCCCCTCAACTTACATCGCATCAATCAAGCCAACGATGAAAATGTTTCCTTGCTTCATTACGCAAGTAATCCGCTACTGCCACATGTTAGGCCCCGTTCGGCTGGAATTATAAGCCGGCTGAAAAACACTGTTAGCTGATTTTTTGTGAGAGAAAAATACTGTTCCGGCTGAAAAAACAAGCTGAATAAGACGGATTATAAGCCCGATGAACAGGGCCTTAATTCATACTTCAAGTGGAACTTTCAGATGTTTCACCCAAATCTCATCCTATCTCGCTGAAAACGACAGGCCTGATGATTCATCAAACAACACCACTGTTACGTCTCCTGACCGCGGCCAGGTAGGTCCGTAGGTGTACCATGTGTATATGCTAGTGATCAGTCTTTATCAGGGAGAGATGACAAACCAAGGAGAACAATGATTGATACATCTTTATATGTCAGTACAGAACTGGTAACAGTCACAAGAACATGTAGAACTAATTTTGACAGCTGGCAAATTGGCTCCATGCATGGATGCAGGGCTAAGGTATTCTACAAGGGTAACATGATCATGTTTGTGTGTTGTCGCAAAAAAAAAAGATCATGTTTGTGTGCAGTGGAGGTCATTCTGCCTGTCCTTGTCAGTGATCACTGCAAGTGCAAACTGAATATTATAGGCTCATCTTTCACCTTTTCCCCGCTCTGAAATATGACGGGCAACTACTTTGCCATGCCTTTCTGTCAACATAAAGCTAAGGTGATAAGAGAAATATGATAATAAAATACATAATTTATGGCTTCTCCTTGCTTTGTTTTTTTTTTCAGAGGGCGTGGTTGATCAAGCTAGGAAATTACAGTATAGCTTCTTGCTGCTTCTGTTGCCTTATCTCCTAGACTCCAGTTTCTGATTCTCATCCTCTTTTTTATGAGAACCGAGGATAGAAGAAGATCAGGTAACTCTGATAGTTCCGAAAAGAGGCGTTCCCTGGGCGGCACCACCAGGCTGTTCGGATAACCGGGATGTCGACATCTTCAGCTCCAGATCAGGCATCTGGAGTTGCGCCTGAGACTTTGCCATCAGGTACAGGGAAGATGGGTTCTTTGACTGTGATGCATCACTACTACCACTACCAGCACATTGTGATGCACTGCTCATCATCAGGTTCAGGCATGGAGGCAGCAGCACAGCTCCCTTCGTCGTCCTTGCGTCGGCGGCCACCGGCGACAGGCTGGGGAATTGCAGCTCGGATACTGATGATGTCCTGCTGATTGCTGCCTTGTTGGCACCTTCAACCTTCGGAGTGTGTAGATAACAGGTAAAATTACATGGTACACTGCCAAGGAACTAAAGGCCAACTGATGGGAGAATTCAGATCAGTTACCGCATCAAAGAGGCTGGACCTCCTCTTCTTCTGTGTGAGGCTGTTCTGCCTCAGGAAGTACTTCTGGGCATGGCTGGCCACCTGTGTCGGAGTCCGTGTCGTGACAAAGTGTCGGGAAATGCCTCGCCAGTCGCCCTTCCCGAGCTTGTCTAGGCCGGCAAGGAACATCCGGTGCTCCTCTTCGGTCCATGGAACCCCTGAGACATTTGGAATTACAAAAGAATAAGGACGTCCTGAAACATTCAGGATCAACATACAGTCCCAAACATAGACTTATCAATCAGTCCTTGCAAGAAACTATGACAAGTAACTGAAGTTCACAGCTTCCGGACAAAATTCACGATCAAAATAAATTCAATCGAACTGCAGAGATAAAGAAACTCTGAAACAGGACTACAAAATAACAAATTAACTGAAGTAAGCACATTAGTTTTGTTCACAATCTCACCTTTCTTCCGGTCCTGAACCCTGACCACGAGCCCATCCGACATGTACCTTCCAGTGATCCTCTGGGAGCTCTCCTCTATTGAGGCAAGCGAAGACGAAGACGATGACACGGAAGGCGACAAGCTTGACGAAGCAGCAGCAGCTCCATAGTAGGCAATTGGTGACAGGCACTCCATGCTGTGGCACTTCTTGAGAGGAGAGGAGCCTACCTGCACCTGCACCCCAAACAGCCTCAAGCTACCACAGCTAGTACTGGAGCTGCTGATGCTAATGCTGGTCCCTTGGCATCTGTGACCACTGCAAGTTCTGGAGTTGTGGCCATTGTTTCCACAACTGGAGCACTTCCTAGCCATGCTCAGTTGTGATGGTTGGAACAAGGGCACAAGAAGTTGCGGTGTAGTAGTTGGAGTCAGCCAAGAAAGAGAGAACTTCTGTCCAACTAGACAAGATGGAGTAAGATGTTGTAGCTAGAGGTTTAATAAAGGGTGCAGAATGTATCATGGGCTGTTTGGGAAATTACTAAACAGTCCTGTATCATGGAAGGGGACAAGTATAACATCATCCTGTTTTTTATGGTTGTGGTATTCAGAATCCGCAGGTATCTTTTGAGTCTCTGCCACTACTATACTTGACGTCACTTTCAGTACACAGCTTATAAATCTACACTACCACAGTATTTGGTTAGATATGTTTTGTTTAGTGACATATGATTTTTGGAACTAAAGATTCTAGAAAGTACTCTAGTTGCTGATGCCTTTATCATAATCGCAGGTCGAATACAGTATACTACTACAAGATAAATAAGTACTACGGTGATTGTCATATCCACTTTATAGTGTATTATTCTTGAGTTAAAATTGATTAAACTTTACATCAGAGGATTCAGGATCTCCTTAACAAACAATTGCCGGATCATGGATTATACAACTAAGCAAGGAGATATTTTTTTGCCTTTTTTTCCCAATAGCTTGCAGTATTTGGTTGCTAAAAAAAACCAAACATGAGGATATTTAACCAGTCGCCACTGGTACTGAGGGTGGCAAATGACTTGCCACTTTGTGAGACAAGTGAATGTAAGAGGGATTAGAATAAAAAAAAGTTAAGGGCATGTTTGGTTCCACGTCCCTGGACTAAAGTTCAGTCCGGGGACTAAACTTTAGTCACTAAGCTACTATATAAAGACCAAAATGTCCTCCCTCCCTCTCTCTAAAAGCCCTAATTTGGTTTTGGATAATTGATGAAACCCATGCACTAACCTTTATCATGAGATGTAATATGAGCTAAGTTGGTGCAATCCAAGTGAGGAGCATGGTGGCACTCAAATGGTGATATTGATCACATGAAATGATGAGATGGCCACATGTGATGATGATCAAGTGCTCAACTTGGAAAAGAGAAAGAGAAAAACAAAACCCTATGGAGATCAAGGCAAAGGTATAAATAGGAGTTTTTGTTATGATCAAAAAAAATAAATAGGGGTTTTGTTTTAGTGATCAAGACACTATAGAGAGCGTGATCACATTTAGGGTAGGTGGTCGTACTATTAAGAGGGGTTCTTAACTAGACAATTTAGTCATCTAGTGCCACTAGGTGTTGGACTTCATGCATTGCATTTAGGCCTAATGCACATCGGAGAGCAAATGAAAATATTTATGAAAAATGTTTTGAGAAATGCTAACTTGGCTCTAACATGTTTTGAGAAAACACTTTGAGAGTTAGCATTGCTTGCGGAAAGTTTCTCTAAGTTGCCGTGGAACGAAAAGCAAAAAAGTTTACAACTTGGGGAAGGGCTTGGTGCCTGGGTGGCACCGCCACCCCTTGTCCGGTGCACCATCGCCCCTGTGGCGGTGCCCGGCTGACTTGGTTCTAAGCACGAGCGTCGAGGTGGTCACTAGACGCGGCGGTGTGCACCGCCATGTGTGTGACGGTGCACCGTCGGTGGCTATCCGGTGCCACTGCCGCTTTTTTAACCGAGGCTGGGGTTAACTGGAGAATGGGCCGAGGGGGCACCACCCTGGTCACCGCAGTGGGATGGTGGTGCACCGCCCTAATTATCCAGAGGGGTGTTTTTGGGGGCTCGGCCAGGGTGACACCACCACCCCCTGTCCGGTGCCACCGTCACCCTGTCCGGTGACCAACTAGCCGTTGGTTGACCGTTGGAGGCACCGTCACCCCATGTACAGTGACCGTACCGCCCTATTCGGTGCCCTTGCAGAAATAGCACCAAAGGGATAACGACTCTATTTGCTTGTGTGGCTATAAATAGAGGGTGTGGCTAGCCTTGGCCACTCTCTTGGCACTTCTTACACCTGTGCACACCCTTTGGAAGCGGAGCAACACACTCCACTCACTTGTTCACTTGATTTCATCATCTTGAGTGAGATTGGAGAGCCTCTAGTGCATTGCATTGAGTTGCATCATCTTGTGGCACTAGTTAGAAGCTTTGGGCTGGTTGTGAGCTTGTTACTCTTGGTGTTTGCCGACACCTAGATGGCCTAGTGATTGGAGGATCATTGAGCAGAGTTGGTGATTGTCTCCGGCCTCGATCGGTTGCTTGTGAGGGGTCTTGTGGCTTCACCGGCGGAGCGCCAAAGGCAACTCTAGTAAATTGCTCGTGTCATTGAGCTACCTTACTTGTGGGTAGGTTCTTGCGATGTTCAATTGTGTGGACGAGGTTCGTGCAACACCTCTTAGCCGTCGAACCACCAAGTGTTGGTCGACATAACAGGGACTAGCGTGACGGCAAGCACGTGAACCTCGGAAGAAAATCTTGTGTCTCTTGTGTGATTGGATTTCTTCTGGTGATTGGATTGTCTACATCTTGTGATTGGCTCATTCCTCGACGCGGCGGTATAATCACCTTACTCACTCATTTACATTCCTTGCAAACTAGTTGTCAAGCCCTCTAGTGTAGTTAGTCTTTAAGAGCTTGTTAGTTTGGTTAGTGTTATTCTTTAGTTAGTCTTTGAGAGCACACTAGCTTAGTGAGTAGTGATATAGCTTGTTGTGTGTGCTAGTGATCATAGCAACTAGAATTGTTGGAATAGTTGTCTTGCAACCCTTGTAGTGCTAGAGCAAAATTGCATTACACTGTTTGTTGTACTAATCATTTGCTCTGGTGCCTTGTAGAGTTTTTAAATAGCCTATTCACCCCCTCTAGCCATATTATAACCTTTCAAGTAGTATTGGAGCTGTGATCACCATTTGATTGAAGGCTTAACAACCATGTGGGGGCAACCATGTGGGGGCAAACCACCGTTATTTGATGGGACATGCTATGATTATTGGAAGAGAAAGATGAAGATGTATCTTAGTTCAATCAATGATCAAGTGTGGGATGTGATCGAGGGTGATTATGCTATCATTGATCCCGACAACCTCACCAACCAAGACAAGGCCAACAAGCAATGCAATACAATGGCTCTCAACACCATCTACAATGCCATTGATTCCAAGGTGTTTGAGCAAATCAATGATGATGACGTCTCTCATCGGTTCTTGATGTGCCTACCTCTAATATTTGAGATGTTGAGATTGCTCATCATAAGAGGAGGATTGAAAGAAATTACCCCTAACCAAGTATTAGGTGATGTCATGACACAAGAGACATACCATGTGGAAAGGGAGGGGGTTGACAAGGATGAGAAGAAGGAAGATGAAGACAACAATAAGAAGAAGAGTGTAGCATTCAAGGCTAGCTCATTATACAAGAACAAGGGTGTAACACCCCAGGTGTTAAGCTTGCATTTGCACTTGCATTTCATGAGCATAAGCATCATTCATTAATTCATAAGCATAAGCATGTGAATTGCATTGTGAATGTTGCATGGATGATGTTTCATATATTACATGATGATGTTTCACATATTACATAGATGATGTTTCATATATTACATAGATGATGTTTCATATGTTACTTAGATGATGTTTCATATGTTACACGAGTGATGTTTCATAGGTTACATGAGCAATGTTTCATTCATGCAACTTATGTTTCATTAGTAATGTTTCCTACGTTTCATATGTTATTATCACATGTGTATGCTTGTGATCATGTGTGGTTAATGTAAGTGGTTGATGTTTGGTCACTAAAACACCTTAGACATACTTAGGATGAAAAATAGAACAATGTTCATGTTCATGACTTAGCCTAATTGTGTTTCTAAGTGACGGTTGACAAGAAAACCCCTCTAGAGAGCTTTTGCTTGACCAATTAGAAAGGACTACTATCGGGTACCAAAAACTAGGGGTACCCACAATCAATGATTAAGGAAAAACAAAAACCGCTAACCACAAGAAACGGGACGAGCCAAAATAACAAACGAGACACCTCGACTACGTTCCGACTCGTACGAGGCACGCTCGACGGGATGCCTCGACCACGTTCCGACTCGTACGAGGCTCGCTCGACAAGACGCCTCGACTACCGAAAAATCTCCGACTCGCACGACCTGTAACGGAACCGTCCAAATTATAAGAGCACAAGTATAAAAACAATCACCAAAGTGATCAAATTCTCACACTTGAGCCCATATAACTCCGGTAGTCCACGAAATCGCGAGGGATTTCAAACCAAACCGAGAGCAACCAGATCGTACTGATTCAACATAACACAACACTTGTTACAACAGTTCGAAAGTAATCTCATACATCGGAGTACAATAATTTTATTACAAAACCAAAGTAAAGATTAGCGGAAGCAACATAATTTCTGAAACCATTTTGAGTCAAATACTGCCAGTACATAGTCACATCCTGCAAAAGCATACCAGAAGAGATACTACAGAGACCATGCCCATATGGTCTAGTCTTCACGCCCACATGGCGAAGACAATACTTGCAGCAACAAGTATGAATCTGCTACCTGCAACAGGTGGGAATAAACCCTGAGTACGAGAAGGTACTCAGCTAGACTTACCCGTCAAAAACCAGAAACAAAGGTGACACCAAGGATTATGCAAGGCTTTATAAAGTGGGTTAGCTTGACTCATTTGCAGAAAAGCTTAATACAGATAAGTAACCAATATATGCTTTAAGTATCAAGTTGATCATCATTAACCTGAAAACTAGATTAGCACCTGTACTAGAGCAATCACTTTATTAAGATCAAACAATATTAACCATAGCAGGTATAATAAGGCTATCATCATCATTATCATCAATTCCGAACCATCATTATAATTAGTGTATCTACGCTGGAGATAACCAGTCAAGTTTCTCACTATCCGGGAGAGACGGCGACTCGAATCGATTCCAACTCAGCTGAGGGGGTATTCCTGACACTCACCCGGCAAACCCCGCTAAAGGCAGCCGTAGATAACCTTTGGTACAACTCAGGGTGGGCCCGAACAGCGCCGCATTCTCAGGGATACCAGTGGCCAGGATGCTCAGGACTTTTAACTCACCTGCCCTTGGACCCTCTGGCTCCCTTCCGAGGCGACTTTCACTTTTCGGCTTCGCAGCCTGAGTTGAGCTACTAGGCTTCGCGGTCGGCAACCTCAGGCCGGCCAGCTAAATGTCAGGCATGCGTTCAAAATGACATAGAAGGCTCCAGGTCTCGGTCCTTAATCGACACAGACGGGGATAGATCCACACCCAAGACCTCCATGCCTTGTTGCTTCACTATCGTCATCCCGCCCGGTCTCATTTCATTTTATTAACACATGGTTCACTTCCACGATAGCAAGTATAGCCAACCGTGACCTGATAAAGCCCTATATCTCGCAGGTGACAGGAAATCACCCGACTTCTACCGGTCTAATTAAGCAGGGCTAAGCATAGATACGATCCTGTCTACATAGGATTCAAGGTTCGAATTGCTGGACAAGGAGTGTTATCAATGCAGCAAGGGTTTCCAACCAACTCCTATCACTTAATGCAACAATACATATAACATGTATAGATAGATAATTGCTTTGAAAGTAGGAGGCTTATAATGCTCCGGGGCTTGCCTTAACCGAAAGAAGAGAGATCGAGGTTCGGCTTCAAGAACGGTTCCCACGTCTTCTCCGGCTTCGTCGGACTGGACCTCCGGTTCTCGAAGGGACTTCAATTTCGGGTTCCACGCCCAACGGGACTTCGCTCGTAACACGATTCTTGGCACACCTATTGCATGTATATGCATCCAATGAATTTCATGCATGCATCCAATAATGACATGACGATTTATGGACGTGCATGAATAATGTGAAGATGAATGCAATGACATTGCAACGTTGTAAGCACAAAACCAAGTTATGTGGTGCTCTATTCAAATCACTTCAAACTTAGGTGCAAATTTCCTCTCTGGTGTTAACACATTTGAACACCTCTAAGAAACCACTAAGTTCCACAAGGTTAAGACTAAACACACACATAACAAGATTCCAGAAATTTAGTGTTTCCAACATATTATCAACAGTAGCTAAGAAAACTCACAACTGGAGTTCTACTAATCCAAATGACCTAAAAGAGGACATTCTGGAAAGCTTATGAAATTATCTACATTTCATTTGTAAACATCTAAGCATGATTTTATCATTTACCAAGTTAAAATAGCATACATACAGAATCTGTTCTAAAAGACAAAGAGTACTTCTAAAACTGAACCCAACTTGGAACAGCTGCCATTTCTAAACTATAAGTCCAAATGCTACCAAACTTTACCAGCAACTAGTTCATGAAATTCTCAACAACTTTGCTATAGATCACCAAACATGAAAACATCATTATCATAGGTTAATTCTTTTAACTAGCAATTCTGTCCAGAAATGGCAGAACCACTAAGTTACATATTTAGTGATGATTTAAAAGCACAATTGGACCAAACTAAGTTTACCAACTTGTTGTGCATATCAAAGAAACATCAGAAAGTATAATGCCAACTCCTAAATAAATTATTTAATATTCTTTTATAATTTATTTAGTTAATTAGGTGATTAAAGAAACATATAGTAAAACTATATATAAAAATCTACAAAAATTACAGTAGCCACCTAATGCTTCACATAGGCTACCATAAAAATTTCACTTCATTTTGACAAGCAAATATGGAGATATCAAAAATAACAGATGGCAGGTCTATTTTTAGCATAAATAGGAAACCCTATTGAAAAGTATCAAACAACAGATTTCATATTTTTCCTAGCATCTTTCTAACATAAGAACAACACTCACCAAATTTCACCCTTACTGGATCTATAGAAAAATTATGAAAATTCACACAAGATCCATTCAAGCAAACAAGATAATTATATAACTCCACCAAACCACATTCAAATTGCATGAAAATTTAACCATAAGCTATTCATGGTATGAGCAGTTTACTATAAAATTTTCATGTCATTTGGAGCTCTACAGAAAAAGATATCATTTTCTCCTTTTTCTTCATGAATAAAAGATATAATTAATAACTATTTAATTCATCACAAAACATGGCACATATTATAATTTTATAATAAACTAGACACTATGTAGAGCACACCAAAATTTAAAACACCTTATTTGGATCTATAAAACAGGATATATGAATTTTCAAAGCTTGAATGCAATTAACTTAAATTGAATAAAAGAAAACAATTTCTACACCCTACTGGGCCGGCCCGATGGCGCTGCTCGGCCACCGGCCCACCCGAGGCCCAGTCAACCGAACGGGGAGGGGATCCCGCGCCGACAGGCGGGCCCCGGCCGTCAGGGACACCGGACAGGGGAGGGAGGAGGCGGCGGCGGTAGCTCGCCGGCGGCTCAACGGCCGGCGAAGCCGAGGACACCTACGCGCTCCCCAGGCGATTTCGAACCGAAAGATACCACAAGCACGACCTATTGCTATTCCTAATCATGCCGGCGGCGAGAGCAGCGGCGGCAGCGCTACTCGCGGCGGCGCATCGCCGGCGGTGGTGCCCCAATGGCCCGTCCGAGCTCGGCCTGAGCATCAAGAGAGCACGGCGGAGCTTCCGAGCTAGAAGAAGGAGGAGAAGCGGCGCTCTAGCTAGCTTGGCCACGGCGGCCTGCAACTCCGGCGAGGTCGAGCTCGCGGCGGTGGCGGCGGATACGCCCGAAGCTTGCTCACCTCGGCGTGATTGACTCAGGGGAGGGATGCAGCGTGTAGCGGAGGTCGTGGCGGAGGTTTTGGCCGAGCCAATTGGGAAATGGCACGGTGGTGCACGCATACAAGCTCGGCGGAGCTCGCGGTGGCGCACCCCGCGCGTGCCGGAGAAAGAAAAGGCGGGGCGGAAGGGAATGGAGGAAGTAGGAGTGGGTGAGGGGGGGAATGGGGACTCCCTGTCCACACAGACGGACACGGGGAGGCCTCACCGGGGCGGTTCGGTGACGTACGGACGCGTGGAGGCCACGCGGCGCCGGATCCCTGAGCTCGGTCGGCCACGGCCAAAGTTCAGTTTCTGAACTGAACTCTGAACCCCCTTTGTGACCCGACTGATGGAGCAATTTTGGAGCCCTAGAAATCCCAATCTAGATCGATTTAGTGCAAAGTGTAATTGACAAACTTGTAGAGCTATGTGAGGGCTTCCACATTGTCAATATGGACTTGAGCTAGTTCGGCCTGAATTTGGAGCTACAGAGCCCTAAAGTGGTGTACATTGAAACTGAAATGCACTGTGACTTAGAAAAATTTGCTAAGTGTTGAAATAACATGGAAACCTGACTTGTGGGCCCTGTTTGAGGATTTTCTAGCCATTTTCATGAGATGGGTATATTGAGACTTTTGTTCCTTGATAAATTCCCTACAACTTTGGTAAAGGGTGCACCTCCATGCAAGGTCTCTAGGTACCACTTTTAAATTGGTCAAAGCAGATCAATGCTATGGTCAAACTGGAGTCAAACCTAGTCAAATTGGATTTTGGTCCAAACATGAATATAGACCCTAGCTCATTTTGCTCCACTAACATATCAAAGATGTTTTCAAGCTCCCAAGTCACACAATAACATCACACATGTCATCTATACAAAACCCTAGCAATCACATAAAAGAAGCACATATAAACCACAATGTCGCAAGGTCATGTTTCAAGCCATGATGCACATGAAATGACGATGCTTATGGTAATGCCATGCCATGATCATGCATTAGGAATGCATTAAGAGGCTAACTAACACCGGGGTGTTACAGCCCTCCCCCCTTATAAAAATCTCGTCCCGAGATTTGAAAGTCGTACCATTTTTCATAGAAAGCAGAATAGTTGTCCTTTAAATAATCTTCTTTTTCCCAAGTTGCATCACGTTCACCGTGATTACTCCAAACCACCTTGTATAATTTGACTACTCGATTACGAGTCACCCTTTCCAGAGTATCCAGAACATATAGCGGCTTCTCCTCATAAGAAAGATCGGATTTCAACTTGATGCGCCTCACATCTACTCTTTCTTCGGGAAGACGGAGACGTTTCTTTAGTTGAGATACATGGAATACTGGAAAGATAGCTCCCATTTCACGAGGTAGATTGAGCTTATAGGCTACTCTTCCACTTTTCTCAATAATCCGATAAGGTCCAACGTATCGAGACTCAAGCTTTCTTTTGATCCCAAAACGTTTTACTCCTCTCATAGGGAACACCTTCAGATAGACACGGTCACCTACTTCAAACTCAATAGGTTTCCTCCTCTTATCTGCGTAGCTCTTTTGTCTAGCCTGAGCGGCTGATATATTCTTCTGTATAGCACGAACTTGCTCCTCGGCTTCTTTTACAAAATCAATACCATAGAATCTTCTTTCTCCTGGTTCCACCCAGTTCAAAGGAGTTCTACATTTGCGACCATATAAAGCTTCAAAAGGAGCCATTTGGATATTCTCTTGATAACTGTTGTTGTAAGAGAATTCAGCGAGAGGCAACCATTTCTCCCAGGAGCCATTACAAGAGATGATGCAAGCTCTAAGCATGTCTTCAAGAATCTGATTCACACGCTCAGTCTGCCCTGACGTCTGCGGATGATAAGCAGAACTACGGACCAAATTAGTTCCAAGATTCTGATGTAGGCGCTCCCAAAAACGAGCAGTAAACTGTGGTCCTCTGTCAGAGACAATAGATCCAGGCACTCCATGAAGACGTACGACTTCTTGGAAGTAAATGTCAGCATATTGGTGTGGGTGATAGTTACTCTTCACCGGGATAAAGTGAGTAGATTTTGTCACACGATCAACTATAACCCAAATAGAGTCAAAACCTTTTTGGGTGGTTGGTAATCCGACAATAAAGTCCATAACAATGTCATCCCACTTCCAACCTGGAACAGACAAAGGCTGGAGTAAACCAGGCTTCATGTGAATGGCCTTAACTCTACAACAATTATCACACCTAGCGACGTAGGCTGCAATTTCCTTTTTCATCTTGGTCCACCAATAGTACGGCTTGAGGTCCTGATACATCTTACTACTACCAGGATGGATGGACAACTTAGAAGAATGGGCTTCAGATAAGATTTGATTTCTGAGCTCTCTATCTTTTGGCACAACGAGTCTATCTTTGAACCAGAGAATTCCCCTTTCATCGACTCGAAAGTGCTTAGTTTCTTGCTCTTTCATTTTTCTCTTAATGTGAAATACACCAGTATCAGTCTTTTGTAACTCAATGATTCTACTTCTCAAAGAACAATCTACAGTGATATGATAGATTACAATAGGATGTAAGAGATGAGACAAATGAAAATCTTCTTCTATCAGGGAGTTGCAATGAGATTTTCTACTCAAAGCATCGGCAACCACATTTGCTTTACCCGGATGGTAATGCACCTGGAGGTTATAATCCTTAATCAACTCTAACCATCTTCTCTGGCGCATATTTAACTCAGGTTGAGTAAATATGTACTTAAGACTCTTATGATCTGTATAAATATTGCATATATTTCCAAGCAAATAGTGTCTCCAGATTTTCAGAGCATGCACTACAGCAGCTAACTCCAAGTCATGAGTCGGATAGTTAACTTCATGTTTTCTTAACTGACGCGAAGCATACGCAATAACTCGGCCTCCCTGCATCAGTACGCCACCTAAACCAGTACCCGATGTATCACAATACACATCCAACGGTTTCTCAATATCAGGTTGCGCTAATATAGGAGCTGATGTCAACAAAGTCCGTAGAGTGCGGAAAGCTTGTTCACACTCCGGAGTCCACTCAAACTTCCTATCCTTCTCAAGTAGTCGAGTCATAGGCTTAGCTATTTTAGAGAAATCCTGAATAAAACGACGATAGTAGCCAGCCAATCCAAGAAAACTCCGAACTTCATGTACTGTAGTTGGTGCCTTCCAATCCAAAACTTCCTGTATCTTAGTCAGGTCTACTGAAATTCCCTCACTAGACAATACATGACCGAGGAAAGGTACCTTCTTTAACCAGAATTCACATTTACTGAACTTGGCGTAAAACTTATGTTCACGTAATCTGGAT
The DNA here is from genome assembly GCA_038087645.1 of Saccharum hybrid cultivar R570. Lineage (NCBI taxonomy): Eukaryota > Viridiplantae > Streptophyta > Magnoliopsida > Poales > Poaceae > Saccharum > Saccharum hybrid cultivar. The sequence continues at coordinate 2,144,804 of JAQSUU010000423.1, forward strand.
AAAACAATTCTTAGATGCTCGGCATGTTCTTCTTCACTTTCAGAGTAGATGAGAATATCATCAATAAATATTACCACAAACTTGTCCAGCTCTTGCATGAATACTGAATTCATCAGGTACATGAAATGTGCAGGAGCATTGGTCAGACCAAAAGACATGACAAGATATTCATATAACCCGTATCTGGTAGAGAAAGCGGTCTTTGGTATGTCTTCCGGACGGATTTTAATTTGGTGATAACCAGATCTCAGATCAATCTTCGAGAATACCCTTGCTTTAGACAACTGATCAAACAAGATATCAATACGAGGCAATGGATATTTGTTCTTGATAGTGACTGCATTGAGTGGTCGATAGTCTACACACATACGCAGAGACTGGTCCTTCTTCTTCACAAATATAGCAGGACAACCCCACGGAGAAGAACTAGGACGGATCAACCCTTTCAGTAAAAGGTCACTAAGTTGGGTCTTGAGTTCAGCTAACTCATTCGGCGGCATTCTATACGGTCTTTTGGAAATTGGTGCGGTACCCGGAATTAACTCAATCTTAAACTCTACATCACGATCTGGAGGTAATCCTGGCAATTCATCGGGAAAAACATCTGGAAATTCACACACTACTGGAACTTCTGCAATCTCTTTTGCTTTTGCTATTATAGCGTTAACTGTAGTCTGAGGACTAATGTCTCTAGGAAGTTGCACTAGAAAAGCTTGTTGATCTTTTGGATCCCTCAACATAACCACTCTCGTAGAGGTATCGATCAGAACACCGTTTCCACTCATCCACTTCATACCTAAGATAACATCTAGGCCCAAACCTGGTAATACCACGAGATCTAGATTATACAGACGTCCTTCTATCTCAATCTTTGCTCCTAAAACCAACTGATTGGTTGAAATATTATTCCCGGCAGCACTAATATTATAACCACTATTATCTAAAGTAATGACCTTCATACCATGCTTGGTTGCAAACGTTGAACTGATAAAAGAGTGGGAAGCACCTGAATCAAACAGCACAATTGCAGGATGTTGGTTTACTAAAAATGCACCAGCAGTGATAATTTCCCCCGTAGGAATGGATTCCACTGTGGTGTATCGAACATACCCTTTACACATATCTACATTATTTTCATTTGATTTCTTCTGCGGAAGAGGACAATCTTTGGCCCAATGACCTGACATCTTGCAATTCCAACATGGCCGGTTACTTGACGGTGCCTTAGGCTTTCCTTTCTTAATACTGCTCCTCTTGACCGGATCCTGTTTCTGATATGGGTGATATCTGGTAGATATGCCAGGCGAATAATACTGAGGTGTAATCACCACAAGAGTATTAGTCGTAGGTGCATTAGGTTCATGAGATTTCTCGTGACTCTTAGAAGTAGCATACACAGCATTACAGTTCTCTTGAAGGATAGTATCACTGACAAACTCGTTGAAAGTGACACACTTGCTATTACACATGGTCTTCATCAATTTGGGACACAACCCTCTTTTAAAACTTGCGATCTTCTTAACCTCCGTGTTAACAAATTCTGGAGCATATCTTGACAAGTTGATGAAAACATGCAGATATTCTGTTACGCTTTTGTCTCCTTGGGTGAGCTTCATAAACTCGGTGTGCTTGATTGCCATGAGGCCAGCAGGAATGTAATGTCCCCGAAATGCTTCCTTGAACTGATCCCAAACTACTTCCATATTCTCGGGCAGGGTGTTCCGATAGTGACACCACCAAACACCTGCAGGCCCTTGCAACTGTTGCGAAGCATATTCTGTTTTCATATCATCTGCCACCTTGAGCACACGAAACTTCTGTTCGACAGTGTTCAACCATTCGTCTGCTTGAAGTGGTTCTTCAGCTTCTCGAAAAATAGGAGGCTCTGTATCCAAGAAATCTTTATAGTTGCTGTACTGGGCAGGCTCAGGTTCCTGATGGACATGGTTTCTGACACTCTCGTCCAAGGTGCGCTGACTTTCGGCAAGCATTTGCAGCAACTCAGCAGAGGTAGGTTGCGGAGGAGGCGATGACGGTTCTGTATTGCCACGACTCCGACTGCTAGAGCGAAGCTGACGAGACATCTGCAAATAGTTGCAACTAGTAAGCGTCGATGACGTCGGAAGGCTGCTGACGAATTGAATTTGCAGGAGGAAGAGACTATATCAACTATCCAATTTCCAATCTTAGAAGAAGGAAATCTCTTGGTTTGAGGCACTGATCTTCTGACAAGATAGAAAATGACAGTCAAGGAAAAGGTTCACGAGAAGATAACACATTGGTGTGGCTCCCTAATGGATCATGACTAGTAATCCTTGATACCTGCGCGTGCCGAGCAGCACAACCTTGTGTCGCGCGCCACAGGAGGCTCCCGGTTTCGTCGCGGCACCATGGAGTACTAATCGCAACACCATTACCGAACACACACCCATGAGGAATCCTCACGTGTTAAGAATTAGGCGGATAGAAACTGTATTATCCAGAGATGGGTAGCAAACAAGGATGGATACAAGGTTAGACGCAATGGAGAGATGAATTACAGATCAAAACTCATCCCAACTCGATGAGATGCATTTTGAAATTGTCTTGCTTTCCTTCACGGCCAGGTATGAATTGGGCTTCAAGGCTGACACTATGACCACTCCACTAGGTTGGTTGACTACCACAATTCTTCATGAAAGAAATGCACTATTTATGGGACAACTGTTTGGAGGGAAGAAAATTTTAAAAGAATGGGATAAGCAATTTATAAGGGAGGGAGTAATGCAGAATGCAATGTATGATGCGAACATGGTGCATGCACGAACCGTACGTCCTCACAAACCTAGGAAGAATTTCAAAATTCTAGCGTATAGTTCGGTGGCATACACACGTTCTCTCAATAACGATAACTAGTCGTTCTACAGGAAACGTTGTTAGTGTACCTGCAGAAAATTGCATTTCAGCCCAACAATTCCCAATATAGCACACAAGGAAGCAGTAAACTAAATACTTTCCATACATACATCCCCCGATGTATATACTTCAGTATCAAAGCTACCCGACAGATATACCCACAATTAAGTACTCTCATAATCACATGATTAAACATGTAAGTATGCGAGTAACCACAACTACTCTCCCCTAGACCGACGGTTGGACGGTCATGCTCTCACAACTCCCACTTACCAGGGCGTAGAGGTATTTTGATCCATACATTACCACCCAAGCGGATGGCATCCATACAATAGCACGCCGTATGGACAACGAAATAGAAAACAAGCAAGAACCCCCAAGTTAGTATCTTAGTAAGCCACCTAATAGTCCTTATTTGGGCATATAGGATATGACCACTGGCACTCTTTAGATTAGAATTAAGATTTTTCACAAAAACTTTTGTTTAAATACACAAATGAAGTGTTTACTGTTGAATCTCGCTCTGATACCAGCTGTAACGGAACCGTCCAAATTATAAGAGCACAAGTATAAAAACAATCACCAAAGTGATCAAATTCTCACACTTGAGCCCATATAACTCCGGTAGTCCACGAAATCGCGAGGGATTTCAAACCAAACCGAGAGCAACCAGATCGTACTGATTCAACATAACACAACACTTGTTACAACAGTTCGAAAGTAATCTCATACATCGGAGTACAATAATTTTATTACAAAACCAAAGTAAAGATTAGCGGAAGCAACATAATTTCTGAAACCATTTTGAGTCAAATACTGCCAGTACATAGTCACATCCTGCAAAAGCATACCAGAAGAGATACTACAGAGACCATGCCCATATGGTCTAGTCTTCACGCCCACATGGCGAAGACAATACTTGCAGCAACAAGTATGAATCTGCTACCTGCAACAGGTGGGAATAAACCCTGAGTACGAGAAGGTACTCAGCTAGACTTACCCGTCAAAAACCAGAAACAAAGGTGACACCAAGGATTATGCAAGGCTTTATAAAGTGGGTTAGCTTGACTCATTTGCAGAAAAGCTTAATACAGATAAGTAACCAATATATGCTTTAAGTATCAAGTTGATCATCATTAACCTGAAAACTAGATTAGCACCTGTACTAGAGCAATCACTTTATTAAGATCAAACAATATTAACCATAGCAGGTATAATAAGGCTATCATCATCATTATCATCAATTCCGAACCATCATTATAATTAGTGTATCTACGCTGGAGATAACCAGTCAAGTTTCTCACTATCCGGGAGAGACGGCGACTCGAATCGATTCCAACTCAGCTGAGGGGGTATTCCTGACACTCACCCGGCAAACCCCGCTAAAGGCAGCCGTAGATAACCTTTGGTACAACTCAGGGTGGGCCCGAACAGCGCCGCATTCTCAGGGATACCAGTGGCCAGGATGCTCAGGACTTTTAACTCACCTGCCTTTGGACCCTCTGGCTCCCTTCCGAGGCGACTTTCACTTTTCGGCTTCGCAGCCTGAGTTGAGCTACTAGGCTTCGCGGTCGGCAACCTCAGGCCGGCCAGCTAAATGTCAGGCATGCGTTCAAAATGACATAGAAGGCTCCAGGTCTCGGTCCTTAATCGACACAGACGGGGATAGATCCACACCCAAGACCTCCATGCCTTGTTGCTTCACTATCGTCATCCCGCCCGGTCTCATTTCATTTTATTAACACATGGTTCACTTCCACGATAGCAAGTATAGCCAACCGTGACCTGATAAAGCCCTATATCTCGCAGGTGACAGGAAATCACCCGACTTCTACCGGTCTAATTAAGCAGGGCTAAGCATAGATACGATCCTGTCTACATAGGATTCAAGGTTCGAATTGCTGGACAAGGAGTGTTATCAATGCAGCAAGGGTTTCCAACCAACTCCTATCACTTAATGCAACAATACATATAACATGTATAGATAGATAATTGCTTTGAAAGTAGGAGGCTTATAATGCTCCGGGGCTTGCCTTAACCGAAAGAAGAGAGATCGAGGTTCGGCTTCAAGAACGGTTCCCACGTCTTCTCCGGCTTCGTCGGACTGGACCTCCGGTTCTCGAAGGGACTTCAATTTCGGGTTCCACGCCCAACGGGACTTCGCTCGTAACACGATTCTTGGCACACCTATTGCATGTATATGCATCCAATGAATTTCATGCATGCATCCAATAATGACATGACGATTTATGGACGTGCATGAATAATGTGAAGATGAATGCAATGACATTGCAACGTTGTAAGCACAAAACCAAGTTATGTGGTGCTCTATTCAAATCACTTCAAACTTAGGTGCAAATTTCCTCTCTGGTGTTAACACATTTGAACACCTCTAAGAAACCACTAAGTTCCACAAGGTTAAGACTAAACACACACATAACAAGATTCCAGAAATTTAGTGTTTCCAACATATTATCAACAGTAGCTAAGAAAACTCACAACTGGAGTTCTACTAATCCAAATGACCTAAAAGAGGACATTCTGGAAAGCTTATGAAATTATCTACATTTCATTTGTAAACATCTAAGCATGATTTTATCATTTACCAAGTTAAAATAGCATACATACAGAATCTGTTCTAAAAGACAAAGAGTACTTCTAAAACTGAACCCAACTTGGAACAGCTGCCATTTCTAAACTATAAGTCCAAATGCTACCAAACTTTACCAGCAACTAGTTCATGAAATTCTCAACAACTTTGCTATAGATCACCAAACATGAAAACATCATTATCATAGGTTAATTCTTTTAACTAGCAATTCTGTCCAGAAATGGCAGAACCACTAAGTTACATATTTAGTGATGATTTAAAAGCACAATTGGACCAAACTAAGTTTACCAACTTGTTGTGCATATCAAAGAAACATCAGAAAGTATAATGCCAACTCCTAAATAAATTATTTAATATTCTTTTATAATTTATTTAGTTAATTAGGTGATTAAAGAAACATATAGTAAAACTATATATAAAAATCTACAAAAATTACAGTAGCCACCTAATGCTTCACATAGGCTACCATAAAAATTTCACTTCATTTTGACAAGCAAATATGGAGATATCAAAAATAATAGATGGCAGGTCTATTTTTAGCATAAATAGGAAACCCTATTGAAAAGTATCAAACAACAGATTTCATATTTTTCCTAGCATCTTTCTAACATAAGAACAACACTCACCAAATTTCACCCTTACTGGATCTATAGAAAAATTATGAAAATTCACACAAGATCCATTCAAGCAAACAAGATAATTATATAACTCCACCAAACCACATTCAAATTGCATGAAAATTTAACCATAAGCTATTCATGGTATGAGCAGTTTACTATAAAATTTTCATGTCATTTGGAGCTCTACAGAAAAAGATATCATTTTCTCCTTTTTCTTCATGAATAAAAGATATAATTAATAACTATTTAATTCATCACAAAACATGGCACATATTATAATTTTATAATAAACTAGACACTATGTAGAGCACACCAAAATTTAAAACACCTTATTTGGATCTATAAAACAGGATATATGAATTTTCAAAGCTTGAATGCAATTAACTTAAATTGAATAAAAGAAAACAATTTCTACACCCTACTGGGCCGGCCCGATGGCGCTGCTCAGCCACCGGCCCACCCGAGGCCCAGTCAACCGAACGGGGAGGGGATCCCGCGCCGACAGGCGGGCCCCGGCCGTCAGGGACACCGGACAGGGGAGGGAGGAGGCGGCGGCGGTAGCTCGCCGGCGGCTCAACGGCCGGCGAAGCCGAGGACACCTACGCGCTCCCCAGGCGATTTCGAACCGAAAGATACCACAAGCACGACCTATTGCTATTCCTAATCATGCCGGCGGCGAGAGCAGCGGCGGCAGCGCTACTCGCGGCGGCGCATCGCCGGCGGTGGTGCCCCAATGGCCCGTCCGAGCTCGGCCTGAGCATCAAGAGAGCACGGCGGAGCTTCCGAGCTAGAAGAAGGAGGAGAAGCGGCGCTCTAGCTAGCTTGGCCACGGCGGCCTGCAACTCCGGCGAGGTCGAGCTCGCGGCGGTGGCGGCGGATACGCCCGAAGCTTGCTCACCTCGGCGTGATTGACTCAGGGGAGGGATGCAGCGTGTAGCGGAGGTCGTGGCGGAGGTTTTGGCCGAGCCAATTGGGAAATGGCACGGTGGTGCACGCATACAAGCTCGGCGGAGCTCGCGGTGGCGCACCCCGCGCGTGCCGGAGAAAGAAAAGGCGGGGCGGAAGGGAATGGAGGAAGTAGGAGTGGGTGAGGGGGGGAATGGGGACTCCCTGTCCACACAGACGGACACGGGGAGGCCTCACCGGGGCGGTTCGGCGACGTACGGACGCGTGGAGGCCACGCGGCGCCGGATCCCTGAGCTCGGTCGGCCACGGCCAAAGTTCAGTTTCTGAACTGAACTCTGAACCCCCTTTGTGACCCGACTGATGGAGCAATTTTGGAGCCCTAGAAATCCCAATCTAGATCGATTTAGTGCAAAGTGTAATTGACAAACTTGTAGAGCTATGTGAGGGCTTCCACATTGTCAATATGGACTTGAGCTAGTTCGGCCTGAATTTGGAGCTACAGAGCCCTAAAGTGGTGTACATTGAAACTGAAATGCACTGTGACTTAGAAAAATTTGCTAAGTGTTGAAATAACATGGAAACCTGACTTGTGGGCCCTGTTTGAGGATTTTCTAGCCATTTTCATGAGATGGGTATATTGAGACTTTTGTTCCTTGATAAATTCCCTACAACTTTGGTAAAGGGTGCACCTCCATGCAAGGTCTCTAGGTACCACTTTTAAATTGGTCAAAGCAGATCAATGCTATGGTCAAACTGGAGTCAAACCTAGTCAAATTGGATTTTGGTCCAAACATGAATATAGACCCTAGCTCATTTTGCTCCACTAACATATCAAAGATGTTTTCAAGCTCCCAAGTCACACAATAACATCACACATGTCATCTATACAAAACCCTAGCAATCACATAAAAGAAGCACATATAAACCACAATGTCGCAAGGTCATGTTTCAAGCCATGATGCACATGAAATGACGATGCTTATGGTAATGCCATGCCATGATCATGCATTAGGAATGCATTAAGAGGCTAACTAACACCGGGGTGTTACACGACCCAGGGTCGCGCCACTCAACCCACCTTATTCACCAACTCTGAGACAAAAGTCAGAGCATTTAATGTGACTACCAACCACTTTCTACCTTCATGGCTACAACAGCAACCGTCATGGGAGCAGAAACGGTGTCAAATCTCACTTTTTACTGCCCATCACGGGATGGGAGGTGAAAACCTGTCACTGTACGCGCCATACCATGCACTATTTCACCACTGATCACCCTCGAGGGAGAATACGACAAGGACCGTACCCCGCGATCCCGGGGACTCGGCCTTATCCGCTCACCATCGATCCACCTCGACCCGTCCTCGACCCAGCCTCGACCCACCGCTGGTCAACCAGGAAGAAAGGCCAATGTGTCACAGGACTCGGAGTCTTTTCATCGTCTCATCCTCTACGTCACCATAGTGTCCGGAGATGGCCGGCCATTCTCGAGGCACGTCGCTACAGCAACCTCCACAGCGAACGACAAAGCTTCACCTCAAAGACACCCCCGGCATCCCTGCCTCCTCTTACCCTATAAAAGGGTAAGCAGGGGCTCTACAAGGGGGCGGCGAACAACAGACGATGAAAAACCAGTCTCCATCCCACCATAGAAGATCAATATCTCAAGCAATCTCCTTTGTACTCTCACTTTTTCTCTGAGACCTGAGATTGGTTCCCTCTCTCACAGCTTGTAACCCCTACGCAAGCAATTAGGTGCAAGGAAATACAACACTCCTCCCTCCCCGCTGGACGTAGGGCCTTCTTTTGCCCGAAACAGGATAAACCTCCGCGTATTCTCCTTGCATCACCATCCAGATTAGGGACACACAGCATTGATTCACTCGTTGGCTTAGGACCCCCACAGGACTAAACACCGACAGTTGGCGCGCCAAGTAGGGCACGCTGCGTGCCAACATCGTTTTCCCACCATTTTTCTGGATGGCTGACCCCGAACGTCCACTCCCGTTGGCCACGGTGATCTGGTTTGGGAGCTTGGAGTTCATGTCCCTTGGCCACGGCTACGACATGGTCCTCCTCCCGCCCAGGCACCCGACTGACAGTGACCATGAGCTCTCCCAACCTGGGGGAGCCCTACGCCGGTATCGTCGCTCTCGTCAGGCACGCGCCGCCAGGCGACGGCGAGCCCAGCGCAACCGCCATCATCGCCTTGCGGAGGGTGATGGTATTCCCTGGTCTGGCGCCTCTCAGCCAGACGCTGACATGGATTTCCTCACTGAGGATCTATGTAGGATGAGCTTCGCTAAGGGTAAGATGCCGACAGGGAGTCCCATCGCTCTACCGCCCGGTGCGGTGCGACCACCACCCAGTTTGACTACACCGGCGCTAGGAACGATGCCTTCGTCAGCATTCCCATTTGGACTAGACTCAGTTGCCCGGGCGTATGCTTCTTCTGTAAGCACCAGCATGAGTGCCTACGAGAAACTCTCCGGACACCATCTACGCTCCACCCTCGACCTCGTTGCATCCACGCCAGCTTCCGAGTATTTGGACTCCACGGAGACCCCAGATACGGAGCTCCGTGCAACTGCTTTCCGACATCACGACCCCAGAGACGCACGGCCTCACATGCACCCATTGTACTACTATTTCAGCGCTCCAGACTCTGACTCTGCCGATGACACCTACAACCCGACTCGCGAGTGCTTCAATATCGATGGAGCTATCGCGTCGGATTCGGAGGATGAGGCAGCCGTTGGAGGAAGGAACACGCCACCTCAGGTCGAGCTCCCTGCTGAACGGGATGAGGCTCAATTCCTTGCGGATCAAGGAATGCAGCTCGAGCAAATCCGCGTGTTGCAGGACAAGCTCGACGAGGAACGAGAAAATCTACGCCTACTTCAGCAAACCCTCAAGCAAGAGCGCGCGGCACGCGCACACGGCGGAGGAGCTTGAGAGAGAGCTCGTGATGTTAATCGTCGTATCGTCGAGGATCGGGCAGTCGAGCCCTCGGTTTTCGGTCGAGCCAGCCAGAACGTGGTCACAGCCGCCATGCTCCTTCGTAACATGCCTAAACCGTCGAACCCCGAGGCCCGTCGAGCCCGTGATGAAATCCAAGGACTCCTCGAGACCGCTGCCATGCAGCAGGCTGAGAGTTCCGCCTCGAGGTGACGCGGGCTTACCTCAGAGCAGCCTGCGGAGCTCTCCCAACAGGAGAGAGAGGCCTCGGTTCATCCCGAGCACGCTCAACGGAACAAGGTGGTCTCTGTCTGTGAACGCATCGTCGACAACCGTGAACCTTGAGATGCCTGTGACAACATCATCGAGCGCCGGAGGCGCAAACATGGTGATGGTGCAGCTCGAGGCTACCACGAGCACAGAGGCGGGCGCTACGATAGCTTGGAGGATCGAAGCCCTTCACCCGAGCCACCAGGTCCTCGGGTCTTTAGCAAGGCCATTCGCGAAACGATACTCTCGGCTTGGTTCCGCCCCCCACGACTCTTACCAAGTATAACGGCGAGACCAAACCTGAACTTTGGCTCACTGACTTCCGCTTGGCTTGTCAGTTGGGTGGGGCCACCGATGACCGAGTCATCATTCGACAACTCCCCCTGTTCCTGTCAGACACTGCTCGAGCCTGGCTCGAGGACCTCCCAACTCGACAAATCCACGACTGGAACAACCTCGTGAGAGTGTTCGAGGGGAACTTCAAAGGAACCTACATGCGCCCCAGCAACTCGTGGGATCTTCGGAGCTGCAAACAAAAGCCGGGCGAATCCCTCCGGGACTACATCTGGCGTTTCTCCAAACAGCGCACTGAGCTCTCCAACATCACTGACTCCGACGTCATCATGGCCTTCCTCTCTGGTACCACCTGCAAAGAGTTGGGCCGAGAGTTAGGCCGCAGCACTCCCATCACTGCCAATGATTTGATGGATATTATCACCAACTTCGCCGCCGGCGAGGATGCAGTTGGTGCCATCTTTGGTAGCGACCAGGACAAGGGGAAGCGAAAGGAAGAGGATCCCGCGGGCTCCAGCCGGGGCTCGAAGAGGAACAACAGGAAAAAGAAGAAGAACCAGCAGGGCAAACAAGAGGCCCCGCCCGATGACCTTGTTGCTGCTGCTGATCATAAGAAACCTCGAGGGCCCCCCGGCGGGGGCATTTTTGACAAAATGCTCAAAGAGCCATGTCCCTACCACAAAGGGCCCACGAACCACAACCTCGAGGACTGCCACATGCTCCGAAGATACTTTGAAAGCATAGGCGTCAAGAAAGACGACAAGAAGGAAGATCCCAAGGGAGACGACAAGGACGAGGGGTTCCCCGAGATCCATGACTGCTTCATGATATACGGAGGACCCTCGACGCGCCTCTCAACACGGCAGCGCAAGCGGGAACATCGAGAGGTCTTCTCCGTGCAACTCGCAACCCCCCTCTTCCTTGACTGGTCTGAGGTGGCCATCACTTTCGACTGTGATGACCACCCAGACTACGTCCCCAATCCTGGGGTCTACCAACTTGTTGTCGATCCCATCATCGCCAACACACGCCTCACCAAGGTGCTCGTGGATGGCAGCAGCAGTCTTAACATCATCTATGCCCAGACCCTCGACCTTCTGGGAATCACGAGGACGCACCTCTGACCCAGCGTCGGGGGCTTTCATGGAGTCATGCCAGGAAAGCGAGCAGAGCCCGTCGGGCGGGTTGACCTTCCTGTCTGTTTCGGCACTCCTGCCAACTTCAGGAAGGAGACTCCCTTTCGAAGTGGTCGGATTACATGGAACATACCACGCCATCCTTGGGTGCCCCTGCTACGCCCGGTTCATGGCGGTCCCCAATTACACCTACCTCAAGCTCAAAATGCTAGGCCCCAACGGTGTCATAACTATCGGGCCCTCCTATGAGCACGCCTACGAGTGCGACGTGGAATGCGTCGAGCACGGAGAAGCCATCTTGGAGTCGGCGACCTTGGCGACGAACCTCAACGGTTTGGCCAATGAGATCCCCGACCCCAAGCGCCATGCCGACAACTTCGAGCCCGCGGAAGACGTCAAGCTCGTACCCCTCGATCCCACCGACCCAAAGGGAAAGGCGTTGAGCATCAGCGCCACCCTCGATCCCAAATAGGAAGCAGTACTCGTCAACTTTCTCTGCGCAAACATCGACATCTTTGCATGGAGTCCCTCGGATATGCCGGGCATACCCAGGGAAATCGCCGAGCATGCCTTGGAGATCCGAGCCGGCTCCAAACCGGTGAAGCAACGCTTGCGCCGCTTCGATGAAGAAAAGCGCAAGGTCATCGGTGAGGAGGTCCACAAGCTGTTGAAGGCCGGATTCATCAAGGAGGTTCATCATCCCGAGTGGCTAGCTAATCCTGTATTAGTTAAGAAAAAGAATGGGAAGTGGAGGATGTGTGTAGATTATACTATTTTAAATAAAGCATGTCCAAAAGTTCCTTTTCCTTTGCCACGCATTGATCAAATCATTAATTCTACTGCGGGATGTGAAACTCTATCGTTCTTAGATGCGTACTCCGGCTACCACTAGATCAAAATGAAGGAGTCCGACCAGCTCATGACTTCGTTCATCACCCCATTCGGCATGTATTGCTATGTTACTATGCCCTTCGGTCTTCGGAACGCAGGGGCTACGTACTAGCGATGCATGCAACACATTTTTGGGGAACACATTGGACCAACCGTCGAGGCTTACGTCGATGATATCGTTGTCAAAACCAAGAAGATCAGTAGTTTGATAAACGACCTCGACGTTGCGTTCAAAGGCTTTAGGGCAAAGAACATTAAGCTCAACCCCGAGAAGTGCATCTTCGGCGTTCCTCGAGGCATGCTCCTAGGGTTCATCATTTCCAAATGTGGCATCGAGGCCAACCCAGAAAAAATTGCTGCAATAACAAAAATGGGCCCTATCCGTGATCTAAAGGGCGTGCAGAGGGTTACGGGCTGCCTAGCGGCCCTCGGTCGCTTCATTTCGCGCCTCGGTGAAAAAGCGCTCCCACTGTATCGTCTCCTGAAGAAATCAGAACACTTCTCGTGGACCCTCGAAGCCGAAGAGGCCCTTGCCAAGCTCAAAGCTATGATGTCCAACTCACCGATCCTCGTCCCTCCAACCACAGGGGAACCCCTCCTACTTTACGTCGCCACGACGACACAAGTAGTCAGTGCGGTCTTGGTTGTCGAGAGGGCAATGGAAGGACATACCCTACTCATCCAGAGACTGGTCTACTTCATCAGCGAGGTGCTCTCGGAAACCAAGGTTCGCTACCCGCAGATCCAGAAGCTGCTGTACGCCATCGTCTTAACGCAGCGCAAACTCTGTCACTACTTCGAGGGCCACCGGTGACTGTGGTCTCTTCTTTCCCTCTGGGAGAGATAGCCCAAAACCAGGAAGCCTCAGGTAGGATAGCCAAGTGGGCGGTCGAGCTCATGGGTGAGACCCTCTCTTATGCACCACGCAAAGCCATCAAATCCTAGGTACTAGCAGATTTCCTGGCGGAGTGGACCGACACTCAACATCCTCCGGTTCAGCTCCAGGCCGAGCTCTGGACCATGTATTTCGATGGGTCGCTGATGAAAATAGGAGCAGGCGTGGGTTTGCTCTTCATCTCACCCCTCGGAGTCCACATGTGCTATATCATCTGGCTTCATTTTCCTGCCTCCAACAACGTCACCGAATACGAGGCGCTCGTCACAGGCCTACGAATCACCGTCGAACTAGGGGTCCGACACCTCGACGTTCGAGGTGACTCTCAGCTCGTGATCGACCAGGTCATGAAGAGCTCGAGCTGCCGTGATCCCAAGATGGAGGCCTACTGTGAGGAGGTACGGCGCCTTGAAGACAAGTTTCACGGCCTCGAGTTCAAGCACATTGCACGCAGGTATAATGAAGCCACCGATGAACTCGCGAAAATCGCTTCTAGTCAAACTACAGTTCCACCTGACGTTTTCGCAAGAGATCTCCATCAACCGTCCGCCAACATCAGGGCAGAAGGAGGGGTCGATGGGCCGTCGCTCGATCCCCCACCTGAGGCGGAAGCCCCCTCGACCGGGGTTGAAGCCATGCAAGCGGAAGGCTCGACCTCGCCAGCCAACCCCGAGCCTGACTAGCGTGTTTCGTACCTCGACCATCTCATTCGAGGGGACCTCCCCTCGGATAAGATCGAGGCCCGATGGATCACTCACCGGGCCAAGACCTTTGTGATAATTGGCGACAACAAGGAGCTGTATCGCCGCAGCCCTACGGGCATCCTCTAATGTTGTATCACAAATGAGGAAGGCAGGAACCTGCTCAATGATCTACACTCGGGGGCTTGTGGTCATCACGCAGCGCCTCGAACCCTCATTGGGAACACATTCTGACAAGGTTTCTATTGGCTGACCGCAGTCTTCGATGCCGTCAAGCTAGTACGCTCCTGCAAAGGCTGCCAGTACTTTACAAGACAAACCCACCTCCCGGCTCATGCCCTGCAAACTATTCCCATCACATGGCCATTCGCTGTTTGGGGGCTTGACTTGGTCGGATCCCTGAAAAAGACAATTGGTGGCTTCACCCACTTGCTCGTCGCCATTGACAAATTTTCCAAGTGGATCAAGGTCCGTCCTATCACCAGCATCAAGTCTAAGCAAGCTGTGCTATTTTTTACCGACATCGTCCACCGCTTTGGGGTTCCTAACTGCATCATCACGGATAATGGCACCCAATTTACCAGCAAAAAGTTTCTGGATTTCTGCGACAACCATCACATCCGTGTGCTCTGGTCGGCCGTAGCTCATCCAAAAACAAATGACCAAGTAGAACGTGCCAACGGCATGGTCCTACAAGGCCTGAAGCCAAGATTTTTTGACAAGTTAAACAAACACGGCAAAAAAATGGGCCGCCGAGCTCCCCTCGGTCCTGTGGAGCTTAAGAACGACGCCGAGCCGAGCCACGGGGTTCACTCCGTTCTTCTTAGTCTACGGGTCCGAGGCTATGCTCCTAACCGATGTAGAATATGGATCCCCGAGGCTGAAAGCCTACAATGAGAAAAACAATGACGCCACAAGAGAGGACGCCCTCGACCAGCTCGAGGAAGCTCGTGACGTGGACCTGTTACACTCTGCTAGGTATCAGCAAAGTCTCCAACACTACCACGACAAACACGTCTGCAAACGGGACCTCAATGTCGGTGACATGGTGCTACGGCGAAGCCAGAAAAACAAGGGATGACACAAGTTTACTCCGCCATGGGAAGGG
The DNA here is from genome assembly GCA_038087645.1 of Saccharum hybrid cultivar R570. Lineage (NCBI taxonomy): Eukaryota > Viridiplantae > Streptophyta > Magnoliopsida > Poales > Poaceae > Saccharum > Saccharum hybrid cultivar. Next base: position 2,160,088 of record JAQSUU010000423.1, read on the forward strand.
CCATACATCATCGTAGAAGTACTGAAGCCCGGCACCTACAAACTATCAAATGAGAAAGGTGAAATCTTCACCAATGCATGGAACATTGAACAACTACGTTGCTTTTTTTTCCTTAAAGCCTCGAGGCTCTGTAAATTGTTTCACAATCTCATGATAGAATAACGAATACATCGGTGTTCAAATCATTCTTTCATAAACGACCAGGGAGGATCGACCCTGTTTTCTCAGAGTCGACCCTCCCTCGGGGGCTGCAAGGGGGAACCCCCTGTCCCCAGAAAACTCGCATTTTTTTCAAGCTTTTTCAAAAAGAGGAGAACTGTCGCAAAAGTCGACAAGGCCGCGAGCGCACCCTAAGGCTCGAGGGTCGCCGAGCCACGAGATCACTTATGCCTCCGAGGCTACAGTACCTCCACTCACCCCCCACGCCAAGGGGTGCAACCGCGCGCTAAGTAGACAGAGTAATAGTTCACAACTTTGAAAAAGCTCACGACTAACATTCCCGTTCGCTTTGAATCAAGTTCTTACACGATCTACAAGGCCGCAAACGCACCTTAAAGCTCGAGGGCAGTCGAGCCGTGAGATCGCTTACGCCTCCAAGGCTACAGTACCTCCACTCGCTCCCTTACGCTAAGGGGCGTAACCGCGCGCTAAGAAAATCATGCGAGAATGTGGTTCAAGCGAGAAAGGGAAGAAAAAACTCGAACAAAAATTGACATTCAGTACAAGTTTACATCTAAGTGTTTCAAGGCCCCCGAGGCCATCACGACCAAAAGTTACGAATATTAACTCATTTTACACGGGCCTTCATTCCCAGTTTTGGCTCACAGGCCCTCATCGTCGGCAGGCGGAACCACCTCGACTTCGAAAAGCTTGGCAAGGTGACTCCCGGGCTCCTTAGCGGCCGCGATCAGGTTCAGGCAGGCGACTTCGTTCTCCTCGTCCGTCCGGTCCGGATCCCTGATGAAGCCATCAGCGATAAGGTCCATGTCATACTCGAACCCAGACCGAACAACCACCATGGCCCTCTTCACGCCGTGATGCAGCCCACCTCGTATCTTCTCACGGACGAGGTGGCCCAGCGCCGCCATCCGACAGATGAACGAGTTCCCCGGCGCATCCTCCTCGGTATCGGCATCGGGCTCGACCCCCAGGCCATCACATACCGAGGTGATGGCACCCTGGAGCAACTGCGTATGCCCAGCCTCGGCCTCGAAGAGAATCTAGAACGAGGTGGCCGTCGTCTAGGCCGCATGCTGCTGCTTCTCCAGCTCTGAAACGCAAACACCAAGTTAGCATAGGCCTGGGACTTCGACGCCAAGGCCAGAACATAACAAGAGGTTTACCCTCAGAGTGGGTTTGCCAACCCATGACCTCATCGCGCAGCTCCCCACACGCCTTCTCAGACGCTCGAAGAGCTTCGTCCTTGTCGTGGACCGCCGCCCTCAGCGCCTCAATCTCCCGACCGGTGCTCGAGAGAGCCTCGTCCCTCTCTCGGACCGTCCCCTTCAACGTCACGACCTTGTCCTCCAAGGTTTTGACACGAGCGGACGCCATCCTGACCTGGATGTTGAGGGCATCACGCTGACCACCGACTAAGGCGACATCCTCCTCGAGCTCCTTCACACGCACCAGTAGTGGCGCGAGGTCCTCGTGAGCTTTTGCCGCCTCCTCCCGAGCCCTTGCCGTGTCTTCACGCGCCCTAGCCTTGGCTTCCCGGGCCTGCGCCGCCTCCTCCCTGATCGCTGCATGGGCAACGCGGAGCTCGTTCGTCTCGGCGCTCTTCTGGGATAGCCGCTTGTTGGCTTCCTCAACCAGGGCCCGTTGACGAGCAAGCGCCGCCCACACGCCACTCTCATGACGAATAAAGAGTGACTTGCGGCGAGAACGCTCCTTGAGCTCCTGACCACAGTTAAAACCTAAAAATCAGAACCAAGGAAAAGGGAATTATAAAACATAGGGAAAGACTAACGAACTCGGCTTACCTCGAAAGCCTCCGACATACCACGCACCAGGGTATCTGAGACCATGCGCAGGGACTACAGGGAGTGCTTTCGGAGTCCCTCGAGATACTCCCAGTGTTGCACCTCGTCCTTGTCATCGAGGGCGAAGAAGGGCTCAACACTGGGGTTGGACGCATCCCTGAACTCGAGGGTCGGCCGGCCCCAGTGCGGAAGCTCCTCCTCCACCCGTACAAGTGCCAACCCGGCGTAGTCGGGCCACCTGGCCGACGTCTTGGCCAGGTCATCCCCCAACGCCGCAGAGGTACCAGGCCGCTCCAGGGCGTCGGCTGTCTCGACGTCCGCCTTCTGCTTCCCTTTGTCAGAAGGAGGGTCATCGACGGTAAGGTCAATCACGGTCGGAGTCGACCCCTGGGGCGGGGCTAACGTCTCGACTGCCGGCACCATCGCCTGTACGATAGGCGGTGGCACGACCGCCCCCCATTCCGCCTCGACGGCCTGCTCCATTGGCCGGTCCTGCTGCGGCTGCGACTCCTCCCGCGTTGGTTGCGACTCCGGCTGCACTGCCTCTTGCCCCGCCTCTGGCGGGGCCTCCACCACCTCCTTTGACTTTTCAACATCCGCCCGCCCTGCGTGGCTGACGGATGTTTCGGCCTTAGCGGCCTCGACGGTCGCCTAGGTCATCGCGATCAACCCAGGCTCTGACCCACCAGCGCCGGGCACCTCGAGCCTGACATCGCCCGAGACCGCCTCAGCCGGCCCTGACCCCCGCACGATGACACCAGAACCGGTGACCTCTTGGGCGCTTGCCCTCGCCTTGGCAGCCGCCTCCCTCAGCCTGAGCCGCTCCATCGCAGCCTGGCACTTCGCAACCCAGGTGGCGTCATCAGCCGGCGTCCGCATCATCAAGGCGGCGCCCAACCTGAGCGCCTTGACGGGAGTCGGATTCGCGACCTTCGCCTTGCACTTATGCCTGAGCAGCAAACAAACGTGTCAGAATAAAGAACGAGATCACCGATGACAAGATGAGGTGACATACTTACCCGGATATGGGAAGTAGGGGCTGAGACCCCAGCAAGCCCGAGCCACCCGCCGGCACCTGTGACGACCCCACTGTTGGGCCTCCTATCGGCCGGGTGCTCCTCGGAGCCCGAGCTAACGGGGCATCGGAGGATCTCTGTGCCGCCGAGGCTATTTGGCCTCGGGTCCTTACGCCCGTCGACGGCGCCCTGGCCTCTGACATCGACGCTGTCGCTCTACCGGCCGACAGAGTCCGAGGCGATCGGGCTTGCGGGAGCGGCGCCACTGACCCCCCCTGCGGGGCCCCAGACGAGGTAACTCCTCTCGCTGAAGGACCCGCTCCGGCCCTTCCCTCTTCTGGCTCTCCTGCCCCCTCGACGGGCGTCGAGACTTCCCTCGACGCTTGGGAAGTCGACCCCCCAACGGGCTCCAACAGGGGCCGCACGTCGGGGAGGTGCGCCAGAAAAGTCGCGGTATCATACCGCGACCCGGCGTCATCATCGTCGCTGTCATCGTCCTCCCCCGAGACCGTCTTGGAGGCAGACTCCTCTAGCGGGAGCCCATCGAGGCTCTGTTGGAGACGGCGCTTCTTCAACGCCTCCTGCTCAAGGGTCTTCCAGACTTGACGCTTCTTGGCAGCGTCCTTCTCCTCCTTTTGGGCCGCTAAGAGGCGTCAAGCCTCCCGAGCGGCCTGATCTTCCGGAACTAGCAGTCGCGATTCCTTGACCGCTGACAGATCCTGCACACAGGCCTCGACCGACTTAGTCGGGGGAATCTGGAAGCAAAAGAACTCAAGACCGTCAAAAACGACACTTACCAGAGGCTCAAAGCCTTGAGTGGGGCGCATCGGGACCCTGTCGATGTCCTCCTACTTGAAACTCCCCACCATCCACCGTGCGCGACGGGCGACCTCATCGAGGGGGAGGGACTCATGCGATATCTGACTCCCCTCCAACGATGCCTCCGGCGTCATCTCATCGAGCCGGAGCCGGCGTTGCGTCAGAGGCAGCACCCTCCGGCGGTGGAACGCTGCGGCCACCATTCCCGCCGTCAGCCCGCGTTGACGAAGTCTTCTCAACGCGTCGAGCAGCGGCTGCAATTTCGCCTTGTCATCCTCGACGACGCCGTACGTCTAGTTCTCCTCGCGCGACATCAGTACCCGGCCGGAGAACTTCGGCAGCTGATCACCATCGTTGCGCAAGTAGAACCAGCCGTCGTGCTAGCCGCTGTTTGACGAAATCAGTTGCGCCGGGATGTACTGATCGCCACGACCCGCTCGAACTTGGAGAGTGCAGCTCCTCGCATGCACTGTGCGCCGCACCCCTCGCTCGCTCGCCTTCTAGGCGAAGTGTTCCGCCTTGAAGAGGTGGAGCCACAGATTCTAGTGTGGCTCCATCCCCAGGTATCCCTCGCAGACCGCCGTGAAAATGGCAGCCTGCGAGATGGAGTTGGGGGCAAGATGGTGCAGCTCCACCTTGTAGTAGTGGAGGAGCGCCCACATGAAGTGGCTCGGCGGCACTCCGAGCCCCCTCTCGTGGAAAGCCACGAAGCTAACCACGTAGCCCTCTGGGGGTGCCGGCTCCCGGTGGTCAGACGGTGGCACCCTCCATTCCGGCTAGGTCCGGCTCGCCCTTGGCCGCAGAAGCCCGTCGCGGACCAACTCCTCCAGCCTCCTCTCTGTCACCGAGGAGCGAGCCCATGCGTCCGCGGGAAGGATTTGGCTCTTGCCCGCCATGGTTGTCAGAAAACAGCACGCGGCGACGACAGACGAAGGAGCAACGACAGCGGTGGATGGCGGCTGAAGGATGCAAGGGAGGCGAAGGAGGCAAAGAAGGCAAAGATGCAAAAGGCCTGTAGGGGTAAACGGAACCCCGGGCCTCACACTTATACCCTGATAGAAGGCCAACGGGCGGGCGAAAAGGTAGGAACAGTTGCCACATTCAATGACCTTACCTAACCGCTCCCTCAAAATCCACAGATAGGGGGCACGTGTCCGCTGTGCACTTCGTAACCGTCGCACCACGCTGCCCACTACCGTGTCGATCTCGCTTCCCCTCCTAAAAAGACGCGCCCCAAACGGGCAGGAAAAGGATCTGCGGACGGATATTCCCAGACGAACGGGTAACGGGCTCCGAGCCCGATATAAACCTCGAGGGATCGAAAGCTAGCCCTCGACCAGGGTTCGATAGCTGCCCTCGAGTAGCGGAGTTAGGGATGACTAGGGACACCCCCGTACAAGGCCAGGGCTCGAGCCACGCTTTTGACGCGCCTCCAGACGTATTCGAGGCTAAAAGAGAGGTCGACGGAGGAATCCCCTCGGAGGGAGGCATCGAGCCCTCGAATCCTATCGCAAGGAATCGAGATCCACGCGACTACTCTTTGGCATTTTTGAGAGCGCCTCCGTGGCCGCTAGCCAACTCCTACCGAATGGAGCACGGACTCCCACTCGAATTTCCTGTTAACAGCTCACCGGAGACCGTCGGAACTCGCCCGACGAGGGTAGTACGATGTTCCCCACCCCTCCTCCTTTTTCCTAAAAAGGGAGCGTGAGGGTCGAACGATAAAAGATGGCCAAGACTCTGATCGACCTCGTGTGCACAAGGCTCAGGGGCTCGACCGCAGAAAGCCCAACCTCGAACGAAAGAAGACAAAACACACCACGATACGAGAACATTCCTCGATAAAACATACAAAAGACCTCAGAGGAGTCAAAACACTCCATCGAGGCCTCGGGGGCTACACCCGGTGGGTGCGCTCGCGCGCACCCACCGGAAAAGGTTACGACGCCACGACTCCAGTTCATGAACCGTTGAGCCTCTGTGAGAGTGATCCACAGTCAGCCAAAGGCTCGGGGGCTACTGTCGGGTACCAAAAACTAGGGGTACCCACAATCAACGATTAAGGAAAAACAAAAATCGCTAACCACAAGAAACGGGACGAGCCAAAATAACGAACAAGACACCTTGACTATGTTCTGACTCGTACGAGGCACGCTCGACGGGACGCCTCGACCACGTTCCGACTCATACGAGGCTCACTCGACAAGACGCCTCGACTACCGAAAAATCTCTGACTTGCACTACCCGGGGTTGGGCCACTCGACCCACCTTATTCACCAACTCCGAGACAAAAGTCAGAGCATTTAATGCGACTACCAACCACTTCCTACCTTCATGGCTACAACAGCAACCGTCATGGGAGTAGTACCGGTGTCAAATCTCACTTTTTACTACCCATCCCGGGATGGGAGGTGAAAACCTATCACTCTACGTGCCATACCATGCACTATTTCACCACTGATCACCCTCGAGGGAGAATACGACAAGGACCGTACCCCGCGATCCCGGGGACTCGGCCTTATCCGCTCACTATCGATCCACCTCGACCCGTCCTCGACCCAGCCTCGACCCACCGCCGGTCAACCAGGAAGAAAGGCCAACGTGTCACAGGACTCGGAGTCTTTTCACCGTCTCATCCTCTATGTCACCATAGTGTCCGGAGATGGCCGGCCATTCTCGAGGTATGTCACTACAGCAACCTCTACAGCGAACGACAAAGCTTCACCTCAAAGACACCCCAGGCGTCCCTGCCTCCTCTTACCCTATAAAAGTGCAGGCAGGGGCTCTACAAGGGGGCGGCGAACAACAGACGATGAAACACCAGTCTCCATCCCACCATAGAAGATCAACATCTCAAGCAATCTCCTTTGTACTCTCACTTTTTCTCTGAGACCTGGGATCGGTTCCCTCTCTCACAGCTTGTAACCCCTACGCAAGCACTTAGGTGCAAGGAAATACAACACTCCTCCCTCCCCGCTGGACGTAGGGCCTTCTTTTGCCCGAACCAGGATAAACCTCCGCGTATTCTCCTTGCATCACCATCCAGATTAGGGACACGCAGCATTGATTCACTCGTTGGCTTAGGACCCCCGCAGGACCAAACACCGACAACTACTTAGAGTGTTTGCATGTTGGTGCACCCTTAATAAAAGTTGTAGCAAATTTTATAAGGAACAAACTTTGTTTAATGGACATGAGCTAGATCAGTGCCTAACATGGTCAAAAAGTGCTTACAAAGTGAAAAACAGTGCTGTTTTGGGACATAGGATTTTGCTAAGTCAAAATGAAGTTTTAGTTTCAATGTACCCCTCTTTAATAGCTTGTAGTTTGAAAACCATGGCGAATTAGGCAAAACTTGTATAAGCAAAGTTGGAGTATACGCGTAGGTCTATAACTTTTATTACTATGATTTTTTATGATTCGCTATAGATCGGGAGGTAGAGGTACGGGAAGTTCTGGGTTTGAGTCGGCCGAGGCTGATTGAATCAGTCGATTCAAACGGCTCGGTGGCCGGCCGCGCACATAGACAGGCAGCCGCGTGGCGCCTGTATGCCGGAGCCGGCCCCGCGACGCCATGCCGAGGGAGAGAAAAGGGGATGCCGGGGTGCTCACTCTCTCCACTCTCCACCCCTCACTCGCTCTGCCCCTCTCTCGCTCGCACAGCCGCAGCGAGCAAGCTCACCATTGCCATCGTCATCGTTCAATTCCTTGCGCAAGTAGCTCCGCCTTGCTCCGCTCTACCTCGCCGACCCGCTAGCCAAGCCGTTTGAACCAGGAAAAGCTCTCGGACGGCATTGTCATCGCCGTGCAACCTCACAGATGGCCGGGCCACCTCCAACCACCTTTCCCTCTTCTTGGGTGTGCACCGTGTTCGTCGTAGTCTGTAGGAGCTTAGCCGAGGCATTAATCGCACTGTCATGGCCAGCTCCGGTGAGCCCGCCGCCGAGCAGCGCCACCGAGCCGCCATGCGCACCGCTGCCCAAGCTAGAGCTTAGTAGAGCTTGAACCCTAGGTACCGTTGGGTGTGGCTCGTCGTGAGGAATGCATAGGTGGGGTCGGTTTCGCCGGAGGTCTCGCCGTCGGCGAGTTCTCGGCCGGTCAACTGCCGCGCTCTGCCTCTGGGTGCCTATCTTGTGGGACCGGTTGACCTGTGGGACCCAGGCGTCAGCCACAGCAGGGTGCATGGACCGGGTTCACCTAGCTTTAGTTAGGGTTTTTGATGTTTTGTTTTTATTCTTTTTCACAGATTTAAATGCAAACCTCAAAATTTCATATCTTGAGCTAGGGAGATCCAAATGGGATGAACCAAATTTTGTTGGATTCATCATGATGTGTAGTATTTAATAAAAATATGAAACTTGCTGTTTGGAGTACTTTTATGTGCTGATTTAATTAAATTAGTTAAATACTTTTAAAATAGCTTTTATCTTGTTAAATGCATATCCTGAGCTAGGAATGTGCTAAAAATGTGATTCTAATTTTGTTGGTCATGTTTTGACATGTAGTAGCTAGAAAAAATAATGAACCTATAGTGAATATGCTTGGTATATGACTTTGCTATTTATCTTGATTAAATGCTATTTTCTTGTGCAATTTATTGTGACAAATATATATGACCAAGGAGCCTGAAATGAAATAGAAAGTGTTCTTGTGTTGTGATGAAACTAAGAAAAATATGAAATCTGTTGTTTGACACTTTTCACTAGGCTAAACTATTTATGCTATAATAAGCCCTGCTAACTTGTCATTTTTGTAGAGGTTGCCATACTTATCCAAATGGCATGAATTTTATACAGTAGACTATTGAGAGCATTTTGTAGGCTGCTATAATTTTCTCAGAATTTATTGTGCGCTGAAAATATATGTTCCTTATTTCACCTTATTATTTAAGGAAATTAATAAAGGCATGAAAATAATGGATTTGGGCTTAACCATGATGTTTTCTAGCATATTTGCGATGTATAAAAACTGTTGGTACCATTGGGTATGCCCAGAATTGATTGATTATATGTAGTCACATAATTATTGCTTTATAATTTCATTGCATGGCTGTTTTGTGCAGTTTCTGTTGTTAAGCTAATTGCATAATGAAAATGATGTTTGTTGTGAATCTTGTCTATAACAAAGTTGTAGATAACATACTTGTCTTGCTTGTGTCAAATTTTTATGGCAATAGGCCAAATGGTTTGAGAGTTATAGCTGTTGGAAGTTAGTCATCAGAAATGCTTGTTCTTTAGAAATTCTGGACAGATCTGGAAGATTGCTTTGTTTGACCTAGTTAACTATTGAATCATCCTGAGATTTTTATAAGAAAGTTTTAGGAAATTTCATAAACTTTCTAGAAAGTCTTGTTTCATATTTGTTGGATATGCATTACTCCAGTTATAGCCAAAACAAGCAGCTGCTATCTATAGTCCAGAAAATGATTAACGCAAGTTATAGTTGTTTGTTTGTGTGATGCTTATGTTAGATGCATAGGCTAACTAAGATTAATTGTTAGCTGTAGGTTTTAAGCCTCTTATTGACGATGAACAACTGTATCTTAGGTTGTGTCAGGTATCCATATCGGGGATACCCAACCAAGGGCATTAATAGCGTGTCAGCCATTAAGTCGCCGGGGACTTAGGGCCGGTTTTCGCCTCGCCCGAGCCCCCATGACGTCATCAAAGCGCCCGACACCTGCACTCCATCGGGAACAATCTCTACCTCGCCCGACCCCTGCAATGTAAGCACAGGAGCGCCTGACCCCCTTGGCATACTTCCGCCTCGCCCGAGGGACGCGTGACGTCCTCTGGCAAGACCGGGAGCCACATGGGCCCCCGCCATGGCACCCATTCCCCCTGATGGGACGGACACGATCATGCACAGTGAATGGGAGCATGGGAGCCGTGTCAGGATCCGATATGACTCCAGTCATTCTACTACGATGACAACCATACCTCTACAGCAATGGGGGTAACTGCGACTATACTGCCTAACTCCCTCTCTACACAAATCCGGGCGCACGCGCCGCCCATCCTCGATGACACAGAAGCACACAGGACGAAGCATGGCCATAGTACGTTGCACCAATGGATGGAGAGGACAAAAGCTTAACACTCGTTATGTCCCTGCACTATAGGATAAACTGCTCACACTAGATAAGGAGGAAGACGACCACACCCGAGGACACCTTTTTGTTTTTCTCTTTCATCTTTTCCCCATTTCACCTTTTACCACAAATGTAACTCGAGCCCTCCCCTTGGGAACTATAAAAGGGTTGGCAGGGGCCACATCTGGGGGGAGGTCACACCTCACTGAGTAAGCACTCAAGAACACACGCACCACCAAAAGAGACTTGGGATCCGCTCCCTCTCTCGAAAGCTTATAACCCCTACTATGAGCTCCCTGGTGCAAGGCAACACGAGCAGTAGCAAATCCACTGGACGTAGGGACGTTTTTTTCCCAAACTAGTATAAACCCTTGTGTCCGCTTTGCACACCATCCAGGCCTAGGCGCATAGACACAAATTTACTCATCCTGTGTCTAGGACGCGGTTCTAGACGCCGATAGTTGGCGCGCTAGGTAGGGGGCTACTGCATGTCACGATCCGCTTCACCAGGCTTCAGATGGCCGATCATCGTGTTTACTTCACTCTGGGTTCCCACATCCAGTTTAGGAGCCTAGATTTTCTTTGTATGGGGGTAGATCATGACTTGGTCCTGCTCCTCCCTTCCGTGCCGGTCGACCCTACGTCTCCATCAGGTTCTGACGAGCGCGTCGAAGACTTGGATCCCACCGACGTGGAGAGGGAGTGCGTCCTACCATCCTCTATTGAGTCACCAAATTCACCTACCAACGTCGACTCCATCACCGAGTCAATGGCTGGGTTTTGCCTGCATGCCAATGAGGCACAGGCTTCTGGGGGCACCCAGCCCCACAACTTCAACTACCCGAGGCTGGAGCGTCAGCTCGACGCCATCCTAGGACCATGCCCGTCCCAGGAGGATCTCCATCGCCTCTACTTTGTCTTCGCCAACACATTGTCGTGGCTTTCGGGGGGACCACCTCCCTCCCCGGAGGTGAGAGCCGCGCTAGCACAACCGGCGTGGCCCTATGGGCTACACAATGCCACGAGGACCTATAGTCGCTGCCCATGGCCTATGGAGGACGTGTCCGCAGGATTGCCACCCCAACACTTGCAGTCCCTCTCGGAGCTCCTCGCAAGCACCGTGACGTCTTCAAGCGTCGACTCTGAGGAGGACGACGACGGCTGGGCTGGTGCTAACTTCTCTGGGCTCAATGACCTCGAGGCTCTACGCCAATTCCTTTACAGCAGCAACTACCTTCTTGAGGACTTTGACTCCGGTGATGAGAGCCATGACCCATCTCGAGAGTGCTTCATCTGCGATGGGGAACTCTGCGAAGGAGTCTCCAACGAGAATAAGGGCGAACACACCCCGGTCGATGCTGCGACTTGCATCACCGCACGCACAGGGGTGCAGCCATGCCACCGCTTGCGGGGCAATCACGGCCCTAGCTGGAGCAACTCCGAGAGCTAGAGAGGAAGCTCAAGTAGGTGCAACAGCAGTTGGCGCAACTGTGCACGGCGCTCGAGCAGGAGCTCAGGAGTCGCAACAATGGCGGCGCGGCTCGACACAGGGCTTGTGACGTCTACCGGCGCATCTGCAATGACGATGGCGGTGACCATCCTCCACTCTTTGCTCGGGCGAGCCAAAACATCACCACCGCGGCAATCCCCCTTCGAACGATGCCCGAACCATTGACTCCGGAGGGGCGGCAAGCCCATGAGGAGTTGCGTGCCCTTCTCAAGTGCGCTGCGGTGCAGCAGGCCAAAAGCTCCACATCCTGGTAATGCAGGCCTAAGCTCGACCAACCTGCACCGTCGACGCCATGCGAGAAGGAAGCTTTGGTCCACCCGAAACCACAGAAGGCGGGGGAAAAGTGCCCATCCATCCACAACCACGTTGGCCACAACTACGATGCGCATGACATCCTCAACGCGTGCAAAAGGTACAAGGAGGATAGTGCCAGCTGTGGCTACCACCCTCGTCGAGGCAGTCGCTACGATAGTGGGGAGGACCAGAGCCAATCTCCTGAACCCCTGGGACCTCGGGTCTTCAACCAGGACATTCATAACGTGTTGTTCCTAGCACGGTTTCGGTAACCTACCAACATCACCAAGTACTCTAAGAAAATAAACCCTGAGCTCTACTTTGATGACTACCACTGTTGACATCGTTTTTAGCACGTGTCAAGATGGTCAGGAAGGGCTAATCAGCAGAGGAAAGATTACTATGTAGATTGATAGCCGATGAAAATGAGTTTGCTTATGAGTGATGGCGGCATATGGATTCAAATTGAAATGTTGCCGATAAGGTTAAGGGTATTATTGCCGATGCCGATGAAAGAGGGTTTGAAGACTGCTGCCGATGAAACAGGGAATGTACCGATGGAAGGAACTTGAAGGCTGCTGCCGATGGAACAAGGATTGTGCCGATGGAACAGGGATTGTGCCGATGAAAAGGAGGTCGATGAGAATACCATCGTGACTGAGGCGGACTATGGAATAAGATAGGAGTTAATTTCCTTGTATACGTTTATTAGAGTCTGAGTTGTATCAAAGTCATGTGTTTCCATAGATGTGGATTTAGTGTCCTAGTCGTATTTGGTTACGTTTCTGTAGATCAGGATATAAATATAGGGTGAAGGGCAATGTAATAGGCAATCAATCAATACATCAAAAACAGCTTTTACTCTTATTTACATCTACTTTCGGCGACTTCGTCAATTTGCATATTTTTCCTTTTTACGAGTTCTCATCGATTCGGCGAGTTGCATTGCTCCAGTGCAATCTTCGGCAATCCTCGAGTTCCGCGTGAGTACCTCTTGGCCGTGACTTCCGGGCGTATCACTGTTGTCAGGACCAAAGTGCTCGTATCTTCATCCTTGTCGATTAACAGGTCAAATCGACTGGCACGCTTTGGATATCGATTTTGGGTATTAGCCCTTTGTGTTTGCAGATCTACTTTTGCATCAACACATCTTTTGGCACGCCCGGTGGGACAGATCTAGTCAAGATGCTTAATCCTGAGATCGATGCGGGGAACATCATCGCGGTAACAGAAGAAGATCTTAAGGACGATCAGAAGCAGGCTATGGAGAGGGCTATAGAAGAATACAGACAGCTCTGCTTGAAGTCGTTTAGGTTGAACAAAAGTGGACAAGTCATCCAGAAGCAAGACTTGCCGTTGCCTCGGCAAGTTACCTTTGATTCTAATCCGGGTAAACTTCAAGAGATGGTTAATTCTGCAGTGAATCATGCTTTAATTAATCATTCCAATGTGCTGTCCAATACTGTTCATAATGCTGTGATTCGAACTTTCAAAGAAGGGCAAGCGTCACCTCGTTACGTTGGGCCTGCTTATCATCAACCAGAATCAGCATCTGCTCCATCGGCTCCCTCAGCCGTTGCGGGTATAGAGATTTCTTCTCCTCGAGTATCAGCAGGTTTATCTAACGTACAGTCTACACCGATGCGTCCGGATTCAGCATTATCAGGACGAGTTCAGCTTAATACAGATCTATCAGCATCGGCTTTATCAGGTCCTGTACCACAGAATAATCAGACTCCTGCTAATTGGTGGGGATATGGTATGCCTCCAGAGCCATCTGTTTTTAGCCATGGATCACCTCAAGTGTTTGATGCAACGGGAAAAGCTCCTATGCCATCGGCCGGTTCACCGATAGCTCAAGTACCCCAATATACTACAGCAACTACTGTACAACCAACTCTAGGAGGTTTCCAGATGTCTTTGGGTCAAACATCTAGTTCAAGTCCATCGGCAAATTTGTTACCGATGCAACAGAAGGCTCCTATCGTAAGTCAACCTGGAATCCAGGTTTTACCTCAAGTTAGTTGTAATTATCCAGCAATGCCAACAAGTTACCAACCATCGGCAAATTTTGTACCGATGAATGCTAATAATTGGCCAGGGCAGTTTCCCACTCAACATACAGTTCAGCCAAATCAGCAAGCCACAGGTGTTCATCAAGGTCACATGCATGCTGGTTTTCAGAATCAAGCGTCGGCAGCTCAGCCGATGAACCCTTTTCAGCAGGTTAATGGACCACAGATAGTGGCAAATATGCCAATTGCTGGAGATCGTGGGCCACATAGGTATGCAGAAGGGTATCAGCAAGTACCTCCAGTGGAGATTCAACCATATCGTCAACAAGATGTTGATGCTTTTTGGGCCGATAAAATAGCAGAAATTATGAAGGATCAGTTTGGGATCAAGCCCAAAGTTAATACCTATTCTTATCGGACTCCGTATCCTCCGGCATATGATTTAATTCCTCTCCCAAATCGTTACAAGGTGCCAGATTTCATGAAGTTTTCTGGGCAAGACGATACATCAATCATGGAGCATGTTAATCGTTTTATTATTCAATGTGGAGAGGCAGCTTGTAGAGATGAATTGAGAGTTTGTTTGTTTTCATCATCTCTATCTGGATCAGCATTTACATGGTTTATCTCACTACCGCCAAATTCTATTATTACTTGGGCTGATCTGGAAAAGCAATTTCATAAGTATTTCTTTGCTGGAGTTCATGAAAAGAAGCTTACCGATTTGGTAAAGATGAAACAGCGCAATGATGAATCGGTAGAAGGCTTTGTGCAAAGGCTACGAGATGTAAAGAACAAATGTTATAGCCTGGTGTTGGATGATCGGCAGCTTGCCGATTTGGCCTTTCAGGGATTGTTGCCACACCTTAAGGACAGATATGCTTCTCAGGAGTTCGAAAGCCTAAGTCATCTAGTGCAAAGGATTTCTGATCAAGACACTAGGGTTTTTGAACCTAAAAGGAATTGGAATAAGAAAGTTTCATTTGTCGAAGAAGCAGAAGATTCTGATTCGGATGAAGAACCAGTTATCGGTTTGGCTGAGTGGGTTAAGAATAAAAAGCCGATATCTTGTCCCTTTGGTCACAAAGAGCCAGAAAAGTTTACTTTCGACGTCACCAAAGCCGATAAGATATTTGATCTTTTGCTTCAGGAGGGCCAGATTAAGTTGTCACCTAATCATGTGATCCCATCGGCAGAAGAGTTGAAGCATATGCTGTATTGCAAATGGCATAATGCAACTTCACACAGTACAAATGAGTGCAAAGTATTTAGACAACAATTACAGTTAGCTATTGAGTCTAGGAGAATAAAATTTGGCAATTCCAAGATTCGGAAGCCGATGAAAATTGATCAACATCCTTTTCCAGCAAATATGTTGGATGCTGAAGGTAAAATTAAGGTGTTGACATCGGAAGCTGCTGAAAAGAATGCATCAGTAGATCCCCAACATCGGATAACTACCGATGATGCAAAAGGCAAGGGGCTATTGACAGAAGGTGGCAGTTCTGGAAAGCCTCCTCGATCTGGCATCGTGATTACTCATCAAAGACAACAGGAAGGCTGGCGTCAGCGAAGGGACCGGTATCGACAACAGCAAGAGGAAAGATGTCAAGAAGAGTGGAATCGGCATAAGGATCATTGGAATTGTCTGTTTTTTATTCATTGTTGGGAGGAAGGTATTAAGTTACCTACTGTTGAAGATTGCCCAGAGTGCAATGGTTATTATGGAGTTAATCGTCCTATAAGAAGGTTTCAATCTGGTAATCAAGGTTTGTCCATTAATGAGCCGATCAGAAGGAGAGCATCAGTATATGATCGGCTGGGGGGCAGGCTCAGTGTACATGAAAGACTTGGTAAACGCGTTGCATATTTTCCGAGAAACCAAGAGGAACTTGAAGAGATGGCAAATGCAAGAGTTCCTGATGAAGAAATATTTTATAGGGATCCTAATATACGTCGTGTAGAGACAACCAGGACTTATCAGCCAGTGTGGAAAACTAAACTTCCTCAATGGTGTCCAGAGGGTTTGACAAAGACACAGAAGAGGAAAATGCAGCGAGAGCGTCAAAAAGACTTATACCAAGAGGGAAGTCCCTCCAATGAGAGATCTGGTAATCAGCAGTGGCAGATAAAGCACAAAAATAAAGGCCCATCGGCAGATATCAATATGGTGTTTATATTGCCGATGGAATTTTTGGCTCTATCTGATAGCGAAGAAGAAGCTGTTTTCTCTGACCAAATAGCTCAATTAACGCTAGATCCAATGATGGCTGTTTTTGAGAAGCCTGCCGATGATGAGAGACAACACCTCAAGGCTTTGTTTGTAAAAGGCAGAGTTGATGGGCAGCCTGTATCTAAGATACTTATTGATGGAGGAGCTGCAATTAATATTATGCCTTATGTGATGTATCGGAAGCTTGGTAAGGGAGATCAAGACTTAACTAAGACTGATATGATGCTAAAGGACTTTGAAGGCAATGTATCACCAGCTAAAGGGGCAGTGTGTGTTGAATTGACCATCGGCAGTAAAACCTTACCGACAACTTTCTTTGTTATTAATGGCAAGGGTGCATATAATCTGCTTTTAGGAAGGGATTGGATTCATGCTAATTGTTGTGTTCCTTCTACAATGCATCAGTGTCTTGTACAATGGATTGGAGACAAAATTGAAGTTGTTCCTGGTGATTCTTCTTATATCATCGCATCGGCAGAATCAGACACTTATGAGCGAACCAGGTGCATATCAGGAGAAGCTTGGGAAAAAGAGTTCCTCAAGGTTGCCGATTACGAAATTCTACCGATCCAAGCAGTTGGTTCTGAAGAAGAGTTTTAATGGATAGATTTGCCGATGATGGAAAATTAGGTCAAGGATTTACATCGGCAGATGATTTAATAGAAGTAGATATTGGTGAAGGCGATAGGCCAAGGCCCACTTTTATTAGTGCTAAGTTAAATTCCAAGTGTAAACAGCAACTAGTTGATTTATTAAAGGAATATAAAGATTGTTTTGCTTGGGATTATACTGAAATGCCTGGGTTAGACCGATCTATAGTTGAACATCGGTTGCCTATTAAATCTGAATTTCGGCCACATCAGCAGCCGGCACGCCGCTGCAATCCTAATATACTT
Organism: Saccharum hybrid cultivar R570; assembly: GCA_038087645.1. Taxonomy (NCBI): domain Eukaryota; kingdom Viridiplantae; phylum Streptophyta; class Magnoliopsida; order Poales; family Poaceae; genus Saccharum; species Saccharum hybrid cultivar. Next base: position 2,176,944 of record JAQSUU010000423.1, read on the forward strand.
CCTGATATTAAGGCCGAAATAACTAAATTAATTGAGGCAAAGTTTATTCGGCAGTGTCGATATGCAGAGTGGATTTCTAATGTGGTTCCTGTATACAAGAAAAATGGGAAACTTCGTGTTTGTATTGATTTCAGGAATCTCAATAAGGCCACACCGATGGATGGTTACCCAATGCCGATTGCTGATTTGTTGATTGATGCTGCAGCAGGGCATCAAATTATCAGTTTCATGGATGGTAATGCAGGTTATAATCAAATATTTATGGCTGAAGAAGATATTTCTAAGACTGCTTTTAGATGTCCAGGTCATGTGGGATTATTTGAGTGGATAGTTATGACATTTGGTTTAAAAAATGCCGGTGCTACTTATCAAAGAGCTATGAACTTTATTTTCTATGAATACATCGGCACGTTGGTAGAAATCTACATTGATGACATAGTGATTAAGTCTGGAGACATCACAAAGCATCTAACCGATCTACAGAAGATATTGGAGTGCACAAGAAAGCATGGATTAAAGATGAATCCTAATAAATGTGCATTTGGTGTATCGGCAGGACAATTCTTGGGTTTTATGGTGCATCAGCGGGGTATTGAAATTAGTAGGAAATCTATTGAGGCAATCAACAAGATTGTTGCTCCTACCAATAAAACTGAATTACAATCCTTGATCGGTAAGATTAATTTCATCAGAAGATTCATATCTAATCTGTCGGGTAAGATCAAGGCTTTCAGTCCATTATTGAAATTGAAAGCCGATCAGGAATTTAAATGGGGGAATGAACAACAATTAGCCTTAGATGAAATTAAGAGTTATTTAACAAGTCCTCCAGTGTTAGTTCCACCCCAACATGGAAAACCTTTCAGATTGTATTTATCAACTGAAGATACTGTTATCGGTTAAGCTCTTATTCAAGAATTTGAAGGGAAGGAGCGTGTTATCTATTATTTGAGCAGACGGTTAATAGATGCTAAAACCAGGTATTCGGTCATTGAGAAATTATGTCTATGTTTATACTTTTCTTGTATTAAGCTGAGGCATTATTTACTATCGGCTGAATGTACTGTCATATGCAAAGATGACGTGGTCAAGTATATGCTGTCAATGCCGATACTGAATGGTAGGATTGGTAAATGGATTTTAGCATTATCAGAATTTGACCTATGTTATGAATCGGCTAAGGCAGTTAAAGGACAGGTTATGGCCGATTTCGTTGCTCAACATTGCAACACGGTGGATTCTCTGGAAATTGCTCTGTGGACACTTTTCTTTGATGGGTCTACTTGTGGTGAAGGGGCAGGCATCGGTATCGTGTTAATTTCCCCTCAGGGGAAGAAGTATGAGTTCTCATTGCCGATTGTTGCTACATCGACAAACAATCAAGCTGAGTACCAAGCCCTGATAAAAGGGTTAGAATTGCTCAAGGAAGTACATGCTGATGCTGTTGAAATCTTTGGTGATTCTATGCTAGTTATAAATCAGTTGACTGGGATTTATGAATGCCGAAGTGAAATTCTAATTTCATATCATGAAAAGTGTTTGGAATTGTTAAAAGGGTTCAGGAGTTTTCATCTGGAACATATTTCTCGGATGCATAATGAAGAGGCTAACCGATTGGCTCAGCATGCTTCAGGATATCAACCTGTTCAAGAAGTATTAATATCAGCAGCTGATACCGATGACTGGAGGAAGGAAATTATTGATTATTTAAAGAATCCATCTAAAAAGGTTGAAAGACGTATAAGGTTCCAAGCTACCAAGTATGTACTCCTCGATGATGAATTGTATTACCGTACCATAGATGGAGTTTTACTCAGGTGTGTTAGCATAGATGAATCAAAAGGCCTGATGGGTGAAATTCATGAAGGAGTATGTGGGGCTCATCAGTCAGCTTTCAAGATGAAATGGATGATCAGAAGAAATGGATATTATTGGCCGACTATTCTTGAAGATTGTTTTAAATATTTTAAAGGATGTCAGGAATGTCAGAAATTTGGTAATATTCAAAGGGCACCCGCATCGGCTATGAACCCCATAATTAAGCCTTGGCCGTTCCGGGGTTGGGCTATTGATCTCATCGGTCAGATTTATCCACCATCGAGTAAAGGGCATAAGTTTATTTTGGTTGCTACCGATTATTTCACAAAGTGGGTTGAAGCAATTCCTTTAAAAAAAGGTGACATCGGCTAATATGATTGATTTTGTGAAGGAGCATATTGTCTACCGATTTGGCATCCCTCAAACCATCACTACCGATCAGGGCACTATGTTTACATCGGGTGAATTTGATGAGTTTGCTATAGGTATGGGGATTAAAGTTTTGAATTCTTCACCGTATTATGCCCAGGCTAATGGTCAGGCTGAAGCATCTAATAAAGGAATTATCAAGCTCATTAAGCGCAAGATTAAAGAGTATCCTAAGAAGTGGCATACAATATTAAATGAAGCTTTGTGGTCATATCGGATGGCGTGTCATGGTGCAACCAAGGTAACACCTTATCAGTTGATGTATGGACATGATGCAGTCTTACCTTGGGAGATTAAAATTGGTTCTAGGCGAATACGCTCTCAAGATCAATTGACAGCCGATGATTATGATATCCTTATGAAGGATGAGTTGGAAGATGTAGCAGGTCATCGGTTAAAAGCTTTAGTTAGCATCGAGGAGAATAAGAAAAGGGTAGCTAGATGGTATAACAAGAAGGTGAAAGTAAAGGAATTTGTCAATGGAGAATTGGTTTGGAAGTTGATTTTACCGATTGGGACTAAAAGTTCTAAGTTTGGCAAATGGTCACCTAATTGGGAAGGTCCATATCGGATAAATCAATCTGTTCCTGGTAATGCATATATTCTTGAAACTCTCGAAGGAGTTGTATTTCCCAGAGCATTAAATGGAAAATATTTAAAAAAATATTACCCTAGTATCTGGATAGATGCATAAAAGTGTAATTGCCGATAACAATCCTATCGGCTAGAATCAAAACAAAGTATCAATTATTGCCGATGCGCTAATTTAACAAAGCTTGGATAGCCGATATCGCACGCAGGCGAATTTCATCGGCTTCTTTCAATTCCTTGGCATCTTCATCGGCACTTCCTTCCACAGGCTTGAGTTTCTTCTTGAGAACCAAGGCCTTGCGAGCTTGGGCGTCTTGTTCCTGCTGAAAGGCCTTGATAGCGTCAGGAAGCTGGTCTTCTTCTTGCTTGGCTTGAGTCAGGGCTGTTTCAACCTTTTCCAGTTCAGCTAGCAGAGCTGCCCTTTTTGCTGATAGATCTAAGATTTTCTGCTTAAGATCAGCACCGGAGGCTTGCAAGTTGCTGATGCTTTTGTGCTTCTCATCGGCAGTTTGCTTCAGTTGCAGCATTTCTTCTTTGAGTTGAGCCTGAGCTGCTCTATCGGCAATACGATGAACAGCCCTTTGATATTGAAGTTGTCTGCTCTCCAGATGGACTGCTGGGAAGATGGTTTCTTCAACATCGGCAGGGACTTGGCCGCGGATCATTTTGAATATGGTCTTTGCAGGGTCTGAATCGATCACCAGTTGAGCAGTATCTTGTTGCAGCAGATTCAGGAGAGCTTCTAGTGTGCCATAGGTATCTGCCGATATTGTTCCCAATGCCAGGGAAGAACTCGCCTCTTCTCCGTCATCATCGGAGACATCGATAGCAAAAGAAAACAAGCTATCGGGAGAATCTTGTTCCTGTGAAATAAAGAGAGTTAGAAATCCTATCTGTGGTGTCTGGGGATATTATAAACCAAACAGTTAATCGGTTTACCTGCTTCAGGGCAATTTCTTGAGCCTGGCTTGAGGGAGCGGCTTGAAGAGGATCATGCGAAGGATCGGCAGAGGATGCCGATGGAATGTCTTCTACGACCTCATCAGTAGTCGGCCCTTGGGGTATAATGGCCGATGGTGTATCTTGTGCAGAAGAAGCAGCTTGTTCAATTATATTGGTGGGTTGACTGACAGGTGTTAGAGCGGACGCAGGGGCTGGTGTAGATTTCTGTCGCTTTTGTTGAGCTTCAGCATCGGTTAAAGCTTTGCGCTTTGTTTGGGCCTCAGCGACAATTGGCTGGGGGGCATCGACATGTGTTGATTGGGGAGCTTGCATGCTTGGCGTGCTTGCCGATGTGCCCGTTTGTTGCTGCAAAAATGGGTATAAGATTGGATATTTAACAGAAAAAATGTAAAAATAAGAGAATACCTCTGAACGAGGAGTAGAGGTCGTGGTGCTTGATATTGGAAGAGTTGCCGATGATGATCCAGCTGCAGCTCTCACACCCTGATAGTTATATGTTAATATAGTGTGTATCGGCAGAAAACAAAGTAAGCAAGGTTATTACTTTAAAAGCCTTGATTAGGCTTGAAGCAGCAGCCATTGGAGTGGCCCTGGATGTTGCTAGTCTTGGTCTGGAGGTGATAGTTTTGGCGCGAGTCCTATGGAAGGTTAAGGCCTCTAAGGTAGGGGCGTTGTAGCCGATTATTGAGACTGGAGAAATAGGGTGGAGGTTGAAGGGTCTTCCACTTTTGCTTATTGACGGAACTGGATCATCGGCCTGTTTCAGGGAAGATTAGTTACCGACATACATATAAAAGGAGGGAGAGAGACGAAAGTTAAAAAGAACTTACTGCATCGTCAGGAACAGCATAGTCGGGATCGATCATGTGCCGATATGTATGAACGGATGTTGAAAACAACTGTTCTTTCCACTCTTGCCACCATTGCTTATATGACTCTGTGATGAAAGACGCTGGTGACCAGGCGGAGAGATCAACATTTGAAATATCGGCATCGGGAGCAAGTCTTACTACTCTACTCCATTCAGTTCCAGCTGTAATAATTTCTCTGGGCTTAATCACATCGGCAAAGCATAGCTTGATTGGTAGTTGCCCAAAGGCTAATTGGTGAGACACTGCCGATGGATTGTAGAATTCATAAGTGATATGGGAATTCTTCCCGCTACCAAATGTGTTTACTGGGATTGCTCTGGGGGTGATAATAGCCATCATAAGATCATTATCTTGGTTCAGATCACTATCGGCAAAATTGAAAAGAAGAGGGAACTTGTTATCCTCATCGATATAGGGTACCCAAGCCCTGAGATCATGAGGGAGACCATGGTAGAAATTCTGAAAAAACCTGCCGATTTGATCTTCATTGGCCTCTGTTCCAGGAAGGACGATTATGGCTTCGCCGAAGTTGAGAGGAGGGCGTGTTGCCGATTCATCATCTCCAAGGACGTAATCTTCGGCGATCTCTCACGGGAATTCTTGGGCAAAGAAATCCCACTGCAGACGCTTATGCATGTGAGCGTTTAACCACATATTGATGAACCACCACGGGCCTCCCAGATTGCCGATGGGTTCACCAAGTAGAAGCTTCTGAGACACTTGGTGGAGAAGGTGGTAGGTTGAACTCAGGAGGTATCGGCCAAGTGGGAATCTGACACCGTTGGCCAAGAGTTCCGCTGCTGGGAGGAAGGTGTTAGTTGGTCCTACCGATCGACCACAGAAGATAAACTTCTCCAGCCACATGTTCAGGAATATGGCGTGTTCCCTTTGATTGACAGTACCAGTCTTTTGGTACTCTTGGATGTATCCTGTCCAGCCACCGATGTTGCGTGTATTTACTCTATACTCAGCTTTTCTGCCAAAAATGTGGCCTTCGTTGACAGTTGAGATATCCAAGCCGGTGAGCATATATACATCGGCAAGAGTAGGGGCACTGTTGACGGTCCTTAAGTATCAATTATAACTATCAAATAAATAGAGAAAAGGATCCAAATGAAACCAACACCTAGACTTAGGGTTTTATCTGACAGAATTCCACGAGTTTTGCTGTTTATCTATTTCTGCAGGGGGTTATCAGGAAATACGGAAGAAAGGCCCACATGTCAGATTAATGACGGGATATTAACTAAACACGTAATTATCTTACATCTAGAAGAGTCCAGAAGCCACGAGAACGAACGGGAGGCGTAACAGAGCCGGGGACAGGGCGCCCGCCCTAGTCCCTAGGGCGCCCGCCCTGCTGGCTCAGCCAATCAGGCTTCGCCTCGAGGATTATGCTCCACCGACCTAGAGGATCAAGGAAAACCGCACGATCAATGTCGGTTTGATCCAACGGCCCAGATTCATCCGAAAGGGCTATATAAGCAAGGCCCCTGACCCTGGAGGAGAGGCCCTCGTCTCATACTTCAAACCCTAATTCAGGAGGAGAGCCTCTGATCAAGCCCTAGAGCCACCACATCAACTAGATCTCTAGTTAGCATAGCTACATAGGATTAGAACTAGAAGGAGTCAATCTTCGATTGGTTCCCGGATCTGTCAAGAGGATTCTTGGTAATTCCTCTATTGTTCTTCAATTGTTCATCATTGTTCTTTAATATTATGAATATGACTTTGTTCTATTTCAATATATTGGTTATGACTTTGCTCTACTTGATTATATTTGCAATTATATTGTTCTTAGTTTATCATAGTTATATGCTTGGCTTAGTTAGATTGGAATTATATACATGCCTAGGATCGTATAGCGTTTATCCATGTGTACAGTGGGTGAATGATAACTATTGTGTAGACGTGGTGTCTATACCGTATTTATCTGCGATTGCACCCTATATGCCGGATTGTGGGGTAGTTCGCGATAGTGACAGCTTCGTTGATTCTTATATAGTCCCCCTCTCATGTATAGGGCAGGCAGAGCAACACTATTACAGGGGAGTGATTGCTATGTTCTTCCTTGCTAATATTCACTATGCATGGATATAGTCTTCTCTCACCATGATTGCCAAGTATAATTGCACTAACTATGATATGCTAGACTTTATAGTTAATAATAACTTAGGGAATATCTTTGTAGTTCATCCTAATTCCATGCTAATGACTTGCTAGAATATCTGTTGAGGTGCTTATCATTATTATATGTGGCTAGCTGATCAGATTAATTATCTTTGTCACCATTATCACTTTACCTTTACTTAATGTGACATTTATACCTGTATAAAGAGATTGATAAATACTCTCGGTTATACATGCAATGATGTGTACTTAGTTCCATATTCTCATTCCATTATCAACCATGATACTTAGAAATCCCTTCCCAGTGGTAAAAATATAAATAACGATACCTGGAATACTTCCCGGTTAAAATACTACATCGGTATTAATCTGTGCGCTTGCAGATCCCTTTTATTATTTATCTTGATGAGCAAATGCATATTTCAATACCGCGTCTCTCATGTCATACTGGGGATGACAACTTGGCTTAAGTGGCATGAGGGATAGGTTTGGCATTTTTGGCGCCGTTATCAGAATTAGAAAACTAAGTCTACTTTTGGTAGTGACGTTAAGAATGCCCAACAAGCATTTTTGGCGCCGTTGCCGGGGAAGGTTGATTACTAAGTAGGAATGAATATGGAACTTTGAGTCATCATTTGCATCACTAATCTGATCGAGCTTATCAATTCTCTTATACAGTTTTACCCCTGTATTTTCCATTTTGATTATTTATTGCAGGGTGATGCATGAATAGAAGACATCTTCCAGACAACTTTGTTGATGATCCCGAAGCCTTATTCAGAAGAACAAGAGCCAAGCTCAAGAAGACATCGTCAACACTTCAGCACAAAGCTTCATCCAAATCCGAAGACCGCCGAAGTTTCATCCGGAATTTGTCGACTGAATTCGAAGCCATGGCGAACAAGTCGATCCGCGAGTTCTCAGCTCCCACTACGGACAACATCCGCACTGGACCTGCTGGGGAGATCGACCGCAACTTCGAGCTCAAGCCTGGGCTCATCAACATGGTGCAAGCTAACCAGTTCTGTGGGAAGCCACATGAAGATGCTAGTGCTCATCTTCAACACTTCCTGGAGATCTGCAGCACTTTCACCATGGCTGAAGTCCCCAGAGACGCCATACTACTTCGCCTTTTCCCATTCTCACTGTTGGGGAGAGCGAAGCAGTGGTTCTACGCTACAAAGGAGAAGAACACTACGTGGGCACTCTGCTCCACGAACTTTCTGGCCAAATTCTTTCCCATGGGCAAGACCAATGCTCTCCGTGGGAAGATTACAAGTTTTCAGCAACAACATGATGAATCTGTTCCAGAAGCATGGGAGCGCTTCCAAGACTACATCCTAGAATGTCCCCATCATGGAATGGAAAGCTGGCTGTTGATGCAGACATTTTATCATGGGCTCATTAACAGTGCCCGTGAAACCATGGATGCTGCAGCTGGAGGAGCATTCCTATCACTCACCATACCTCAAGCCACAGCTCTTGTGGAGAAGATGGCATCCAACCAAGGTTGGAATGAAGAAAGAACTCAGACACGCAAGAAAGGTGGAGGTATGCACCAGCTCAAGGAGGTAGACATGCTGTCTGCCAAGCTAGACCTACTCATGAAGAAGCTCGATGATCGAGCTGGAGAAAAGAAAGAAGTCATGCACGTCTACGACTCCCACATGACTTGTGAGGAGTGTGGAGGTACTGGACACTCGGGCAATCACTGTCCTGAGTTGCTGGAGGACGTGAACTACATCAACAATAACAACAACTACTACTACTACAACCGTCCTCAACAGAATCAAGGTTGGAATCAACAGAGGCCTAACTACTCAGGTAATTACCAAGGTAACAATTCTTTCAATAATTATAATAATTATCCACCTTTGAGAGAGTTAGTATCCAACCAAGGAAAGCTAATGGATAACCTGTCTAAGAAATTGGCATCTAATGATAAAATACTAGAAAATATAAATAATAGAATGGATAATTTCTCTACTGCCATCAAGAACCAGATTAGCTTTAATAAAATGATTGAATCTCAGTTGAATTAAATAGCTGCTGCTGTTCCTGCTACTAACCCCGGTATACCATCACAACCGGAAGGACTAGAATCTGCAAATCTTGTAGACATGTTTGATGCAGGAGATTACTGGAGTAACCCTATCGTGGAAGTAAGTACTGACCGTCTGCCGGTCAAGAGAGGTGATCCAGGACGCCCCGTCATCCCGATCTCCATCGGCATGCGAGACTTCCCAGAAGCACTCTGTGACTTTGGCTCCAGCGTCAACATCATGCCCAGGGTACTCTATGAAAAACTCTTTTCACAACCATTATTAGAAACAACCATGTGTTTGCAGCTTGCAGATAGGACACTGAGTTTCCCGAGAGGAATATTGAAGAACATCTGTGTCCGAGTGGGTTCCTCGTACGCTCCAGCAGACTTCGTAGTGATAGAGACCGGTTCTGATGAGAGGGCTCCCGTCATCCTAGGGAGACCATTCCTGAACACCGCGGGAGCTGTCATCTATGCTAGTGCTGCCAAGATCAGTTTCTACATCAAGGGGAGGAAGGAAACGTTTTCCTTCAAGAACAAGACCGCACAAATCCCAGAGCAACCCCAATATGAACCAAGGAAGAGGACTAACAGGAGGAACAAGAGCAAGAAGCAAGTATGGACCGAGACAGCTAAGATGGTCACTGCCGTGCACAAAGGTCAAGATCGCCAACTCAAGTCACCGTTCTTGCCTAAGAAGGACGACCCAGGTATGCCAAGCATTTATTGCTCCATTAATGGGTCCCACTTCTACAAGACACTTTGCGACACTGGGTCGGGCGTCAACATAATGGCCAAGGTCACCTATGAACTTCTGTTCGGAACCATGCCCTTAAACCCAACATATATTCAGCTCCAGATGGCAGATCAGACATTCCGACAGGTCGAAGGTACAGTAACTGACGTCCCTGTCAAGATAGACGATCACTTTGTCCATACAGACTTTCAGGTTATTGACATGGGAGAAGATGAATACGATCCACCCATCATCCTTGGAAGACCATTCCTTAGTACTGTCAAAGCAATCATTTACATTGGAACTGGAGAAGTCCACATGCACTTCCCCTCTGAGAAGGTATGTCTTTACTTTACTGACCCTAACTATGTATTTGAAGAATCCAAGCAGGTCAGGACAAGAAGAAGGCGGCGTAACCACAATCAGAAGCAACAGGTCATCAAGGACGGATGGGCAGATTATGAAGGAGAAGTGGTAAGATCTAAAGACATACCACTCAACCAACACTGTCCTGAGGAGACCAAAGCACCGAGACAGGTATGGAAAGAAAAGACAGTTGTACATGAAGAGGAGGCGCCGCCGGAACCACCGACTACGCCATCCACCGAGTCCCAGGACGACTGAACGAATAAGAGTCCCGTTCGGAGGACTTAAAAACACCGAACGCCTTGCCAAGAGGTAACTTGGTAGTTATCCTTTCCTTTTTAATTATTTACTTTATCTTAAATAGTTTGCTTAGTTAATCATATTCATACTATCTTAAAAAGAAAATAAAAATGTTAAAAACCCTAAAGCCCCATGTGAGTATGCGAGTGGCATAAAACCCATAAGTACATTCACTGTGGTGGCATAAAAAAAATATATATATAATAAATACATAAATATTTTCTTCTGCTTTATAAAAAAACAACAACATAAAAAAAATCAAGGAGGCTCAGCATGATAAAGGCTAGATATTTATGCTAACACTTAATCAGTTTCACAAAGCTTTGTTGTCTATTTGAGCTTCACAGAATTCAAGGAGACTAGCAGACGGAGGACATTCTAATCGCTGTCAGGGTGCTGCCGACTTTCAAATACATCTCCGCCATCTGCTAGCTACATCAGAAGAGATTATGTCAAGATCCAGCTTGGGGGAGAGCACCTCCATTATCTTGCTAAGTATTTCTATCTTTATCTTTATATATACTTCTACCCTATAAAAATAAAAATATACATAACTATGAAAAAAAACCAAATAAAGATTTTGTGCTTATATATATATATACCTATATCTTTTGCTTAGTGTGTTTTAATAAATAAATAAAGTGGCTATGCTAAACTGAATCTAGATAATAATAAAACTCTAGCATGGATATGATGAATAGTTGCTTTGCCTAACTTTCAAATTTGAAGTCCTCTCTCTAAGTTTAGACATAACTGTTATTATTTAAAGCTTGCTCTAAACCTGAACTTGTGGGAAGAGAACTTGATCTAAAGTCTAAGTTGTTAACGGATATGATATGGGAAGGTTGAGCTGCTGTTTATCTATTCCTAGAGATGCTAGAATTCTGGAGAATTTTATCTTTGAAAATCTTAAAATGCTACATAGTGAGTTCCTGTATGATGAGAGTTTAAGTTCCTACCACAGCCATACATACATGCTTGCTAGACTTTAAGCCATACCTTTACTTTTTACTGTTTATGAGCATTGAGTGTAGTCAAGCTGTGTAGACCCTTAGGAGCTTGTCATGCGGTTAAAATCAAGATTCACTTGCACGATCACTCATACATGCTGCTTCTACTCCGGAAGTACGCATCCACATATATCCACTCATTCTCATCTCCAGATCCACATAAAATTATTCTACTCCTAATCCGGGAGAGAATAGCCAAAAATATTTTCCCATTCTTGTTATCCCCTGTGAAATAAATGCTCAAGCTATTTTGGTTACTACCACTTGCTATATTGTTCTAAGGAGATGAGTGCTCTATACGAGGAAATAAAAAGGGGCAAGTGCCCGGAACCTCGAAAAGAAAAAGATACGAGGAAATAAAAAGGAGCAAGTGCTCGGAACCTCGATGAAAAAAAAAGAGAAAAAAAAAGGAAAAAAATATATAGAGCACCTCATTCTCCTCAAGAGCTTTAGAAAGCAAGAAAGGTACGTATCCCCTCAAAAGAGCAAAAGTAGAATTAGACTTTCATCATTGTTATCATCACTACCACCATACACCATTTATTCGCCACACATGCACATCTTGATTTGACTTATTGGCTTGTTTCTCTGGATCCATGGTTTGACTATGCAATAAATGTCTTGTAAGTATGTATACTTTATCTCCCACCGATGAGCTCCAGATATCAAAAGCCTTATTAGAATAGGATGAGAGAGAAGGCAATGTCACTCTGCCTTATACCACAAATACTACATACTTTGCTTTGAGAGAAGGCAGACATCATTACTGCCTTGGTGAGGATCCAGAAATACCACAAAAGAGAGACCTGAGAGAGTCATACAAGGAATCTCTGAGTTTTATTTGAAAATCTGCAAAAAACTCCAGAGCTATAGCTGATCAAGAATAAGAGACATGGCGCTTGACTAGACTGTTCTATCTTTTAACCGCTCAAGACAAAGGTGACGGTTGCAAGCCCCATGGTGAAAGGTATAATGAGTAAGTTTTAAGTCTTGACAGTTTACTTTAACTCAGAGATGAGACTCTATTTGAAAGCATGTGTACCGTCAAAATTCAAAGGCATTTCAGCAACTTCTCATCCATCGCTGAGTCTATCCTTGCTCAGGGACGAGCAAGAGGTAAGCTTGGGGGAGTTTGTTGACGGTCCTTAAGTATCAATTATAACTATCAAATAAATAGAGAAAAGGATCCAAATGAAACCAACACCTAGACTTAGGGTTTTATCTGACAGAATTCCACGAGTTTTGCTGTTTATCTATTTCTGCAGGGGGTTATCAGGAAATACGGAAGAAAGGCCCACATGTCGGATTAATGACGGGATATTAACCGAACACGTAATTATCTTACATCTAGAAGAGTCCAGAAGCCACGAGAACGAACGGGAGGCGTAACAGAGCCGGGGACAGGGCGCCCGCCCTAGTCCCTAGGGCGCCCGCCCTGCTGGCTCAGCCAATCAGGCTCCGCCTCGAGGATTATGCTCCACCGACCTAGAGGATCAAGGAAAACCGCACGATCAATGTCGGTTTGATCCAACGGCCCAGATTCATCCGAAAGGGCTATATAAGCAAGGCCCCTGACCCTGGAGGAGAGGCCCTCGTCTCATACTTCAAACCCTAATTCAGGAGGAGAGCCTCTGATCAAGCCCTAGAGCCACCACATCAACTAGATCTCTAGTTAGCATAGCTACATAGGATTAGAACTAGAAGGAGTCAATCTTCGATTGGTTCCCGGATCTATCAAGAGGATTCTTGGTAATTCCTCTATTGTTCTTCAATTGTTCATCATTGTTCTTTAATATTATGAATATGACTTTATTCTATTTCAATATATTGGTTATGACTTTGCTCTACTTGATTATATTTGCAATTATATTGTTCTTAGTTTATCATAGTTATATGCTTGGCTTAGTTAGATTGGAATTATATACATGCCTAGGATCGTATAGCGTTTAGCCATGTGTACAGTGGGTGAATGATAACTATTGTGTAGACGTGGTGTCTATACCGTATTTATCTGCGATTGCACCCTATATGCCGGATTGTGGGGTAGTTCGCGATAGTGACAGCTTCGTTGATTCTTATATAGTCCCCCTCTCGTGTATAGGGTAGGCAGAGCAACACTATTACAGGGGAGTGATTGCTATGTTCTTCATCTTCCTTGCTAATATTCACTATGCATGGATATAGTCTTCTCTCACCATGATTGCCAAGTATAATTGCACTAACTATGATATGCTAGACTTTATAGTTAATAATAACTTAGGGAATATCTTTGTAGTTCATCCTAATTCCATGCTAATGACTTGCTAGAATATCTGTTGAGGTGCTTATCATTATTATATGTGGCTAGCTGATCAGATTAATTATCTTTGTCACCATTATCACTTTACCTTTACTTAATGTGACATTTATACCTGTATAAAGAGATTGATAAATACTCTCGGTTATACATGCAATGATGTGTACTCAGTTCCATATTCTCATTCCATTATCAACCATGATACTTAGAAATCCCTTCCCAGTGGTAAAAATATAAATAACGATACCTGGAATACTTCCCGGTTAAAATGCTACATCGGTATTAATCTGTGCGCTTGCAGATCCCTTTTATTATTTATCTTGATGAGCAAATGTATATTTCAATACCGCGTCTCTCATGTCATGCTGGGGATGACAACTTGGCTTAAGTGGCATGAGGGATAGGTTTGGCATTTTTGGCGCTGTTATCAGAATTAGAAAACTAAGTCTACTTTTGGTAGTGACGTTAAGAATGCCCAACAGGCACATGGGCCATGACCGAACATGAAGGTATTTGTGGTATCTGACCAAAAATGAGCGGCAGCTATCATCATGGATTCATTCCTTTGCATATCGGCAATGGATAGCCTGATACATTGATCTATCTTCCGTTCTGCCCAGAACACTTGCATTGATCTGTTGACCCTCAAGTACCAGTTCTTCCACCCTTTGGTGGGTTTGGGCCAAGATTGGAATGTATCTTTCCACAGATTCAAAGAGAAATTTTGAGCTTTGAAGGGAATACGATTAGCCTCTGCATTGATCAGGTCGGTTGGATCTGGATCGCCCATTGGACCTAGGCAATGGAGGGGAGGTTGGTTGGTTGGAATAACCAGTGTGTTGCGTAGTTCCTGAGTTTGGAAGATCAAGAGAATGGAAGAAGTAGAAAAAATACCAACTGTAAGAACTCACAAGGAACCAGAAGGGTCGAAGTAAAAGTAATAAGAAAAGAACGAACCGCAGGAACGTTGAAGTTGACCGCCATTGCTTCGAGAAGGATGAGGGCACGAGCTGGAGATTGGAAAATGACGATGGAAGGAGCTCTGGTGAGTTGAGGATGTGCAGTTAGGGTTGCCACCGGAGAGAGAATGCCAAAGGTTGCAGTTTGAAGGTAGAAGATGAGCAGTTCAGAGAAATCTATTTATAGGCCATTTGGGGTAGGGGTATTCTTGACTTATCTCTATGCCGTACGCGGATGGATCGAGGTGGTTCAGATGGATATGGTAACTGTTCGCATGACAATCAAGGGATTGTACAGAAGATTTGATGGCAAGTAATCATGACTTGAAGGATATCTTGATACAGGATCTTTCAGTTCTAAAATGGTGATGTTGCTGTGATAAGATCTTGCCGATGGATTGTTATTTTGGTATCTCAACCGTAATTGAGGCAAAAACAGTTGGAAAATGTGCGATATTTACTGAGATACATGGATTAGATCTAGATTTGATTAAATCTGGTAACAAATTATGTTATGCTTGGAGAATGGGTTGAAAAAATAGGTAATAGCAGGCATTATCTGGAGTAAATTTCGGAGCATCAATATCTTATACTCCGAAATTGGGGGGCATGTGTTGACATCGTATTTAGCACGTGTCAAGATGGTCAGGAAGGGCTAATCAGCAGAGGAAAGATTACTGTGTAGATTGATAGCCGATGAAAATGAGTTTGCTTATGAGTGATGGCGGCGTATGGATTCAAATTGAAATGTTGCCGATAAGGTTAAGGGTATTATTGCCGATGCCGATGAAAGAGGGTTTGAAGACTGCTGCCGATGAAACAGGGAATGTACCGATGGAAGGAACTTGAAGGCTGCTGCCGATGGAACAGGGATTGTGCCGATGGAACAGGGATTGTGCCGATGAAAAGGAGGTCGATGAGAATACCATCGTGACTGAGGCGGACTATGGAATAAGATAGGAGTTAATTTCCTTGTATACGTTTATTAGAGTCTGAGTTGTATCAAAGTCATGTGTTTCCATAGATGTGGATTTAGTGTCCTAGTCGTATTTGGTTACGTTTCTGTAGATCAGGATATAAATATAGGGTGAAGGGCAATGTAATAGGCAATCAATCAATACATCAAAAACAGCTTTTACTCTTATTTACATCTACTTTCGGCGACTTCGTCAATTTGCATATTTTTCCTTTTTACGAGTTCTCATCGATTCGGCGAGTTGCATTGCTCCAGTGCAATCTTCGGCAATCCTCGAGTTCCGCGTGAGTACCTCTTGGCCGTGACTTCCGGGCGTATCGCTGTTGTCAGGACCAAAGTGCTCGTATCTTCATCCTTGTCGATTAACAGGTCAAATCGACTGGCACGCTTTGGATATCGATTTCGGGTATTAGCCCTTTGTGTTTGCAGATCTACTTTTGCATCAACAACCACCTCACTTGCCAGCTGAGTGGTGCAGACGACGACCGCTTCATTATTCACAATCTCCCTCTGTTTCTGGCTGACTCAGCGAGATCTTGGCTGGAGCACCTTTCGGCCCATCGCATCCACAACTGGGCCGACCTCATAAAGGTTTTCGTGGGGAATTTCTAGGGCACCTATGTGCACCCTCGTAACTCTTGGGACCTCAGGAGCTGCCATCAAAAGCCAGAAGAAACTCTCCGTGAGTACATTCGGTGTTTCTCCCGGTAGTGCACCGAGCTGCCCAACGTTACCGATGCCGATATTGTTGGAGCGTTCCTCATGGGAACCACCTGCAAGGAGTTGGTCCACGAGTTGGGGCGCAAGGGCCCACGCACCACCAGGGAACTCTTGGACATTGCCACTAACTTTGCCTCTAGTGAGGAGGTGGTAGGGGTGATCTTTCATGACACCAAGGGCAAGGAGAAGTGGCAGGAGGACGCCGATGATGGTGGCCCAGGCTACAACTCCAAAAAGAAGAAGGCAAAGCAGTCACATAAGGACCCCTTGTGGCTGCCACTAAGCACAAGAACCCCGAGCCCCTCCCGAGGGTGGCCCAGGAGTTTTTGACGAGATGCTCGAGAAGCCATGCCCATACCACTAGGGCCCGGTCAAACACACCCTCAAGGAGTGTGGCATGATGAAACACTACTTCTCTGGGGTGCCTAGGGGAAGGGTGAAAGGTCCAAATGGCTAGAGGGGGGGGTGAATAGCCTATTTAAAAATCTACAAGCTTCACTAAACAACCACGTTAGTATAAAAGATGGCTAAGCTAATTCTAGCACTAGCTCAACTACACTATGCAAGCCACCTATACAATTCTAGTAAAGCAAGGCTATGATCTCTAAAACACACCAACAAGGCTAAGTCACTAAGCTACTTACTCCTATGTGAAAAAGGCTACACTAAGCAAACTACACAAGGACTAGTACAAGAAAGTAAAGAGCAAGTGACTTGATTCTTATACCAACGATGTAGAGAAGTAATGCACTTGAAGAAACAATCACAATAATCAACCACAAGAGAAAACCTCGGCAAAGAGATGACACAAGATTTTTTACCGAGGTTCACTTGCTTCCCGGCAAGCTACTCCTCGTTGTGGCGATGCACCCACTTGTCAGTTCGCGAGCTAATCGACTATCAAGAGTCGAGCCCTCGGCGGGCGCCGCACAACCGCACACAAGATGGGGATCCTCCAAGCCACGAGCTCCACTAGAGTATCCAATTTGCGAACTCCCGCGGGGAAGGATCAAGAACCCCTTACAACACTTGGTGAGGGCTCCAACAATCTCCAATTGCGAGCTCAATCACCTCCGCTGCTCCAAGCCATCTACCGTGTCGGGAAACACGGAAGAGTAACAAGAAATCCGCAGCAACTCGAAGATCAAGTGCCTCTAGAATGCAACTCTCAAGCAATGCACTTGAATATCACTCAATCTCACTCAAGATGTGCAACCAAGCAAAGAGATGAGTGGAGGGGTTGTTCTCTAGCTCGAAGGATGTCTCTAAGTCTCAAAATGTGCAAGAGTTACCCTCAAACCCCGGACATCTTCTATTTATAGCGAAGGGGTACGTAGCTAGCCGTTACCGGACGACTCAGTTGAAATCGCGCTGACCGGACGCACCGGTCAGGGTGACCGGACGCGTCCGGTCACTACAAGACAACAGTGAACAGTGTGCGTCAGAACTAGCCGTTGCCATGACCGGACGCGCTCAACCGTTTGACCGGACGCGACAGTGCCAGCGTCTGGTCGTGTTCCAGTAAGCACCCGTTGAGACCGGACGCGTCCGATCATACGTGACCGGACGCGCCGCGCGTCCGATCGGCACGCCGCTGCTCTCTGCCCCTCTGGACGCCTGACCGGACGCTCCGGTTCCCTGAGGGACCGGACGCGCCGGTCGCGCACTACTTCTATGCCCAGGTGAACTGACCGGACGCGCTGGTCAGGCCAGACCAGCGTCCGGTCACAAACCCTAGCAGCCCTGAGTTGAACTGACCGGACGCGTCCGGTCAAACCGAGACCGCGTCCGGTGCAGCGTCCGATCAACATAGTGACCGCCGTTCGCCTCCGTTTCTTTTCCGACTTCCGGCGCAATAGAAAATAGGCGTTTCACTTCCCTAAAAAGCGCCGAATCCCGCCTCGCAAGCTCGGCGGGAGGGAGAGAGGAACCCAAACCCCTCTCTACCGCTTAAACTCCACCGCCTTTGCAAAAGTGCTAACACCACCAAGTGTACACCACCAAGTGCATGTGTGTTAGCATTTCACAAACATTTTCCAAGGCGTTATGTTAGCTCTCAACTAGATCCTAATGCATATGCTCAAGACATTGATCTAGTGGCACTTGATTCCCGAGCTAACCGTGATTGCCCCTCTTGATAGTCGGCTATGTATCCTAAACCCGGTCAATCACTTCTCTACTCATCTTAGACCGGCAAAAGGAAAACCCTATGGTTATACCTTTGCCTTGCGCTCTTAGATCCTTTTCCTCCACTTGATCATCAAGTCCATCATATTATGTGCATCTCCACCATGATCAACATTTCATGTCCATGCACCATTTCTTTGTGATCTTGTGGCCACATCTCCTTGCCACGTACACCTTCATCACATGTGTTGCTTATGCCTAACTCAAAACACTTAACACATGGCATTAGCAACTTGGTGTCATTAATTACCAAAACCAAACTTGGGCTTTCAATCTCCCCCTTTTTGGTAATTGATGACAACCATCACAAAGATATGAAATGAAATCAATTTTCAATTCCGATAGCATTAGCTCCCCCTACATAAGTGCTTCCATGAGTTTGGTTCAATATTGCACATATGTATGGATTTGAATTTTGGGAGAGTTACTACTATCAAATTGATGCTAAGGTATATAGAATGGACCTTTGAAGCGTGATACCAATCGGAGTTGCCTTTATATACCATCCTTAGCATCAATGTAGCTAGACACCACATGTAATTCATCACTTGTAAAGATCACAAACACTAAAGTACCCCATGAGATCAACATTATAAGCAAAGGTGTCTAGATACCACTTGTAAAGCTACTCTTAACAAATCATCATTCAAGTTCTATTTCTAGCAATCACCATACAAACATGAATATGAATTTAAGCTTTGCAATGCAACAATTCATCATGTTAATGCACATACAAATGCAACAAATAATTCATGAGCTTGCTCCCCCTACTTGTGTGCTCAATTTTAATTGATCCCTTTCCAATGTCATTCTCTCCCCCTTACTATATTTTTCTCCCCTTTTGCAACTTAACTTTTTATCTTTGTGACTTTTCAATCTTTGTGACTTTTCTCTCCCCCTTTGTCAACAATCACCAAAAAAGGTGCCAATTTTAGTGAGAGTCAAGTCAATCAATATGAGGGAGTCCAAATTATGGTTCAATCTAGATCACTTGCCTAGAATATGTAATTCGGTTTGATCCAAGGACAAGCTTCTTCACACCCCATAAAGTATAAGGGTTATCTTGACCATGTTGAATTACACATCATGAGCTCGTTTACTAGATTCAACACTAGGTTTGCAAGCCCACAAACATGTCATATGCTACCACTAGATCAATCAAAACATAGAAGCAATAGTGGTACCATATATACATTAAACTCATTTGATTTTCATGAATGAGCCTATTTGACATGCAAATATGCCTATATGTTCTAAACATGTCCTTAGCAAAGTATGGATGATATGTCAAACAACTTTACCTTACTATGTCGGAGGAGAGGCATGTCATATAAGAATGTGGGGGTGCACTCATTTCAAGTTGGAGAAGTCAAGTATGTTCAATTCATTCTTCAACTTGTAAAATCTTTTCTCATCAAGTGGCTTTGTGAATATGTCGGCTAATTGATCTTCGGTGCCAATGCTTTCAATGCTAATATCACCCTTTTGTTGATGGTCTCTTATGAAGTGATGCCTAATATCAATGTGCTTCGTTCTTGAATGTTGAACCGGATTTTGAGTCATCTTGATAGCACTTTCATTGTCACAAAACAATGGCACATTCTTGAATTTGATTCCAAAGTCATTCAAAGTGGCCTTCATCCAAAGCAATTGTGCACAACTACCGGCACTAATGTATTCGGCCTCGGCGGTAGATAGTGCAACACTATTTTGTTTCTTTGATGACCATGAAACAAGAGACCTTCCAAGCAATTGACAAGCGCCACTTGTGCTCATTCTATCAATCTTGCATCCACCATAGTCGGAGTCCGAATATCCAATCAACTCAAAATTAGACCCCTTTGGAAACCATAATCCAACATCATGAGTGCCCTTAAGGTATCTCAATATCCTCTTGGTTGCTTTCAAGTGACTTTCTCTAGGTGAAGCTTGATATCTTGCACACTTGCACACACTAAACATCACATCCGGCCTAGAAGCGGTGACATAGAGCAAACTTCCAATCATAGACCGGTATTGCTTTTGATCTACCATGTTGCCACTAGCATCAACACCCAATTGATCATTAGTGCCCACTGGGGTACTCATTGGCTTAGCATCTTGCAATCCAAACTTCTTGATCATGTCCTTGATGTACTTGCCTTGACTTACAAAAGTACCATTCTTCATTTGCTTAATTTGAAGTCCAAGAAAGTAACTAAGCTCTCCAATCATAGACATCTCAAACTCATTTGCCATCATTTTTCCAAACTCTTCACAAAAGTCTTGGTTAGTTGATCCAAAGATAATGTCATCCACATAGATTTGCAACACAAATAAGTCATTTCCAATTTTCTTGGTGAAGAGAGTGGTGTCAACCTTTCCCATCTTGAACCCTTTAGAGAGAAGAAAGTCCCTCAACCTCTCATACCATGCTCTAGGTGCTTGCTTCAGACCATACAATGCCTTCTTGAGCTTGTAAACATGGTTGGGCTTCTTGTCATCTTCAAAACCGGGAGGTTGCTCAACATAAACTTCTTCATTGATGTAGCCATTGAGAAATGCACTTTTGACATCCATTTGATAGAGCTTGATGTTGTGTGCACAAGCATATGCTAATAAGATTCTAATTGCCTCCAATCTTGCAACCGGTGCATATGTCTCTCCAAAGTCAAGACCTTCAACTTGTGTGTAACCTTGTGCTACCAATCTTGCTTTGTTTCTCACAACTACACCATCTTGATCTTGCTTGTTTCTAAAGACCCATTTAGTACCAATCACATTATAGTTCTTCGGCCTTTCAACAAGTTCCCAAACTTGATTTATAGTGAAGTTGTTTAGCTCTTCATGCATGGCATTTACCCAATCGGAATCTTTCAATGCATCTTCTATTTTCTTAGGTTCTTCAAGTGACACAAATGAGTAGTGCTCATAAAAAGATGCTAGCCTTGATCTAGTTTGAACACCACTTTGAATTCCACCAATGATTTGATCCAATGGATGATCTCTTGCAATACTAGTAGGTTGGAGTATTGGGAGTTGGTTACTTCCACTTGCTTGACCATGATCTTGAGCTTCATCATGAGTACCACTAGAGCTTGCTTGATTTGTATCAATTTGCACACTTTGGTTGATCACATGAATATCATTATCATCATCAACTTGCCTCGGCCTTATGTCACCAATGTCCATGTTCTTCATTGCATTTGACAATTGATCTCCTCTCACATCATCAAGGTTTTGAGCTTCATTTTGAGACCCTTGGGTTTCATCAAACTCAACATCATGAACTTCTTCCAAGGTGCCATTTGTGAGATTCCAAACTCTATATGCTTTGCTTGTGGTAGAATAACCAAGTAAGAACCCTTCATCACATTTCTTTTCAAACTTGCTCAATCTAGTGCCTTTCTTGAGAATATAGCATTTGCAACCAAACACTCTAAAGTATGCAATGTTGGGCTTTCTTCCATTCAATAGCTCATATGGTGTCTTCCCAAGCTTCCCATGGCAATAGAGACGGTTGCTACAATAGCAAGTCGTGTTGATAGCTTCACTCCAAAATGAATGACTCACATTGTATTCACTAAGCATTGATCTAGCCATATCAATCAAGGTTCTATTTTTTCTTTCAACTACACCATTGGATTGAGGAGTGTATGTAGGTGAGAATTGATGTCCAATACCAAGATCATCACATAAAGCTTCAATTCTTGTGTTCTTGAACTCACTACCATTGTCACTTCTAATCTTCTTGATGGTAGTCTCAAACTCATTTTGCACTCTCTTGACAAAAGACTTGAATAGATCATAAACATCACTCTTGTCATAGAGAAAGAACACCCAAGTGTATCTAGTGTAGTCATCCACTATCACAAAACCATACTTGTTGCCACCAATGCTAGTGTATGTTGTTGGCCCAAACAAGTCCATGTGCAATAGCTCAAATGCCTTTGATGTGCTCATTTCACTCTTACTAGGATGTACATTTCCAACTTGTTTGCCGGCTTGACAAGCACTACATGGTTTATCCTTTTCAAAAGTCACATCTTTCAAGCCTCTAACTAAGTCATGTCTCAAAAGTTTGTTCAATTGTTTCATTCCAACATGACCAAGCCTTCTATGCCATAACCAACCCATACTAGATTTGCTAAGCAAGCATGATGTCAATTGTGTCTCTCTATCATTGAAGTCAACCAAGTACAAGCTACCATGTCTAAATCCTTTGAATATCAAATTTGATCCATCAACACTAATGACTTCAACATCATCACTACCAAATATGCACTTGAAGCCAAGATCACAAAGTTGTGCCACCGACAAAAGATTAAAATCCAAGCTCTCAACTAGCAATACATTAGATATGCTCATGTCATTTGAGATAGCAATTTTACCAAGCCCCTTGACCTTGCCTTTCTTATTGTTGCCAAAAGTGATAGCATCAAAACCACCAATTTGACTTGTATCAATTGATTTGAACATACAAGAATCCCCGGTCATATGTTGAGTGCACCCACTATCAAGCACCCAATGCCTTCCTCCGGCTTTGTAATTGACCTACAAGACAAGATCAATTCTTTTTAGGTACCCAAACTTGTTTGGGTCCTCCAAGGTTAGTGACCAAGCTCTTTGGTACCCAAATGGCTTTCTTCTTTGAGCCCATCCATGGTGTACCAATGAACTTAGCATGAACACCATTTGTACCCTTGGTAAGTATATAGAAGGAATCAAACTTAATTGAGGATACATTAGCATTGGATTTCTTGTTCATACAATGTTGCTCTATGTGACCAACTTGCTTGCAACTTTTGCAATAGCTACCATTGTTCTTCACAAAACGAGTCTTGTGAGGAGCAAAAGCGGCCTTGCCTTTCTTGGGGTTATAGCCCAATCCCTCTTTGTAGAGAGAAGCTCTTTGGCTACCCAAGCACATAAGCAAGCGGTCCTCACCACCATAAGCCTTAGCTAAGGTGTGATTGAGCTCTTTTACTTCCTTCTTGAGATTTTCATTCTCAACTATAAGTGAGGAGTCACAAGTGAAACCATCACTACTAGATGAGGATGATGTAGATGCGCTACATGAAGGGTTAGTGGGAGCAACAACAATAGGCTTATAAAAGGATTCATCAATTATATCACAAGATATGCCTATGTTGCAAGTTTTAGCTTTCTCAACATTAGTTGGCATGTTTTCACATTTTTCAACTAGAGAGGAATGAGCTTCTTCAAGCTTAGTGTGAGACTTTTGAAGCTTCTTATGGTCTACCTTTAGACTCTCATAAGATGCCCTAAGCTCATCAAGTTCTTGCATAAGGTTTTTCTTATCCTTAAGCAAGCCCTTGCACTCCTTTCTAGATTCTTTAAAATGTTGAGTGCAATCTTCTAGCATAGTGATTAGTTCATCTTTAGTGAATTCTTCTTCGTCACTATCACTATCACTAGCATTATCATGATCACTCTCATCGTCGGATGATACCTTAGCGGCCTTAGCCATGAAGCACGATGGAGTGTCGAAGAGGGAGACCTTCTCTTGGATGGCAATGCTAGCTTGTCCCTTCTTCTTGCTCTTGTTATCATCCTCATCATCACTTGAGGAATCATCACTATCCCATGTAGCAACATGAGAATCATTCTTCTTCTTATGAGAGCTCTCCTTCTTTTCTTGCTTCTTCTTTTGCTTCTTCCTCTCCTTCTTGATAGCATCTTCATCATCACTATCATAAGGACACTTTGCAATGAGATGGTCCTTGCTATGGCATCTAAAGCATCTCATGGTATGCTCATTCTTCTTGGATGAGTTCTTCCTCCTTCTTGCACGAAAGCCTTTCTTCTTCATGAATTTGCCAAATTGCTTGACAAAGAGAGCCATCTTCTCATCAATGTCATCACTATCACAAGAGCTTGAGTCTTCATCACTTGAAGATTCAATCTTGGATTTGCCCTTGGATGTGGTGGCTTTGAATGCCACACTCTTCTTCTTCTCATCATCCTTCTTTTCATTTTCCTTCTTCTTCTTCTTGACCAACTCATCCTTCTCATCATCTTCTCTATATGAATCATCGGTCATCACTTCTTGAAATATTTGTTGAGGAGTTGAATCCTTCAATGTAGTCCTCACTAGCACGGTGATTAATGTATCAAACCTCTTGGGCAAGCTTCTCAAGAACTTCATAGAGAATTGGTTGTCCTTGACTTCCTCACCAAGTGCCTTGAGCTCATTGACAATGACTTGCAATCTATGAAACATCTCCGGTACACTCTCATCATCTTGCATCTTAAAGCTTGAAAATTTTTCTTGCAAGATATATGCTTTAGCGGTCTTTGTGCCTTCGGTGCCCTCAAATGTTTCTTCTAACTTGGCCCAAGCATCATGTGCCACTTCTATATTCTTCACTTGCTCAAATGTCTTGTCATCTAATGCCTCATGAAGAGCACTAATGGCAATGTCATTGCATTAGAGCTTCTTCTCTTCCACCGGTGTAGGTGCTTCCAGATTAGCAACCTCAAATTTTGTTTCGGTGACCTTTCACACTTCTCTATTGATTGACTTGAGGTGTGCGGTCATCTTAAACTTCCAATAAGCATAATTTGTCCCATCAAAGTGAGGTGTCTTCTTGGTGTTGTTGATGTGCAAGCTTAATTGAGCCATTTCTTTTTCACCGTAGGTTGTTAAGCCTCAAATAAACGGTGCCTCGGCTCTGATACCACTTGAAAGGTCCAAATGGCTAGAGGGGGGGGGGTGAATAGCCTATTTAAAAATCTACAAGCTTCACTAAATAACCACGTTAGTATAAAAGATGGCTAAGCTAATTCTAGTACTAGCTCAACTACACTATGCAAGCCACCTATACAATTCTAGTAAAGCAAGGCTATGATCTCTAAAACACACCAACAAGGCTAAGTCACTAAGCTACTTACTCCTATGTGAAAAAGGCTACACTAAGCAAACTACACAAGGACTAGTACAAGAAAGTAAAGAGCAAGTGACTTGATTCTTATACCAACGATGTAGAGAAGTAATGCACTTGAAGAAACAATCACAATAATCAACCACAAGAGAAAACCTCGGCAAAGAGATGACACAAGATTTTTTACCGAGGTTCACTTGCTTCCCGGCAAGCTACTCCTCGTTGTGGCGATGCACCCACTTGTCGGTTCGCGAGCTAATCGACTATCAAGAGTCGAGCCCTCGGCGGGCGCCGCACAACCGCACACAAGATGGGGATCCTCCAAGCCACGAGCTCCACTAGAGTATCCAATTTGCAAACTCCCACGGGGAAGGATCAAGAACCCCTTACAACACTTGGTGAGGGCTCCAACAATCTCCAATTGCGAGCTCAATCACCTCCGCTGCTCCAAGCCGTCTACCGTGTCGGGAAACACGGAAGAGTAACAAGAAATCCGCAGCAACTCGAAGATCAAGTGCCTCTAGAATGCAACTCTCAAGCAATGCACTTGAATCTCACTCAATCTCACTCAAGATGTGCAACCAAGCAAAGAGATGAGTGGAGGGGTTGTTCTCTAGCTCAAAGGATGTCTCTAAGTCTCAAAATGTGCAAGAGTTACCCTCAAACCCCAGACATCTTCTATTTATAGCAAAGGGGTACGTAGCTAGCCGTTACCGGACGACTCAGTTGAAATCACGCTGACCGGACGCACCGGTCAGGGTGACCGGACGCGTCCGGTCACTACAAGACAACAGTGAACAGTGCGCGTCAGAACTAGCCGTTGCCGTGACCGGACGCGCTCAACCGTTTGACCGGACGCGATAGTGCCAGCGTCCGGTCACGTTCCAGTAAGCACCCGTCGAGACCGGACGCGTCCGATCATACGTGACCGGACGCGCCGCGCGTCCGATCGGCACGCCGCTGCTCTCTGCCCCTCTGGACGCCTGACCGGACGCTCCGGTTCCCTGAGGGACCGGACGCGCCGGTCGCGCACTACTTCTACGCCCAGGTGAACTGACCGGACACGCTGGTCAGGCCAGACCAGCGTCCGATCACAAACCCTAGCAGCCCTGAGTTGAACTGACCGGACGCGTTCGGTCAAACCGAGACCGCGTCCGGTGCAGCGTCCGATCAACACAGTGACCGCCGTTCGCCTCCGTTTCTTTTCCGACTTCCGGCGCAATAGAAAATAGGCGTTTCACTTCCCTAAAAAGCGCCGAATCCCACCTCGCAAGCTCGGCGGGAGGGAGAGAGGAACCCAAACCCCTCTCTACCGCTTAAACTCCACCGCCTTTGCAAAAGTGCTAACACCACCAAGTGTACACCACCAAGTGCATGTGTGTTAGCATTTCACAAACATTTTCCAAGGCGTTATGTTAGCTCTCAACTAGATCCTAATGCATATGCTCAAGACATTGATCTAGTGGCACTTGATTCCCGAGCTAACCGTGATTGCCCCTCTTGATAGTCGGCTATGTATCCTAAACCCGGTCAATCACTTCTCTACTCATCTTAGACCGGCAAAAGGAAAACCCTATGGTTATACCTTTGCCTTGCGCTCTTAGATCCTTTTCCTCCACTTGATCATCAAGTCCATCATATTATGTGCATCTCCACCATGATCAACATTTCATGTCCATGCACCATTTCTTTGTGATCTTGTGGCCACCTCTCCTTGCCATGTACACCTTCATCACATGTGTTGCTTATGCCTAACTCAAAACACTTAACACATGGCATTAGCAACTTGGTGTCATTAATTACCAAAACCAAACTTGGGCTTTCAAAGGGCGACCTAGGCAAGAGGCCTGAGGAGGACAAGGGTGATGGCAAAGAGAAGGATGATGACTTTCCTATCATCAACAACTGCTTCATGATCTTTGGCGGTCCCGCGGCCTATGACTCCAGGCACCAGCGCAAGCTACAGCGCCGAGAGGTCTATGCCGCCGAGCCAGCCACACTAGCCTTCCTCGACTGGTCAGGGTATGCCATCACATTCGACCGCGATGACCACCTAGATCATGTCCCATAGCTAGGTCGATACCCGCTCGTTGTTGACCCCATCATCGACAACACGTGGCTCACCAAAGTACTAATGGACGGGGGAGTGGCCTCAACATCATGTACACCGAGACCCTTGACGCCATGGGGATCAGCCGGACCTAGCTCCACCCGAGCGAAGCACCTTTCCACGACATCATGCCAGGGAAGCGGGCCCTACCCCTCGGGCAAATTGACCTACCCGTCACCTTTGAGGATCCGTCCAACTTCAGGAAGGAAACCCTCTTCTTTGAGGTGGTGGGGTTCCGCGGCACATATCACGCCATGCTGGGATGGCCATGCTATGCAAAGTTCATGGCCATCCCGAACTACACCTATCTCATGCTCAAGATGTCGGGGCCCAATAGGGTCATCACCGTCCGCACCACTTACCCGCATGCCTACGAGTGCGACATCGAGTGTTACGAGTTCGCTGAAGCCATCATCGAATCTGAGGAACTTGTAGTTGATCTGGAAGCGTGCCTCCGGGAGGCACCAGACCCCAAGCGGTCCATTGGCTCCTTCGAGCCTATTAAGGGAGACAAGGAGGTCCCCCTCGACCCCAACAGCTCCAACAGCAAGACGGTGTATGTTGGCATTGCCCTAGATCCCAAATAGGAAGCAGTGCTCATCGACTTTCTCCCTGTGAATAGCGACATGTTCGCATGGAGTCCCTCGGACATGCCTGACATCCCTAGGGAAGTCATTGAGCACTCCTTAGACATCTGGGCCAACTCTAAATTGGTGAGGCAACGACTGCGCCGCTTCAACGAGGAGAAGCGCAGAGCAATCGGCGAGGAGATTCACAAAATACTGGTGGCTAGATTTATCAAGGAGGTGTTCCATCCTGAATGGTTAGTTAACCCTATACTTATAAAAAAGAAAAATGATAAATGGAGAATGTGTGTTGATTACACTAGCCTTAACAAGGCATGTCCCAAACATCTGTTCCCTTTACCATGCATTGATCAAATAGTTGATTCCACTTTAGGTTGTGAAGCTTTCTCTTTCCTTGGTGCTTACTTTGGTTACCATCAAATCATGATAAAAAAGTCCGAACAGCTCATGACTTCTTTTGTCACCCCGTTCGGGACCTATTGCTACGTAACCATGTCTTTTGGCCTCAAGAACATGGGGGCTACATATCAACGTTGTATGCTCATTGTTTTGGGGGACCTCATCGGGTGGACCATTGAGGCTTACGTAGATGACACCGTAGTTAAATCAAAACAAGCAGACAACCTAGTTGCCAACCTCGATCAGGCCTTCAAATGCTTACGAGCCTAGAATATCAAGCTCAACCCTAAAAAGTGTGTCTTTGGGATCCTGAGGAGAATGCTACTTGGCTTTATCATCTCTGAGCGTGGCATTGAAGCCAACCCAGAGAAGATTTCTACCATCACAAACATAGGCCCAATCCAGGATTTGAAAGGGGTGCAGCGAGTCACGAGATGCCTGGCGGCGCTAAGCCGCTTCATCTCACACCTCGGTGAACAAGGGCTGCCCCTCTACTGGCTTCTGAAAAAGACTGACTGCTTTACCTGGACTCCTGAGGCCCAAGAGGCGCTTGACGGACTCAAGGCACTTCTAACAAAGGCTTTGATTCTTGTACCATTGGCTGAGGGGGAACCACTCCTACTGTACGTCGTGGCCACTACTCTGGTGGTGAGTGCCGCCACCGTGGTGGAGCGGCAGGAGGAGGGTCACGCCCTCAAAGTCTAGCGTCTGGTCTACTTCATCAGTGAAGTCTTGTCTGACACCAAGACACACTACCCACAGATCTAGAAGCTCTTGTACGCTGTCCTCATCACCCGGAGAAAGCTGCGCCACTACTTTGAGTCACATCTGATCACAATTGTGTCATCCTTCCCTCTTAGGGAGGTGAACCAGAGCCGTGAAGCGATGGGAAGTATTCCTAAATGGGCGATTCAACTCATGAGAGAGGGCATCACCTACGCCCCTCGGAAGGCCATTAAGTCCTAGCTGTTGGTGGACTTTGTAGCAGAATGGACTGAGACCCAAACACCACTGGCCCCGGTGGAACAGGAGTACTGGACGATGTATTTCGATGGGTCGCTGATGAAAAGTGGGGTCGGGGTGGGACTCATCTTCATCTCCCCCCTCGGCGTGCGCATGAAGTATATGATCCAAATTCATTTTCTAGCCTCTAACAATGTGGCTGAATATGAGGCGCTTATCAACAGTTTGCACATCGGCACCGAGCGTGGGATCCGACGGCTTAATGTCCGAGGTGACTCCCAGCTGATCATAGACCAAATCATTAAGGATTCAAGCTGTCATGACCCCAAGATGGCAGCATACTGCCAGGTGGTCTGTCTCCTGGAAGACAAGTTCGATGGCCTCAAGCTCAACCACATCGCAAGGCAATCTAATGAGGCAGCAGACGAGGTTACGAAACTAGCGTCCGGTTAGGCACCAGTTCCTGCTGGCGTCTTTGCCAGTGATTTGTATAAGCCCTTAGTCACTTACCAAGGGTCGGCGCAGGACAGCAGCGGGCCACCCAAACCAGCCTCGGGGGCTGGTCTGACCCCGAAACCCGCCAACCCTGGGGTTATGCAAATCAAGGAGGACCAAGACATAGGGCCTGACCCCCTGTCGGACTAGAGAATCCAGTACCTTGACTACTTAGTCCACAACGTACTCCCATCTGACAGAACTGAGGCCCGACACCTTGCGCACCGCGCCAAGTTATTTGTCCTGCTGGATTGAGAACTCTACAAGCGGAGCCCCACTGGAATCCTGCAACGCTGCATCCCCACCGAACAGGGGACGAAGCTACTACAGGACATCCACGGGGGCGTCTGTGGCCACCACGCAGGGCCACGCACCCTTGTCAGGAATGCATTTTGGCAAGGTTTCTACTAGCCCACTGCAGTGGCTGACGCTACCGAGGTAGTACACTCCTCCGAAGGGTGTCAGTACTATACTTGACAAACTCACCTACCCGCCCAAGCGCTCTAGACAATCCCCATCACATGGCCTTTCACGGTCTAGGGTCTAGACCTTGTCGGGCCGCTCTAACCAAGTCATCATTGACAAGTTCTCAAAGTAGATCAAGGCTCGGCCAATCGTGCGGATCAAATCCAAGCAGGTGGTGCTCTTCTTTACCGACATTATTCATCGCTTCGAGGTCCCAAACTCCATTATCACTGACAACGACACACAGTTCACCGGCAAAAAGTTCCTTAATTTCTGCGACGATCACCATATCCGCGTGGATTGGGCAGCCATGGCACACCCCCCGAACGAACGGGCAGGTCGAGCGCGCCAATGGCATGATCTTGTAGGGCCTCAAGCTAAGGATCTTCAACTAGTTCAACAAGTTCGGCCACCAATGGGTCACGGAACTCCCCGTGGTCCTCTAGAGTTTGAGAATGACCTCAAGCCGAGCGACAAGCTTCACGCCCTTCCTCATGGTCTATGGATCTTCCTTCCCACCAACTTGGAGTATAGAGCGCCAAGGGTCAGAGCGTGTGATGACCAAGGGAACCAAACCTCCCTTGAGGATGCCATGGATCACCTGGAAGAAGCATGAGACGTCACCCTACTCCACTCCACCAAGTACCAGCAAGCCTTGCAAAAGTAAGATACACAGACATACCAGACCTCTGAAGAATTCTCCAGAACCTGAGCGTAGCTCGACTCTCCCTAACTCTCAACTAGAACTAATCTACTACATTGGAGAGAGAGGTAGATCCATTCAAGGGACCCCTCTCAATCCAAGCCCTAGCTAGAGAATATGAATTAGGGTTTCAGGGATTATCCCAATCCAGGGGGTACAGGGCTGCTTATATAGGCTGGTGGGGTGAACTAGAGCCCTCGGATCAAACCGACATTGACCAGTGGTGGATATGCAACCCCTAAGGCGGTGGAGAACCGACATGCGAAGGCGGCTGCCAAGTGGGACCAGGCTGGGTCGACCGACCTAGGGGTGGGGCCGGCTGACGCTGCCCTATGCCAGGTGGGCCCCTCCTTCAGCTGGCTTTCCTCTCGTGTCTTCTAGAGTCTTCTTGAGTTGGAGTCGGTTTATAATTCGATATTTTTCCCATCATCCTTCATATCTCTCTCCCTTTTCCTGATTACCCCCTGCAGAAACACAGATTCACCAAAACTATGGAATTCTGTTAGTATAAACCCTAATTCTATGTTGGAGGTTGATATATGCCCTTATTCATGTTTGGTTGACGATTTAAATGAACAATAACTACCGTCAACAAGTCCCCCCAAGCTTAACCTTTGCTAGCCCCTTAGCAAAGCCAACTTAGCAATGGATACAGGAGTTCTTTAGAATTCTGAAAATATGGTAACAACTCCTCAAAAGCACACATGTATTCAATCAAGAATTTCCCTCCCGATTTAGAGTAAACTATTCTGACTTTCAAACTTACCTCTATTACCCTCAACTATGGATCTTATAGCCTTCACTTGGGTCTTGAGCAATTGAAAGACAGAATGGTTAAGTCAAGCACTATGTCTCAAGCTCTTTTGTTCTACCCTTATCTCGGAGTTTTTGTAAGTTTTCGAAAATAAAACTTAGAGATCCCTTTGTATGACCCTCTCAAGTCTCTCATTATGTGGTATTTATGGATCCTCACCAAGGCAATAGTAATGTTATGCCTTCTCTCTGTCTCTTATCCTACAACTAAGGCTTATATGGAGCTCATGGGTATGGACGTAGCACATACATACTTGCAAAGCATATATTGTAAAGTCAAACAATGGATCCAGAGGAACAAGTCATACAATCAAATCAAGATGTGCATGTGTGTAGATATATGGTGGTAGGTGTATATATGGTGGCTAACCTAATTCTACTTTTGCTCCTTAGAAACATACCTCTATTTTTTAGAACTTGGAAATAACTTTGCAGGACAACATGGGCTATCTCTTTTTTTCTTTTTTTTTCAAGCAGGCATCTAAGTACCCATCGTTTTGATAATTTGGACACTTGTCCATTTTTTCAATACTCTTTTCTCTTTTTTTACTTTTGCATAGCCACATGCCTCTTCTCTGCAATAAAACTTTTGAGAGATAGTAACAAGAACTTAGAGTATTTATTTGATGGGAATCCTATAGGGTATTTTTGGTGTTTACTCCTAGTGTAGGAGTAAAACATTTTTGGGTGGATCTAAATGGAATGGTAGATGCTTACACCTACCCCCAGTGTAGGGGTAGTGCATATGTGGGTGGTGTGTACGTGATCTTGATTTTGAAAGCATGACAAGTCTCTAAGGCATCAACAAAGCTTGACAACACTCAATGCAAAGCAAGTAGCATATATATAGTGGTTTTCCTAGTCTGACATGTGTGGCTATGGTAGGAATTTAAGCTCTGTTACAGGAACTCATCATGTGATTTTTAAGGGTTTTCAAAAGATAAATCTCTAGAACTCAAGTGTCACTAGGAACAAGATAAATAGTGGCTCTGACCTTTTCATATCATATCCCTCAATTACCTAGACTTAGATCAAGCATTTGCTACCCATAAGTTTTAGGTTCAAAGCAAATCTTCAGGTCAAAATAGTTGTGTCTAAAACTCAAAAAAATTCAAGGTTGAAAACTAGGTACTTGACAGGAACCATGGTTGAGCACTTTTTCATCATTTCCATGCAAAGTGGTTTGTCTAAGTTCTCTTTATTTTATTCAATTCTTAAAAATAGAAATCTAGACACATAACTTTTATTTTGTTTTCATAGTTTAAGATCACACCTTACTATTATATAGCTAAGATAAAATTTTTTTTATTTTGTTTTGTTTGTTATGCATCTTTTTATGACTCTGACAAATATATATAGAAAACTCAAAAATAGTAAATCCAAGAAGGGAAAAAATACTTAGCTGGATACACGGGGGATGCCCTTCCCCCAAGCTGGATGTCGACGTAGTCGTTCGATCTTGCGGAGTAGCAGACTGGCAGCGAAGATGTACTTTCTCTATCGTAGCATTGATTGATGTTGATGACTGTTGAGACAATGCTTCAATAGTGGATAAAACATCCATTTGCTTGTCATCTCTTCTTGGGCTCTTAAATCCTGTGAAACTCAAATAGACAACAAAACTTGTGGAACATGTTAAGCGTTAGTGGTTGGCCACTTAAGCCTCACTTGTCCAGAGCCTTTGAGATTTCTTCTAAGCAGAGTTTCAGCAGGATCTCTTTCTCAATATTTTTGTATTTTCAATGATGTAGATAAAATGCAACAAGATAAATACATATTTATTTATTTTTATTTTTATGCCACCACGGTGAATATTCCTGTGAGTTTTTACATGCCACAAAATCATTCACATGGACTTAGGATTTATTGATGTAATGTAGTAGCAAATTTTTATCTTCTTTTTCTAAATGCAATGCTAATGTAGGGAAATAAATATGATAAAATGAAATTTATTCTATGCAATGCGAAAAAGTAAATATAGATAACTACCGAATTTACCTCTCGGCGAGGGTTCAGTGTTTTAAGTCCTCTAAACAAGACTTCTTACCATGTGCATTCCTTAGGTGCTTTATCTGATCCCAATGGTGGAGACCTTGATGACTGCGCCTCTTGAGATGGTAATTCTAAGGATGATGTCACCCATATTCTTTGCTTCATCACTAGAGTGAGATGACATCATGTGATGAAGGATAGATGGCTTCTGGTGGTCCTTTTCTTCCTGGCATCTTGAGTTGTTCATGAGCATCTTGTCTCATTTGTTGTACTCCTTCTTACGCCATCTCTTCGCTCTTTCTTTATGTTTAGACCTTTTTGCTCCACTCATTGTTTCATTCCTACAAGCATTAGTGGACAACACATACCCAAAGGAATATACAAATAAAAATGAGGGTAGTGTTGTTATTTAGCTAGAGATCACTTTCTATGCTATACAAAAGTTGATATGAACATTTTAATCGGCATAGAATCTCTATCCCTTGTTAATAATGTATCTTTGTTGTTCACCATTACTTCTTCTCTTGAGGGTTAATTTTATTTTGTATCTTAAGTTTGATTTTCATATATGGAATTTGTAAAATCATTCGAACTTATAGAGACAAAGTAATAGTGAGCAGAGGAACTACAAACCAGTGTGTCAGAATGACGGGAGCTTGAGGGGAGGGAGAACATGGTCATACCATCTTTAGAAGAGTTGACCTTCCTCCCCACACTTGGTATTATGTCACTCACCACTTGAAGTCAAGTGTCAATGTTAAAATGTCCCTCAAAGTGTGTTGTGACTCCCATGTCCTCAGACATTGTTCATCCTTCATTCATCTGATCCAAGAGATGGGGATGCAGGCAGTTGCACGATCTTCTTTCGTCAACGTCTCTTAATCTTCGATGATTCTTGGTTGATGAATTGGTGATCATTGGAGATGCAAACTCTTCTTCTCTAATGAATCATGGACTTCATCTTGCAACCGTGGTTGTTCATTCCTTCAGTTCTTCCTTCAATGAAGTATGAGTTGAGTCTTCATTTGCGCAGAGTAATCAGAGCACAGTGAATGCCTTGATTTCTCTCTGATGTGAATTCATCTCTTGACTTACCCAGATTGAATTTGAGAGTTTTTCTGTAGGGGTTAGTCAAAAAATAATTAGTATCCACTATAGCAAGTTTTAGTTCAATAACCAAACTAAACTTCATGTCTAATTTAATTAAGGAAGGCATTTTAACCTAAGCACCACGCTCAATTTAAAAGCCTTTGGAAGTATAGCAAGTACTTCCAAACCAAAGCATACTATAGCAAACAAAGGTAGCATGAAAGCACCATAGAGTTTTATTCAAATGGAGATAAAAGAGCATGATCATGGTGAGATATATTTTATATTTATTTTATTTTATTTTTTACGAGCATGAGCCTTCATGTGCTCATATATATTTTTTCTTTATTTAATTAAGATGCAAGTGGGATGGATATATGAACAGAACTAAACATGTTTGGATTTGATATTTAAACTAAATAGA
The DNA here is from genome assembly GCA_038087645.1 of Saccharum hybrid cultivar R570. Lineage (NCBI taxonomy): Eukaryota > Viridiplantae > Streptophyta > Magnoliopsida > Poales > Poaceae > Saccharum > Saccharum hybrid cultivar. Next base: position 2,212,265 of record JAQSUU010000423.1, read on the forward strand.
GTGGATGCATGGATTATATAAAGTAAACATGCAATGGAATGCAAGAATTAAAAAAAACTACTCATAAAGTTTAAAGTCCATGAGCAAGACTATCTCACCTTTCTTGATCATACTTACCATGTCTCACATGATAGAATCTGTGAGTAGTGCAGCTTCTATATTCGTCACTTGAGATGTGATTTGAATTCTTGTGATAACAACCTTTTCTCCAACCTACACATGGTTAGAACAATGTATATATATGCACAAACCTGTGAGATGGCAGGGTTCCAAAGTTGATGGATCATTAATGCTCAAGCATCCTGGGGTTCTTCAATGTTCCTTCTTTTCTTGTGGAAATTGCCGGAAGGTTGAAACGGCTTCTGCTGGCCTATCTTATTCCATAATTCAACAGAATAGGGGTAATCATACTAAAGCTAGTGGTACACTAAATTAGGAAACATCAAGATCACTACCAAAATCCTTACGCAATTGCTTCCCCGGCAATGGCGCCAAAAAGCTTATTGGTATTTATTAACGTGTCACTTGTTCTAACTACTTAGCCACCTATTATAAACCTATACCCTCTACCTTAACTAGGTTGTCATCCCTAGTATAGATGCAAGAGATATGTATGAATACTACCAAGCATTACAACTAGAATAATACTAAGCAGTTAATATTAATGCAAGTGACTAAAATGAATGTACATCTAAGAATATCAAGTATCTGCAAGCGCACAGATAATTATACCATTATACCTTTTACCTAGGAGTATTCCGGAGTATCATATTTATCCACAGGGAAGCAGTGTCAAAGAGGTTGATAGTTTACAATCATGTATCTACTAACTAACATACCAACTAGACCTAGATAGGGGTGAGTGATAAGTGATAGGAGTTATGCATAATGATACACACATTAGAGAATTCTATGATAAGTGAGTAGCATAGCTAAGTTGAGAGGACAATGGGAGAGTTCAAGGTTCCTATATTCTTCTCTACTACTTTGGTTCTATGACAACTGAAGCATAGGTAAATATAGCAATCACACAATAGCACTTTGGAGCAGTAGTACCTTTCTGATCCTTGAAAAAGACTGGGAAAAGGGTGATCGGGGGAAGGCTACCAAAAAGCTCTACGAAACACCCTAACGTGGTGGATTATAATAATCTACAGAGCTGTCACCTCTATAGCTACCACAACTAACCAAAGGATTGGGCGCAAACTCAGGTAAACACTAGTCTAGACACCACATCTACACTAATGATTACTACTCTAATCACTATAGATAACTAGAGCACTCAATACGAGCAGAGATCCCATGCCAAGGTATAATAACTATACTAACCAATTACATGAAAGGCATAAAAGTAGGTAGAGAAGATAAATATATTAAAGCATAAGTCTTGCAAAAGTAAGATACACAGACATACCAGACCTTCGAAGAATTCTCTAGAACCTGAGCATAGCTCGACTCTTTCTAACTCTTAACTAGAACTAATCTACTACATTGGAGAGAGAGGTAGATCCATCCAAGGGACCCCTCTCAATCCAAGCCCTAGCTAGAGAATATGAATTAGGGTTTCAGGGATTATCCCAATCCAGGGGGTATAGGGCTACTTATTGTTGGGTATTTTAAATGCGAACAGAAAAAGATCCGCAAACACGTGGATACCGATGTAGCTTTCACCCGGGAGTATTCTAAAGTATCGATTTCTACTGGGAACGTGAAGTGTACTAGAAGAATTAGGAACGTCCAAGAAAAGGGTAATTATAGGGTAGAGAGGGTTTTTAGGATTTTCTAAGTGGTTCTATCTTATCAAAGGCTTACTCTATTTTACTTACTTCGGAGCAGCAGGTCCTCTCCAACTCTCGAAAAAGACTAAGGAAACAGTAGTTGGGAGAAGGCTGCCAAAAGCTCTACGAAAACACCAACCCTAACAAGGTGGATTACAAAAGGCCTAACAGAGCTGTCACCTCTGGGCCTACCACAACTATCCAAAGGATTGGGTGCAAACTTAGGTAAACCCTAGTCTAGACACCACGTCTACACCAACGCTTACTACTCTAATTACCTAGGATAACTAGAGCACTCAATACAAGCGGAGATCTAGTAAATACAATAAAGCAAAAGAACTAAAACTAAACAAAATTCTTAGAAACAAATGTTGAAGAACCTGAAAATTGCTCAAGACAAACTAGATGCTGCAGAAGTACAATGTCAAGGATGATCTGACAGATCCGGCTCCTCCTCAGCTCTCTCCTCTCTCCCTCTTCTCTAGTTTACAACTAGATGAACTAGAACTAGAACTAGAAGATGAACTAGAAGAACTAGAACTAGACGATCATCTAGAGGGATCTCTACTTCTACTTGGATGGAGGGGTGAAACCCTAGCTTTTGCTCTGGATGTAGCTAATGAAAATGGAGATGCCTCAGGGGGAGGTCTGCCTCTGCTTATATAGCCTGGTGGGATGAACCGTAGCCCTCAGATCAAACCGACTTGAAATAATGGTTGAGATGCGTCGTAGAGGTCGGTTTGAGGCCAACAGAGAAAGGAGAGGTCACATCCAGGTGGGACCAGGCTGGCTGGCCTGGCATGTGGGGCCGGCCGGCCCACTTGTCATGGGAGCATCTTTTTGTTCTCCTGATCTTGATATTCTTGATAGTCCTTGTGCTCCCTTCATTGTCTTGAGAATTTCCCCATGATGCCCTTTGTCTTGAAGGGTCTTGATGGAGATTTGATCACCCTCTTTCATGGAGTGAGTGTAGATCTTTTGTTGTGGCACTCGTCTTCTTGTTCCATGGATCTCTCCGTGATGCGTGAGCTGTGTTTCCCTTGTGCAAGGTTATTGAAGTTCATGTACCTCTTTTCTCTCTGTGTGATTTTATCTCAGGACTTCCCAGTTTGACTTTCAAAAGTTTCTCTACAGGGGTTAGTCCAACAAAATATACAATGTGTACACAAGCAGTTTTTAGTTCAATAACCTAACCAGACTCCATATCTAATTAGATTAAGGAAGACTGTTTAATCTAAGCACCACGCTTATGCTAAAAGCCAATAGAAGTATGTGCAGTACTTCTAAACCAACACTTACTTATGATGGACAAAGGTGGCATGAAAGCATTATAGAGATTTACTCAAGTGGTGATAGAAGAGAACAAGATTAAAGTATAGTAAATTGAGCATGTCTTAAAGGTAAAGACAACCAGAATAGCAACATGGCAGGGGATGTTCTTAGAAAGTTATCCCCCAAGCTTGAATTTTGCAAAAATCAAGTTTGGATGGATCTAATTCAATGTTGCATGATGATTGGTTGGACATACCTTATGTTTGTCATTCCTTCGTTCTTTTTGCTCTAGACCTGAAAAGGTTAGTGGCAAGAATACCCGAAGGAATATTTTCACAATTATATACCTATACTCATTTCACAAGGGCAGCGTAGCAGAGAGGTGAACACTCTTGTTAGGACATGCTTATTTTAGGACACTAAGCTTGTCCTTGGAAAACCTTCAAGATGTGTTTTGGTGAAGTGGTTTCCCCTCCAACACCAACTTAAGTGTTCCTATCTCAAGATTCAATCACAATGAGATCTACAATATTAATGATAAAAATATGCATCTACAACCACCCTTTTGAAGTTTTTGTAACTAGAAAGAATAAGGGGGTTGGAGATCTTGAATGTGGTGAGCTTGGAGAGACCAATTGAATTGGAAGATGTCTCATATGAGCATGGTTTTAATGAGATGGTTATGGAGTAATTTCCACGCTCATTGATTTCATCTTCGTCTCTAATCTGAGTGTTCAGAATTTCACTTGGATTAGTGACTCTTGAGTTGGTCTCATCTAGGGCCTCTTCGATATATGGATAAGTCTCATCTTCAAAGGGAGTTGAAATCTCACCATTTGAAGCTAAGTCAAGGTTGGATTCCATTAAGGCTTCTTCCTTGTCCATCCATTCTACACATTCTAGCCATTGTTGTAGTATCTCTTGGTCATCCTTATGGTCTTCATGACTCCTATGGTTTGGTTGACTTAGTGGATTTCTAGGATCATCATGAGACTGGAAAGGACGAGCATGAGGGGGGTCTTCGAATACAAGGATGGCTTTAGAGATAGGTCCAGAATTTATGTCGTCTGTGAACATAATAGGACAGCAGATAGGATCTTCCATATAGTGTACCTATCCTTCTATGGCATCATTCGACATGCCATCCTCGAATTCTTCCCATTGGGAATAAGGACATTTTATAAGAGATCCCTTCTGAAGAGGATTTGAATTATATTCGTTTGAATGTCTCTTATAAAACTAGAAGTCTAAACCATCAGTATCAGAAAGATCAGAGCTTTCCAAAGGTGGAATTTCTTCTTCCCTTGGAGGATTTTGGGGTATTGATGGTTTAGGATCGATAGCTAAATCTTGGGATTGGAGTCGTTGTGATTTGGCTATCAAAACTTCCTTTTCTTGTCTAGGAGTGGCAACCAAATTATTGGAAGGATTTGAAAAAAATTTAGATTCGGTTGCGTATTCCTCCTCTTTTGGCTCGGGGCTAGACTCGTTTTCTTTTTCTTCTTCGGGAAACTCATCATAGATGCCCGTGTAAGGGGTGTTTTCAAGGATTTTCTATAGAATGGCTTCCCCCTCACTAAAGGACATGTGTGTGAACGAACCTCCAGAAGATAGGTCAAGATGAAAAGCAACTTCTTTGCTAAGACCATGATGGAAGTGATTTAAAAGTATGTGGTCAGGAAAAGAGAGGTCTGGGCTGGTGTTTTAAGGCTTGTGAATCTAGCCCAAGCTGCTCCTAGAATCTCCTTCTCCTTCTGTTGGAATGTAAGAATTTCTATTTGAAGGGCATTAACTTGGGATGTTGGGAAGAAGGTTAGACCAAAGTTTTTCTGAAGTTCATCCCAATTTCCATTTACGTCTCATATGGAATGAGCATACCACTGTTTTGCTTTTCCCAAAAGTGAGAAAGGAAACAATTTCCATTTGATGGTCTCCTGTGTCATGCCAGCAATAGTGAGGCAAGAACACAAGTGCTCAAATTCCCTAAGGTGGGTGTATGGATTTTTATCTTTTAGCCCAGAGAAGGGTTTGTCTCGAACCATGGCTATGAAAGCAGGGTGAAGCTTATAACCATCTATAAGAATGGGTTGTGAAGATGGTGGGGGCTCCAACATGTCACCCTTTGGAGCAGAATATTTATAAATAGGAGTGGAATCCATGTGGTAAGGTGATGGTGGTGAAAAAAAATTAAAAGGTGGTAAAAATGAAAAAGAAAACTTGGATGAACTTGGTTCGATTCTAGAACAGCTACCGTTCCCCGGCAACGGCTCTAGAAAGCTTGTTGGGTATTTTAAACATGAACAGGAAAAGATCCGCAAGTGCATGGATACCGATGTAGCTTTCACCCGGGAGTATTCCAGAGTATCGATTTCCACGGGGAACGTGAAGTGTACTAGAAGAATTAGGAACATCCAAGGAAAGGGTAATTATAGGGTAGAGAGGGTTTTTAGGGTTTTCTAAGTGGTTCTATCTTGTCGAAGGCTTACTCTATTTTACTTACTTCGATGCAGTAGGTCCTTTCCAACTTTCGAAAAAGACTAGGGAAACAGTAGTTGGGAGAAGGCTGCCGAAAGCTCTACGAAAACACAAACCCTAACAAGGTGGATTACAAAGGCCTAACAGAGCTATCACCTCTGGGCCTACCACAACTATCAGAAGGATTGGACGCAAACTCAGGTAAACCCTAGTCTAGACGCCACGTCTACACCAGCGCTTACTACTCTAATTACCTAGGATAACTAGAGCACTCAATACGAGAGGAGATCCAGTAAATACAATAAAGCAAGAACTAAAACTAAACACAATACTTAGAAATAAATGCTGAAGAACCTGGAGATTGCTCAAGACGAACCAGATATTGTAGAAGTACAATGTCGAGGAAGATCTGATAGATCCGGCTCCTCCTTAGCTCTCTCCTCTCCTCTCTCCCTCTTCTCTAGTTTACAACTAGATGAAATAGACCTAGAGCTAGAAGATGAATTAGAAGAACTAGAACTAGACAATCATCTAGAGGGATCTCTACTTCTACTTGGATGGAGGGGTGAAACCCTAGCTTTTGCTCTGGATGTAGCTAATCATGATGGAGATGCCTCAGGGGGGTGATCTGCCTTTGCTTATATAGCCCGATGGGATGAACTGTAGTCCTCGGATCAAACCGACTTGAAACAATGGTTGAGATATGTCATAGAGGTCGGTTGGAGGCCATCGGAGAAAGGAGAGGTCACATCCAGGTGGGACCAGGCTGGCCGGCCTGGCATGTGGGGCCGACTGGCCCCACTTGTCAGCCTTCGGGCTTCTCCTTTGCTCTGATGTCTTTTGGAGTCTTCTACGTCCTTCTAGTGCCACTTTTTGATCCGTTTGCGCAAGATGTCATATCGTGATTGGACTCTTCCCTTTTCCAACTTCTGGATAACTCACTAGAAAATAATAATTCACAGAGCTGTGGAATCTTTTCGGTTTAGTCCCTAGTCTTGTTGTGATGATGGTTCTAGGGTCTTCTAGAGTCTTCCGAGTCATATCCATCGAGGACTTTCTCTCCGGTGCGCAAAATATAGCAAATGATATGTCTGTTTCGATCATCTCGACGAGCTCTTCACAATGGTGTGCTCTGTTTCATCACTTGAGATACTTTTATGTAGTGAAATATTAAATATCCAGCAAAACAAGTAAGAACAACATAACTCGTGGAACTCGTTAGAATCAAACCCTACAACTATGCTTTGTGGTTCATTTCATGCTATTTCATGCAATAGTTGATGGTTAATAATGAGCATTAGTGGCCATCAACACTTATATAGGCCGGTGGGGTGAACCAGAGCCCTCGGATCAAATTGACATTGAACAATGGTGGATATGCAACCCCCAAGGTGGTGGAGAACCGACGTGTGAAGGCGGCTGCCAAGTGGGACTAGGCTGGGTCGGCCGACCTAGGGGTGGGGCCGGCCAGCCCTGCCCTATGCCAATTAGGCCCCTCCTTCGGGTGGCTGTCCTCTCGTGTCTTCTAGAGTCTTCTTGAGTTGGAGTTGATTTATAATTCGATATGTTCCCGTCGTCCTTCATATCTCTCTCCCTTTTCCTGATAACCCCCTGCAGAAACACAGATTCACTAAAACTATAGAATTCTGTTAGTATAAACCCTAATTCTATGTTGGCGGTTGATATATGCCCTTATTCATGTTTGGTTGATGGTTTAAAATGAACAATAACTACCGTCAACAAGTTCCCCCAAGCTTAACCTTTGCTAGTCCCTTAGCAGAGCCAACTTAGCAATGGATATAGGAGTTCTGTAGAATTCTAAAAATATGGTAACAACTCTTCAAAAGCACACATGTATTCAATCAAGAATTTCCCTCTAGATTTAGAGTAAACTATTGTGACTTTCAAACTTACCTCTATTACCCTCAACTATGGAGCTTATAGCCTTCAATTAGGTCTTGAGCAATTAAAAGACAGAATGGTTAAGTCAAGCACTATGTCTCAAACTCTTTTGTTCTACCCTTATCCTGGAGTTTTTGTAAGTTTTCAAAAATAAAACTTAGAGATTCCTTTGTATGACCCTCTCAAGTCTCTCATTATGTGGTATTTATGGATCCTCACCAAGGCAATAGTAATGTTATGCCTCCTCGACGATTCCCTCGGTGGGGACTAGGTCGATGATGGCGTTGGCTACCTCATCGAAGTGTTTCCAGGATACGTCGTGGTCTGCCAGCTCCTGGCCCTCCAGGAGCCCTACCAAGTGGTGGAGCACGTGCCACAAGCGCACCTGCGCCACCATTAGGCCACCGCCGCCCAGCGATGGATGTCGAGTTCCACTGCGTCCCGGACGTGGTTGGGGATGTCTAGAAGGTGCTCCTCCTAGTTCCCACCATGGGTGTGGATGTACCCTGCCACAGCGTCTGTGGCCTCCTGGATCCCCAGTAGCTCTGCCTCCAGCTCTGCTCGACACGCAAACACAATAAGTGGGAGAAACAACACGAGCAACCGACAAAACCGAACGACGGGTGGAAAACTCACCGACTACCCGATTGTCTGCAGCCACCTACTAGTCCTGGACAACCTACATCTCCCACTCTACCACCTCGAGCATGGCTTGGGAGACCTCTAGGTACCACCTGAGTCTCTCCACCTCCGTCTCCGCCACCATGGCTGGCGTAGCATCCGATGGTTGCACCGGCTTCGAAAACGTGACTAGGGGCGAGCGCCTCCCATGTCCACCACCAGACGATGACCCCACTCTCGACGGGTGGCGCTGCATTGACCGCCCATCTCCGGACACGTCACCAGCAGGCCGTTTGCCTGTGTCCATCACGAAAGTAGGAGGATGCCGCGGTGAGAAGGGAGCAAGGGGATCGCTGGCTGTTGTGTGGAACTAAGAGGAGACGATGGGCTCCACACCCCGCCAGCACCTGCATTTATAGAACCGTGCAGGGAAGCTAAATGGGAGCCAGTTGCCTAGCTCCCCATGCACATGAAAATCTAGGCATCTCTCCACCTTCCCACGCGCCAGGATATGAAGCGTCATAATAACCGCAACCCGGCACAACGCCTCGTCTTCCCCAAGCAGGACCACTCAATTTAAAGCCCTTAAAGGGATACCTCATCCCTCTAAGGCCTCGGGGGCTACACCCAGTGGGTGCTGTAACACCCCAGGCGCCACAAATACCTTAGATGTCACTAACGTCCCTTCCCTCATGCCCGAGTACAAAACTCGACATAAAAAAACCAAACATCAAAGTAAAGCGCGGAAGCAACAACAAGGACAAAACTATAATTAAGTAAAACTTCAACTTAAACGTTTCTATTAAGCCATGAAAGATTACCACAAAGATAAACTAAGTTTATTACAACAAGGCAAGAGTGTTATTATTATAACTAGATATATGTGTAATAGTGAAGTTGTGCCGCTAATCCCATCCCTTCAAGCAAGAAAAGCATCCAAGCAAGCATCCAAACTTGCACCTGGAAAGATAAAAGGGGTGAGAATAAATCTCAGCAAGCAAACTGCTTGATCATATCATTCAAACTACAAGTTAACTAAGCATCGATTTAAATGTCGAAGATATGGCATCATAAGAAATTTATAATTCATAATCAAATTATTTATCCAATGACAACAATATAAAGGAGTAAACAACATCAAGATATTCAATAAATAAACCACCTCTTCAAATGAAAGAAACTCCTCATATCCACAACTTCAATGCAAGTAAACCTCAGAGAGAGTGCAGATGCAATGCATATGCATGTCCACTGCCTCCATACCCAACAAGGTATGAAGCTGCATCGTACCCCTCCTCGGGCAACGTATGATGCTGTACCGGTACGGTCGCGGCCAGCAAGCGGCGACATCCACGAATGCTATGCAATGCAATATGATGCAATGACATGATGCAACCGCAGAAATACTTACCACATATGCCACATACATCCACCATTGTAATTCATAGCACTTACCTCATGACGATAGATAAATGATAAAATATTCAACAATGTAGATCATATATAAGTTACTTTATAAAGGGACAAGTGAATTCATTCTTAGATATTATCTTGATTTAGTTAATGATATGGCAAAGTGTAGGTAGATTAAATAACATGTCAAGCTGTAGCAAACCACCGCTACGTTTACTTGCCTCGAGTCAGCGATGCAAAAATGTGTGCTAAGAACGATCCAAAGGCGCACCACCTGTTCAAACATTATCACCTCAGAATATAAACTCATACAAACATTCACAAATGATATAAAACGCTTCTACGACCGGTGCTACCGATTCCCCCAAAACAGTGACCAAACAAGCAATCAACAGCAGGAACCCTGCTTCACATTTTCACTGTGGATAAATTACTTATACAAAAATTATGAAACTTTTACAGAAGCTTGAAAACACAATCATCTACAACTTTGATATAATACAACCAAGCATAACAGATCTCCAAGATGGCTTAAACATCCACTGAAACTAACTGAACTTTTCTGACAACTCAAACAGGACAGCAAACTTCTAAAATTCATAACTGGAGTTATGCTTATCCAAACATGATGATTTTTACCAATATATAAAACTTAGGACAACCCCTACAACTTTTGTTAAGACCATATCTCCACAATCGTTCATTTATAGGGTCAAAAACAGATTACATATAAAACTGTACAGATTCTCGTCACTGAAAGACAGACATAAAAGAACGACCATATCTCCCAGAATACTAGGGCTATGATGCTGATATTGGAGTCAAAAGAAAGATATTCAAGTGCTCTACAACTTTGTCAACAGTGGCAAAAATTATTGAGGCCACTAAGATGCCCTAAAAATTCGATGAACACAGACTGCACAACATGACAGATTGCAGAATGCGGACACGATTGATCCCAAGATTTACTCCCAACAAACACCCTCTAGCAAAGCAACTTAATCCACAAATCTTGACCAAAATTAGTGGATTAAGATTTGGCATCTTACCTAGGTCAACCACAATGAACACGGTGACAAACCCCCAGCGATTCACCTCTTTCTTTCTTCCTCTTCTCCACCTTACGACGATCCCCGCCCCTATGACTCTCTTGCCGTGCCCATCTACACCAAACGTGGTTTGGCCGTCAAGGACAGCGAGGGAAACAAGGGATTGAGAGCAGAACAAATAGAAGAGAAGATCCCTAACCGGTTTGGGAAGAATAGAAACGATAACAAAAGCGATGACAACGACGACGGCAAGACCTTAAATCGTCTCTTCTCCTCCTCCTCCCTTCTCTTCTCCCCTCTCTTCTTTTCTTCTCCTGAACGTGAACAGCCAGGGACTTTTCTTCTTCATTCTCACGTATTAGCAGGCAACACATTAAAAGGGCAACTAGGACTGCTGGTGGGGAAAAAGGAAGGTGAAGAGGGCCACCATCCAGAAGATAAAGGAAAACAAAAGGCACCAACTAATTAGGCTCAGCCACGGCAGGCTCTTGGACTACTGGGCGAGTTACTGTAGCAGGACGTCAGCACTGTAGCATGCGTGTTAGTGGAGCACATTTTTCCGTTCTCAAATCTTGTACCAAACGTAACTTTGCGATCCAAACTTAGAATAATGCATAAGCATAGACAAATAAAATTGTTTTAGCAAAGCTCTACGTATCTACGGTCTCCGATCGTCCACCTAAGCCATGGATAAAATAAATCAGTTTTTACTTATAAAAACTCCCGGTCATCTATTTAACCCTTTGCGCTTTTAAAGAAACAAACCACATTTGCTACAAAATTAATTCTAATAAGGCACATGAAGAGTCAACTTAAAATATGAAACCATATCTTTTTTTGATAAGCACAAAAGGCTATGTTGAAATTTTTAGGGTATTACAGGTGCGCTCGCACGCACCCACCAGAGGACTTCTCCCTAACCAAACCAACAACAGTCACCCATGCGTGTTTTTCCTCAAGCCTCTGAAGGAGTGCTCCACTCCTCCATAGGCTCGGGGGCTACTGTCGGGTATTGATATCAGGGATACCCAACAAAGGGCAATAATAGCGTGTCAGCCATTAAGTCGCCCGGGACTTAGGGCCGGTTAACGCCTCGCCTGAGCCCCCATGACATCATCAAAGCACCTAACCCTTGCACCCCATTGGGAACAGTCTCCGTCTCACCCAACCCCTACAAAGTAAGCACAGGAGCGCCTGACCCCCTTGGCATACTTTCGCCTCGCCCGAGGGACATGTGGCGTCCTCTGGCAAGACCGGGAGCCGCGTGGGCCCCCACCACGGCACCCATTCCCCCTGATGGGACGGACACGACCATGCATAGTGAACGGGAGCATGGGAGCTGTGTTAGGATCTGGTATGACTCCGGTCATTCTACCATGATGACAACCATACCTCTACAGCAACAGGGGTAACTGTGACTATACTGCATGACTCCCTCTCTACACAAATCTGGGCGCACGCGCCGCCCATCCTTGACGGCACAGAAGCACATATGACGAAGCATGGCCATAGCGCGTTGCACCAGTGGATGGAGAGGACAAAGGCTTAACACCCATTATGTCAATGCGCTATAGGATAAACTGCTCACATCGAATAAGGAGGAAGACGGCCACACCCGAGGCCACCTTTTTGTTTTTCTCTTTCATCTTTTTCCCATTTCACCTTTTTACCATAAATGTAACCCAAGCCCTCCCCTTGGAAACTATAAAAGGGAAGGTAGGGGCCGCATCTGGGGGGAGGTCACACCTCACTGAGTAAGCACTCAAGAACACACGCACAACCAAAAGAGACTTGGGATCCGCTCTCTCTCTCAAAAACTTGTAATCCCTACTACGATTACCCCGGTGCAAGGCAACACGAGCAGTAGCTAATCCACTAGACGTAGGGATGTTTTTTCCAGAACCAGTATAAACCCTTGTATCCGCTTTGCACACCATCCGAGCCTAGACGCACAGACACAAATTTACTCGTCCTGTGTCTAGGACGTGGTTCTAGACGTCGACAGGTTGATAGAACTTGGTGACTGTTTTTTTGAGTTACTAGAGAAGAGATATGCACTTACTCAGTAAACTAGAATTTACTTACTAGAGAGGAGATATGCACCTACTCGATCGATGAGAGTTAATCTTGTGTTATCATGTTACCTTGTTGTTAACAATGTTCATGTTTATGCATTTCATCATGACATTTCTTTCCTTATGCATTCGCGTTACTTTATGCATATGCATGCAATAGGTTCCCCGGAAGAAGTCACGCTGCTAGAGTTTGAGGCTGAGAATCAGGAGGTACAGCCCCAGGAGGACCAAGAAGGAGAGAAGAACCCTGAAGCTCTGTTGGAGTGTCCTAACCATCAACCTTCCGCCTTCATGAAAGGCAAGCTCCGAAGCATCTTAAATCTCCTATGCTTTATGAAATACCAAATTGAGTAATACATGTTTACTGCATTAGGTTATAGGAGTTGTTTGGAAACACTTGATGCATATACCTTCTTTGTCTAGAGATATATCTTGAACTCTATGTAGGTCCAGGATTGAAGATATGCTTAGCCATGCTTAGACCGGTAGAAGTCGGGTGATTCCTGTCACCTGCAAGATATAGGTGGATACTTGATCACGGTTGTCTATATTTGCTATCATAAAAAATAACCATGTGATGATGAATAATTGGAGACCAGGCGAAATCTTATATGTTGGCGGGGTTGTGACTTATAGTGATTTCGTCTGTGTTAATTAAGGACTGTAGCATTATTGGAACTTCTGTCGAGATTGAACACATGCCTCTCACTTAGCTGGCCGAATAAGTCATTCTAACCGCGAAGCCGAGTAGCTCAACTCAGGCCAGGTACACGTTCCATTAAAGTGCGCATATTGCAGGGAGCCGGATGTGAGTCCAAGGGCCAGCCGAGACGTCCCTGAATGTGCACGCGGGTCCTACCCATGAATTGGACCTGAGTTATACCAAAGGTGACCTAAGGTGACCGTTGATCTGGTCTACCTAGGTTTGTGTTAGTAATAAATTCCCAGCTGGTTGAAATCGATTCGAATCGTTGTCTCTCCCGGATAGTGAGAAACTCGACTAGCTTCGCCATTGTAGTAACTTGATGAAATATGATGGTTATGATGGATATGAAATTGCTATACCTGATATGGTTACTATTGTGATGACTTAATTGTACACAACATGTTTGGCACATGTTAGTTGCTAATCTAGACTAAATAGCTATAATTAACTTGATAACCCAATTATAAAATAAGTAACACTACTAGAGGCTCTTTATGCAAAATGTTGTCAAGCTAGCTCCCCTTATATAGCCTTGCATAATCCTTGGTGTCACTTTATTTCTAGTTTATGACGACTGAGTACATTCTCATACTCAGGGTTTATTCTCACTTGTCGCAGATGACGTGATGTACCATGGGTACTACAAAAATTGCCTCCATCCTGCTGTGGATGAGGATTAGACCATGGGACATGGTCCTTCTAAGTTATCTTCTCTATGGTGCTTTTGTTGGATGCGACCTTAGTACTAGCATGTAATTGAACTAAGTGTGATGTGGCTTCAAAACTACTTTGCTTCCGCTACTTGAACTTGGTTTGTAATAACTATGTGAACTCCGATGTATGTGAGCTACTTGTGAAATATTTATGATCTGTGATGTAACATGTGTTGAATCATGTACGGTCTTGGTTGTATGTTAGATGATTTGAAATCCTTCATGGTTTCATCGAACTACCAGGTTTATATGGGCACAAGTATGACGGTTTGATCACTTCGGTGATTGCTATTGTACTTATGCTCTTATAAATTGGACGGTTCTATTACAAAGGGAAAGTCCAAGAGAGAATCAAGTGATGATGAAGATACTAGTGATATTGATGATGAAGCTATGGCTCTCTTTGTGCGCAAGATGGGCAAGTTCATGAAGAAGGGCTATGGTGTAAGAAAGAGAAGAGATCACAACAATGAGTATGTGAGGATATGCTACAAGTGCAAGAGCCCCGATCATGTTGTAGCGGATTGTCCCTACAATAGTGACAATGATGAGGATGAGAAGAAGAAGCATAAGAAGGAGAAGAAGATGACCTTCCAAAAGAAGAAGGGTGGAGGATATGTGGTGATATGAGATAGTGATGGCTCTTCGAATAGTGATGACTCTAGTGATTATGGCAAGAAATCTCTCAAAAAAAGCACTATCAAACATTACCATCAACAATAAGCATTTCATCTTCGACACTCCATCGACATGCCTCATGGCAAAGCCTACCAAGGTAAAATATGATGTGAGTGATGACAATTGTGAAAGTGATGATTGTAGGAGTGATGATGAGGAGAAGGAGGAGGAATACACCAAGGAGGAACTCTTGGACATGTGTGAGCAAGTACACACTTGCTTTGAGATGAAGAGAAAGGAGTGTAAAGAGTTGCACAAGAGGGTCAAATCACTAGAGCAATCCTTTGATGAACTCAATGCCACTCATGAGAGGCTAATGGAACCCATGAGAAGCTTGGCAAAGCTCACTCTAAGCTTGAAAAGGCTCACTCCTCTCTCCTTGAGCAAGTCAAGAAGGAGGAAGCCAAGAAGGAGCAAGTGATTGTGTCTTGTGATGTGAGACTAACATGTGACATTCTTGATGAATCATTTTATAAGCCCATTGTTGTTGCTCCTACTAAGCCTTCTTGTAGCACTTCCACTTCTACTTTGCCTTTGAGTGATGGTTTCACTTGTGATGCCTCACTAATGGTGGAAAATGAGACCCTCAAGGAGGTGAATGAGCTCACTCGTGCCTTAAACAATGCCTATGGTGGAGATGCCCGCTTGCTAAAGTGTTTGGGTAGCCAAAGGTTTTGTCTCAACAAAGAGGGATTAGACTATACCCCCAAGAAAGGCAAGGCGGCCTTTGTCACTCCCAAAGCTAGCTTTGTGAAGGACAATAGTCGATTTTGCAATAGATGCAAGCATGTTGGGCATATAGAGCAATATTGCAAGACTAACAAGAACAAGCAACATAATATATTTTCAATTAGATTTGATTCTTGTTACAAGCTTGTTATGGGTGCCAATGGTGTGAAGGCTAAGTTGATTGGTACACTAATTGTGGGCTCAAAGAAGAAAGCCATTTGGGTGCCAAAGACCTTAGTAACTAACCTTGAAGGATCCAAGCAAGTTTGGGTACCTAAAAAAGAATTGATCTTCTTTTGTAGGTCAATTATAAAGCCGGAGGAAGGCATTGGATGCTTGATAGTGGGTGCATACAACACATGACTGGTGATTCAAGAATGTTCAATTCAATCAATGCAAATGAGAGCAATGGGATTGATAGTATCACATTTGGTGACAATGGCAAAGGCAAAGTCAAGGTCAAGGGGCTTGGTAAGATTGCAATATCCAATGACTTGAGCATTTCCAATGTCTTACTAGTAGAAAGCTTGAACTTTAACCTATTGTCGGTAGCTCAATTGTGTGATCTTGGTTTCAAGTGCATATTTGGTGTGGATGGTGTAGAGATCATAAGTGTAGATGGCTCTAACTTGATATTCAAAGGATTTAGATATGAGAATCTATACTTGGTTGATTTCAATGCTAAAGAAGCTCAATTGTCAACATGTTTGTTCACTAAGTCTAGCATGGGTTGGTTATGGCATAGAAGGCTTGGTCATGTCAGAATGAAACAATTGAACAAGTTGATCAAGTATGACCTAGTTAGAGGCTTGAAAGATGTCACATTTGAGAAGGATAAGCTATGTAGTGCATGTTAAGCCGGAAAGCAAGTTGGTAACACACATCCTAAGAAGAGCATGATGAGAATGTCTAAGGTATTTGAGTTATTACACATGAATTTATTTGGACCAACCACATACACTAGCATTAGTGGAAACAAATATAGATTTATGATTGTGGATGGTTTCACTAGATACACTTATGTTCTTTCTTGTTGACAAGAGTGATGTATTTGCAACTTTCAAGATATTCATCAAGAGAATTCACAATGAGTTTGAAACAACAATCAAGAAAGTGAGAAGTGACAATGGAAGTGAATTCGAGAACACAAGAGTTGATAATTTGTGTGATGAGTTTGGTATTAGGCATCAATTTTTGGCCAAGTACACTATACAATCAAATGACCTAGTTGAGAGAAAGAATAGAACTTTGATTGACATGGCAAGATCAATGTTAAGTGAGTACAATGTGAGTCATTCATTTTAGGCCAAAGCAATCAACACGGCTTGTTACTATAGCAACTGACTCTATTGTCATCCATTGAAGGAGAAGACACCTTATGAGCTCTTGAATGATAGAAAGCCCAATATTGCATATTTTTAGGTTTTTAGTTGCAAATGCTACATATTGAAGAAAGGCACAAAATTGAGTAAGTTTGAGAAGAAATGTGATGAAGGGTTCTTGCTTGGTTAGTCAACTACTAGCAAGGCTTATAGAGTTTGGAATTTGGCTAGTGGTACTCTTGAGGAGGTTCACAATGTGGAATTTGATGAAACCAATGGTTCCCAAGAGGAAGATGAGAATCTTGATGATGTGAGAGGTACTCAATTGTTCAATGCAATGAAGAACATGGACATTGGTGATATAAGGCCTAGAGAGGTGATTGATGTTAAAGATGATAAGAATCAAGTGCTCTCTAACTTAAATGTGCAAGCTAGTGGTTCTCATGATCAAGATCAAGCAAGAGCTAGTGATGACAAAGTGCAAGATCAACAACAAGTGGCTAGTTCATCATCTCAACCAAGTGATCAATTAAATGCAAGCAATCAAGTGCAAGTGCTCCAACCTACTAATGTTGCAAGAGATCATCCTTTGGATTCTATAATTAGTGATATCTCAAGAGGTGTGCAAACTAGATCAAAATTGGCATAATTTTGTGAGTATTTCTTATTTGTGTAATTCATTGAGCCAAAGAAGATAGAAGAAGCTTTGAGAGATGTTGATTAGGTAAATGCTATGCATGAAGAGCTAAACAACTTCAAAAGAAATCAAGTATGGGAATTAGTTGAGAGGCCTAAGGGACACAATGTGATTGAAACTAAATTGGTCTTTCGCAACAAGCAAGATCAATATGGGATAGTTGTAAGGAACAAAGCAAGGTTAGTGGCACAAGGTTACATTCAAATTGAAGGTCTTAACTTTGGAGAAAGATATTCCCTAGTTGCAAGATTGGAAGCAATTAGGATCTTGTTAGCCTATGCTTGTGCTCACAACATCAAGTTGTACCAAATAGATGTAAAGAGTGCATTTATCAATGGGTACATCAATGAGCTTGTGTATGTTGAGCAACCTCCCGGTTTTAAAGATGAGAAGAAACCCAATCATGTCTATAAGTTGAGAAAGGCTTTGTGTGGTTGAAGCAAGCACCTAGAGCATGGTATGAGAGATTGAGAGATTTCCTACTCCCTAAGGGATTTAAGATGGGCAAGGTTGACACCACTCTCTTCACCAAGAAGCTAGGTTGTTTGTGTTGCAAATCTATGTTGATGATATCATATTTGGATCAACCAATCAAGATTTTTGTGAGGAGTTTGGAAAGATGATGGCAAGTGAGTTCGAGATGTCCATGATTGGAGAGCTTATTTACTTTCTTGGTCTTCAAATCAAGCAAATGAAAAATGGTACATTTGTGAGTTAAGGCAAGTACATCAAAGACATGCTTAAGAAGTTTGGAATGGATGATGCTAAAGCTATTAGTACACCAATGGGGACAAATAGAAACTTAGATAGTGATGCTAGTGGCAACACGGTGGATCAAAAGATATATTGGTCTATGATTGGAAGCCTACTCTATGTGACCGCATTAAGGCCGAATGTGATGTTTAGTGTATGCATGTGTGCTAGATTTCAAGCCTTACCAAGAGAAAGTCATTTGAAAGCAACCAAGAGAATATTGAGGTACTTGAAGCATACACAAAATGTTGGATTGTGATATCCCAAGGGAGCAAGATTTGAGTTGATTCTTGATGAATGCTCCTACATTCTCTCCTTTATTCTGCAGCAGCAGTTATTCTTGATGAAAGCAGGCCACCCACTTTCTAATTTCCACCATCACTGACATCAGACGTCAGTTGCCTGAGAAACTCCAGTTGCATGCGATGGCCTTCAATTAACTCCACCGCCTGATCGTCTTCCCCACTCCCTTGCCCCATCTATAAATAGTGCCCTGTCCCTCCATCTCACGCTGCTGCTCCTGATAGCCCTCCCACACAGCTTGTATTCTCTCGCAGGTGCATCATACTCCCTGTTGCACTGCTAACGCCGCTGCCGTTCATTTGTGTCCCATCGAGTTGCCGTTCACCGGTCGGGCTTCTAGCTGCTACTCTGGTGAGGGTTTTTCTCTAATATCCCTATCACATCATCTTCAGCAAAGTAATGATCTTTTCCTTTTGATTATATTTTTGATCCCTACTACCATGCCCTGGTGTTAACAAAGATCGACGCTTTGTAGCAGTGTTCGTCTTTTGAGGCTACTTATCTTCATTTCACTGCTATTTCACAACCCAAAGTGAGAAGATTATCTGCATCGCAATCTATTATTTTGCTGTGTGCGCCACTTCCCGTTGGCATGCATAATTTATTTGCTTAGCTTCTTCCCATGATCACCAATTAGATTATCAATTTCTCAGCCTAGTAGATGCATGGAAGCTTGGATATAGACATCTCTTGTAATCTTTTGCGCATGCTAGCTAATTGCCCATATCAGTTTTATATTTGTTCATGGATCAAGCTGTCTAGCAGTAGCACGCATCTAATGCGCGTGCATGCACGTTCTCAAGTGCAAGCTAGTATAAGCCTGCAGATCAAAGTATGTATATACACCATATATAGTGATGCAAGCATCCCATCATGCATGTAATGTCTCTTATACCGATTTCTTTTTCCATCTAGAAATATCATTCAATAGTCCTTTATCTATGCCGACTTCCAATCTAAGCCATGCACAAGCTAGTAGTAAACCTGCGAATACATGTTCAGCAGCCTATCATCATCTTGACGTTGTCTTGATGCCATATATACACATTCTTTTCCTTCATAAATATAATCCTAGAATTTCTACAAATACCGGTTTAGCAATCTTATCCATGTCCCATTTATTTCTTCTACATCATTGCCATCCTTGTTGATAGTCCTCGAAATTCTGTCATAATTTACTTTTGTGACTTAAATTTATTTATAAATTGTTTTGTTTATTTAAAATGGTACTTTTATAATTTAAGCCCACAAACATTCAAAAGCTTGTATCATTTTAACCAGAGCTCCGTTTGGGATTGTTTTCGTGCTCACGCGATCGTAGGATCACGCCTTCACGTTAGAACCATTTTT
Organism: Saccharum hybrid cultivar R570; assembly: GCA_038087645.1. Classification (NCBI taxonomy): domain Eukaryota; kingdom Viridiplantae; phylum Streptophyta; class Magnoliopsida; order Poales; family Poaceae; genus Saccharum; species Saccharum hybrid cultivar. The sequence continues at coordinate 2,232,101 of JAQSUU010000423.1, forward strand.
TAGCTTGTTTTTGTAATTCATGGTGTAATGTTTCTAGGTTTAATCATTGTGCTTGTACCGGATGTTGCGCTCTATAGAAGTGAAGCTACTCAAGGATGATCTAGAAGGAAAAGTCAGAAAAGTTTGAGCAGATAAATGGAGGCAAGTGTAACATGAGTTCCCTTGTTACCTGATAACCTTATAATCACTTCATATGCATGTGTCTAATATGATGCTAAGGACTTTACCTAGTACTTTTGTACCCTCTTCCTTGTTACCTTGGGTTCATGTATATGGGTAGTTTTGCTTAGTTTGCGGTCACCAAATATTATAATGTTAATCCTGATTAATGACTTATGAAATCATTGGATAAAATGGTGCTTTTCGGCAACATGGACAGAAAGGGAGTTAGAGCATTGGGCCTTGTTGGGTGCTCTAGTCTGCCCTCCGTAAGGACTGAATCTTAAAGCGGCAACCCAGGACTTTCGTACAGCCTTGAGAATCAAAATGGGCACGATCTTAGTCGTATAGCTAGTTTTCTCTAGCTTGTTAGTAGTTACCGAAAGTTTTCGGCGCAAGAGGGGGGACTAGGTTGCAGAATGGCTTCTTGCCTGTCAAGGTGAGTACTGGGCTGCGGTCATGGTGTGCCACTCTTGAAAGGGGGCTCCATTCGCCTAGATGCTGAAACCTCGCGACTACTAACTTGTTAGGGTAATTAGTGAAAGGCTTCGTAGTGAACCCTGCCGACTTACCTTGGAAGTGAGTCAAGAGGTTGGCCACCTCGGGCACAGGGGTATTCACGACTCAAGGTGAAAGTGTACACACTCTGCAGAGTTTGATCAAACTGATATATCTGCCGTGCTCACGGACACGAGCGGCCTGGATCCTTTTCGAGATAGATGGTTCTATGGATGGTTTGGGATATGATTAATATTGATGGTGATAACTAATTATATTCACATGGGAGCCATAAGCATAACTTAGAAACATAGGCATAATAAATATAATATGACCAACTAAAAATGCTTACCGCAGTATAACCGAGTCAAGCCTTCTTGAGCCTTGCATAACCTCATGGTATACTTGCTGAGCATGGTGAGCTGACGCTTGTTGTTGTCACCAATAAAAATCCCGGATGGGTACCAGATGGTGATTCCAGTGAAGAGTTTCCTGAAGGTTTCCATGAGTACTAGGCGAGTGTTTCCCCCAGTCAACCGTCCCTGTGGAGTATGGAGTCCCGAAGAGAAGATATAGAATAGTTTTCACTACGCTTTGTAATAGTTGTAAGTTTTGATGTAACTATGTTTGATATATAATAAAGCATTGTTCTTGATATTCTCCATATTTGTCGCTATATGTGTCGTGTGGACATCCTAGGCACACATATAGTTAGCGCTTGGTATTCTTCGGAAAACCGGGTGCGACAGTACACTATACAATCAAATGACCTAGTTGAGAGAAAGAATAGAACTTTGATTGACATGGCAAGATCAATGTTAAGTGAGTACAATGTGAGTCATTCATTTTAGGCCAAAGCAATCTACACGGCTTGTTACTATAGCAACTGACTCTATTGTCATCAATTGAAGGAGAAGACACCTTATGAGCTCTTGAATGATAGAAAGCCCAATATTGCATATTTTTAGGTTTTTAGTTGCAAATGCTACATATTGAAGAAAGGCACAAAATTGAGTAAGTTTGAGAAGAAATGTGATGAAGGGTTCTTGCTTGGTTAGTCAACTACTAGTAAGGCTTATAGAGTTTGGAATTTGGCTAGTGGTACTCTTGAGGAGGTTCACAATGTGGAATTTGATGAAACCAATGGTTCCCAAGAGGAAGATGAGAATCTTGATGATGTGAGAGGTACTCAATTGTTCAATGCAATGAAGAACATGGACATTGGTGATATAAGGCCTAGAGAGGTGATTGATGTTAAAGATGATAAGAATCAAGTGCTCTCTAACTTAAATGTGCAAGCTAGTGGTTCTCATGATCAAGATCAAGCAAGAGCTAGTGATGACAAAGTGCAAGATCAACAACAAGTGGCTAGTTCATCATCTCAACCAAGTGATCAATTAAATGCAAGCAATCAAGTGCAAGTGCTCCAACCTACTAATGTTGCAAGAGATCATCCTTTGGATTCTATAATTAGTGATATCTCAAGAGGTGTGCAAACTAGATCAAAATTGGCATAATTTTGTGAGTATTTCTTATTTGTGTAATTCATTGAGCCAAAGAAGATAGAAGAAGCTTTAAGAGATGTTGATTAGGTAAATGCTATGCATGAAGAGCTAAACAACTTCAAAAGAAATCAAGTATGGGAATTAGTTGAGAGGCCTAAGGGACACAATGTGATTGGAACTAAATTGGTCTTTCGCAACAAGCAAGATCAATATGGGATAGTTGTAAGGAACAAAGCAAGGTTAGTGGCACAAGGTTACATTCAAATTGAAGGTCTTAACTTTGGAGAAAGATATTCCCTAGTTGCAAGATTGGAAGCAATTAGGATCTTGTTAGCCTATGCTTGTGCTCACAACATCAAGTTGTACCAAATAGATGTAAAGAGTGCATTTATCAATGGGTACATCAATGAGCTTGTGTATGTTGAGCAACCTGCCGGTTTTAAAGATGAGAAGAAACCCAATCATGTCTATAAGTTGAGAAAGGCTTTGTGTGGTTTGAAGCAAGCACCTAGAGCATGGTATGAGAGATTGAGAGATTTCCTACTCCCTAAGGGATTTAAGATGGGCAAGGTTGACACCACTCTCTTCACCAAGAAGCTAGGTTGTTTGTGTTGCAAATCTATGTTGATGATATCATATTTGGATCAACCAATCAAGATTTTTGTGAGGAGTTTGGAAAGATGATGGCAAGTGAGTTCGAGATGTCCATGATTGGAGAGCTTATTTACTTCCTTGGTCTTCAAATCAAGCAAATGAAAAATGGTACATTTGTGAGTTAAGGCAAGTACATCAAAGACATGCTTAAGAAGTTTGGAATGGATGATGCTAAAGCTATTAGTACACCAATGGGGACAAATGGAAACTTAGATAGTGATGCTAGTGGCAACACGGTGGATCAAAAGATATATCGGTCTATGATTGGAAGCCTACTCTATGTGACCGCATTAAGGCCGAATGTGATGTTTAGTGTATGCATGTGTGCTATATTTCAAGCCTTATCAAGAGAAAGTCATTTGAAGGCAACCAAGAGAATATTGAGGTACTTGAAGCATACACAAAATGTTGGATTGTGATATCCCAAGGGAGCAAGATTTGAGTTGATTGGATATTCGGACTCTGATTATGCGGGATGCAAAGTTGAGAGAAAGAGCACATTGAGCACATGTCAACTATTAGGAAGATCACTTGTGTCTTAGTCATCAAAGAAGCAAAATAGTGTAGCACTTTCAACTGCCGAAGCGGAGTATATTTTAGCCAATAGTTGTTGTGCACAATTACTTTGGATGAAGGCCACCTTGAATCATTTTGGAATAAAGTTCAAACAAGTGCCATTGCTATGTGACAATGAGAGTACCATGAAGCACACCAATAATCCGGTTCAACATGCAAGAACAAAGCACATAGATGTTCGTCATCATTTCATAAGAGATCACCAACAAAAAAGGGATATTTGCATTGAGAGTGTGGGCACCGATGATCAACTTGCCAATATCTTCACCAAGCCACTTGATGAGAAGAGGTTTTGCAAGCTAAGGAAGAATTGAACAAACTTGACTTCTCAAATATGTGTTGATGCACCCCCATTATATGACATGCCTCTTCTTCGAGCAAAGCAAGGTAAAGTTGATTGACATGTCATTCATCCATTGCTAAGGACTCGTTTAGTGCATCTAGTTATTCCCATCATCTCTTAGAATCATTCATGAAAATTAAATGAATTTGATGCTTGTATGGTACCACTGTTGCTTCTATGCTTGATATGATCTAGTGGTACATATGATATGTTTGTGGGCTTGTAAACCTATTTGATAACCCTTATTTGGAGCTATGAATAAGCTTGCCCTTGGATCAAACTAAGTTAAATATCTTTTGCAAGTGATCTAGATTGAACCAAATTAGGAAAATGATTCTCACTTTACATGGTTTCACCCCAACCTATCTAAAATTTGAGCTCACCTTTTGCGCTAATTCACAAAGATAGTAAGATAGGGGGAGCAAAAAAATGAAATAACATTGTAAGGGGATCAATTATGAAGCACACAACTAGGGGGAGCAAGCTCATAAACTTGTATGTTGCATTTGAATGTGCATTACATATGTTTGCTTGCATGGCACAAGTTTTAAAATTCCCTATCCATGCTTGTGTGGTGTATGCTAGATTATAGAAAATGATTGATGAAATGAAAACTAGCATGCATAGGATGATAGTTAGATGTGCCTTGCATGTTCTACAAGTGGTACAAGAGCCTTGCTTATAATGTTGATCTCACAAGGTATCTAGTGTTCATGTCTTGCAAGTGGTATCTAACTAACCATGGTGCTAATGATGGTGTTCAAATGGCAAGTCCGATTGGTACCACACTTCAAAGGTCCATTCTTTACACCTTAGCATCATTTGGTAGCTATTACAGCTCAGGAAAGCTTCATATGAAAAGTCTTCACCAGGGAAAACTCGAAGAAGACAACAGCCTTGAGTGCTTCCCAGGCGACTGATCACCAACATCTGGGTATGCGGTGGTCATGCTTCTGAAGAACTTTGTATTGCACTTCTGGGGATATCGGGAAGCCAAACAACCATCCTTGCGCAGTCTTCAGGTTCTTTAGGAAACCATCCAGTAACTTCCTTTTGTTCACCGGGCACAGAACTGTCCAGTTCTGTAATAGGCCTAAGATTTTGTAGAACAGCACCTCCATACTTTTCCATCCAAACCTCTGAAAACAAAGCTCATTCCTGAGTTTCCAAGTCGCCCACAAAACAACAGAGGTAATCATATTAACTACATTATTATTATTGCTACTCAACCAAAGCTGCCCTATACTGATTATATCACCACCTACTTGTTTGCCTAAGATATCAGAGACAACTGTCCAACATCTTCTAGCAATAGCACAATCAAAAAACAGATGATGGCAGCTTTCATTCTCAGCACAGAAAAGACAAGTTGCATCTTCTACTTTTATATGTTTGGCTAAATTATCCCTAGTTAAAGTTCTATTGTTAATCAAAAGCCATAAAAACATACGGACTCTTGGAGGAATTGATCCCCCAAACCACTGAGACATGCACCTGCTTGATGCCTCAAAAATTAATGACTTTATAAAGTTATTGAGAAGAGTAAGTGCCTTTAGAACTAAACTTCCAGATCATCTCATCTTCTTCATCCGAGAGATGAACTATTGAAACTAATTCGACTACTTCTAACCATAACTGATAAAGGTCATCACTAACTGTTCTTCTAAAGGTGCATTTCAAGTTTGACCCATCCCACAACTCTACAACTGTCTTACCATGCTCATTAATAATCTGGTAAATAGGCCAGAACTGTATGGCTAAACTGGACAAACCCAACCACGTATCCTCCCAAAATCTAACTTTCCTCCCATTTCCAACCTTCCAAAAGTAATCCATCTTAGCAGCCTGTGTGGCCCACATAAAACCCTTAAAAAACTAGAAGCATTTGAAGTTCTAGAGAGCAGAACATTTGGATGTAAAGTATCATACTTAAAATCTATTAACTCTTTCCATAGTTTATCTCTATCTGAATTATATCTTTTAAGCCACGAAGCTAAAAGGCACAAATTTAAATCCCTAAGGTTAGGGACCCCAAGACCACCAAACTCCTTATGCATAGAAAACACTTTGAGAGTCAGCATCGCTTGCGGAAAGTTGCTCTAAGTTGCCGTGGAATGAAATGTGAAAAAGTTTGCAATTTGGGGAAGGGCTTGGTGCCTAGGTGGCACCGCCACCCCTTGTCCGGAGCACCGTCGCCCTTGTGGCGGTGCCTGGCTGACTTGGTTTTGAGCACGAGCATCGGGGTGGTCACAGGACACGACGGTGTGCACCGCCATGTGTGTGATGGTGCAACGTCGGTGGCTATCCGGTGCCACCGCCGCTTTTTTAACCGAGGCTGGGGTTAGCTGGAGAATGGCCGAGGGGGCACCACCCTGGTCACCGCTGTGCGGTGGCGGTGCACTGCCCTAATTATCTAGAGAGGGGTGTTTTCAGGGGCTTGGCCAGGGTGGCACCGCCACCCCCTATCCGGTGACCAACTAGCCATTGGTCGACCGTTGGGGGCACCATCACCCCCTGTTCAGTGACCACACTGCGCAGTCCGGTGCCCTCGTAGAAACAGCTCCAAAGTGGTAACGGCTCTATTTTCTTATGTGGCTATAAATAGAGGGTGTGGCTGGCCTTGGCCACTCTCTTGGCACTTCTTGCACACCCTTTGGAAGCTGAGCAACACACTCCACTCACTTGTTCACTTGATTTCATCATCTTGAGTGAGCTTGGAGAGCCTCTAGTGCATTGCACTGAGTTGCATCATCTTGTGGCACTAGTTGGAAGCTTTGGGCTGGTTGTGAGCTTGTTACTCTTAGTGTTTGCCGACACCTAGATAGCCTAGTGATTGGAGGATCATTGAGCAGAGTTGGTGGTTGTCTCCGGCCTCGATCAATTGCTTGTGAGGGGTCTTGTGCCTTCCTCGGCGGAGCGCCAAAGGCAACTCTTGTAAATTGCTCATGTCATTAAGCTACCTCACTTGTGGGTAGGTTCTTACGGTGTCCAATTGTGTAGACAAGGTTCGTGCAACACCTCTTAGCCGCTGAACCACCAAGTGTTGGTCGACACAACGAGGACTAGCATGCCGGTAAGCACGTGAATCTCAGGAGAAAAATCTTGTGTCTCGTGTGTGATTAGATTTCTCTCGGTGATTGGATTGTCTACATCTTATGATTGGTTCATTTCTTGACGCTGTGGTATAATCATCTTACTCCCTCCTTTACATTCCTTGCGAACCAGTTATCAAGCTCTTTAGTATAATTAGTCTTTGAGAGCTTGTTAGTTTGGTTAGTGTGGCTCTTTAGTTAATCTTTGAGAGCACCCTAGTGTCGCACCCGGTTTTTCGAAGAATACCAAGCGCTAACTATATGTGTGCCTAGGATGTCCACACGACACATATAGCGATAAATATGGAGAATATCAAGAACATTACTTCATTATATATCGAACATAGTTACATCAAAACTTACAACTATTACAAGCGTAGCAGAAACTATTCTATATCTTCTCTTCGGGACTCCATACTTCACCGGGACGGTTGACTGGGGGAGCACTCACCTTGGAACTCCAAAGGAAACTCTTCACTTAGTCCACCATTTGGTACCCATCCAGGATTTTTTATTGGTGACAACGACAAGCGTCAGTTCACCATGCTCAGCAAGTATAACATGAGGTTATGCAAGGCTCAAGAAGGCTTGACTCGGCTGTATTGTGGTAAGCATTTTTAGTTGGTCATATTTTATTTATTAAACCTGAGTTATTAGGTTATGCTTAGAGCTCCCATGTGAATATAATTAATTATCATCATCAGGATTAATCATCACCCAAACCATCCATCGAACCATCTAACTCGAAAAGGATCTAGGCCGCTCGTGCCCGTGAGCACGACTGATATATCAGTTTGATCAAACTCTGCAGAGTGTGTACACTTTCACCTTGAGTCGTGATTCCCATGTGCCGGGGTTTGCAAAGCCCACAATACCTCTTCCTAGGAGGCATGGCAGGGTCTCACTATGAAGCCTTTCACTAATTACCCTAACAAGTTAGTAGCCGCGAGGTTTCACCAGCTAGGCGAATGGAGGCCCCCTTCAAGACCGGCACACCTTGACCGCAGCCCAGCACACATCTTGACAGGCAAGAAGCCATTCTGCAACCTAGGCCCCCTCTTGCGCCGAAAAAGTTCAGTAACTACTAACAAGCTAGAGAGAACTAACTATAGGACTAAGAACAGAGCCATGTGATCCCCAAGGTTGTACGGACCTCCTGGGTGGCCACTTTAAGATTTAGTCCTTATGGAGGGTAGACTAGAGCACCCAAAAAGGCCCAATGCTCTAGCCTCCTTTCTGTCCATGTTGCTGAAAAGCACCATTTTAATCATTGATTCCTTAAGTCATTAATCAGGATTAACAATATAACATTTGGTGATTGCAAGCTAAGCAAAGCTACCCATATGCATGAACCCAGGGTAAACAAGGAGTACAGGGTATCAAAAGTGCTAGGTAAAGTCCTTAGCATCATATTAGACACATGCATATGAAAGTGATTATAAGGTTATTAGGTAACAAGGGAACTCATGTTACACTTGCCTCCAAATGTTGCTCAAACTTCTCACTCCTTGCATAGCTCCTTCTACCGAACGCAACATCTGGTACATGCATATTGATTAAACCTAAAAACAGTACACCATGAATTACAACAAGATAACAACAATTCTAGCGCAAACGGCGTGATCCTATGGTCGCGTGAGTGCAATAACACCTAAAAATGGTTATGGCGAGCTTTTGAAGTTTTAAGGGTTAAATCTTAAAGTTGACATTTTTAATAAACCAAATATTTGGAATAGTAAATCTAAAGCACAAAAGGGAATTATGGCGAGATGAGCTAGCAAGAAGGATGACAACAAGACACAGGAGAATAAAAAGAACATAAAAGAACATGAGTTAGATTGCTCAAGGGATGATATTTATAGGAATATAGTAGAATTATTTTATTGGAAGAAAACGACTTGTGTATGATATCAACGTGATGTAAGGCTAATATTGACAAGGTGTATAATATGAATTTAATTTGACCTGTGCACGTCATCAAGCATATGCATGTAAATCATAGATAGATTAAGCTAGAATAGAAGCAAACTGTTGGCTTTGAGGGTTCTGTACAGAGGTTCAGCCAGAGGCGGAGCCACCTATATGGCGAGGTTGGGCGGCCGCCCTACCTCTCCTCCGGCGAGCATCATAGGTAGGACCCCCATCTCCGGCGGCGGCGAAGGTCCGAGGCTCCAAAAATAAGCAGCGGCGGCCACCGGACTCGTGGACGACGAGACGAGTGAAGCAGACTAGCATAGGCAATCGACACTGCGCTGCTAGGCCAGCTAGAAAACAACAAGGCCCAAAGGCCAAAGGCCCACCCACGTGAAGCCAAAGGCCTTACGGCAAGCCTCAAGCACCAAGCAGAGTCGCCGCATCGCTCCTGTGCTCGCTCACTTGGTTCGACTTCAGCAACACCGCGGCTCCGGTGCTCCGCAGTCCGCCTCACGCGCCTCCGGGCTCTGGCCGCCGCCCCGTGCCTCCGCCCCACGCGCCACGCCCAGCCACGCACTGCGCCGCGCCGCCGCGCCGGGAAATCGACTGGAGGCCGCGGCCCTCTCGCAGTGCCGCTGCGCGCCTGCCAGCCTACGGCCGAGCCGCAGGCCGGCCTGGCCCTCTGACTGCCGGTGCTGATGGATGGGGGAGGAGGAGATGAAGCCGTCAGGAGAAGAGATGAAGCTGATGCCCAGTGGCGGACCTTCGCCCTACCTCATTTCTTTGGCTGGCTCCGCCACTGTCAGCTACACGATATTCTGAGTGTAGGATTTCTGAAATTTGAAACCACTGTAGGAGAACAAAAGTACTATCTTCTCAAAGGAATAAACAATCGATGTAGCCGATGGATGATGTTTAACACAATATGGACTCTGGATATGCATGCTCACGTTCTGTACTGAGTTATAAGTGGAAGGAGCAACACAGGAAGGTTTCTTACATATACGTGATGTTCGACGGCCGATAGGCCATGGACCACGGCGAGACGACAGTGACGAGCCCTCCTGGCCGGCGCCGGGTAGTTGATGGAAACAGCAGAGATGCCTCAGTGAGGAGGGGACCATGCGCGCGGCAGTGAAGCTCGTCGGCGTTTGCCTTGTTGCCAGTGCATACCAGCAAAATGCGACACCATAAGAAGACGTCAATGAAGGTTGAATTTACTAGTGCCAACGGGTGGATGGTCGCCATCAGTAAAGATCTGGTTGGCAAAAGATGAAACTGCGATGATGATTTCAAAGGCAGGCTCCGCTCTGGCAAAATGGAGAAAATCTTGCCAAGCAGCTATAGAACTTCCTTGCGGAGGCGGCGTGGATGATGAGAAACTCGATCGAGGGGTGGCACCGGCACAGCAAGGGGATGAATGTTTGGGGGCCGATGTGTGCTGGGTTTTATAGGACTTGGAAGGCATAGCAACAGTCCGCAAGATGAGAGGCCATTGGTAGTGGCGCTCGAGTTGATGACCACTATGATTGACGTTTTTGCTGCGATGCTCCCAGGTGGTGGAAACTGATGAGTGATGAAGTGGGCACCTATAGTTGTATTCCTTGATGAGATTGACGGTTCTGCTATGAGTTGAATGAGCACTTGCAAGAACTCTAGAAGTCACCGGAAGAAATCCACAACGTCAGCACAAGGTAGATGAAATATTCGCAAGCAAGCATGCAGCTGCATGCGCTGGTGCATCAATGCAAGCAGCCCATGTAGGTTAAGGAGAGATATATTTGTGGCATGCATGTACGTAATGGCATGAATGAATTGTTTATTGGGCTATTCACGTGCTAGCCACGAAGTACAGAGGAACAAAATTAAGTGGGGATCAATAGTGGAAAATGGGACTTGGAAGGTTGAGAATTATGCTTGATAGTGGCACGTGGGTGGAGATGAGTTCATTTTTGCCTGCATGATCTAGAAACGATCGGCCATTATGGTGGCAAGGCGAAGAGACGAGCTAGCTTGTTGTTGTGAGATGGAAGGAGATATAGAACAATGTAATCATGCAAGCAACGTGAAGAGAGTGAATGGCCTGGTGAGTCTTGCATACTTGAGAACAAATGATGTGCAAGTAATTAAATATATAGACAAAGAAAATATATATGAGATAAGGAGAGAAAGGAAATTGAGTTTACGATTAAGGGACACGATTTCTTCTAAGGATGAAAAGTGATGACGTGATGAGAATATGGGAAGGATGATGGATGAACAAAGATTTGACAACAAATATGTTATCGAAGCTATCTCTTTAAATCCTCATTTTACAAACCATTTTAAACTACATTTCAGAAACCTTTTTAGAATTTATTTTGAAGTCAGTTTGAAAGCAAAAATAAATAAATTTGATAATGTTTTTCAAATATGATTTGTAGTTAATATTTAAGCTTATTTTTGAAATATGTTTTTAAGCTATTCTTTTAGACTCTTTTAAATATAATTTGAAATACATATAAATTATATTTCCAAACACTTTTGAAACACAAACTCATTTTTGAGAATTTTGTTAAACATAATTTTGCACTTTATATTTTTTAATAAATAGAGCAAATCCTATTCGAGACTTTATCGAGTTTTCTAAATTCATTTTTCAGGCAAAAAAATTTATGCGAAGGCATGAAATGCAACAAACAAGTTATATTAAATTGTAAAATTTTATAAATTTGTTTTTCTTTCACCCACTTGATTGACAACAAACTGATTAAAGCTTGGAAAATTTTAGAAAAATACCAAATCATTTATTTTGTTAAGTGTTTTCTATTCATATCCCAAAATCAAAATTTTGGGGTGTGACAACTAGCTTAGTGAGTAGTGATATAGCTTGTTGTGTGTGCTAGTGATCATAACAACTAGAATTGTTGGAATAGTTGGCTTGCAACCCTTGCAGTGCAAGAGCAAAATTGCATTACCCCATTTGTTGTACAAATCATTTGCTCTAGTGCCTTGTAGAGTTTTTAAATACGCTATTCACCCCCTCTCTAGCCATATTAGGACCTTTCACTCTCTCCTTCTATACATTAATGAGGGGCAGCGGGTGTCTTTTAGCTAGTTTAGTCCCCTTTAATCACCCTCAAGAGACTGGAGAACTAAATCAGTTTAGTCACTTTTTAGTCACCCTTTTTGGCAATTTAGTGACTAAAAGGGGCCAAAACCAGATGCCAAATAGGTCCCTCAAAAATGTCGTCCAACCACTAGTTGCCTGCATATGTTCCCCGTTAGCCGCAGAACCCCAGCAGGCTAGTGGCGGCTAGCAGCCACCGGACACCAATGCTAGCCAGCATCCTAGTATACCATGCATTTGCATACCTGGGAGTTAGAGGGGAGACTTTACCAAATGCATGCTAATCTTTTAGAAAGTTCAGATACAGAATTTATGGCTCCTTTTTGTAAAAAATGAATTAGGGAGTTGTTTTAATAAGTTCTCGGTGATACCCTAATAGAAGTAGATGGGAAACAAAAACAGATGCCTGCACTGAAATTGTCAATCAGAGAATATAAAGGCATGTTTGCCTCGCCTCCACAGCACGCCATAGCTCGCTGCACCACAAGTGTGGCATGCCGCATCGGCCAAACACCCACACCGCAACTCGCCGAAGTTTTGGCAGCCGCCACCACTCCAATTCATTTTTTACACCACAGCTTGCCAAATGTGTGGCGGACGATTCGTCCACCTAAAAGCTCTAGTTTAGTTTTGGATAATTGATGAAACTCTAGGACTAACCTTTGATCTAAGTGTGTAAATTAGATAAGGTAGTCCAATCCAAGTGGTGGAGCTAAATGATGGTCATGATGAAGGTGATGGCCACAAAAGAGATGATCAAGTGCTCCAACTTGGAAAAAAAGAAAGAGAAAAACAAAAAAACAAGGAGATCAAGGCAAAGGTATCAAATAGGTTTTTGTTTTGGCACTCAAGACACCATAGAGGGTGTGAGTGTGTTTAGGATCGATAGGCGTACTATAAAGAGGGGAAATCTTTGGCTAAGCGGTTATCGAGTGCCACTAGGTGACATGATTCTTGCATATGCATTAGAGACATAGTGTGCTAACAATTAACCCTTGTAAAATGCTTTGAAAAATGCTAACACATGAGCACACAAGTTCTACACTTTGTGGTTAGCAATTTGGAAGCAAGGGTGAAGCGGTTGTTGAGTTAGAAAAATAAAAAGAGGTGTCACTCAGGGACTGAACCCTGACTGCGCTAGGACTGGACCCTGCAAGCCAGAGTCTGGTCAGTAGTGGTGGCACGGCTGAGAAGGCCTAGTGATGACCGGCCTCGGCGCTGGGGCAGAACCGGACCCATGACCAAGAGTTCGGTTATGGCTCAGCTGTGGCGTGGCTAACGTGGCAAGGACCGGACCCAGGTGGCGAGTCCGGTCATGCAGAACCAGACCCAGTCCGAGGGTCTGGGTGCTCTCTGGTCATCTCTGGACACAATCGGACCCTGGTGGTGAAAGAGGACCAGACCCGCTTCTTGGTGAGTTTGGTCAGTGACTCGGTGGTGTGCAGCGCGTGGCGTGTGAGGACCGGGCCCACAACTGAGTCCGGTCATGAATTCCGGACTAAGTCTGGTCATGTTTTTGCACTCGGGGAGCTTGCTAGAAACGACTGGACCCTGAGTGCTGCCGAGTTCGGTCACTGCTCAGGTGAGTCTGGTCCTAACTTAAGTAAACACGTGATCGGGAGATGACCATTGAGATCCGGTGGCCAAGATTCAAAGCAAGGACTCGTGGACGGCTAGGAGTGATCGGACCCAGGTGACCGAACCCTGTCCAGAGTCCGGTCGGTGAGTCCGGTCCTGCCTGCGCGAGCTCAACGACTCTCTGAGCCAAGGGGCTCTATAAATAGTCCTTGGCCGGCTTAGGGCTCACTCTCCTGGCACTTCGACATACTTGACATCCTTGTGAGCCTAAGGAAACACCTCCAACTCATCTCCATCATTGATTCATCATCATAGACATAGTGAGATTAGGAATGATTCCTAGTGCCTTTGCTTGAGTAATTGCATCTAGTGGCACTTGGGGATCATTGTGGCTTTGGATTTCTTGATACTTGTTGGCATTTCTTAACACGATTACCAAGTGAGGAGGTTTTAAGTCCATCACTGGTAACAGCGCCAGAAATACCTGACTGACATTTCTAAACATCATCACTCAGGAATGTAGTTCCCTAACATTGGCGCGCATACTAGATAGGGATTTACAGTTGCAAGGTAATGACATTTTAGAAATGCCTGGTTGGCATTCCTAAACGTCACTAATCAGGAATGTATTCTCTCAGCACTAGCGCATATGCATGTTGGGAGTTACAGTCACTAGGTAATGGTACTTAGAAACATCAATCATGATAGTCCTAATATGTTTACAGACCAAAATCCGTGAGCGTACGGAACTATCATTGTAGCATTTTACCTAGGAGTATTCCAAGGTATTGTTATTTATATTTTCCCAAAGGAGGGAAAGGTATATGCATCTAGCATTGGTATAAATATGATTACATACTTGCATGATGGACCATAGCTTATGATAGGGGTAAAAACTGGTATATCATGGATAGTGGACACACATCTGGGCCAACCTCAAGGATAAAAGAAAAATAAAGAACAAAAGAATGTTCTTAAGTGGAGCAGGCATGTTCTAATATAGCCATGCAAAGAACAGTTGATGATCATATAAGTTACATGGTTAGAACTAGGGCTAAGTGTAAGATAGGTCGGGAGGCCACCGAGTACTGGTCTGCCAGCATCCTCATGTGATAATTTAGACTCCTACACCCTAGACGAACGTGGGGGATTACAAGGGACGGATAGGGCTATCACCACCTACCACCTACCCCTGAACCGTGGAAAGAGAAATGTATTCACCTGTTCCTCCATACCTAAGCACCACGCTTGTGTACATAGAAACTACCCAAATCCCCCTGGGTCCCTGACCCTATGGATCAACAGGTAAAGGACTTGGGCACACTCGAAGGCATAATGAACCGTCACCTCAACTTAGCTCTAATTCTACTCAGATAAGCTAAATGAATGATTAAGACCAAAGTTAAACATATCAAGATCATGACCCACAAACTATATGCTAGTTCATATGTCATGATTATAACATGAATAAAACTATACTCTAGTTCATATGCATTGCTATATGAAAGATATGAGAACTTGAATAAGGAAGAACTCTTCATAGTTGGATTCATACCAAGAGTGCTCTTTCTTCCAAGGAGACAAGCTCTCCAAGTAGCTCTAGCCTTTGCTCACAACTACTACTAAAACTATGAAAAAGACTACAAGAAATGGTGGTGAGGTAGAGCTCCAAATGTTGGTGTGTTGAGCAGAGCACCTTAGCAATGCTTATATAGTGGGAGTAGGACGGTTTGGCAACAACAAATATAGTAACCTACGAAACCAACCTCCCCCAGCATTAATGGCACCGCCTGAGCAACGTGGGCCCAAGAGGTGGTGGGGGTGCAGGCACACCCAGGGTGCGGCCACACCCTGGCTGGCCCCCCTCGCCATCGTTCTTCTCTGGTCGGTTGCTTGAGGGGTGTTGATGATAATTAACTCCAATTTTAAGCTGTCAACTAACCCATGGAAAGGTTTAAAATGATTTGTAAAGTAGGGTTATAGGGGTTTATTCTAACGAGTTCCAAGAGTTGTGTTATTCTCACTTGTTTTGCAGGATATGCAATATTTCATTATATAAAAGTATCTCAAGTGAAGAATCTGAGCACATCATTGCGAAGCGCTCGTTGAGAAAATCAAGACGGACATATCATTTGCTATATTTGGAGCACCAGAGAGAAAGTCCTCGATGGATACAACTCGGAAGACTCTAGAAGTCCCTAGAACCATCATCGTCACAAGACCAGGGACTAAGCCGACAAGATTCTACAGCTCTGTGAAATAATATTTTCCAAGGATTTATCCAGAAGCTGGGAAAGAAAGGAATCCACCAAAGACACGACTCATTGTGCGAACAGATCGAAAAGTGGCACTAGAAGGATGTGGAAGACACCAGAAGGCACGAGAACAAAGTGGACCCTGGCGGCTACTAGGTGGGGCTGGCCGGGCCCACATGTCAGGCTGGCCGGCCTAGCTCCACTGCCAAGTGGGGCCTCCTTCACGTGGCGACTTCCAACCAACCTCTATGACGCATCTTGACCATTGTTTCATGTCGGTTTGATCCGAGGGCTGCGGTTCACCCCACTGGGGTATATAAGCAGAGGCAGCCCCCTAAGGCATACAATCAATCCATCAAATCATTCCATCATCGTTCAGTTCAGAGGTGTCCCTTGAAAGGATAACCTAGAGCTCCACCAGCTAGGGCATATCTAGAATATAAGAATAGGAATTAGAGGAGGCAAGCAACGCTTGGATTCCGGATCTCGCGAGGAGGCTAGGTACAGCCTTGTACTTCTCTCTTGTATTTAACAGTATTAATCTATTTATCTTCTAGTTCAATGTGTTCATCTTCTAGTTCATCTATGTGTTCTTCTAGTTCATCGTTTAGTTCATCATGTTCTTGTTCTAGTTCGTCTAGTTCGTTGTATAGTTTATCTAGTTCATTGTGTTCTTGTTTTAGTTCGTGTCGTTCCTCTAGTTCTTGTTCTAGTTCGTGTGTGAGTCGAATACAAGATATGACTTGGTATAACTATATATTCATAATTATAATGTTCATTGCCTGCTTTGACCATACGTCTCACATAGTTGGATTAGCTTTGTGTTTATACCCTTGTTCGTATAGCGCTTACCCTATGAATTTAGGGGTGGGTGGTAGAAGTTGTGTAAGCATGGTGCTGAGACATTATCTATCTGCGAATGAACCCTATATTTCGAGCCATGTGGTAGATCGCGAAGGTGACTATTATAGCTTCATTGAGTCCTCTGTAGTCCACTCCCCGAATGTAGGACAAGTAAGGCTGAGTTGTGGGGTGATATCTTACTTTGTTCCTGATCCACCTTAGCAATGTCTCTTGTGTATAAATATGAGTTAACCCTGACCATGATTGCTAGATGTAATTTCACTAATCAATGTAGTCCAATGTCCTATAGTTAGAATAGCCCTAGGAGTTAGTCTCTATTTTCTAATTCATTCTAGAGTCACGCCCAAGTAGAAAAATGCTCGGTGGAACCCCTTTAGGATTATGTTGATATGTTATTAATTATCCTTTATTATGATATGATTGATCCCTACTTTGAGTTTGATCTAGTGGAACTCTTATCACAAGTGTAAGTTATAGGTTTTATTCTTTATACCTCCAAGTTTCTTCCGAGTGGTAGAATTATAAATAACGATACCTGGAACTTTCCTGGGTGAAATGCTACAATGGGTGTATTTTATCTGTACGCTTGTGGATAACCTTTATTCATATTTTATAAGTGCTATGATCATTAGTACAACCACATCTTTTGGTATTGTGTTGGGGATGACAACCTGGCTTAAGCAATGCTAAGAGATGTCCTAAACATTTCTAATGCCTTTGCTAAAGAAGGGTTTAACCCTCCTATTTGTAATCGTATTAGAAATGTCAACAAGCATTTCTGGTGCCATTGTCGGGGAAGGCAAAGGAGGTTTAGAATAGAAAATTTTTCATATCTAGGAATAATCTTACACATGTGATAATTGAGACACACTATTGATCTTTTACTCAAACAGTCTTACCCTGTCGTTTTGTCTACTTGAGAATATCTTATTACAGGGTGATGTATGTCTGGTTTTGCTCGACCGACAAACTACATTGAGGATCCTGAGGAAATAATCAGAAAAGCTAGGGCAAAGCTCAGGAAGAAGAAACCCCCAACCACTTTGTTAGAAGAAGACCAACCAAGAAGGAGTTTGACACCACTGTTTGAAGCTATGGCCAACAAGACTCTCCGTAAATTCTCCGCTCCAATCACTGCCAACATCAGGACTAGGCCACAGTCAATGTGGGAGATGAAGGATTTGAGCTCAAGCTAGCTTTGATCAACATGGTTCAAGCCAACCAGTTTTGTGGGAAAGCACATGAAGATGCAAGTGCCCATCTCCAACACTTCCTGGAGATTTGCAGCACCTTCACCATCAAAGGAGTTGAAAGAGATGCCATACTACTCCTCCTTTTCCCATTCTCACTCTTGGGAAGGGCGAAGCAATGTTTCTACGCCAACAAAGAGAAAACACTACATGGAATATCTGCTCCACTGCTTTCCTAGCAAAGTTCTTTTCCGTAGGCAAAACCAATGCCCTACGTGCAAAGATCTTAACTTTTTAGCATTAGTACGATGAACCTGTCCTGAGACATAGGAACGCTTTCAAGATTATATATCAGAATGCTCTCACCATGGAATGGAGGATTGGCTACTCATGTAGACGTTCTACCATGGGCTCACCACAAGTGCCCGTGAGAATATTGATGCAGTCACTGGAGGATCATTCTTGTCACTCACTATTCATGAAGCAACCACTCCTGTTGAGAAGATAGCCTCTAACCAGGGATGGAATGAGGAACGCCCTCAACAACACAAGAGAGGAGGAATGCATCAAGTCAAAGAGGTGGACATGCTATCTGCCAAGATGGACCTGCTCATGAAGAAGCTTGACGAATGTGATCAACAGAAGAGGGAAGTCATGCACATCCACGATTCTCGCATGACTTATGAAGAGTGTGGAGGCACTAGCCACACAGGAAGAAACTATCCTGAAGTCTAAGAGGATGTCAACTATATCAATAACAACGCCAATTATCATCCTTAACAGAATCAAGGATGGAATCAACAAGGGTGGAATCAACAACAAAGACTGAAGTACCTAGGTAACTACTCAGGTAACTACCAAGGTAACAATTTTAACCAATCACCTTTGAGAGAGATGATTGTTAATCAAAATAAAGTTAATGAAAATATGTCCAGAAAGATAGCTTCCAATGATAAAGTTCTTGAAACTATAAACAATAGAATGGATAGCTTTACTTCTGCCATAAAGAATCAACTCAGCTTTAATAAGATGATAGAATCACAAATCTCTCAGCTAGCCGTTTCAGTACCTGTGGCTGAAAAAGGTAAGATTCTGGGGAATACGGAAGAATTAGAAACTACAAATCTTATAGACATCTTCAATGCAGGAGAATACTTCGTCGCACCACCCAGACCACTGAGACCAGTATGGGGAGAGGAAGATATGCCAGAAAAGAAAGGAGACCTAGGAAGACCTGTCATCCCCATCCGCATCAGAGCTCACACCTTCGACGAAGCTGTCTGTGATTTGGGAGCAAGTGTCAACATTATGCCTAAGGTAATCTACGAGAAAATTCATGGTCAACCTTTGTTGTACACAACCATGTGTTTGCAGCTTGCAGATCAGACATTGTGCTACCCTAAGGTAATTCTTGAGAATGTTCTCGTGGGAGTTGGACACTCAGCTCTATGTGTAGACTTCGTGGTGATAGAAACAGGAGGAGATGATAGAGCACCCATCATTTTGGGACGACCATTCCTTAGCACAGCTAAAGCCATCATCTATGCCGATACCGCCAAGATCTGTTTCACCATTGGGGAAACCAAGGAGAGATTCAGCTTCAAGCATCGTACACTCACAACTCGAGTCCATCCTCAACACCCGTACGACTACTTGGATTTTGACAAAATCCCAGAAAAAAAGAACAAGATTCCAGAAAGGAAGATACCAGAGAAGAAGTCTCCAGAAAAGAAGACTCTAGTCAAGAAGAACGTCTACACTTATGAAGGCATCCTACCTACTCCAAACAAGAATAACAACAAGAAGGGGAAGAACAAAGTAAAGCAACCTGTTCAAGAACCAATTTGGATGGTCAACACTGATGAACCACCCATTGACCCTGCTTTTTCACCGTCACACCTTGAGAAGAAAGAAGATCCTGGAATACCTATCATCGATTGTATGATCGAGGGAAGCACCTTCTACAAGATGTTCTGCGACATCGGCTCAAGCGTCAACATCATGTCTACAGTAACATATAAACATTTATATCATGATAGACCCTTGTGCCCAACCTATTTGTAGTTGCAGCTGGCGGACCAATCATTTCGATTTTCGGAAGGAATAGCCAAGGACATAACAATTAAGATCAGGGATCAAGAGGTTCCCGCTGATTTCATGGTTCCAGACATGGGTGAAAAAGATGACGTCCACCTTATCATAGGGAGACCGTTCCTTCACACCACAAGCGCGATCATCTACATGAAGCAAGGGGAGATCCATTTCCACTTTTCTAGGGAAAAGGTACATTATTACTTTAATAGCTATACTACTTATGAGAAGCCCAAGAAGAATAGGAATAGGAGACATCGCTCTCAGTGTCAAAGGTAGCAAGCCATCAAGGAAGAAGGGGCTAATCAGGAAAAAGTTGTTGAAGGAGAAGCTGCTCTAGAGGCCACTAAAGAAGAAAAGTTTCTGGATGAAGAATCATAGGAAGAGAAACCGAGGACCAAGAAAGTGTGGAGAAAGAAAGAGATAACACCACCAAGCACTCCCGCACAAGAAGAAGAATCGCTATCTCCCAACTCACTAGATACTTAGGTACAAACAGAAGAGGAGAAATCAGGGGAGAACTCTATCCCCTCAGACACCCCCTTAAGAGCATAATTGAGCCAGAAGGTCCGGTTCGATGGACCTAAATCTCCGAACCTCCGCCGAAAGGTTACATCGGTAGTTATCCTCATATTCACCTTCCTGCATAGTTTTACTTTAGCATATTTGTTTTCCCACATTTGATCATAAGCATTCAGCATATTTATTTTCCCCATTGCATTGAAAAGAAAATAAAAATTTTATGTTGCAACATGGCATTGCATATATATAAAAAAATAAAAACTTAAAAACTTAAGCCCCATGTGAATAAGTTTCGGCTGTTTACTATGGAGGCATAAAAATAATTTTTGCATTTGCATACAAAAACAGAAAATCCAAAAATATTGAGATCTTATTGAAGATTGCTCGATTGAAAAACTTTAAGGTTCCAAAAATAGATAAGGCATAAATGGTCTTACCACTAACGCTTAATCTGTTCCATGAGCTTTGTTATCCGTTTTGAATTAAGCAGGATTCAATGAGAAGAATAGCCAGAAGTTTTCATCCACTCTGGGAAGAACCGTTTCATCGACCATCCACTTTTGGAGACCCAGAGGGACAAGGAACATCTATGCTATCAAGATTCAAGATGAACGACTACGTTAACATCTAGCTTGGGGGAGGAGCATCCCCCATGTATCTAGCTAAGTATTTTTTTCCTTATGTGTGATTTATTTTAGAAAAAAAGATAAATAATTTAGAAAACAAAATAAAAAGGGTCTACTATATCTATTAACTATTAAATGATTAGGTAATAAAAAGAGAGAGTGTACAAGTTTACTTTACCTGCCCTTAAATAATTGAGCTCTGGATAATCTGTTTGCATGGAGATGATGAATAGTTGCTCTGCCGTAATTCCTTTCAAGTGCCTAGTATTCAACCTTAAGTTCTCCCGAGTTATAGGACACGATTGTTTTGACATGAAGATTTGCCCTAAACTTGAAACTTGTGGGTTGCAAAAACTTGATCTAAGTCTAGGTGATTGACGAGTATGATATGAGAAGGTTTTGAGCTATTATTTTGTTCCTAGTGACACTAGAGTTCTGGAGATTTACCTTTTGAAAAATCTAAAATTACCACATGATGAGTTCCTGTATGATGAGTGATTAAATTCCTACCTCGGCTATATATTTCCTAGACTAGGAAAACCAGCTCATAGGCTACTTACTTTGTGTTGAGTTTGATCAACCCGTGTAAGACCCTTGTCGAGAGGTTCATCATACTCCCAAGATCAAGATCACGAGCACTCCACCCAAATATGCTACTTCTAACCTGGAAGTACGCAACAACATGCTTTCCATTTAGATCCACCAAAAATATTATATTCCTACCCTGGGAATGAACAACCAAAAATATTTCTCTTTTTCCATTTCATCCATTAAACCTTATCGTTGTCCTCATCGTCATTCAGTAGATGCTCCAACAAGTTTTTATTATTTATCTCTTATTTATCAGCAAAAGAAGCTTGGGATTCTAAAAAATATATGGAGAAAAAAAGTATCCTTCCCAAGTGTTCTTCAAAGTCTTCAAAATTCAAAAGAGAGAAGTATCCCCTTAAGGAGCAAAGTAAGATAAGGTTTCCACCATGTTTTCACCCTCGCCATGTTACACCCGTTATCACCATTATTCCACCATATATCCACCACCACATACATACCCATTCCGCATATATGGGACCACACACATGCACATCATGATCTAAGGGTATGATTTCCCCTCCGAGGATCCCAGTTTTGATTAGGCAACACATACCAGGTAAGTATGCTACATCCTTGAAATACCTTCAGCTCCACATAAGCTTGTTAGTTATAGGGAGAGAAGAGAGTAGGTACGATGCTACTCTACCTTATGCCAAAAATACCACATATTTTGAGAGAAGAGAAGGTAGAACACCATTGTTGCCTTAGAGAGGAATCCACAAATACCTCATATGAGAGACTTGAAAGGATCATACAAAGGAATCTCTGAGTTTTATTTTGAAAACTTTGCAAAACTCCAGAATGAAAGCTGATCGAAGAGCTTGAGATATAGTGCTTGACTTGATCATTCTGCTTTTCAACTACTCAAGACCCAAGTGAAGGTTACAAGCCCCATGGCTGAAGGTAACATGGGTAAGTTGGAAATTGAAATGGTTTATTCTAACCCGGAGGAGAATTTTTGTTTGAACATTTGTGTACTTGAGAGGCGTGAAAGCATGGTAGCAACT
The DNA here is from genome assembly GCA_038087645.1 of Saccharum hybrid cultivar R570. Classification (NCBI taxonomy): domain Eukaryota; kingdom Viridiplantae; phylum Streptophyta; class Magnoliopsida; order Poales; family Poaceae; genus Saccharum; species Saccharum hybrid cultivar. The sequence continues at coordinate 2,254,675 of JAQSUU010000423.1, forward strand.
CTAATTTTAAGCTTGGGGGAGTTTGTTGACGGTAATTAACTCTAATTTTAAGCCGTCAACTAACCCATGGAAAAGTTTAAAATGATTTGTAAAGTAGGGTTATAGGGGTTTATTCTAACGAGTTCCACGAGTTGTGTTATTCTCACTTGTTTTGCAGGTTATGCAGTATTTCATTATATAAAAGTATCTCAAGTGAAGAATCTGAGCACATCATTGCGAAGCGCTCGTCGAGAAAATCGAGACGGACATATCATTTGCTATATTTGGAGCACCAGAGAGAAAGTCCTCGATGGGTACAACTCGGAAGACTCTAGAAGTCCCTAGAACCATCATCGTCACAAGACCAGGGACTAAGCCGACAAGATTCTACAGCTCTATGAAATAATATTTTCCAAGGATTTATCTAGAAGCTGGGAAAGAAATGAATCCACCAAAGACACGACTCATTGTGCGAACGGATCGAAAAGTGGCACCAGAAGGATGTGGAAGACACCAGAAGGCACGAGAACAAAGCAGAGCCTGGCGGCTACTAGGTGGGGCCGACCGGGCCCACATGTCAGGCCGGCCGGCCTAGCTCCACTGCCAAGTGGGCCCTCCTTCACGTGGCGGCTTCCAACCAACGTCTATGACGCATCTTGACCATTGTTTCATGTCGGTTTGATCCGAGGGCTACGGTTCACCCCACCGGGGTATATTAGCAGAGGCAGACCCCCCTGAGGCATTCAATCAATCCGTCAATTTATTCCATCATTGTTCAGTTCAGAGGTGTCCCTTGAAAGGATAACCTAGAGCTCCACCAGCTAGGGCATAGCTAGAACATAAGAATAGGAATTAGAGGAGGCAAGCAACGCTTGGATTTCGGATCTAGTTGCGAGAAGGCTAGGTACAGCCTTATACTTCTCTTTTGTATTCAACAGTATTATCTATTTATCTTCTAGTTCAATGTGTTCATCTTCTAGTTCATCTATGTGTTCTTCTAGTTCATCGTTTAGTTCATGTTCTTGTTCTAGTTCATCTAGTTCGTCGTCTAGTTTATCTAGTTCATTGTGTTCCTGTTTTAGTTCGTGTCGTTCCTCTAGTTCTTGTTCTAGTTCGTGTGTGAGTCGAATACTTGATATGACTTGGTATAACTATATATTGATAATTATAATGTCCATTGCCTGCTTTGATTATACATCTAACATAGTTGGATTAGCTTTGTGTTTATACCCTTATTCGTATAGCGCTTACCCTATGCATTCAGGGGTGAGTGGTAGAAGTTATGTAAGCGTGGTGCTTAGACATTATCTCTTTGCGAATGCACCCTATATTCTGGGCCATGTGGTAGATCGCGAAGGTGACTATTGTAGCTTCATTGAGTCCTCTGTAGTCCACTCCCCAAATGTAGGACAAGTAAGGCTGAGTTGCGGGGTGATATCTTGCTCTGTTCCTGATCCACCTTAGCAATGTCTCTTGTGTATAAATACGAGTTAACCCTGACCATGATTGCTAGATGTAATTGCACTAATCAATGTAGTCCAATAGCCTATAGTTAGAATAACCCTAGGAGTTAGTCTCAATTGTCTAGTTCTTTCTAGAGTCACGCCCATGTAGGAAAATGCTCGGTGAAACCCCTTTAGGATTATGTTGATCTATTATTAATTACCCTTTATTATGATATGATTGATCCCTGCTTTGAATTTGATCTAGTCGAACTCTTATCACAAGTGTAAGTTATAGGTTTTATTCTTTATACCTCTGATTGCCTTCCCAGTGGTAGCATTATAAATAACGATACCTAGAACTTTCCTGGGTGAAATACTACAACGGGTGTATTTCATCTGTGCGCTTGAGGATAACCTTTATTCATATTTTATAAGTGCTATGATCATAAGTACAACCACATCTTTTGCTATTGTGTTGGGGATGATAACCTGGCTTAAACATTGCTAAGAGATGTCCCGAACATTTCTAATGCCTTTGCTAAAGATGGGTTTCACCCTCCTATTTGTAATCGTATTAAAAATGTCAACAATGGGCCTGGGCCACGTCCCGACCGGTGCTTCGTGTAACACCCTGATGTTAAGCATACATTAAACATTTGCAAATCACGAACATAAGCATCATTATGCATATCATTTCATGTGAGTGCTTGATTTAGTTAATAAAATGCTCTGTTGTTTAGTACCTTGCTTGAAATAGTTTAAGTGCTTGATGTTTGACCACTAAAGCAACTTAGAAATACTTAGGTTGCAATTTGGAACAAAGTGGATATTAATCTTTTTGTTTAATTGTGCTCCTAAGTAATTATTTCAAAAATAGGGTTTTTGGAAATTAATTGGCTTTAATTCTGTAATGCAAAATCTAATTGGAATTTGCCTTTGCTCCTTTTAGCAAAGTTGTAGAGCATAAAATTTTGAGTAACTTTAATTTTTGGGTCATGACTTAAAAATGTTTAGAAATTGTTCAAAATTCATGGTTGTGCACTATTATTTGGAAAATAAAAAGAAAAAGATTTTCTTTTTCCAAATAGGCCACCGCCTCCCTTTCGGCCCGCTGGCGAAGCCAGCCCAGCACCTTGCAAGCGCCGCTCCTGCATGCCCACCCGTGCTCGCACGCCGTGGCTGACCGCCAGCAGAGCTCGGCTGTCGCGTGACCGCCGGCGTACGGCCGATGAGGCCAGGTGGCGCCGACGCCCTACCTTAACTCGCCCACCTGCCTGAGCTCACCCCTCCTCCATCCATTTTGCCCCCTCCTCACCATTTTGAAAAGTTGAGCAGCTACTCCACCACTGCGCACCGCCGTGCCACCCTCCGGCATCGCGCTCTACCATTGAGGCAACTCGCCTCGATTCGGCTCGCGTCCACGTCCACCATCCTCTGCTCGTCCTCGCCGTGCCATTTGTTGCTCATGTCGGCAAGGTGAGAGGCTGGATTTGGCCAGCTCCTTTTCTGCCGCTGCTCGTTAGAGTTGGGCTCCGCGTCGACAGCGTCGCTCCACTCCTCCTCCTTCTCCATCTTCTTGCGCAAGCACCTCGTCGTAGCTCGTAGGTGCTTGCATGCTGCTCCTAGTGCCTCGCCGTGGCCGCGGACGGCGAGAACTCCGCCATGCCACGCCGCCGCTCACCGGCGCACCCTTCTTAGTAGCTAGGATTTGTCCCCATCGACATTTTCTATAGCGCTAGGTTCGTGACACCGCGAGGAAGCAGTTGTTACCGGCCGCACCACCGGAGGGCTCGCCGCCTGCGAGAACCGACCGGCGGAGCTCCTCCCCTACCTCTGTGCAGCTGACCGGTGGAGCCCGGTCGGCTCTCGGGGCCCAGCTGCAGCACCTAGGTACGAATTTGGGTGAATGCCATGGGGTGCGCATAGCGATTTCAGCCAGTTGGATATCTAGAAATAAAAGAAAATGATTCCAGAAAAAGAATAAATGCTTTAAAAATTCATATCTCTTTCTGTAGAGCTCCAAATTTGATGAAACAAATTTTGTTAGATTTCTTGTGAGTAGATCTACCATATAAAATATTGCATGTTAGTTTTGAGATACTTTTATATAGAGCTTTATTTTATTCTTGTAAATGTTGTTATCTTAGAAAATGCATAGTAAATCATATAGGTATCAGAAAAATGTGGTTCCAATTTTGTTGATCTATTCATGTGATGTACTTTCTATGATAAATATATAACATGCATGTTCTATGAAAGAAAATGGCTAAGTATTTTATGTGTATTAATTGCTGACTTCTTGTAAAATTGCTAGGGCTGAAAATATGAATAATACATGCATGTGAAACTTTTTCTACAGTGTTTCTATGTTGTGTAGATTGTGGGAAAAATACGAAATCTGTTATTGGATACTTTTCATAGTACAAAGTATTTTCATGTGCAATTATGCCCTGGTTCTTGTCATTTTTGTGTAGGCTGCTGTACTTATCTAATTGACTTGTAAACTTTATGGTAGGCTACTTATTGCATGATGAAGCTACTATAATTTTCTTAGAATTTTCTGAGTACCAAAAATATGTGTTGCTGTTCAAGCCTTGTTTAAAATAGAATTAATTAAGATTCCTTAATGCATGTTTATTTAAAATATGTTGCTTTGGTGTATCTTTGAAGCACTAAATAACCTACTGGTCTGATACACATATTAGTGATGTGTGATATGTATGCATGTCTTGTTTGTCACATGCTTTATTTTACCGGAGAGGAGATTTGCACCTACTCGGTAAAATAGAAACGAAATTGCTCATCTACATGCAAACATTCATGTTCATCATACCTCATTTCCATCCTATGCACATTTCCCATATTGACATATGCATATGCATCATACAAGATTGCAGGAGGAGCCACCGGTAGCAGTTCTCGAGGAGTAGGTCGGGGTCGACCAGCAGGAGGTTCCAGCGCCGGAGGTGCAAGAGGCCGAGGATAAAGGCGAGGAGCTTCCCGAGTGCGTTGATCACCAGCCAAGTTCCTTTGAGCGAGGCAAGCCCCGGAGCATTTCTCTCTCTACGGTTTGCAAATCTTTAATATTGCGTCCTTTTATGTTTGATGCATTAAGTTATAGGAGTTGAGTGAAACCATTGATGCATATATTATATCCTTGTCTACCTTTATATGTCTTATCCTGCTAGGTCTAGGACTGAGTTAAATGCTTAGCCCTGCTTAGATCGGTAGCAGTCGGTGATCTCCTATCACTGGCAACTGTAGGTGGTCACCTGGATACTTAGCTATGGATGCTATCATGAAAATAACCAAGTGTTGATGGATAAATGGAGATCGGGCGGAATAAGTAGTGGGCAACCAGACAGGGTTCTTGGGTGCTTGTACTTTCTGCCTGTGTCGGTTAAGGACCAATCGTTGCTCATCCCTCTTATCATGTTGAATGCATGTCTCATATTTAGCTGGCCGAATAAATCGTTTCAACCGCGAAGCTAGTGGCACTATTCGGGCCTAGATCTACATAGGTGCGTAGACTGGTGCTGAAGGGGGTTTGACGGGGACATGAAGAGTGAGCCCAAGGGCGGTAAGGCCGACTCCTGGCTGTCAGGCTGTCCCTGGGTAGTGCGGCCTTAGTTTGTCCCATGACGTTTACTGGAATAGTGTCATTGGTGACCTGTAGCTCACTTGATCGGTGAGTGTGGTTTGTGTGAGAAATAAAATCACCAACTGGTCAGAAATTGATTTGAATCGCCATCGCTCCTGGATAGTGAGCACTTGACTCGAGTTACGGCATCGTAGTAATGATGATGGAACACGGATGGTTATGTTGATGATGTTGGAAATGCTAAACCTGAGATGGTAACTTTGAGGTAATGGTTAATCAAATGATTGCTTTAGCATAGGTGCTTACCTAGATTAACAGGTTATAACAAAGATGATGCAAAGTACTATAAATGGTTTAGTCATGATAACTTATGCTTTTTGCCAATGAGTCAAGCTAGCCACTAAAAGAAAGTTTTGCATACTCCTTGGTATCACTTTATTTCCGTTTAAGGCAGGTAAGACTAGCTGAGTACATTCTCGTACTCAGGGCTTTGTTCCCATTGTTATTACAGATGGTCAGATGTATTATGGTTACTACATCAACTATCTCTACCCAGTGATGGGCGACAACGAGGACCAAGGGCGTGGTCATCCCATATGTCTCATCTACTGCTTTTGTGAGACTTGATCATTATCTGGCACTGTATTTGAACTAAGTGTGCATGTGTGGTTTCGATACTATTTGCTTCTGCTACTTTATTATGCACTTGGTTTGTAATAACTTTAGGTTCTAAACTCTGATGTATTCGAAATGATGTTGCAAACTTTATGTAATATGTGACTGTGGCTACTAAACTTTTACGATCTTGGCTTGTATGTTAGTTGGTTTGAAATTCTGCGTGATTTGACGGACTACCGAGTTTGTACAGACTCAAGTACGTTAATTTATTTGCTTTGGTAGGTGATTTTCTTACTTAAGCTCATATAAATTAGTCGGTTCTGTTACACTTCGGTCCAGATGTTCCACGAAGGTGGGCTTCTCCTTTTTCTCTCCTTTGCGCATTCCTAAAATACACGTTCTTCCTTTGCGCTTTCTTCTCTATTTTTGTGCATTTCCACTTGTTTCCGGGTATTTGTCTGCAAAACACGTTTTCTCAAGAAACAAGTGGAATTAGGTCAAAGTATATGCATATGTGTTAAAAGATTATTTATTTCTCCTGTTTTGGACTTAGATTGGCAGTTCTAAATGTGCAATAGTGATCGCCAATAAATCCCCCAAGCTTAACCTTTGCTCGTCCCGAGCAAATAGCTAAGTACTTGTTGGTTGTTGATCAGGAGTTGCTACTATGCCGATACAATTCACAAGTGCCATGTCTATAACAAAGTATTCCATCGTAATTTAAATAAGTCAGCATTTTATCCACCCTTTGCCTTAATAGCTGTGGGGTGTATAACTTTTTCAAGTTCTTGGGTGGTTGCAAGATAGAATGGTTATAACAGAATCACCAATCATTCGCTCTTTGATTGACCATCTATCCAGAGGTTTTATGAGTTTTTGCAAAGAAATGTAAGTTCCTCGAATGATTCTCTCGATCGCTCAAATGTGTATGGAACCTCACCAAGGCATTTGATTTTGCCTTCTTTTCATATCCTACCACTAAAGGCTTCGAGTGGAGCTTTGGGTAGGTATGAAAAGTGGGGCATACTTGCATCACATATGTTGCTAAGTCAAAAACCAGACCACAAGGAGATGCAAGTCATACACTTAGATCAAGATGTGCAAGTGTGTGGAATTTTTTATAACTCTCTAATTCTAAATATTTTTGTACTCCTTGTATCATGACTCTCTCTTTTGGATGAATGCCTTTTGAAAGTATGGGCTATCTTTATTTCATTTCTTTTCTTTTCTCTTTTTCTCTTCTTTTTTTCAGGCGGGCATCTAAGTAGCAATTGTTTTATTTATTTGGACACTTGTCCATATTTATTTTCCTCTCATGCCCCTTGGCATGGATTTTCTCTCTTTTTTAGCATAGCCTATATCTTTCTTCTTGGCGTATAAAATTTATAAGAGAGAAACACATGATAAACGAATGGAGTAATTTATTTGGTGAACGGAAAAAGCATGTTTGTGAGTAACTCTCAGTGTAAGAGTCAACAATTTATTTTATGGGTGTACATGTGTCTTGATCATGGGTGCATGACAAGAATCTCAACACAGGTCACAACAATTTGACAAAGCTCAATGATCAAACAAGTAGCATATGACTAGGGTTTTGAATTTGAATATCAAGTCATATGGCCTTGGTAGGTATTTAGAATCATTGAGGAACTTTTGATTTAACATTTTGAAAATGAAATCTCCAAATGTCAAGTCTCTCTTAGAACAAAGTCATAGAAGTTTCTATTTGTACCATATTATAACTTGCAACAACTTAGAAAAGGAACATGCATTTGCAACCCACAAGTTCTCAAGTTTTTAGGATGTGATATTTTTAGCCAACAAACTTAAATCTTGGGGAATACTAAGTTATAACCTAGGCACAGATGAATTATAGACAGAGCAACTACTCATCATTTCTACTTCGGAGAAACTAACATTCCTTCAACACATATGACAGTGGAATTCATATTTTTGGTATTTTTATTTTTTTAGATTTTTTTAGATGCTAATAAGTAGATAAATGCAGAAAAATGAATTGCAAAAAATAAAAGATATAAGGTACCTCTGCGGGGCCCTCCCCCAAGCTAGCTCTTAGCCTAGGGTCCGGGGTCGTACCCCATGGACCGCCACTAGGCCGCTTGCGCTTCTTTTTGTTGCCTCAGCAGCGCGTTGATGTCCGCAAACTGTTGCTGCTGCTATTGGTGTCACTGGGTCGTACTTTGCACGTGAGTGTTAAGTGTATTTTGATTTCACCTATGCAGAGTTCCAACCCTCCGAGGCGAGTGTTGATGTCGTCCAACTCCAATGGTTCGAAGTGGACTGTCGTGGACGGATAGGCGGTGGTAACCCATCAGAGTCAGAAGAGTGAGCCTGTTGCTCATGCCATCCCGACCCTCCGGCCTCATGCCAACCCGACCCTTCGGCCTCCTGTGGGTGTGGGGCGTATCATCAGCCAGGCTGATACCCCAGGGTAAACCCAGGCATATGCATGGTGGGGAGCCATCCCAACATGTGCATATGAGGCACGAGTGGTGTCGGTGTGGGCGGTGGCTGCTATGAATAGCCAGCTTCATTCTTGTCTAGCTCCATGTAGACCTGCGAGAAGCTGAACTCCTGCGTGCTTCCTCTTGCTCAACAAGAGTGAAGGTTAGCACCGGGGACTTATACAAACAAAGATCCGGGTTAGGTAATGAGATCTCATTTGTATACCATAGGAAATAAAACACAAGGTTCCCTGCATCATCATTTTTCAAATAGTGCCCTTGCATCAAGAAATGCTCGTTAACTTTGATGCGTGGAGTAGCGATGTATATCACATTTTGTCCATCCAACGCATCAACGCTAGCGGCAAGTTGAGTTATAAGGGATGTGCAAGATATAGGAGTGGAAGCCTTGATTGTGTCTATCCAATGATTAAACATTTCTTTCATAGGAGCAACTTTGGTTTTTTTAAGAGTGGCATTGAGCAGTTGCAATTCAACATGATGAACAAAACAAATGTCATCTCTAGCGAACAAAGTCATGGCAATCCAATGATGCATGAACCTCAAAGTAGGATGATTGTCGATGTTTTACCACCGATAGCCTGCCATGGGGGTACCCGGGACAGTCGTTCAGGCTTCGGCGTATGCAGAACTCGATGGTGAACACAGAGACAACGATTTATACTAGTTCAGTTTGCCGGAATAACATCAGCGTCCCTACGTCTAGTGTGGGTGAATAATATATCGCGCCCTGCGCTTTAGGGTTTAGACCATGAGGTCTATTTAGGGGGTGCCGATCTAGGGAGCCCTGCCCTCCTTTATATAGTCCAGGAGACAAAAATCCTAGTCAGTTTACAAAAAGAGGAATCCTAGTAAGATTACAGGATAGCACTACTACTAGGATTACATGGGAGGAATCCTAGTCGAACTAGATCTTCTCCCTTCCCTGCAAGGTACCCGGGGTACTATGTATCGACTAGCCCCCGAGCACTGTATGGTTGATCTTGGAAGCTGTTGACATCGTTTTTGGCACGTGTCAAGATGATCAGGAAGGGCTAATCAACAGAGGAAAGATTACCGTGTAGATTGATTGCCAAGGAGAATAAGTTTGTTTTTGAGTGGTGGCAGCGTATGGATTTAATTTGAAGTGTTGCCGATGAGGTTAAGGGTATTATTGCCGATGCCGATGAAAGAGGGTTTGGAGACTGCTGCCGATGAGACAGGGAATGTACCGATGAAGGAGGGTATGAAGACTGCTGCCGATGAAATAGGGAATGTACCGATGGAAGGAACTCGAAGGCTGCTGCCGATGGAACAGGGACTGTGCCGTTGAAAAGGAGGTCGATAAGAATACCATCGTGATTGAGGCGGACTATGGAGTAAAATAGGAGTTAATTTCCTTGTTTACGTTTAGTAGAGTCTGAGTTGTATCAAAGTCATGTTTTTCCTTAGATTTGGATTTAATGTCCTAGTCGTATTTGGTTACGTTTCTATAGATCAGGATATAAATATAGAGTGAAGGGCAATGTAATAGGGGATCAATCAATACATCAAAAAACAGCTTTTACTCTTATTTACATCTACTTTCGGCGACTTCGTCAATTTGCATAGTTTTCCTTTTTACGAGTTCTCATCGATTCGGCGAGTTGCATTGCTCTAAGTGCAATCTTCGACGATCCTTGAGTTCCGCGTGAGTACCTCTTGGCCGTGACATCCGGGCGTATCGCTGTTGTCAGGACCAAAGTGCTCGTATCTTCATCCTTGTCGATTAACAGGTCAAATCGACTGGCACGCTTTGGATATCGACTTCGGGTATTAGCCCTTTGTGTTTGCAGATTTACTTTTGCATCAACACATCTTTTGGCACGCCCGGTGGGACAGATCTAGTCAAGATGCCTAATCATGAGATCAATGCTGGGAATATCATCGCAGTAACAGAAGAAGATCTTAAGGACGATCAGAAGCAGGCTATGGAGAGGGCTATTGAAGAATACAGACAGCTTTGCTTGAAGTCATTCAGCTTGAACAAAAGTGGACAAGTCATCCAGAAGCAGGACTTGCCGTTGCCTCGGCAGGTTACCTTTGATCCTAATCCGGGTAAACTTCAAGAGATGGTTAATTCTACGGTGAATCATGCTTTAATTAATCACTCCAATGTGCTGTCCAATACTGTTCATAATATTGTGATTCGAACTTTCAAAGAAGGGCAAGCGTCACCTCGTTACGTTGGGCCTGCTTATCATCAACCAGAAGCAGCATCTGCTGTTGCTCCATCGGATCCCCCAGCCGTTGCGGGTATAGAGATTTCTTCTCCTCCAGTATCAGCAGGTTTATCTAACGTACAGTCTACTCCGGTGCGTCTGGATTCAGCATTATCAGGACGAGTTCAGCTTGGTACAGATCTATCAGCATCGGCTCTATCAGGTCCTGTACCACAGAATAATCAAACTCCTGCTAATTGGTGGGGATATGGTATGCCTCCAGAGCCATCTGCTTTTAATCACGGATTATCTCAAGTGTTTGATGCAGCGAGAAAAACTCCTATGCCATCGGCTGGTTTGCCGATAGCTCAAGCGCCTCAATATACTACAACTACTGTACAACCGAATCTAGGAGGTTTTCAGGCATCTTTGGGTCAAACATCTAGTTCAAGTCCATCGGCAAATTTGTTACCGATGCAGCAGAAGGCTCCTATTGCCAGTCAACCTGGAGTCCAGGTTATGCCTTAAGTTGGATGTAATTATCCAGCAATGCCAACAAGCTACCAGCCATCGGCAAACTTTGTGCCGATGAATACTAATAATTGGTCAGGACAGTTTTCCACTCAACATACAGTTCAGCCAAATCAGCAAGCCACAGGAGTTCATTAAGGTCACATGCATGCTGGTTTTCAGAATCAAGCATCGGCAGCTCAGCCGATGAACCCTTTTCAGCAGGTTAATGGACCACAGATAGTAGCAAATGTGCCAATTGCTGGAGATCGTGGGCCACAAAGGTATGCAGAAGGGTATCAACATATACCTCCAGCAGAGATTCAACCATATCGTCAGCAAGATGTTGATGCTTTTTGGGCCGATAAAATAGCAGAAATTATGAGGGATCAGTTTGGGATCAAGCCCAAAGTTAATACCTATTCTTATCGGACTCCGTATCCTCCGGCATACGATTTAATTCCTCTCCCAAATCGTTACAAGGTGCCAGATTTCACTAAGTTTTCTGGGCAAGACGATACATCAACCATGGAGCATGTTAATCGTTTTATTATTCAATGTGGAGAGGCAGCTTGTAGAGATGAATTGAGAGTTCGTCTGTTCTCATCATCTCTATCTGGATCAGCATTTACATGGTTTATTTCACTACCGCCAAATTCTATTATCACCTGGGCTGATCTGAAAAAGCAATTTCATAAGTATTTCTTTGCTGGAGTTCATGAAAAGAAGCTTACCGATTTGGTAAAGATGAAACAGCGCAATGATGAATCGGTAGAAGGCTTTGTGCAAAGGCTACGAGATGTAAAGAACAAATGTTATAGCCTAGTATTGGATGATCGGCAGCTTGCCGATTTAGCCTTTCAGGGATTGTTACCGCATCTTAAGGACAGATATGCTTCTCAGGAGTTCGAAAGCCTAAGTCATCTAGTGCAAAGGATTTCTGATCAAGACACTAGGGTTTTTGAACCTAAAAGAAATTGGAACAAGAAAGTTTCATTTGTTGAAGAGGCGGAAGATTCTGATTCAGATGATGAACCAGTTATCGGTTTGGCGGAGTGGGTTAAGAATAAGAAGCCGATATCTTGTCCCTTTGGTCACAAAGAGCCAGAAAAGTTTACTTTTGATGTCACCAAAGCCGATAAGATATTTGATCTTTTGCTTCAGGAGGGCCAGATTAAATTGTCACCTAATCATGTGATCCCATCGGCAGAAGAGTTGAAGCATATGCTGTATTGCAAGTGGCATAATGCAACTTCACACAGTACCAATGAGTGCAAAGTATTTAGACAACAATTGCAGTTAGCTATTGAGTCTGGCAGAATAAAATTTGGCAATTCCAAGATTCAAAAGCCGATGAAAATTGATCAACATCCTTTTCCAGCAAATATGTTGGATGCTGAAGGGAAAATTAAGGTGTTGACATTGGAAGCTGCTGAAAAGAATGCATCAGTAGATCCCCAACATCGGATAACTACCGATGATGCAAAAGGCAAGGGGCTATTGACGGAAAGTGGCGGTTCTAGGAGGCCTCCTCGATCTGGCATCGTGATCACTCATCGAAGACAACAAGAAGGCTGGCGTCAGCGAAGGGACTGGTATCGACGACAACAAAGCGTAAAGAAGAGTGGAATCGGCATAAGGATCATTGGAATTGTCCGTTTTTTATTCATTGTTGGGAGGAAGGTATTAAGTTACCTACTGTTGAGGATTGTCCAGAGTGCAATGGTTATTATGGAGTTAATCATCCTGTAAGAAGGTTTCAATCTAGTAATCAAGGTTTGCTCATTAATGAGCCGATCAGAGGGAGAGCATCAGTACATGATCGGCTGGGGGGCAGGCTCAGTGTACATGAAAGGCTTGGTAAACGCGTTGCATATTTTCCGAGAAACCAAGAGGAACTTGAAGAGATGGCAAATGCAAGAGTTCCTGATGAAGAAATATTTTACAGGGATCCTAATATACGTCGTGTGGAGACAACTAGGACTTATCAGCCAGTATGGAAAACTAAGCTTCCTCAATGGTGTCCAGAGGGTTTGACAAAGACACAGAAGAGAAAAATGCAGCGAGAGCGTCAAAAAGATTTATATCAAGAAGAAAGTCCCTCCAATGAGAGATCTGGTAACCAGCAGTGGCAGATAAGGCACAAAAATAAAGGTCCATCGGCGGATGTCAATATGGTGTTTATGTTGCCGATGGAATTTTTGGCTCTGTCTGATAGCGAAGAAGAGGCTGTTTCCTCTGACCAAGTAGCTCAATTAACGCTAGATCCAATGATGGCTGTTTTTGAGAAGCCTGCCGATGATGAGAGACAACACCTCAAGGCTTTGTTTGTAAAAGGCAGAGTTGATGGGCAGCCTGTATCTAAGATACTTATTGATGGAGGTGCTGCAATTAATATTATGCCTTATGTGATGTATCGGAAGCTTGGTAAGGGAGATCAAGACTTAACTCAGACCGATATGATGTTAAAGGATTTTGAAGGCAATGTATCACCAGCTAAAGGGGCAGTATGTGTTGAGTTGACCATTGGCAGTAAAACCTTACCGACAACTTTCTTTGTTATTAATGGCAAGGGTGCATATAATCTGCTCTTGGGAAGGGATTGGATTCATGCTAATTGTTGTGTTCCTTCTACAATGCATCGATGTCTGGTACAGTGGATTGGAGATAAGATTGAAGTTGTTCCTGGTGACTCTTCTTATATCATCGCATCGGCAGAATCAGATACTTATGAACGAACCAAGTGCATATCGGGAGAAGCCTGGGAGAAAGAGTTCCTCAAGATTACCGATTACGAAATTCTACCGATCCAAGCAGTCGGTTCTGAAGAAGAGTTTTAATGGATAGATTTGCCGATGATGGAAAATTAGGTCAAGGATTTACATCGGCAGATGATTTAATAGAAGTAGATATTGGTGAAGGCGATAGGCCAAGGCCCACTTTTATTAGCTCTAAGTTAAATTCCAAGTGTAAACAGCAACTAGTTGATTTGTTAAAGGAATATAAAGATTGTTTTGCTTGGGATTATACTGAAATGCCTGGATTAGACCGATCTATAGTTGAACATCGGTTGCCTATTAAATCTGGATTTCGGCCACATCAGCAGCCGGCTCGCCGATGCAATCCTAATATACTTCCTGATATTAAGGCCGAAATAACCAAATTAATTGAGGCAAAGTTTATTCGGCAGTGTCGATATGCAGAGTGGATTTCTAATGTGGTTCCTGTATATAAGAAAAATGGGAAACTTCGTGTTTGTATTGATTTCAGGAATCTCAATAAGGCCACACCAATGGATGGTTACCCAATGCCGATTGCTGATTTGTTGATTGATGCTGCAGCAGGGCATCAGATTATTAGTTTCATGGATGGTAATGCGGGTTATAATCAAATATTCATGGCTGAAGAAGATATTTCCAAGACTGCTTTTAGGTGTCCAGGTCATGTGGGATTATTTGAGTGGATAGTTATGACATTTGGTTTGAAAAATGTCGGTGCTACTTATCAAAGAGCTATGAACTTTATTTTCCATGAATATATCGGCACGTTGGTAGAAATCTACATTGATGACATAGTGATTAAGTCTGGAGACATCACAAAGCATCTAACCGATCTACGGAAGATATTGGAGTGCACAAGAAAACATGGGTTAAAGATGAATCCCAATAAATGTGCATTTGGTGTATCGGCAGGACAATTCTAGGGTTTTATGGTGCATCAGCGGGGCATTGAAATTAGTAGAAAATCTATTGAGGCAATCAACAAGGTTGTTGCTCCTGCCGATAAAACTGAATTACAGTCCTTGATCGGTAAGATTAATTTCATCAGAAGATTTATATCTAATCTGTCAGGTAAGATCAAGGCTTTCAGTCCATTATTGAAATTGAAAGCCGATCAGGAATTTAAATGGGGGGATGAACAGCAATTAGCCTTAGATCAGATTAAGAGTTATTTAACAAATCCTCCAGTGTTAGTTCCCCCCCAACATGGAAAGCCTTTCAGATTGTATTTATCAACTGAAGATACTGTTATTGGTTCAGCTCTTATTCAAGAATTTGAAGGGAAGGAGCGTGTTATCTATTATTTGAGCAGACGGTTAATAGATGCTGAAACCAGGTATTCGGCCATTGAGAAATTATGCTTATGCTTATACTTCTCTTGTATTAAGTTGAGGCATTATTTACTATCGGCTGAATGTACTGTCATATGCAAAGATGATGTGGTCAAATATATGCTATCTATGCCGATATTAAATGGTAGGATTGGTAAATGGATTTTAGCATTATCAGAATTTGACCTACGTTATGAATCGGCTAAGGCAGTTAAAGGACAGGTTATGGCCGATTTTGTTACTCAACATTGCAACACGGTGGATTCTCTGGAAGTTGCTCCGTGGACACTTTTCTTTGATGGGTCTACTTGTGGTGAAGGGGCAGGCATCGGTATCGTGTTAATTTCCCCTCAGGGGAAGAAGTATGAGTTCTCATTGCCGATCGTTGCTACATCGACAAACAATCGAGCTGAGTATCAAGCCCTGATAAAAGGGTTAGAATTGCTTAAAGAAGTACAGGCTGATGCTGTTGAAGTCTTTGGTGATTCTATGCTAGTTATAAATCAGTTGATTGGGGTTTATGAATGCCGAAGTGAAATTCTAATTTCATATCATGAAAAGTGTTTGGAATTGTTAAAAGGGTTTAGGAGTTTTCATCTGGAGCATATTTCCCGGATGCATAATGAAGAGGCTAACCGATTGGCTCAGCATGCTTCAGGATATCAACCTGTTCAAGAAGCATTGACATCAGTGGCTGATACCGATGACTGGAGAAAGGAAATCATTGATTATTTAAAGAATCCATCTAAAAAGGTTGAAAGATGTATAAGGTTCCAAGCGACCAAGTATGTACTCCTCGATGATGAATTGTATTACCGTACCATAGATGGAGTTTTACTCAGGTGTGTTAGCATAGAGGAATCAAAAAGCCTGATGAGTGAAATTCATGAAGGAGTATGTGGGGCTCATCAGTCAGCTTTCAAGATGAAATGGATGATCAGAAGAAATGGATATTATTGGCCGACTATTCTTGAGGATTGTTTTAAATATTTTAAAGGATGTCAGGAATATCAAAAATTTGGTAATATTCAAAGGGCACCTGCATCGGCTATGAACCCCATAATTAAGCCTTGGCCGTTTCGGGGTTGGGCTATTGATCTCATCGGTCAGATTTATCCACCATCGAGTAAAGGGCATAAGTTTATTCTGGTTGCTACCGATTATTTCACAAAGTGGGTTGAAGCAATTCCTTTGAAAAAGGTGACATCGGCTAACATGGTTGATTTTGTGAAGGAGCATATTGTCTACCGATTTGGCATCCCTCAAACCATCACTACCGATCAGGGCACTATGTTTACATCGGGTGAATTTGATGAGTTTGCTATAAGTATGGGAATTAAAGTTTTGAATTCTTCACCGTATTATGCCCAAGCTAATGGCTAGGCTGAAGCATCTAATAAAGGAATTATCAAACTCATTAAGCGCAAGATTAAAGAGTATCCTAAAAAGTGGCATACAATATTAAATGAAGCTTTGTGGTCATATCGGATGGCATGTCATGGTGCAACCAAGGTAGCACCTTATCAATTGGTGTATGGACACGATGCGGTATTACCTTGGGAGATTAAGATTGGTTCTAGGCGAATGCGCTTTCAGGATCAACTGACAGCCGATGATTATGATATTCTTATGAAAGATGAATTGGAAGATGTAGCAGGTCATCGGTTAAAAGCTTTAGTTAGCATCGAGGAGAATAAGAAAAGGGTAGCTAGATGGTATGACAAGAAAGTGAAGGTAAAGGAATTTGTCGATGGTGAATTGGTCTGGAAGTTGGTTTTACCGATTGGGACTAAAAGTTCTAAGTTTGGCAAATGGTCACCTAATTGGGAAGGTCCATATCGGATAAATCAATCTGTTCCTGGTAATGCGTATATTCTTGAAACTCTCGAAGGAGTTGTATTTCCCAGAGCATTAAATGGAAAATATTTAAAGAAATATTACCCTAGTATCTGGATAGACGCATAAGAGTATGGTTGCCGATAACAATCCTATCGGCTGGAGTTAAAACAAAGTATCAATTGTTGCCGATGCGCTAATTTAACAAAGTCTGGATAGCTGATATCGCACGCAGGCGAATTTCATCGGCTTCTTTCAATTCCTTAGCGTCTTCATCGGCACTTCCCTCTACAGGCTTGAGTTTCTTTTTGAGGACCAAGGCCTTGCGAGCTTGAGCATCTCGTTCCTGTTGAAGGGCCTTGATGGCGTCGGAAAGTTGGTCTTCTTCTTGTTTAGCTTGAGTCAGAGCTGTCTCAACCTTTTCCAATTCAGCTAGCAGGGCTGCCTTCTTTGCCGATAGATCCAAGATTTTCTGCCTAAGATCGGCACTGGAGGCTTGCAAGTTGTTGATATTCTTGTGCTTCTCATCGGCAGTTTCCTTCAGCTGCAGCATTTCTTCTTTAAGTTGAGCCTGAGCTGCTCTATCAGCAATACGATGAACAGCCCTTTGATATTGAAGTTGTCTGCTCTCTAGATGGACTGCTGGAAAGATGGTTTCTTCAATATTGGAGGGACTTGGCCGCGGATCGTTTTGAAGATAGTCCTCGCAGGGTCCGAGTCGATCACCAATTGGGCAGTGTCTTGCTGCAGCAGATTTAGGAGGGCTTCTAGCTTGCCATAGGTGTCTGACGATATTGTTCCCAATGCCAGGGAAGAACTCGCCTCTTCTCCGTCATCATCGGAGACATCGATAGCAAAAGAGAATAAGCTATCGGGAGAATCTTGTTCCTGTGAAATAAAGAGAATTAGAAGTCCTATCTGTGATATCTGGAGATATTATAGACCGAACAATTAATTGATTTACCTGCTTCAGGGCGATTTCTTGAGCTTGGCTTGAGGGAGCGGCTTGTAGAGGATCATGCGAAGGATCGGCAGAGGATGCCGATGGTATGTCTTCTATGATTGCATCGGTAGTCGGCCCTTGGGGTATAATTGCCGATGATGTATCTTGTGCAGAAGGAGCAGCTTGTTCAGTTACATCGGTGGGTTGACTGACAGGTGTTGGAGCAGACGCAGGGGCTGGTGTAGGTTTCTGTCGTTTTTGTTGAGTTTCAGCATCGGTCAAAGCTTTACGCTTTGTTTGGGCTTCAACGACAATTGGCTGGGGGGCATCGACATCTGTTGGTTGGGGAGCCTGCATGCTTGGCGTGCTTGCCGATGTGCCCGTTTGTTGCTGCAAAAACGGGTATAAGATTGGATATTTAACAGAGAAAAATGTAAAAATAAGAGAATACCTCTGAAGGAGGGGTAGAGGTCGTGGTGCTTGGTAAAGTTGCCGATGACGATCCAGCTGCAGCTTGCACACCCTGATAGTTGTGTGTTAATGTAGAGTGTATCGGCAGAAAACAGAGTAAGCAAGGTTATTACCTTAAAAGCCTTGATTAGGCTTGAAGCAGCAGCCTTTGGAGAAGCCCTGGATGTTCCTAGTCTTGGTCTGGAAGTGATGGTTTTGGCGCGAGTCCTCTAGAAGGTTAAGGCTTCTAAGGTGGGGGCGTTGTAGCCGATTACTAAGACTGGAGAGGCTGGATGGAGGTTGAAGGGTTTTCCACTTTTGCTTATTGGTGGAACTGGATCATTGGCCTGTTTCAAGGAAGGTTAGCTACCGATATGCATATGAAAGGAAGGAAAGAGACAGAAGTTAAAAAGAACTTACTGCATTGTCAGGAATGGCATAATCGGGATCGATCATATGCCGATATGTGTGAACAGATGTTGAAAACAGCTGTTCTTTCCACTCTTGCCACCATTGCTTATATGACTCTGTTATGAAAGATGCTGGTGACCAGGCGGAGAGATCGACATTTGAGATATCGGCATCGGGAGCAAGTCTTACTATCCTGCTCCATTCGGTTCCAGCGGTAATGATTTCTCTGGGTTTAATCACATCGGCATAGCATAGCTTGATTGGCAGTTGCCCAAAGGCCAGCTGGCGAGATACTGCCGATGGATTGTAGAATTCATAAGTAATATGGGAAGCTTTCCCGCTACCAAATGTGTTGACTGGGATTGCTCTGGGGGTGATAATGGCCATCATAAGATCATTGTCTTGGTTCAGATCACTATCGGCGAAATTGAAGAGGAGAGGGAACTTGTTATCCTCATCTATGTAAGGTACCCAAGCCCTGAGGTCACGAGGGAGGCCATGGTAGAAAGTCTGAAAAAATCTGCCGATTTGGTCCTCATTGGCTTCTGTTCCGAGAAGGACAATTATTGCTTCGCCGAAGTTGAGAGGGGGGCGTGTTGCCGATTCATCGTCTCCAAGGACGTAGTCTTCGGGAATCTCTTGTGGGAATTCCTGAGCAAAGAGATCCCACTGTAAATGCTTGTGCATGTGAGCGTTTAACCACATATTGATGAACCACCATGGGCCTCCCAGATTGCCGATGGGTTCGCCAAGTATAAGCTTCTGGGATACTTGGTGGAGAAGGTGGTAGGTTGAGCTCAGGAGATATCGGCCAAGTGGGAATCTGACACCGTTGGCTAAGAGTTCTGCTGCTGGGAGGAAAGCGTTGGTTGGTCCTACCGATCGGCCACAGAAAATAAACTTCTCCAGCCACATGTTCAGGAATGTGGCGTGTTCCCTTTGATTGACGGTACCAGTCTTTTGGTACTCTTGGATATATCCCGTCCAGCCACCGATGTTGCGTGTATTTACTCTGTATTCAGCTTTTCTGCCAAAAATATGGCCTTCATCGACAGTTGAGATGTCCAAGCCTGTGAGCATATATACATCGGCAAGAGTAGGGGCACATGGGCCATGACCAAACATGAAGGTGTTGGTGGTGTCTGACCAAAATTGAGTGGCAGCTATCATCATGGATTCATTCTTTTGTATATCGGCAATGGATAGCCTGATACACTGATCTATCTTCCGTTCTGCCCAGAACACTTGCATTGATCTGTTGACCCTCAAGAACCAGTTTTTCCACCCTTTGGTGAGTTTGGGCCAAGAACGGAACGTGTCTTTCCACATATTCAAAGAGAAATTTTGAGATTTGAAGGGAATACGATTTGCCTCTGCATTAATCAGGTCAGTTGGATCTGGGTCGTCCATTGGACCTAGGCAATGGAGGGGAGGTTGATGGGTTGGAATCACCAGTGTGTTGCGTAGTTCCTGAGTTTGGAGGACCAAGAAAATGGAAGAGAAAGAAAAATGTCGACTGTAAGAACTCGCAGGGAACCAAAAGGATTAAAGTAAAAGTAATAAGAGGAAGAACGAACCGCAGGGACGTCGAAGTTAACAGCCATTGCTTCGAACGGATGAGGGCACGAGCTGGGAACTTGAAGATGACGATGGCTCTGGTGAGTCGAGGATGAGCGGTTGTTGGTTAGGGTTGCCGCCGGAGTGAGAATGTCAAAGGATGGAGTTTGAAGGTAGAAGATGAGCAGCCCGGAGAAATCTATTTATAGGCCATTTGGGGTAGGGGTATTCTTGACTTATCTCTATGCCGTATGCGGATGGATCGAGGTGATTCAGTTGGATATGGTAACTGTTCGCACGACAATCAAGGGATGGTACAGAAGATTTGACGGCAAGTAATCATGACTTGAAGGATATCTCGATACAGGATTTTTCGGTTCTAAAAAAATGATGCGTTGTGGTAAGATCTTGCTGATGGATTGTTATTTTGGTATCTCAACCGTAATTAAGGTAAAGAAGGTTGGAAAATGTGCGATATTTATTGAGATGCATGGATTAGATCTAGATTTGATTAAATCTAGTAACAAATCATGTTATGCTTGGAGAATGGGTTAAAAAATAGGCAATAGCAAGCATCAGTTGGAGTAAATTTCGGAGCATCAGTATCTTATACTCCGAAATTGGGGGGCATGTGTTGACATCGTTTTTGGCACGTGTCAAGATGATCAGGAAGGGCTAATCAACAGAGGAAAGATTACCGTGTAGATTGATTGCCAAGGAGAATAAGTTTGTTTTTGAGTGGTGGCAGCGTATGGATTTAATTTGAAGTGTTGCCGATGAGGTTAAGGGTATTATTGCCGATGCCGATGAAAGAGGGTTTGGAGACTGCTGCCGATGAGACAGGGAATGTACCGATGAAGGAGGGTATGAAGACTGCTGCCGATGAAATAGGGAATGTACCGATGGAAGGAACTCGAAGGCTGCTGCCGATGGAACAGGGACTGTGCCGTTGAAAAGGAGGTCGATAAGAATACCATCGTGATTGAGGCGGACTATGGAGTAAAATAGGAGTTAATTTCCTTGTTTACGTTTAGTAGAGTCTGAGTTGTATCAAAGTCATGTTTTTCCTTAGATTTGGATTTAATGTCCTAGTCGTATTTGGTTACGTTTCTATAGATCAGGATATAAATATAGAGTGAAGGGCAATGTAATAGGGGATCAATCAATACATCAAAAAACAGCTTTTACTCTTATTTACATCTACTTTCGGCGACTTCGTCAATTTGCATATTTTTCCTTTTTACGAGTTCTCATCGATTCGGCGAGTTGCATTGCTCTAAGTGCAATCTTCGACGATCCTTGAGTTCTGCGTGAGTACCTCTTGGCCGTGACATCCGGGCGTATCGCTGTTGTCAGGACCAAAGTGCTCGTATCTTCATCCTTGTCGATTAACAGGTCAAATCGACTGGCACGCTTTGGATATCGACTTCGGGTATTAGCCCTTTGTGTTTGCAGATTTACTTTTGCATCAACAGAAGCCTCTTCTTGTTCCTCCAGGTCTTGCCAAGTAGAAACAAGCGTCATTCGAGTGCTTTCTTGTGAGAAATCATATAGCGCTTCTTGAGATCTTCGAATGGTGTACACTTTCTAAAAAAAATGCACCCACTGGGTGTAGCCCCCAAGCCTCTTGCTGTTTGGTACAAAGAGTTGGAGAGTCTTGTCTTCAATTTCTTGTCAGAAGAATTTTGAAAGCATCCACTGAGGATATGTATCCCGCAGCCCCTAAGCCTATGTCCAAGTACCTGTAGTCGGCGCTAGGATCTGAAAAGAATATACTCAGGGATCCTTGAATCTGAGCCCCCGGGCATAGTCGGAGTGAAGCCGAAGAAGCCAAGGCAATGGGCAAATAGATGGATGAGCATATACATGTACTCCTATTGTAATAGCGTGTTTGTATGTATGATTTAAATCTCCCAATAGCTTGCTAGCTTGTTGTCATCTTGCATGTTGAACGAAGTGATGAGTACGTGTAGTAGCTTGCATGGCTATTGATAATTAGCTTTTGCATGTTGTTGTATGCACATCTTTGTGTTGCTGATAGACGGCTCAATGTGTACTCCATATAGGGTACAAATGTCCAAGTACTTTCTGAATTCACCCGGATATATTCTGAAATCATCCGGGTACTTTCTGAAATCATCCAGGTACTTTCTGAAATCATCCGGGTACTTTCTGAATTCACCCGGGTACTTTCTGAAATCATCTGGGTACATTCTAAAATCGTCTAGGTGCTTTCTCAGTTTTAGATGCCTCCCGATCTTGCTCTCTTGTTTGACCTGATTTGGGACTTGTATGGAGTATCGCTGGACAGACATATTATTCCTGAAACTCCTTGACATATAGCCTTATCTTGATCGAAGTGAATGCTAGGTCTTTGAGGACGTAGACAAGCAAGGGAATCATGGTATGCTAGAAATGGTGACATACATATATACGTGTACATATGCACTCCGTTAATGTGTAGTCCTGTACACCACATATTTGCTTCCTGCTTGCTGACTGTTTGCAAAAATCTTAGAACGGGTCAAATTTCGGTAATAGTGTCCTAATTGACTTAGGGCAAGTCAAATTTCGGTGACCACGTCCTAATTGACTTAGGACGATTTAAATTTCGGTGACCGTGTCCTGATTTACTTAGGACGAGTCAAATATAGGCTGATAAAACATAGCCTTTTTATGAAGTTAGATTTGCACGTCTTGATTTACTTAAGACGGAGAGTAATCGTGTGATCAAGATAGGACCACGTAAACAACCTTGAGTGTTTAAAAACACCCGATTAGATAATATGACTGTGATAGTACCTTCCATACCTTATGAAAGTTAGTCGCCTTCTACTGAGTAACCTTTCTCGGGCATGTCATACATTTAGCCAATAGGCTAAGTGTCAAAAAGGTGCAGCTGATCAACATAGCCGCAGGATGTGAGCCAACTGATAGACATAGATGGCGTATCCAGGTCCCTAGATCGATCTACCAGCATGATAGCCGATAGTCTTCTAACGGGTGACTTTCTAGTCTGGGCGAGCAACGCCGTGTATAGCCGGGACCTCTCATCCAGGTAATCATATTACCCGGGATAAATAAGAGACAACTAAAAAGATGCTCTAGGGTTTCATGATCAAGTGTCGGCGTCGATAGCCGGTTATCTCTTATCCGGGTAACATTAAAAATTACCCAGGTTAAACTTTAGGACAAAAGCCTGGCTGTCTTGTTTTGTAGCTAAAACCTTTGGACGAGCCTAGATGTGATGCTCTGAGATCATAGTAGAAGTCAGACTGTGTACACCTTGGTTGTCCGATGGCTCGGAAGCCGGCTCGGAGAACCTGGTCAAGCCCGAGTTGAGCTGCAGTAAAAGTGGGACTGGGTAGACCTCTGTTGTCCGATGGCTCAGAAGCCGACTCGGAGAACCTGGTCAAGCCTGAGTTGAGCTGCAGTAGAAGTCAGACTGGGTAGACCTCGGTTGTCCGATGGCTCAGAAGCCGACTCAGAGAACCTGGTCAAGCCCGAGTTGAGCTGCAGTAAAAGTTGAACTAGGTAGACCTTGGTTGTCGGATGGCTCGGAGGCTGACTCGGAGAACCTGGTCAAGCTCGAGTTGAGCTGCAGTGTGCTGACGACGACGGTCGTGTCATGTTGACGACGATGGCTAGAGCCATTGTGTGTTGACGACGATGCAGACTGGAGCCATTGTGTGTTGACGGTGATGACCACCGTGTATGCGGACGGTGATAGCCCTTATCCGGGTAATAATATTACCCAGGACAAACTCAATGACTTTTGAAGTTGGAGTTCGCCGATCACCCGGAAGTCATCATCGAGTTCCCGAAAATCATCCCAGCTATAAGCACAGAGCTGTAAGAGTAGTCTGGAATGCACAGTATGGCTGTAAAGGCACATAAATAACATCCAGAGATATATGATAATTAAAGAATATGTAGAAAAATATTAAAGCTTGACTTAGCTTGATTGATGGCCGACTGGCGTGTGATCCTGGCGCTTTAGGCTTAGGAGCCCCCGAGCATCAGCTTGACCGTCGTCGAGTACCCAAAACCCATCGTTGAGTACCCGGAACCTGTCGCTGAGCACCCAGTAGCCGTCGCCGAGCACCCGGTAGCTATTGTCGAGTACCCGGAACACGTCATCGAGTACCCAAAAGCGTCGAGTACTCAGAAACCATCGTCAAATACTCGAAAGCCATCGTCAAATACTCGGAAGCCGTTTGAGTACCCGGGAGCTGTCGTTGAATACTCGGCCAAGTCCGAGTAGACAAAGTTGTCACCGAATTGTTGCCATAGTTGATGCAAACCGATCCTTCCAACCAAAGCTACCGTAGTGGGCTGAGACTCTGGCTTCCTGAGGGACGCATTGGGCTCAGAGTTGCAGCGTGTTGTGGTGACGTTGGACTCTTGCCGTCACGAAGGCAGGCTGGTTGGGAGTCAAACTCAACGAGAGCCAGGCCCGAGCCGGCTGGTCACGGCTCCTTCTTCAGGACCGCTCGACGAGTTGCTTGCTTGTCTGATGTACGTGGAAACTATAATTAGCTTGCATGGTGGTGTAGATCACACATCCGTGCATGCAAGCTGGAATTAGCTTGTACGTGTTTTTAGATCTTGCATGCTCCTTTGTTTATTGGATGGATGACTGAAATCCTCGATTGGTGGGCTGCTGCTCTGCGCTGGAGGCCGTGATCGCTGTGGATACTGGGCTGGATCTCATCGCAGGACGTAAAGTCATGCCGAAGATGCTGCCGCTTGACTTTGTTCATTATGACATGCCGTTGGGAGCCAGGAGTCCTGTTGCGGAGGTGATGAACGTGAACACGGCAAATTGTCGAGCTACAGCGAGTTGTCGACGAGGGCCGACGAGTGCTGCAGCGAATATTAATCTTGAGGTCCATCGAGCTCTCGAATACAATTGCGCTGAAAGCCCCTACCTGACACGCCAGCTATCGATGTTTTACCACCGATAGCCTGCCACGGAGGTACCCGGGACATTTGTTCGGGTTTCGGCGTATGCAGAACTCAATGGTGAATGCAGAGAGACAACGATTTATACTGGTTCCGTTCGCTGGAATAACATCAGTGTCCCTACGTCTAGTGTGGGTGAATAATATAGGGAGCGCTGCCCTCCTTTATATAGTCGAGGAGGCAGGTATCTTAGTCGGTTTAAAAAAGAGAAATCCTAGTAGGATTACAGGATAGCACTACTACTAGGATTACATGGGAGGAATCATAGTCGAACTAGATCTTCTCCCTTCCTTGCGAGGTACTCGGGGTACTATGTATCGACAATGATGAATATTCATATTATGAGGTTGAAACTTGCCAACAAATCTTGATTCGAGATTAATTTCTAAAATGCATGACAATTAAAGCCCTTGACAGAATAATTTAGATCAATTGAGCATTTTGAATTAAAGCCTAAGTGAATAGAGAGATTCTTCCATCTAAGAAAATATTCCTTCTCAAAAAGACGGAAAGTAATCCCATTATCCACTTCTTTCACAGAGCATAGAAATTGGATAGTCAGGATGCGAGAACCTTGCTCATCAACGGGGGCAACGTTCTCCCATCCTACGGCTTTCCTGATGGTGATGAATTCGGTGTTCATACCTGTTTTTTGTGAGGAGGTCGGGGTCATATGCCGGCATGTGTAAGAAGTCGCGGTTCTTGATGTGGTTGTACGCCTGCACCTCCCGATCGCCCTCCAAGTCGAGGTGTGAAGCATCATCATCTTCCTCCATTTCTTGCTCTTGCTCTTCCGTTGGCTCCGTTTCTTCATCTTCATGCATTGGGCTTTCTTTGGGCTTGGAGCGGCGCGTGCTTGAGCTTCCACGGGAGCGCCTCGAGTTACCTCCCATGGCCTTCTTGAATGCACCAGTGAGTTTTCGCCCGAACCCACTCATGGTGAAAAAGAGACAACAACAAAACTCGCAAATGGGGTTATGTTAGTGAAAAATAAATCGAACAACCCGTGAGTTTGACTTGGTGGTGATGAGTGTAGGAATTTTTTGCAGAGTTTCCTTGCACCCAAGCTTTGTGGAAAATATTTTTGCAAGAGGTGAAGCAAGTGAGAGTGAGAGGGAGTGAAAAATGAAGTGTGGGGGGTGAGGAGCTCAACCCCGTGCTCTCGGGATTTATAGAGCGAGTTACCGGCCGAGAGGGGGTGTGAGCAACGGCTAGGAGCCGTTGGAGCAGCAGCAGCGCCAGCTGCTTTGGGCAGGGTGCGGCCGCACCTAGAGGGTGCGCCTACACCCCAGGTGGGCCCACTCTGCCCTCCCTTTGGCCAGTAGCTCCCAACGGCCATTTTGAACTTATGACCGTTGGTGCTTCCCTCAAATTCGAAAACTTTGCTCCAAATTTGATTTTCCACAAAACTTTTATTCTATTTTGAATTTTCATAAATGTTTTTGAAATAAGAAATATTAATAGAAAAATCTATACTACCAGAACATAGTTTTTATTTTACTTTTCTGAAAAGTTTATTTTGAAGTAAAATTTTGAATTTTGAATTTTTTTGAATTTTTGAATTTTTTTGAAAGATAACTACCAATTTTACCTTCGGCAAGGGCTCAACATTTATAGTCCGTTGGCACGACTTCTTCCTCCTCATTGGTCTATAGCTGCATGAGCAAATTTGAAAGAATTCTTGGGTTGCCCTGGGATTTTCCTCGAATGATTGACAGGAATTGCAGCAGCTATTTGAGCTATTTGAGTTTCTATCATTTTATTAAAGCTTAGTTGATTCTTAATAGACGAAGACAAAGTTTCAAGTTTTGAATTGATATTTTCAAACATTTTATCATTAAACATTAATTTCTTATTAATATTTTCATTAAATTTTGCCTGGCCGAATACTAGGTCTTTCAAGGAGGGTTGATTTGAATTAAGGTTAGAATTGAAATTATTACCTTCTTGCGGCGGTTTGGGTTGTTCCACCCGTTATTATTACCTTGTCGGAACTCGTTGTTTATGTATGATGCTTCCTCACGGGTTTCGGGGCAGTTGTTTCCTAATTGTCCGACGTCACCATAGACCTCACACATCATGTGTGAGTCCAAGGCCTAGACGGTGCTTGTGGTTGCTTCCTTTTTAATGGCACGATCGTCTAGCCTTTTCATGACAAGGTCTATTTTTGCAGCAAGCATATCCGCCTCCTTCACCGAATGCATACCTTTTTATGTTTTGCGATCCTCTCCCCAGCTTTGGTTTGCCACCATTTTCTCAATAAGAGCTGTGGCGTTGGTGACTATGAGGGAGAGAATGCCCCTCTAGCAGCGGCATCTACGTGCCCCTTCGACATGGCAGTGAGGCCTTCATGGAAGTTTTGGAGCACAAGCCAATCTCCCATCCCGTGGTGGGGGTTGGCCCGGAAATAGTCCTAGAGCCTTTACCATGCCTCAGGGATGGACTCGAGTGAAGTCTGCTGGAAGTTCAAAAAATTCCCCCTTAGGGCACTGGTTTTGCCCATGGGGAAAAATTTTGCGAGGAACGTCGCAGAACATTTGTCCCACGTGTTGACCGCTTCCTTGCTCTGGTAAAACCACTGTTTCACCTTCCTCGCGAGGGAGAAGAGAAACAGGTAGAGCCTGATGCTTGCTTGTGCGACGTCTTTATGACGATGGTGTCGCACAGCTCAAGGAAGTGCTGCAAGTGAGCACTTGCATCCTCGCTTCGCAAACCACAGAACTGGTTTGCCTACACCATCGTGATGAGGCCAGTCCAGAGCTCAAAGTTTCTAGTTCCAGTGTTG
This sequence comes from Saccharum hybrid cultivar R570, assembly GCA_038087645.1. Lineage (NCBI taxonomy): Eukaryota > Viridiplantae > Streptophyta > Magnoliopsida > Poales > Poaceae > Saccharum > Saccharum hybrid cultivar. Next base: position 2,282,552 of record JAQSUU010000423.1, read on the forward strand.
ATAGTGGGCCCAACGGGCATATTGGCAACAGGAGGGTGGAGTAGTCACAGAGTGACTTGGCCATGACAATAGTAGCGGATGGTGTGGAAGTGATTGTTCAACTACCGGTGGAGTAGCAGAGGAAGAAGAGGTGCGAGACATGTTCTTCTTTAGGAGTGCCTCTGGATTGCCGAGGAAGTTGTTCGGCAGGTCAAAACCACTCATACACTATCCTGTTTTCATTCCACCAAAAAGTGGAAGAAAACAAGCAGAGTTAGCCTGCATAAACTATGGAAACCATTACATGCATGTGATCATTATTTATACCATGCTAGATGTTTCATTTTGAACCCATGCCCTCCCCGGCAACGGTGCCAGAAATGCTTGTTGGCATTTCTTAACGCGATTACCAAGTGAGGAGGTTTTAAGTCCATCATCGGTAACGGCACTAGAAATACCTGACTCACATTTCTAAACATCATCACTCAGGAATGTAGTTCTCTAACATTGGCGTGCATACTAGATAGGGATTTACAGTTGCAAGGTAATGATATTTTAGAAATGCCTGGTTGGCATTCCTAAACATCACTACTCAGGAATGTATTCCCTCAGCACTGGCGTGTATGCATGTTGGGAGTTACAATCACTGGGTAATGGTACTTAGAAACACCAATCATGATAGTCCTAATATGTTTACAGACCAAAATCCATGAGCGTACGGAACTATCATTGTAGCATTTCACCTAGGAGTATTCGAAGGTATCATTATTTATATTTTCCCAAATGATGGCAAGGTATATGCATCTAGCATTGGTATAAATATGATTACATACTTGCATGATGGACCATAGCTTATGACAGGGGTAAAAAATGGTATATTATGGATAGTGCACAAATCTGGGCCAACCACAAGGATAAAAGGAAAATAAAGAATAAAAGAATGTTCCTAAGTAGAGCGGACATGTTCTAATATAGCCGTGCAAAGAACAGTTGATGATCATATAAGTTACATGCATTGCTAAATGAATGATTAAGATCAAAGTTAAACATATCAAGATCATGACCCACAAACTATATGCTAGTTCATATGTCATGATTATAACATGAATAAAACTATACTCTAGTTCATATGCATTGCTATATGAAAGATATGAGAACTTGAATAAGGAAGAACTCTTCATAGTTGGATTCATACCAAGAGTGCTCTTTCTTCCAAGGAGACAAGCTCTCCAAGTAGCTCTAGCCTTTGCCACAACTACTACTAAAACTATGAAAAAGACTACAAGAAGTGGTGGTGAGGTAGAGCTCCAAATGTTGGTGTGTTGAGGAGAGCACCCTAGCCATGCTTATATAGTGGGAGTAGGATGGTTTGGTGCCAACAAATATGGTAACCTATGAAACCGACCTTCCCCAGCATTAATGGCACCGCCTAAGCAACGTGGGCCCAAGAGGCGGTGGTAGGGATGCGGGCACACCCAGGGTGCGGCCGCACCCTGGTTGGCCCTCTCACCACCGTCCTTCTCTGGTCGGTTGCTTGATGGGCCTAGGCCACCTCCTCACCAGTGCCTTGGTCTAGATGTTGCACGAAGGTGGGCTTCTCCTTTGTCACTCCTTTGCGCATTCCTGAAATGCACGTTCTTGCTTTGCGCTTTCTTCTTTGTTTTTGTGCACTTCCACCTGTTTTCGGCTATTTATCTGCAAACCATGTTTTCTCGAGAAATAAGTGGAACTAGGTCAAAGTATATGCATATGTGTTAAAAGATTATTTATTCTCCTATTTTGGACTTAGATTTGCGGTTCTAAATGTGCAATAGTGACCACCAACATTACTCTTGGTGGTTGCCACCACCTAGATGGCTTGGAGCAGCGGAGGCGCATTGGCACGAGTTGGTGATTGTTTGTGACCATCTCCTAATGATTATGAGGGGTCTTGTACCTTCCCCGGTGGAGCGCTGAAAGGTAACTCTAGTGGATTGCTCGTGTCATTGAGTTACCTCACTTGTGGGTAGGTTTTTGTGGCACCATTTGTTTGCTAGGTGTGTGATACCTATTAGCTGCCGAACCACCAAGCGTTGGTCGACACAACGGGGACTAGCATGCCGGCAAGCACATGAACCTCGGAAGAAAAATCGTATGTGATCTTATCATTGCCTTTCTCCCAGTCATTGAATTGGTGTTCATCTTGTGATTGGTTCATTATTCCTCTACACGGCGGTATAATCACCCTACTCATTCCCTTACATTTTTTGCAAAATAGTTGTGTAAGAAACTCTTTAGTGTAGCTAGTCTTGAGAGCTTGTTTGCTAGTTTAGTTTCACCTAGTGAGGCTCTTTAGTGTGTAGCTTGTTTGAGAGCTCTTAGTGAGTAGCAACTTAGCTTGTGTTCCTTGTGATCATAGTAACTAGAATTGTTTGGATAGGTGGCTTTCAACCCTTGTAGAGATAGACCAAAATTGCATTACGCCATTTAGTGTACTAACCACTTGCTCTAGTGAACTTGTAGAGTTTTTTATAGGCTATTCACCCCCCTCTAGCCATTTAGGACCTTTCACCACCACACTCACAGTGCGGCCATAGCTATGGCGAGATGTATGTGCGGCAGGAGCCAAACATGTCCTAAGTGTATAGAGTGAGTAGAGACCAAATATTTTATTATTATTAATTAATTTGAGCCTTTTTGAAGCCTTCACATTAATCTTTAAGATCAGTTTTAGAAAAAAAAATCTTATAAATTATCATAAAAAATTTGCTATTACTAATCAGAGATTTTTTTGGAGCCTCTATGTTAATCGTAACTAGGAGCACTAGAAAAACACAAAACTAAGAAATTCTTGAAAATAGAATCATTTAATTGTCAATTCACTAGACTCTAACCACGATTCATGATCAATAATAATAGGTATCATACCTATTCAATTTCTTAAACTAACCCAAATGTATGAAAATAGTTTAAGGTAACCCTTAAAGTAATGGCTAAATTAACCACCCTCACCATTATGAAAAATAGCACAAAGTAAACACCTAAACTTACATCTAAAGTAATCCTTTGAATCTATGTATAAATTACCCGCCCCAACTACTATGAACTACAATATAAAGCAACCCAAATGATGATCTAAATTACCGACCTATGTCATTATGAAAGTAACCTAAAGTAAATTTATATATAACTACATGTCTTCACGTGTATTAGAATAACATAAAGAACCACTAATTAATCCAAAGTGTCTCTCTAAACTTGCATACAAATTCCTTATTGGGTCACATGAAGCTTGCAAGGATCCTTTGGTGGCAAGGATGCTAACATGAGGCCTGCAAGGATCCTTTCATGGCAAGGGTACTACAACCTCTGCCCTTCCAAACTAAAACATATACAGAAGGGTGGGGACTGGATAAAGGATCTATTACTAGTGCCCATACCGGGAGGGTCAGTCTCATAATTACATGATGCCATGGACCTACAACCTATTTTCTAGAATATTTAGGGTTGCAATGGAAATTTCATCGTCACATGGGCATTATAGTGATTCTCTTCTACAAAAACCCTAGGAATCTTGCACTTCGCTAGATACACTACCCAGGAACATGTGCAGGCATGAGCCAGAGTGGCTTCAGCCCTCTGGAAGCTTTGCAGTTCATAGCTGTCATGGAAGCTTGATGCCTCTCCCCACATTGACTCAAAGTACATTTCTAACATATATATGGGCTTGGCATTATTTGAGCATTCTCATCATTGGGTCCCACATCTCTTCCTCTTTAGCAATATGCTCTACGACCACTCCTCAACCCTTCTTCATGCACAAGACCCTGAATCAAGTTATGAAAACTAATTGTTAATAGGAGGGGACAACTTGTCTCTAGGCTAACCCCCAATAATAGCCCTTGGGGGCTAGGGTCAAATTTGATGGGACAACTAAACAAATATTAGATTTGCTGACCAAGAACACCATCTCTGTAGGGTGCCCGTAGTGATACTTCACCTAAATCGAGTGTCATCCACTTGACGTGCTCAATTTAAGCAAAACAACATCGTGCGGCCCCCAGGAGCGCACTAGGATGAGTGTCACACAACAGTTCACATGCCAAACCGACACAGTCTAATGGATAATGCTCAAACAACTTATACAGAAAAGCTTACAAGATAGAGTTTACATAAAATATGTGATCCGGTCCAACCAATGGACAAGATCTAAAATCCATTCTAAAGTAATCACTCGTGGTCACTCAAACAAGACTACGGAGTTAACGTGTAGCATACTTGGGGTCGTCCTTCCCTGATGCTACTAGGCAGCGGCGATGGAGACTCAACCTCCATCGATCTACACTGTTCCTGCAAAACAACTTAACGGTTGCACCATGAGTACATTGCGTACTCGCAGGACTTAATTCCAACATATAATATTTGGTGGATGCATTGGGTAATTATCAGGCATTTGTATAAGTGCGGAAAGCAATGATATTCATTAGAAATATGACATGCTATGCTCAACATAGAAGTAAAGGTATTCATCTTTATAACAAAGTGCTCATAGTCCATTATTCATGCTACCATGGGTATAGAAAGAAAGAACAACTGAATAGTTCTGTCTCGAGGGACTCCAGGCTTTCAAGACTCTACAGAGGTGTACAACTGTACCCACACGGAAGAACAAGACAAACCTCCATATCTTGTGCACTAGAGATAAGGGTTGCCTCACGTCTCCAACCTTTCCCTAATCCAGCCCAGTGTCACATGAAAGGTTCGAGCGGGTGCCCGGTCAATGTCCTAGACATTCCCGACCAACGCCACCCCCTTGCTAGTTTCACGGATAAACAAGTCACAACTAGTTACTTGGCTTATCGACCACATCTGCGACATGTGGTCTATATGAGTGGTTAATCGGATTTACGTATCCCAATACACGGTCCTTACTACTCCACAAGCTACATCACCTAAGATCCCAAACTCGCGGCGACCTACTGTTGATGGTAGTTAACAACCATTATAAACCGTCAATAAAACATATATAGGGGCACAAATGAGATCACCAATAAAGGTTTAGGGTTTAAACTAATAAATTCCATAAGTTATGATGAATCTATAATTTCTACAGGGTTTAACCAGAAAACCATCAAGGCATACCTACATGTCAGAGTTAATTATGCAATTCCACCACAAAACCAATGTGAGAAGGTTCCAAAAGACTCGAGAGGACTCCACACCGAAGCAGGAGGTGGGACACTGCCATGTGGGGCTAGCCGGCCCCACTGCAGGCCGCCCAACCCCTGGGCCCACCTGTCAGCCTCCTCATTGCTATGTAGGTTTCCCACCGCCTCCTAGGATGCATCTTCACCGTTCCTTAAGTCGGTTGATCCAAGGGCTCACGTTGCAAGCTCCGACCTTTATATACCAGCCCCTCCCCCCTAAGCTATCAAGTCATTTGAGAAGATAGAAACCCTAATCATCCTTAGAGCTCCACCAATTCTAGGGCATAGCTAGTTAGGATAGGTCTAGAGGGAGGAAAGCAGGTTTCGCTTGGATTCCCGATAGTGTTAAGAGCATGGTTTGGTATAATCTTTGTATCCCCTCTCTTTTGTATCTCCATTACTTTTATATGCTTGCTACAATTGTTATGACAATATTAGTATTCATCTTACTCATGTTCTTTATTATAAAGTTCATTGTCTACTTTGATTATATACTTAGTATAGTTGGATTATCATCATATTCATGCATATATTCGTATAGCGCTCACCCTAAGGATCCATGGGTGAGTGGTTGACATTGTGTAAGCGTGGTGCTTATACGTTGTTTACCTATGGATACACCCTATATTTTGGGTCATGTGGTAGATCACGGATGTGGCATTCCTGTTGAGTCCTTTGTAGTCTACTCCCCGATGTGGGTAGCACATAGGATAAAGTTACGAAGGAAGAGCAAGCTCTGTTCTTAATCTCCCTTAGTAATATCCCTTATGTGTAGATATGAAGATGATCTTAGCAATGATTACTAGGTGTAATTGCACTAATCAATGTATGCCGTGACTTGTAATTTAGAATGACTTAGGAATTATTCCTCTAATATTCTACCTGACCTAATGCTATAGAATGGAGTACTCTAAGTGATTTATCCTTATCATTGATCAATACTTATCAAATATATATATAGGGAGAGTATACTCTATAGCTAGCTACAAAATAAGTTATTTTGTAGCCACCTCTATTTACGATAATTTTATATACTAATTTACGATAATGTCAGTATATATTTACGATAGTTGAATTACTATAACACATGAGATATTTACCATAATGTTATAGTAAATCACATAGTAAGAAGTTACTATAATCTCGTAAATTAGCATAGCAATTATCGTAACTCAAAGTGGCTACAGAATAAGTTATTTTGTAGCCAGCTGTAGGGTAATAGTTCTATATATATATATACCCCTGTTATGAGTAGAACATTGGTTATGGTTTACTTCTCCATCAATAGTATAAGTTATCAATACATGTCCATGCTAGACCTTCCCTGTGGTAAAATATAAATAACGATACCTAGAATTCTCCCAGGTGAAGTGCTATAATGGTATAATTATCTATGCGCTTGCAGATCCCTTTCATTCATTATATATTCTTTCTAGTCACATGAAATAATAAAGAACTACTTAGTATCATTCTAGAAGTGATGCTAGGTAGTACCAACAAGCATCTCTGGCACCACCATTAGGGATGACAACCTAATATAAGTAATGCTAAGAGATGTAGGCATATAATAGGTGGCTACTTAAAACAAGTGACAAGTTAATAAATACCAACACCTACTATTGGTATTTCTTAACGTTTACATAAATTAATCCGCAAGCATACGGAATTACCGTTGTAGCTTTCACCCGAAAGTATTCAGGGTATCGTATTTCCCCAGGGAACGGAGGTATTTCTTCTAGCTAATTCATCGAAGAACAACATAGAGATAGCTAATATGGGTAGAGATAGATTCCTATGGCTAGGGTCTAAGGATAGATAAACTCTACTTTCACTTGCTTACTTCGAGCACCGGATTACAACTGGTCTGCTAGTCGATGCCGGCATGTAGCTCTACGCCGTATCCGAATATGGGGGATTACAAAGGATGGACAGGGATGTCACCACCTGCCGCCTACCCCTCAACTGGAGGATACGAGGCAAATGAAGGTAGCCTCTAGCCTAGACACCACGTCTACGCTATCGACTACTACTCTAGTGTCGATCAGGGTTATTCCGTCTCTATCAGGAGCCCTCTACTAGAGTATCCACCACAGGGATGAACGACGAACCCGCAAACAAGTAAAAGTATAGCTTAACTACTCAAAGACTTTATAGCCAAAAGAATCATGAACACTTACTAAGATACCCATTGAGGTACAAAGCTGGTGTTTGCCGAGGTACAAGCGGGGGAAGGTTACCGACAAGCCTGGCACTTCTTCCCCAAACTCTCCCTCACATCTCTCCCTACTAAGTTGCTAGATCTAGCTAGGGCCTAAGCCCATGGAGTGGAGATGCTCTTGCTCTTGCTTTGCTCTTTCTTGTCTTGTGTGTTGTTCTAATGAAGGGGGAGAGAGCCTCCTTTTATAGATGAAGAAGAGGGGGCTCTTTGGAAAATGCTTTCTCCCCTCATGGAAGGTACCAAACCGCCATCATGGTGCACTAAACCTGGACGTAACCTGGTGAACTGTCATTGCAAAGGCGGCATCAACCAACCGACCAAAGCTTGGGCCAATCGAGGCCACTGGTGGTTGCACCCTGGCTGAGCCCAAATCAGCCCAGCTTTATTGGGCTGCCTCTTATGATCATCTAGACTTGGCCCATGGTGGTATTCTACGCAGTTGGGATGTTTGGACTTGGGTTTGGCTTCATTCTCCCCTTTGTCTAGGCCCTGATTCATCTAGTAATAGGCCTCGCTCCTTTAGGTTTGTGCAAAATGGTATTTGTGCTTGTTCTTTTGCACATTTTTGGCCCTTTTATGTGTATTTCCATAAATGCCCTCCTGCAAATGGTAAATCACCAAAACTCAAGGAATGTGTTAGCTTAAAAGTCCTATCTCTCGTTTTGGTGTTTATATATGCTATGATTTTATGTGAAAATTGGTAGTTAGAATTGGGATTTAAGGACCGCCAACACCAACCCCTCGCATGAGCAAGATATTCAAGTTATCATCAAGATTTCCACATTAGGGATATTAGTCCTTAGCCAGATTAGTTAGGTAAGTCAAGTTGTACCTTCATTGATTTTAGTAGTTAATAATCCAGGTATAACATCCTACACACGCAAGTATGAGTTCCCTTCTTATGCTCGACTTCTACCATTGCCCAAGCAACTAAGCAATAAGCATTAAGCGTTCCCATTCGCATTGTTTAGATGAAAGGCTTCTACAGGTTATTAGACTACTCTAGGTGTGGTATAAGAGTAATCATTATCCAAGACTACATGTAATGCATAACTCATAATGCAACTTGATAAGTATCCAAAGTAGGGTTTATAATAGTGGGGTGCCTGCCTGATGGTGTTGCCGTCTAGACATCTAGAAGCTGATGACGAAGACTCACACACGTTCCTGAAAGGATACGGAAGATCGTCTAAGGGATACATCGACGATCGGAACGATGGGGAGGAACATGAGTGGATAGGATTAGGTTGCTACCTTCGAACTTAAGGAAAGACATCTAACTATGGCTCTACTACTGCATTGGGTATGACTAAGCTGTCTTGGTTGTAGGTTGGTTACTCGGGTAGGTTGCTTAAGCTAGCTCACTCTTCCCGTGACTAGCGGACACTCCATTCTATCGACGGACACTACGCTGCACTGGGTACCGAGATAGGTTGTCTTTCGTCTGGCTCTGTACTGATCGACGGACGCTCCGTGGAGTTCACGGACACTCCGATAGGTTTGGGACTTAGGCATTCTTAGGGTTCTCTATCCACATTGGATAGTCTGGTCAATCGATGGATGCTCTAGTATGAACTGGGTGTTCTCGGGTTATTGGGTTACTGCTCTCTATAATTCAACAGATACTCCGCCATGGCTGACGGACGCTCCGCTACGCTAAGCTGACGGGGAATAAGGTTCCTTGGTGGTTTCCTGAGGATTGACGGACACTCCATCACACGGGCGATAGAACCTATGCTCCAAGGAAATCCTAGGCTTCGAGCTTAGATTTGTGGAGTTGTGCATCTTGCATGTGCCAAACATTCCTATGGTAGTTTAGGTGGCTTACTAGGCTCACTATGGCTGGGTTATAAGCTAGTTTCACTAAGTGTGGTTCAAGGCTTAGGGATTAAACCAAAACTCATGAGATAAGAGATAAACCTTGAGATTGAGATAGAGATCCTTGGCTCTGAGATCAAGAGCTTCCATAGCCTGAAGATTGAAGATCCAACTCTCCTTCCATCCAAGCTTCCATCATCTCCAACCTCCATCAAAACCACACATTAACTACTTTGGGGAAAATCCACAAAATGGGATCTACTCTCTTGAGCTCACCATGACTATGTTAAAGAGGTTGATGGGATCCATGGGGAGGTGCTGATGCTTCTCTTCTTCTTCCCCTTTGCCTCCTTCAATCTTCTCTTCATTCATTTCTCTCTCTATTTCTAGGGTTCTTCCTTGTTCTTGAGAGGTAGAGAGAGAGGGTGTTTGCAAATGAGTGGATAGGTGAGAGGGTGAGAGGGTGCTCCTTCAGCTGGTGAAGTATCTCAACTCATGCTGACATGTGGGTCCAAGTCCATAAATAAGAAACAGCTTAATTTCCACTTAGCTCTGTTCTGCCCTGACTCATATCGGATGGTCCGGTGTACTGGTGGACGGTCCGGTATTCCTTGTCTTTGCTGAATTGACTAAGTCATTGAATGGATATTCTCGATGTCGAGTGTTGCCTTTCATGATGCAAGTCTTCACTGATAGTTGGTGACTGACTCCTTTTGATAACTCAAAACGGTTGCCTGGGTTGCAACGAACTCAGGTCGTTACAATCTCCTTAGACCACTAGAGTTAGACAGACTATATCGTCAATTTACTTGTATGCTGGTAGAAGGAGTGGGCCAAACGTGGCCAGCGAGGAGTGAGGAGTTGCACACACCGCCGCTGGCCAGGAGGGAGGTGGCCTAGCACGCTGCTCGCCGACCAAGGGGTTGGGGCCGCTTGCGTCATCGCCGATCGGGAGGTTTGGGGCTGCTTACGCCGTCGTCACCACCTAAGGGAGGGGCGAGCACTGTTGGGAGAGAACCCACATGTGGGATAGAGGTGGACAGCGGAAGGGAAGGTTTGGGGTCGAGAGATGCGAGAGGGAGAGAAATGTGAGGGGAAAGAGATAGAAATGAGGAGAAGAATAAGTGAGGATGGGGTAGGTGATGGAGCCAGGCCCAGCTGTCGGTGTCAGCCACCGGGTAGACTACTCGGGGTGCACGACAAAAGCTAGGTGGACAAAAGCAGTTCATGCTTTTTAGTTGTAGAGATATTGCCGAGGCTTCAAGAGCTTGTGGTCAACAGGAGATGTATTGTGTGGTCTATATGTGAACTTCGATGATCTTGTGACTTGTAGATTTTGGTAGATCTATAAACATTCGGTAGCATTATGAATCTGTCAACTATTTTTTTTTAAAAAAACAGACTCTGTCAACTATTTGGATGAGCAGCTAAATAATTTTGAATTATCTGTTTTTATCTTGATTGGGCTAACATTCCTTTTAGGTAATGGACTTGGCCCATAGATAGCTAGGCCAGAAATATTATTATTATTGCAAAATAGTCCACATCAAAGCACATGGCAACAAACTATATTCGGCCCGCTAAGCTGGGCTTCGAAATTAGTTTTGTCTGCACTAATCTGGGCATCCAAATGGGTGCAGCCTAACGTCAAGTGGGACAATGGGCCTCAAATGGCTAAGCTTAATTTGCCTTGGCTCAGAAATATAAGCCTACAAGTGTGAACTACATGGGCCAACCATAAGTTAGGGAAGAGATAAAATTAGTCACAACTCTTGCCACCTCAGATTTATAAAATGTCACAAATGTTCGCCACGTCATAGCCACATCACTAGTCTTGTCTACTTGGTAGAATCTACGACTCATCCAAATATTATTGTCTTGAGATAACTGAGAATTCTAAAATAAAACCGGAGGTGATTTCAACAACTGAATGAGGCAAATCAAGGAATAAAGCTTACATTATTTCTCACTCTGCACCTTATGTTTTTTAATTTCCTAAGGCCTTGTTTGATACGTATGTATTCATCTCAATCCACGTGTGTTGAAATGGATTAAAGTAGAATTAAACTAAGTTCCATTTCAATCTACTTCTACACATATTAATTGAAGTAGATACACATACATCCAAATAAGGTCTAAAGAATTAATCAGTTATTAAATAGTTCATATGATGATGAGATGAGCAAAGTCCATAATCCGTAAGACTACCCGCAGTGGGTACTCTAAAACGATACTCTAAAGGTTTAGAGTATGAATATAGAGTAAAAACTGCTGCACTGGGTACTCTAAAACGATACTCTATCCTTTCTCTCACTCTATATTTAGAGTAATACAGTGCTTACTCTATACTCTATAGTGGCGGGCCCCACTAGCTAAACAAAGAGAAAAAATGCTATAACTCACAAACCAAAAATCCAAATTAAATTTCGATTGCACCATTAAATTCGTCTCAATAAATCCTTCAAAACTAGATCACACATGGATATATTTAGATAAAGTAACAAGTGGGTCCCATAGTGGATAGAGTGGATAGAGGATGATATAGAGGATGGATGAGTGCAGAAGAATTGAGTATAGAGGAGAGAATCTTGCTGACTAGGACGTATAGAGGATGAATATAGAGGTCCATGAGTGCGGATAACCGAGATCGTGGTGCCACTAATGCCCATCCATAAGTCTCAACCATCGGCTGAGCGGTGGCCGGATTGCAGTATATATATATAATAATTACTGTGGCCTCGTTTAGTTTCCCTCAAAATTCCAAGTTTTTTCACTCTCTCTCCATCACATCAATTTTTAGACGCTTGCATAGAGTATTAAATGTAGGTAAAAAAATAACTAATTACACAGTTTAGTTGGAAATCACGAGATAAATCTTTTGAGCCTAGTTGGTCCATAATTGAATAATATTTATCAAATAAGACGAAAGTGGTACTATTCATCAGGTTGAAATTTTCTTCGATCTAAACCAGGCCTGTATTCATAACGCTCTGCTAGCTGTGGCACGCAGAGCATTAATTTCAAACAGTTCCTAAAAATAAGTGCCAAAACCAATTATGAGGAAATGAACACATGTACAGCCGCTCAGCGCTGACAAGGACAGCCCGGGGTGTTTAGTTCTAAAAATTCTTGGTCTCGGAGAAATTACGAGACGAATCTTTTAAGCCTAATTAGTCCATGAGAAGCCTTAAATGCTACAGTAACTAACATATGCTAATGATGAATTAATTAATATCTTTAGATTCGTCTCTCAGTTTTCTGACGGGTTCTGTAATTTATTTTTTTATTAGTATCCGAAAACCCCTCCCGACATATCCGATGTGACACCCAAAAAAAATTTTAACCCACCAAATAAACACCACCCAGTCCAGGGTTTCCTAGCTGCAACCAAGGGCCAAGGCGTCTAAGCACGGTCACGGGTAGCCAAAGGTTGGTCGACCGCTGCAGCTGCCAGTGGTTTGAATGCAGGAGTTGGAGTTCGGCGGAAATATAAGGCAGTGTCGGTGGAGAGTTTAGGCGCACTTATTGACCTCTATATTCATCCTCTATACATCCTAGTCAGTAAGATTCTCTCCTCTATACTCAATTCTTCCGCACCTATCCATTCTCTATATCATCATCTATCCACTCTATCAACTGTGGGACCCACTTGTCACTTTATCTAAATATATCCATGTGTGATCTAGTTTTGAAGGATTTATTGAGACGAATTTAATGGTGCAATCGAAATTTAATTTGGATTTTTGGTTTGTGAGTTATAGCATTTTTCCATTGTTTAGCTAGTGGGGTCCACCACTGCCCACTGTAGAGTAAACACTATGCTACTCTAAATATAGAGTGAGAGAAATGATAGAGTATCGTTTTAGAGTACTCAGTGCAGCAATTTTTACTCTATATTCATACTCTAAAGCTTTAGAGTATCGCTTTAGAGTACCCACTGCTGGTAGTCTTAGGGCCACCCTGTGAGACGGAGAAAGAATAGAGAGAATTTTGGCTCCAATAAATAGTGCTGAACAGTATATTTGCAGATGGAGCCGGAGCCGGAGCCGGTAGGATCCGGGCCAAACAGGTCTTTAATTGCATTATTTCTAAGACTGTCATATCATATAGAATGGATGAAATATGGATAAAACACCATCTCTCAATGGAGATTTCAATATACAGTTTCATAAATATTTAAATTTATTACTCATAGATAGTTGATAATTATGGCAACCGAGCTTCATCTTTGTAGAACTCATTTCTTCTCTGTTATTAAAAACATTGTCACATCGTCATTAAAAATGCTTATGTGATAGTTTGTTAAATATAATGAAACTCTGATAAAACTCTCACTGACCAATCAGGAGTTTTGCGCCATGGAAAGATTAGGAACAATAATAGAGATCCTACAAACCAAATAAAACACGTTTTTCGGAAGGGCTTTTCGAGTCATTGGAGATATTATGAGGCACATTTAAAGTTGGTTGTTATGCATGTGTTTCTTTAGGATTCACATATACAGTACTCGCTCTGTCCAAACATACATAGCGCTTTTGACTTTTAGATATTAGTTTGACTATTTATCTTATTCAGCTTTTTTTGTTAATAATAAAGTAAATAAGTCATTATTAAAATATAAAATAAGTCATAATAAAATAAATAATATTTATAAAAAATTAAATAATACAGACAGTTAAACAAAAAATCTAAAAGTAAAAAATATCATGTATTTCGGGACGAAGAGTCTTTCTTGTAGAGATGTTATTCACCATAGCTGATTTATCATTCAATTTAATGTGAAATTATCAACTTCTCACGTATGACTCCCGATGGCCAGGAGACAATTTCTTGGATGCTACTGTACTCAGTAGTACAGGTCATGCATGTCAAAACAGTAGCATAGGTCATGTTTGTTAAAAGGGAAGTCAGAGATGCCAGACGATACGGAAGAGCAGGTAGCAAGTCAATGCAGTGTATTTTTGTAGTGTATTTTTGTTGGCAGTGTGCGGACTGGCAGCGCAAGCAGAAATCTTTCTGCAATCAACCTCAAATTTAGTACTGCAGACAATACAACCTATCGTGTACTACTACTAAGTTTTACATTTTCATTTGTTATCCTTTTATAATCAGGCTGTGTTTAGATCCGAATTTTGGAGTGCCAAAATACACTGTAGCATTTTGTTTGTATTTGGTAAAAATTGTCCAAATATTGACTAATTAGGCTCAAAACGTTCGTTTCGCAGAGTACAACCAAACTGTGCAATTAGTTTTTGATTTTATCCACATTTAGTACTCCATATATGTATCGCAAGTTTGATGTGACGGGGAATCTTATTTTGCATAGTGCACTTTTCGATGGATCTAAACACAGCCTCAGTTGAGATCGATAGGTGCTTGTGACGTGAACGTCCTATACCTAAACTAGCTAACAGTACTGGATTATCACTACCCCAGTTCTTCACATCACTATCGGTTCAAAACCTCACTTCACTACTGGATTTTTAACCGACAGTGGCATACCAGCAATGATGGGGTTGACATCACTGCCGGTTACTTAAAACCGGCACTGATCTCAGTGCTAGTCCAAGGATTTTGATGACCCTCTGGCAAACTAGTCACGACGGCCCCTCTAGAACATGTATAAAATCTTATAATATATAGGTGCTAATTTTACCTGCAAGGCGAAAGCAAATCCAATAATATATTTTTAATTTAACATGTCTGATAATTATCGAGGAACAATGTAGATTAAAAAAGCAATATATTTGTTTTCTTTTCTCAGCCCTGACAAATGTTTCTTAGGTAACATTCTAAAATTATAACACCTAAATTAGAAGAAAAACATGACTACGAGTACAAAGTACTATAAGTCTGGAATACTATAAAAATAATTAATTTGGATTAAAAAATAAAAAGAAAAAATACATTGGGCCTAAACAACTGATCGGCGATCGCCATTCGCAAGAAGCCAAGAATCAGATGTTGTCGTCATGGAGCCCTGCCTAGTCGCCGACGTCGTGTGCTGTGTCCGCCTTCACGGCGGCGCGGCTCGCCAGCGCCGCGCGTGCGTGTGTGTGTCTGCACGTTGCGATCTCACGATTAGAGTGTGATGCGTGGCTCCTCGCCTCCTCTCTGCCCGAAGCCGTGGGGAAGAAAAAATAGGAAAGAAAGGCCGATATTGTCTTCTTAGACCGCTTTGCCAGTTCTGTGCCTCTCTTCTCATTAGTTTGCTAATGCCTAATGGATATAGGGCATGAGGATTTGTATACCTAGGCTTGGGCTCCACCCACACATGGGCCCTCGGCCGTCACACCCTGTGCCCTCCCCATAGGGCCGTCACTGACTGATCTAACGGTGTAATAATATGTACTAGTGTTTATACAGATGCGAGTGCACTGCCAAAGAGTTAATAATCTGTGCACGATTACGTGCAGGGAGCTTCGGACTATGTCGGATCTGCTTGGAGTACTGCTAGTTTTTAATTTGGCAATTGTGATGGGTGATTGATATGTGCGTTGAATACTTCAGATGCATATCATACTTCTTTTTGTTTCATTACTTTATGGCTTGCCGGAGGCGCGAGGTGGAGAGAGGTTGCAACTTAGATTGGAGAAGGCCATAAGGCACCGGAACTCAGGTTGGAGAAGGCCATAAGGCACCGCACGTCACGCCAAACGACCAATCTTCAATGGTGGGCAACGGCTAGAAAGCTAATGACTAGCTGACGTGGACGCACCGGACTTGTCCGTTGGGTGCACCGGACGTCCGTGTTAGATTGATTTCCACCAACTCGGTCCAACAATCGAGTTGGACCTTGACTCACATCCTGATTAGGGGCGCCCAGCCGCACACATGGCTGGTGGGCCCGTCGTGCAGCGCTATAAAGAGAAGGTGAGGGCTAGGGGCTCGAGGGATGAGGTTCGTCGCCGCCCACAGTACCCCACCTACAAACCCTAACCAATCTAGAGGGAAGCGCTGACAGCGATGGGAAGCTCCATCGCCACCGTCCTCGACACCCGCCGACCGGCATGGGTTTACGAGAAAGCCTATGATCCCTGGACAATAAGGGCCTAGTTGAGAATCTGTTTCAAAACAGAGAGATGTATTGTGGCTGTTAATCCAATGGTACTACCTGTTGTGACGAGGTATGCTCTATACACTAATATGTGATGGAATAGGTTGAGATAAGTATTTTAAGTTCAAGTCATAAAGTGAGATCAAGGGGGAAAATGTTAGATCGGCTCGGTCCAATGACCGAGTCAGACCCTGACTCGCACCCTGATCGGGGGCGCCCAGCCGCACACATGGTGGTGTGCCCTCGTCGTGCAGCGCTATAAAGAGAAAGTGGGGGCAGGGCCACCGTCTTCACCACCACTCACTCCGCGCTGCCCACCTTCGCCAAGGTGACCTTGAGCTCCTCCACCAAGCCTGTCGATGGTCGGTAACATCTCCCCTCTCTCATCCTCTCTCCTTTCTCTTTAGATCTATCTGTTATGTTGTAAACTGATGTTTTATTCACTACTAAGAATGTTTTTACCCTTTGATCTACACCTAGGAGCATCCTAGGACCTAACAAATGTGAGCTCTTAAGCCTCTCCTCTTCTTGCATACACATGGTAATGAGCTTCTCAATATCCCACTTATCTAGTTGTAAGTTGTAATTAACAACAAAGGTCTCATACTCTTTGGGCAAAGATACAAAAATCAAATGAAATAGGAACTCATCCTTGAGCCCCATGTCCATTGGCTTGAGCTTGGATGTCGTGTTGCTCATCTTCAATATGTGCTCTCTTATCCCTCCACCAGTGTATTTCTCATTGACTAACCTCTTATTAAGAGTGCTTGCATAAGTCTTTGAAGAGCCGGTAAACTGACTCTCCACCTTCTTGAGATACTCAGTTATGGTGGTACATTCTAGGATTGATCCCCTTATTGGACCCTCAATGGAGCCCTTAATCACTATCAAACACTTGCGGTTTGAGCTATCCCACTTCGCACGATCAAGGTCATTGAGTTTATTATTGAGCTTTTACCTGGAACTGCACCTATTTCTAAGAGGCCATATAGAATGGGGGTAATGAGAATTAGAGGAACTTAAGAAACAATTGAAGGAGCTGCAGGAGAAAGCTTTCATACGCCCCAGCTCATCTCCATGGGGGGCACCTGTGATCTTTGTTGATAAGAAGGATGGTACTCAACGGATGGGTAACAGATGGCAATGATTATGATGAATTTCCCGAGGACTACTAGACTTGTGGTCAACCAGTTGACATCCCTGTGATGGAGCTACCGCGAGAGTTATCTTTATTTTCCGTTATGCTTATTATGTAAAGACTATGTGATGATATTATTCGTGATGTAATAAACACCTGTGATGGTACCTTTTGTAATTTGTCGGCTTATGTGTGTGACTGATCTCTGGGTGTATATAAGATTATGCATTCAATTTTATCCTTAAAATTGGGTGTGACATTTCTTCTCCTTGGAGGCTATCCCCTACATGTCTGATGCAAGTAATCATGTATCCTTGCTACACATTTTTTGTTAGCCCTGCCCTGATGGCACTCCTCGCCACATCCGCCCGCGCGCCGCTGCCACTGCTAAGATTTGGACCGCCACCGTCGAGCCCGTTGTGTCCATCACCACCGGATCTAACTGCCTGCGAGAGAGAGGGTGAGAGAGATACTGAGAGAAAAGAAAGGGTGAGAGAGATACCATCACGAGCCCCGCCCACAATACTAAAAATATGCAATACAGGTTCACAAAAAATGCAATATAGGGGATTATGGTTGCTCCAATAGATTACTCATCCTATCCCCAATTTAAGTAGTTATGACCCTAGTTAATGATCACAGAAACTATCATGGGTTTTGAGTTGGTACTGTTAAGAGGTCTTAGCACACTAGTTAATGGTCACAGAAACTATCATGATTTCTAAGTTGGTACAGCTAATTAAGAGGTCTGTTTGAGGATGCTTAGTGAAGGGGGCCACTCCATCCGTCTATGAATGGTGTTTGGTTTGTGCAATTATCTCATGCTTCATGAGGTGGTGCATCATGAGTTCCTCCTATGAATTTTGGTGGAATCAACTCATTCCTTATACATATATTAATTATTAGCTTATGAAGAATGAGGTGGTCATGGATGAATCCATTTCATTCCACAAACTAAACAAAAAGGTGAGGAGTTTGTAGAAGATAGACCACCTTATTTCTCCAAACGCAGCCAAAGAGTATCATTCTCACTTTCCAAAAAGTGAAATAGTTTGAACCTTGACCAAATATATGTAAGAGAATATCAATATTTATGGTGAATAATTAAGATTATTAGATTAATTGTTGGATATATATTTTTATGAAAAAAAAACTTATTTGAAGATATAATTGTTGCTAATATTTTCTATAAATCGAACTTAAAGAAATTTTGCCATGAAACTGTACGCCATTTTTTGGACCCAAATCAGCTTGTGTGGTGGTTTTGCAGGCTTAGCGTAAGCAAATGGATGACACAAGCGTAAGCTCTCATCCAAGCGCACATTGTAGCAAAGTTGCTCACATGTTTGTCAGAACCACGTTTTTTGAGGAAACAAGAGGGGCGTACCCCTACTGGTGAATTATATTAAAAAGCATTAAAGATCCCAGAGACAACAATACAAAAATAGAAGGAGAGAGGTTGGGGTTGGGAAAGGGGAACAATTCAGGAGACAAAGAAGGAGAAGAAAAAAAATCAACCAGGCTAGAGAGATTAAACTAGATTGTTTAACCATAATTCAATTCTAGGAAAGTAGCTTCTTTTTGCGCGTATCAGGAACAGCGCAAATTCAGACTTGAAATCCCTTTTAGCCTGATGGAGTGAGGGCAGTCTGTTGTCAAAGATAAGCCCATTTCTTGCTTGCCAGATTGTCCAACACATCAGAATCATTACTTCCATAAAGAAAGGAACTTGTAGTTGTCTCGTGAACAGCTCCAGGTTCTGGAATAGATCAAGTTGATCATTCACTTGTAAACCAATCCAGTTCCAACAAGCTGAAGCAAAAGGGCATTTGATCAGCAGGTGACAAATCGTTTCTTCCGTAGATGAGGTGCAGAGCACACAGTCATAATCTTGCAATTCCATGTTTTTCCTTTTAAGGAACTCTCTAGTACTTAATATGTCCATGAGGATAAGCCAGGCAAACACTTTGTGCTTATTTTGACAAGAGTTACTCCAGATCCATTTGAAACTCTTGTGAATAGGTCTGTGACCACTTAGTTGTTTGTAAGCTCTTGCAACTGTAAACTTTCCAGAATTCCAAATACACGTCCATGAATCAGCTTGATCATTTAGTGTTAAGTGTTGGAAGTCTTGCTGCAAATTGTTAAGCTGTTGAAATGCCTGTTGGGACAGGGGCAGATGAAAAAGTTCTAGAATATTGTCTCTGGAAATTGCTTCAACTAGAATTGTTGATTTAGATTTTGCAAAAGAGAAGAGTTCTAGGTATGAATGCATGGGCACCTTGTTGTTCCATAGATCTGACCAGAGATAGCAAGATTTGGCATTATTGACATTAACCATCGCAATATCTTTGAATTTGTCCAGCAATTTTAGAATATTCCTCCACCAGAATGATCCCTTTTTAGCTATTGTTGGTAAACATCCATTTTTATAATAGCTTTCCCAAATGAGAGCCACCCATGGTATATCCTCTTTATTGAAAAATTTCATTAAGTGCTTCAGAAGTAGAGCTTCATTTTGTGTCCTGAGATCCAACACTCCCAAACCCCCCTCTTCTTTTGATTTACAAACCAGGGTCCAAGCTGCTTTTGGTCTTTTACTGCCATTTATGTTTGCCCCTCTCCAGAGACATAGCTTCCTGAATTTGTCTATCTGAGTAATTACTATACTGTGGATAGCAAATGTGCTCATGCAGAAAGTTGGGAAGGCTGAAAATACTGAGTTGGTTAATTGGAGCCTCCCAGCCTGGTTCAAGAAGGTAGAGGTAGCTGCTAATCTTCTTTCACATCTATTGACCAGAGGTGAAAAATTAATGACCTTTGGTTTTGTTAAGCCAAGGGGTAATCCAAGATATGTGAAAGGGAGGGTTCCTTTCTCACAGCCAAATGTTCTTGTGAGATGTTGTAGCCTGTTATCTTGAACATTGATAGGCACCATGACTGATTTGTTGTAATTAACCCTTAGTCCAGTTGAGTCCCCAAAGGTAGAGCTTTCAGTGTTACTAGCCGAGTGCTATAGGCTTCCATAATTATCAGAGTGTCATCGGCATATTGGACTATTGGAAAATCAGTAGAGTGTCTGAGTGGCAATGGCAGCATCAACAAGTTCAGATCCTTAGCTTTGTTCAGAATTGATTGCAAGAGGTTAGCCACCAATACAAACAAAAGTGGGGAGAGTGGGTCACCCTGTCTGACTCCTCTTCTGCAGTGAATGACTTTGCCTGGTACTCTATTTAAGAGGACTGAATATGTACCAGAGTTAAGAATTTCCTTGATCCATCTATTCCACTTATCGCCAAATCCTTTTGCTCTAAGGACTTGTAAAATTGCTTCATGCTCCACTTTATCAAATGCTTTTTCAAAGTCCAACTTTAGAATCACTAGCTGTTTTCTTGATTTGTGGCACAAATGTATGTATTCTAGAGCCCATGCCAAGCAATCTTGAATGGTTCTGGACTTTATGAATCCATACTGGTTTTTGTGAATGGTTTGTCTGATCACTTTCTGTAGTCTGTTGGCCAGCACCTTGGTGATAAGCTTGAAAGATGAGTTGAGTAAAGATATTGGTTTGTAATCAGCAGCTGTTGTAGGGCCATCTTTCTTGGGGATAAGAGCTATATGTGAGGTATTGATGCTTCTCATACATATCTCTCTTTCAAAGAAGGTTTCAAAGAGGTTGTAGTAATCCTGGGCAATCAGTGGCCAACATCCTTTGATGAATTCATTGTTAAATCCATCAGGACCAGGTGACTTATTGTTGGGGAGTTCAGCCACCACATTGTCAATCTCTTGTCTGGTAAAGCATTCCACTGAAATCTGATTTCCGTAACCTTTCCTTGAAAGCTCCCATAGCACGTGTGCCTTACCATCATGGTCAATTATCTCATTGCCTAAGTCATCTAGTAGACAAGCAATGGAGTTCTTCCTGTGTCTGATAGTAGCATGGGCATGGAAATATTTAGTGTTAGCATCTCCTTCTTTCACCCAATTTATTTTTCCCCTCTGTCTCCAATAACTTCTTTGCTGTTTGAGAAGTGAGTTTAGCTTGGGCCTTGTTTAGTTCGCGAAAATTTTTGGGTTTGGTGACTGTAGCACTTTCGTTTTTATTTGGCAATTAGTATCCAATCATAGACTAATTAGGCTCAAAAGATTCGTCTCGCAATTTTCAACCAAACTGTGCAATTAGTTATTTTCTTTATCTATATTTAATGCTCTATGTATGCGTTCAAAGATTTGATGTGATGGGACGAAAAGAAAATTTTTGGAAACTAAACAGGGCCTTGGTGCTCAAGATTTCCCTGAGGTTCCATTCACTGAGAGTGAGGTCTCCGAAGCATTCCATACAATTATCAGAACCACGTGCATCTCCCTCGGCAATAAAGATCAGAAAAATAACGTTTGGTGGGAGCAGAAAGGCTATTGGCCTGCGTTTGCGTTGGAAGATTGACAGTACATTGTATTTTGTTTTGTTTTCTAAGACCAACGATGATAGCTACCCCGTAGACGGTAGGAGTACCCGTGTACTAGTGGTAGGTGGCAGCAGGGGCGGAGCTAGACAAAAACTAAGGGGTGCGGCACTTTTTTCATGCCATGTGCATTTAGACACTGCTAGAAACACAAATTGGCCTGTTGGTGACTTTTTTTTAAAAAAAAAAGATGGCAAAATATTTTTTTCCCAACAGTGTATCGACACAAAAGCACAATAAGACTAGCTTGATCGGAAAGTTGAATGTATGATATTTCGAGCAATAGTGTTACTTAAGTGAACAATGAGCATACTTTTAGCATCATTAATTGAACATAAGTGAGATGATGTGCATTAACAATGAGTAATACTGGTGCTTACCATTTATTTACCAAAACTAGAAGCATACCCGCACGTTGTTGTGGGAATTGTGGACGATTTCGAATGAAATTAGACTATATATAGTTACTTATTATACAAAGGAATAACTATTATAAATTATGCTAGTGGATTGTGTGGTATATTGACGTGGACAACAAAATCCTTGTGCATCTTAACATGGACATCACAGTTGCATGTGCGAGTGAGTTTTAATTGTTTATGATAATAGAGCACATTGATAAGATAGACAGCTCGCATGTTGAGATACATTATTAGTTGGGTTTAGGATTATATATAACAAACAAAAAGGTGTCGACATTGGTAAAATATGCATGAACCAATGACCCAGCCTACAGACACTTTAATTTTTAAGAAAAGAAATTATAGAATGGATCGTTACTTTTAGAGATCAAATCTACATTGCGTGCTGAAACAAATAATTAAAATAAAAGGGGTAATCTTTTAGTGTCATTACCTTGCTTTTCTTTTATTGCGCTTCTTAGTTAGCTAACTTTGTTTGCTGGGTGCATAACTTTGCGTTGGGAGGGGTGCGGAAGAGGTGAAAGTTTAGCTGTAAACATTGATTTCTGATTTTCACGTGGGTGCGGCCGCACCCAGTCAGCAACATGGCTCCGCCCGTGGGTGGCAGTGTACATGTTCATCATTTCTTCCCTGTCCTAGTAGGTTTCTAGCAGCCTGACAGTGGAGAAATCAAAGAAGGAATGCAATGGCTCCTCGTCCGTTGATCTTACAAGGTAGGTAGTATCCAAAGCTATCCTTCCGCCTCCAACTCTTCACAGAACTGATCTT
Source organism: Saccharum hybrid cultivar R570 (assembly GCA_038087645.1). Taxonomy (NCBI): domain Eukaryota; kingdom Viridiplantae; phylum Streptophyta; class Magnoliopsida; order Poales; family Poaceae; genus Saccharum; species Saccharum hybrid cultivar. Next base: position 2,305,604 of record JAQSUU010000423.1, read on the forward strand.
CGTCTTGTGCAGCAGATGCAAAGGAGCAATAAAGTTACTATATCCGTACTGAAACCATTGCATTGCTAGATTTCTTTTCATGGAAAGTGCGTTATTTTTCTTTCTAAATTCGTCGTCTTTTTGTTAATGTCCTCTCGCCTAACCGATTGCTCTTTATGGTCCCAGTGTCCAGCCGATTGCTCGCATCAACCTGCGACGGAGATCATCTCGGATTCAACATGGAATCTCTGTGCTTCCACAAGAGCCTGATCGATCTTATCAATCTCATTCTCCTCGTTGTTTACATGCTGAGCTTGGTGGTCTCTGCTTGCGCGATGAGATTCAGGGTTCGCACAAGGGACCTGCCGTGGCTGTGCTCTCTTACTTCTCTCTGCTGCGCCGTTCTTGCATTGCGTGCATCAGCTCCGGCGCATGGGGCTCCTCCTCTTCCTATTCGTCTTCGTCTTCCAGGGCAGAGCTCTTCGTCAGGGGGGTGGTTTGGATTGTCGTCTCGGTTTCTTTGGTGGTTCGACCGACCAGGTTCTCCCGGGCCGTGGCCATGGCGTGGTGGGCAGTGCTTGCGGCTATGGCCACAGCGTACAGCGTGGAGAAGATCTTCAGGGGCAGCTCGATGGACGTGCTTGACATCGCGTCGTGGGTTATCAGCTCGATGCTTCTTCTGTGCGCAGTAAGTGTTTGCAGAAATCTCTCCTACCGCAGCGGTGGTGGAGAGGAGGAGACCCAGCCGTTGCTGACGGCGAGAGGCGGGGAGCAGAGAAAGGCGGCGTTCGGGGATGCCGGGTACTTGAACCGCCTGACCTTCACGTGGGTGGACCCGTTGCTCCGCCTCGGGTACTCTAAGCCGCTCGACCTCGGCGACATCCCGCCGCTGGACGCCGACGACGCCGCGGCGGAGGCGCGCCGGACGTTTCTGGAGGAATGGCTCCGGCGGAGGCAGACGGCCACCGGGAGGACAGGGACAAGCAACCTGGTGTTCTGGGTGCTCGCCAAGTGCTTCAGGAAAGAGCTCCTCCTGACGGCGCTGTACACGCTGCTCCGGACACTGACCTTCGGCGCGGCGCCGGTGATCCTGTACTGCTTCGTGTCCTACTCGTACCAGCGGGAGCGAGAGCTCGCGACTGGAATCGCCCTCATCTCCGGCCTGCTCTTGATGAAGGTCGTCGAGTCGCTGTCCCAGAGGCACTGGTTCTTCGGGTCCAGGCGGCTCGGCATGCGCATGCGCTCGGCGCTCATGGCTGCCATCTTCGACAAGCAGCTGAGGCTCTCCACCGAGGGGCGGACGCGGCACTCCGCCGGCGAGGTCGCAAACTACATCGCCGTCGACGCGTACCGGATCGGCGAGTTCCCGTTCTGGCTGCACATGGTGTGGTGCATGCCGCTGCAGCTCGCCCTCGCCATCGCGATGCTCTTCTGGACCGTGGGCGCCGGAACGCTGCCGGGCCTGGTCCCCGTCGCAGTCTGCGGCGTGCTCAACGTCCCTCTCGCCAGGATGCTGCAGCGGTACCAGGCACGGTTCATGCAGGCGCAGGACGAGCGGCAGCGCGCCACCGCGGAGGTGCTCAACGCCATGAAGATCGTCAAGCTGCAGTCGTGGGAGGACAGGTTCAGGGAGACGGTGCAGAGGTTGCGTGACGTCGAGGTCCGGTGGCTTGCTGAGACGCAGATCAAGAAGGCCTACGGCAGCGCTCTGTACTGGATGTCTCCGACGATCATCTCCGCCGTCATCTTCGCGGGGACGGCCGCGCTCCGGAGCGCACCCCTGGATGCCAGCGTCGTGTTCACCATCCTTGCCACGTTGCGCGTCATGTCGGAGCCTATGAGGGTGCTGCCAGAGGTGATGTCCATCATGATCCAAGTCAAGATATCGCTGGATCGCATTGGCGAGTTCCTTGCCGAGGATGAGTTCCAGGACGACGCGGTGGACAGGACATCCATGTCCATGCCAGCCTCCGACATGAGCCTCATCGTGCAAGATGGTTTCTTCAGCTGGGAGCCTAGCAAGGCCATTGTAACTCTGAAAGAAATCAATGTCAGGGCAGTGCGGGGGTGAGAAGATTGCGGTCTGTGGGCCTGTCGGTGCAGGGAAATCGTCGTTGCTGTGCGCAATGCTTGGCGAGATACCCAGAATGTCCGGATCGGTATGTCAAGTAGTGCACATTTGTTCAAAGCATATGACATGAACTAATCTCCTTCACCATTTCTGTTCTTCAGGTATCAGTGTCTGGCTCAGTCGCCTATGTTTCACAGACGTCCTGGATCCAGAGTGGCACTGTACGCGATAATGTACTCTTTGGGAAGCCCATGAACACTGAGGATTACGAGAAGGCGATAATGTGTTGTGCATTGGACAAGGACATTGAGAACTTTCCGCATGGGGACCTGACAGAGATTGGTCAGAGAGGCTTAAACATGAGTGGAGGACAGAAGCAGAGGATTCAGCTCGCGAGAGCGGTCTATAACGACGCCGACATTTACCTTCTCGATGATCCTTTCAGTGCCGTTGATGCACATACAGCTGCTACTCTTTTCAATGTAAGAATGCCTCTGAAAGATTACTGTCATAGATAATGATCATTTCATTGATATATGTCTGAAGCTCATGAATGTATGTAGGATTGTGTGATGGCAGCACTTAAGAACAAGACTGTGATTCTTGTGACACATCAAGTGGAGTTCCTTTCCAAGGTTGACAAGATTCTGGTGAGTGAGTTTGGCACTATAAATTAACTATCTTGAAACAGTTGCCTATCGCTGGTTAAGCGTATCCTTCCACCCAGGTCATGGAGAATGGGGAGATAACTCAGGAAGGAACCTATGAGGTGCTTCTGCAGTTTGGCACAGCATTTGAACAGCTTGTCAATGCTCACAGGGACTCAAAAACAACACTAGGCTCCCAGGATCGTGGCAAAGGAGCAGAAGAACCAGGCACATTTCTTCAGAACCAAATACGGATGATACCGCAGAACAGTGAAGCAGAAATATCTGAAGCTAATCTCCTGTCGGTCCAACTTACAGAAGAGGAGAAGAGGGAACTAGGAGAAGCTGGACTGAAACCATACAAGGACTATGTTTCAGTGTCCAAGGGATGTTTTCTCCTCGTCCTGCTAATACTCGCACAGTGTGCGTTCGTCATCCTGCAGTGCCTGGCAACTTATTGGCTTGCAATTGCAATTCAAAGCAGCCAGTTTAGTGTCGTACTTGTGGTTGGAGTCTATGCAGTGATGGCAGCTGCAAGCTGCCTCTTCGCCTATATTAGGAGCCTTCTTGCTGCTCACTTTGGCCTGAAAGCATCGAGGGAGTTCTTTTCAGGGCTCATGGATTCATTGTTCAGGGCCCCAATGCTGTTCTTCGATTCCACTCCAACTGGAAGGATCATGACCCGGGTAGGTAAACTATTCCGAAGATATCGATTATTACCTGTTGACATTTTAGGAAATGTAATTGCTGACTATGTTCTTAACTGTGCAGGCTTCGTCTGATCTTAGCATCTTAGACTTTGACATCCCGTATACAATGAGCTTTGTCATCTCGGGCACAATTGAAGTGGCAGGAACCATAATTATCATGATCATGGTTACCTGGCAAGTAGTACTAGTGGTCGTTCCTGTTGTGATTGTTCTGTTATACATTCAGGTGAACACCATTTCTGAACTCAATTCCTTGCTCTGGCACGGTGAGGCAAATGAAAATAATGATAATGTTGCAGAGATACTACATTGCATCGGCGAGGGAGCTAGTAAGGATCAACGGAACTACAAAGGCGCCTGTCATGAACTTCGCGGCAGAGTCGATGCTGGGAGTGACCACCATAAGGGCCTTTGCAGCTACAAAGAGGTTTATTCAGAGAAATCTTCAGCTCATAGACACAGATGCGACACTGTTCTTCTACACCAATGCAGCACTTGAGTGGGTGCTTTTGCGTGTCGAAGCACTGCAAATCTTGGTCATCATCACATCGTCCATCCTTCTTGTCTCACTACCGGAGGGAGCTGTTGCTCCAGGTAGAGAATTTATAGTTGCACAGTGTTTTACCTAGGAAGATAGTTGAGCACATGGTTTGAATCTTCTAACCATTTGATTATGCTCTTGCTTTATTTCGTAGGATTCCTTGGTCTCTGTCTCTCATATGCATTGACGCTTTCTTCTGCTCAAGTGTTCTTAACAAGATTCTACTCAAATCTGGAAAATTACATAATATCTGTGGAGAGGATCATGCAGTTCATGCATTTACCAGAAGAGCCTCCGGCTGTCATCCCTGATAGAAGGCCTCCTCCTTCATGGCCATGTGAAGGAAGAATCGATTTGGACAATTTAAGAGTAAGTGACTCAAAGCTCTAGAGGTTTTTTCTTCTTTCAAACGATTTATCAATTTCCCAGATGTTCATACTGAATCATGTTTTTTCAGGTCAAATACAGGCCAAATGCACCTACGGTCCTGCGCGGAATCACCTGCACATTTTCAGCTGGGAACAAGATTGGAGTTGTTGGCAGAACTGGGAGTGGGAAGACGACTCTTTTGAGTGCCCTGTTCCGCCTTATCGACCCATACAGCGGACGAATACTCATTGATGATCTTGACATTTGCACCATTGGATTGAAGGATCTCAGGATGAAGCTCAGCATCATTCCACAAGAGCCAACACTTTTCAGAGGCAGTGTAAGGAGTAATGTGGATCCTCTGGGTCTGCATTCTGATGAGGATATCTGGGAGGTTAGCAAACTAAATCTGAGCTGCAGATTACTACATATACCGTATACGTTCTGAAATGTTTACCGGATCAAGTATTTTAGTATATACCAATATAGCAACATTGCACTTCTTGTATTGCACACGGTGGTTAATCCTGATCCTAATGCACTAGTCTTCTGCAGGTTTTAGATAAGTGCCAACTGAAGAAAACAATCAGTGCCCTTCCTGGACTACTTGAATCACCAGGTGAGCATGACACTGCCCTCTGAACCAATCAGATGCTACAATTTTGTCAGAACTGTGTTGTATAGCACTGAAGGCTCTCTGATTGCTAATCATCCTGATGTTTTCAGTGAGTGATGATGGCGAGAACTGGAGCGCTGGTCAACGGCAGCTCTTCTGCCTTGCGCGTGTTCTCCTCCGAAGGAACAAGATACTGGTCCTTGATGAGGCGACAGCATCCATCGACTCGGCCACCGACGCCATCCTGCAGAGGGTCATCAAGAAAGAATTTTCAGGGTGCACAGTCATTACCATAGCACACAGGGTTCCAACTGTCATAGACAGTGATATGGTCATGGTCCTTTCCTACGGTAAGCATTCCGAACCATTCTGGTTGATATACAAATTCACTGACAAAGTAGAGCTTTTCTGGAGTATGACCAAGTTGATGTAATAAATTTCTGTCATATCTGCAGGCAAGATGATCGAGTACAACATGCCATCAATTCTGATGGAAAATAAGAACTCTGCATTTTGTAAGCTTGTCGATGAGTACTGGTCCAACTATAACTGAAGTAGCAAGGAAACTTGATGAATTGTAGTATAAATACATGGCCACTGCATAGAAGATTATTCCTGTCCGCTATACATTGTTCGTCTGTTCACTCAAGGAGAATAATGACCTGCATTGTGTGTAGTTAGTAAATCAAAATATTTTTCTCGAAAAAAAAAGCAGAAGAGCTGTGCTTTATTATATTAAGAAGAAATAGGGGGTAAAGAACCCTTTTAGTACAACACACACCCACACACTCGTCTTTATCTCATAAGATACATTTGCGCCGGTAAAGAAAGAAAAGTGACCCTGCACCTACAACAAATCAACTAACAGCTTGGGCGGGGTCAGTAAGTGGGATAGCCCACGAGCCCCTGCCATTGTCCAGCGTCGATGCTCATCACCGGCCAACTTCAAGCTTTCAGCTATGTTAGGAGTTGCTCCATCAAAGACGCAGCTATTGTGATGATTCCAAATTATCCATGCTCCTAGAACTATTAGGGAGTTCAAACCTTTTTGTGTTAAACTGGAAGTTGCTGCACTTGCTTTTTCCCACCAATCATCGAATGAAGTGTCAGATGGCTGTGGAGCTAGCGAGTGGAGACCGACCTGTCTCAAGATATAGTACCAAAATTGCCTTGAAAATACACATTCGATTAGGAGATGATCAATGCTTTCGTCGGCTTGATCACAAAGTGGACACTTCTCAGGATGAGGCAGTCCTCGTCGTGCAAGACGATCTGAGGTCCAGCAGCGCTTGTGCGCTACAAGCCATAGGAAGAATCGGCATTTAGCTGGCGCCCAAGTTTTCCAAATTCTTTCCCATGGCCTGAAAAAAAATTTTCCCCATGAATAAGCTATCATATGCGGATTTGGCGGAGTACTGTCCACTATTTGATAGTTTCCAAGTGTGAGAGTCCTCCACCTCAGGTTGTAACTGAAAATCATAGAGGAGGTCCCAAAGCTGAAAATACTCCACGATGACCCCCACTGTGAAAGCACCATGGATGTCCAAGACCCAAGTCTAGTTGGTTAGAGCCTGCTGCACAGTTCGTAACTTTCTCTTTCTCTGCAGAATCACAGCAAAGAGTCGAGGCGCGAGAAATAAGTGTGTATATCTAGTCCTTTGTAACCCAGAAACAGCAGGTGCAGTACACATGACAAAATTTTGTCATTATGAAATTTCAACATCTGAAACCCTGGAGATTTTTGAAACAAATGAAACCCTGGAGATGGAGTCTTATTGTTTGTCAAACTACTTTGAAATTTACATTTGTGCTGAAAGCTGACTACACAAACTAATTGAACAAAGGCACATCCTGGTTATCTCCCCTACAGGGTCCCCCTATGCCCCTTTTTTTTTGTGATGTACATTATATAGATTATCTCCAACAGAAATGGCCATTTGCCATGTTATACAACCGAGTTGTGACCACTACTTCTGTGCCTAGAGCAACCAGATTGTGGTTGTCTTCAGGTTTCTAAGAGGTGGTCCGTTTTCATTCTGATGCAAAAGGCTTACTTGCCAGTGTTAGAAATTGATAGCGACCCGAGTCTTTATCGGCTTCAGCTTCACACCCATACTCTCAGGAGATAGAAGCTCAGGCGATATACAGCATGGGCTTAGTGGACTGCGAGGGCTGCTGCTTAGTTGATACGGTCTGTAAAGTCCATATCCCATAAGGAAGTACTCCATTGGCATCAGCATCGCATAAGGCTGCTCCTCGGTCACAAGGGAGCCACAATCCTGCACCTGCAGTTAACTCGGAAAGTAATCTGAGTAACCACCTTTTTGTTCCAGATATGCTTCTATCTGGAGATGGCATCACGTACATCCAAATATTACCTCAACTAGTGCGCAGTATCTGCGGTCCAGTTTTGTGGTCATATGGATAGCATCCTCATGGAACTCTGAGTTCTCGCCGACAAAAATTAGCGTTCGGCATTGCAGCTTCTTTAATGAATTTGTTAAGTCATGCCTCCTGGTGGAGGGGAAACCCATATGAGCATCAAGATTCTAGAGATGAATTCTCTAGCGAACTTATTAAAAAAACAAATGACTAGCAGCATACTCATTTATTGAGTGAAGAAACCGCCAAATATTTTCACTCCGCTTCTCATCAAGTAACTGCATATAAAATTAACAGTAAGCAACCACTAGGTGATGATTGATAACTAAAGGAATGTGCAAAACTATTGGTATTTATGACGTATTTTACAACTAAGAGAATATCCAAATTGAAAAATAAGAGACTAACACTTTTGCAGGCTTGCACTATGTCTGATTCAGGATACTGTGCATCCCCACGCAGTTTCTGCAGACTTACATCAGTATGCCAGTTAATGAAAACTATAAACTATATGAGTCCCAAGAAAACAAGATGAGAATATTGAGATCTGAACCTACCTTGCTAAAGTACCGTTGAAGCAAGCACTCCTTGACCAGGCCTTGAGTCCCATAATAATAAAGCAAATTTAACAATACCTGTTGAATGAGTTGTTATTATTAATTAACTAGCATTACTTGGCACGAGAAAAACTAAATGGTAAATTGTTACTAATAGATGAAGTTACTTTATTATACAGCCATTCGCTCCATGATGGGGCTTTGCACAGAGGGGAAACCAGCATCAGTCCTAGTACCCTCTCCCGATATTTCATCTATTAAAGAGTATAAAATCCTTGTTATCTCAGCATAGGATAGTGATTTTCTATTAACTCACAAGTCTGAAGTCTGACTCTTAGAAGCACATACCGCAAAGAGAGTGAGAACATATGCACCAGCCGTGACACCAAGGCACATCACAGATCCTAAACTGAATGAAGTGCGACTAAAATCAGACGCATGTGGTTATTGAGTGAATAGTTTTTGGACAAAAATTGTAGCATGAAGAAGTCATGCATTAGGACTACTGTCACAATACAATACCTGAAGAAATCAAGCACATCTGCGACTTGATCAGCAAGATCATCAACAGATGGCACCGGCACATCTGATGCTATCGGAGCTGCTCCCAACTGTAGGACTCTTAACAATCGCCACAGAAGAGATCATGTAAGCAACTCAAAATACAAACCCAGCACATCGCGTCACAAAGATTGAACCACTATTACTGACCTCGTGCCCCTGAGGATTGATGTGGTAGATGCAGAAATTGTGGAGCAGCAAAGACGCAGCTTCTGGGCAGAAGAACAATCCTTGGAAACAGGACATGTCTGTCCAAGCCAAATAGGAAACAGAAAGACAAAGACATAAGCAATGCTCGCATGCCGATTGTGGAATTCAGTCATAACAGTTATATCAGTAAATTAGAAAATCTTTGACGCCACTTACAATTCAGAGCTACATCTGGGTATGTTATTAGCGCTGGCTTGTCCTCGTCTCCATACACGGCAACGGTTACAGAACCACATCTCGTCCTCACAAAATGCTCCTGGGGAAGAAAAAAACACTCACTTTTTAGCAGCTATTTCAGCGGCACTGTCCACACCAAGCAAAAAAAAAAGAAAAAAGCAACTTGGAAGTGGAACAAAGTTTGGCAAAATTTGGATGATTCTGGTAACAGATGGACATATGGACCAAATATAGGTAGCAATTTCAACAAGAAACATTAGAATTCCAACATGCTTATTGTATAGCACATCACTATGAAAATGAAATTAACAGTGCAGAATTTTGTGCACCCGTGGTTGATAGATAGAGATGACAAACACAGCAAAACAACTTTGGGTAAAAAAAGCACGAAAAGTGAAAGCATTTGACGACGTGACAGACAAAAACCCCATAACTATAAACTAAGTTTCACCGAGCCAATCATTTCTAAGCAGAAAGAGAGAGGACTACAGACAGTACATCAGAAACCAAACACAGTTCAATTATGCCCTGCCCGTAACCATAATAACCAACAAAAATCCAAAGGAAGAAAAACAATCCAAATCCAAATACAATTACAACATCAGAGCGGCCGGCGGCGCCCACAATTCACATCCTAAGAGATGAAAAGGTATCTCTAGTTGGAAGGAAGCACGAAAGGTGCAAGTCGTCGGACCTTGCCGCCGAAGGAGATCCGCTCGACGTCCACCGACACGGACCCCGACCCGCTCGATTCCGCCATTGCTCCCTCCGCGACCTCCGAGTGCCAGGCCCCCCTTCCTCGGCTCGGCTCGGCTCGGCTCATAGCGCCTCCGCCACCGCGCGTGGGCGGCTATATATACGGCGCCGCAGCCTGCTGCCGCTGCGCGGTTGGTCATCCCTTCACCGACGAACGGGCGAGGGGTCAAACTCACCGGGTGGGTGGTCGTACCCCTGCCTGCCTGCCGTCTGCCGAACCCTGGCCGAGGCCCGACTGTTTCGGATTGGATTAGTTGCGGCCGCACTCGCTCTCGCTCTCGTCACCGTTCCTCTGACCTCTGGGCCCATGCTGTCACTAAATCTCACACTTGGAAAACAGTGTTTTTTAAGCCTAACTTTTCAGCAAACGAACGGCGTTTTCCCCTCGCAACGAATCAGCATAAGCAAAATTTCAGCGAAACGAAATGTATTTTCTTTGCGGTGTCATAGTGCTTTGTTTGCTGTCACGCGATGATTTATAATTTTATATATACTCCTTTTATTCTAAATTATAAAATGTTTTAGATTTTTCTAGATATATAACTTTTGTTATGTATTTAGATATACATTATGTCTGGATATATAATTTTTTCTATATAATTTTAAAAAATATATCTAAAAAATCTAAAACATCTTATAATTTGAAATGAAGGAAACACATAGCAATTGGTTGGTTTACTCAAAAGTTTTGGCATATAATTCTTTGTCCATTGTCCTATCAATTGAGTAGAACTCTCTCCATTAAATTAAAGATATATAATTCTCACTTTTTAGGAGTCAAGCTATTTAAAATTTCATCAAAATTATATAAAAATATACTAACATTTATGATTTCAAACGTAATTTTCCTTGGATAGATGGTTTTAAATGTGAGATATTCAAATACAATTTTTTGGATAGATGATTTCAAATAAAAAATTGTCAACTATAAAGTTGTATAACCCTTCGATATTTACAATTTTGGTTTCGGTCGTTTCTCCATTCAAGGTTGTTTGAAAAAATATCGAAATTAACTATGTTGTACGTATTTTTAGATACGGCTCTATATCCAACCGCCTCTACAAATTGATTTTGAGATATTATTAGATCCAGCCCCCTTTATAAATCCATTTGTAGAGTGGCTACATCTAAAACTAAAACTGTCTCTAAAGATAGGGGTATTCGTAGAGCCAGTTAAAAATAATAGCCGCCCCTGCAAAATGAATTCCACATGTGGCTCATTTTGGAAATGATTTTTAGAGGCCATTATTGACTAGGCCGCCTTTATTAAAAATAAATAAGCCATCTCTATAAATTATCTATAGTACTGTCTCGAATTGAATATTTATAGGTTCGATTCATTACTCAAAGTGAGAACATGAATCCTGACCTCGAGTACATAACTTTAAATGTGAAGAAATAAACCGCTCAATTTAACAACGGACTTGCCTAGCGCATTGAGCTCACGAGGGACCGCATCAGCAGTGGGTCCACGTCACCCTAGACATCGTTCGTGCCACTGGCTGCTTCACATGTGCATCCCATGTGCAACACCTAATTTATTTTTAAAACATTCAGATGCAACAGTTACAACATACAAAAGAAAATAGATGAAACACTTAAAACAAGCATCTAAAACACTTACAAAAACGTCTGAAAAACATTTGAAAACCACTGCAAACATATGCAACATCTAGATGAAACACATGCAAACTAAGTATCAAACACCTGAAAAAACCAGAAACATATGCTTGCAACATACATATACTAGATCTACTTTTGCAATATCCAGACAAAATACTAGAAACATTCGTCTGGAATAGATAAAACATTTAGAACATACACTTGAAACATACGTGTATAGTGATTGCAATATGTATGGCATCCCGATCTACTTTTGCAATGTCGATATACAACACTCGCAACATACCTCTGAAACATCTGAAGCACTTGAAACATACTATTGCAACATGCACTTTCAGCATTAGCATCTGCTTGCTGCTTGGACGATTAAAGGCCCATCGACGTAGAGCTCGACGCCGGCGCAGAGCTCCAAGCCGTGGAGTGGCGCTGAGCTTGCCGGTTTGGAGCTCGTGCACGGACCTCAGCAGGGGCAGGGGCAAGCGGATGGAGCGCGGCCGCGATGAGAGGCGCAAGTCTGGGAGCGAGCTAGCGAGCGCCTAGCGCATCAGGCTCGCCATGCACAGCGCGGGCGGGCGGCGGGGGCACGAGCGGGGTCGGGTCTATCCCGTGAGCAGAGCGGGCGAGTGACGTGGGCAGGGGTGGCATGGGCGAGTGCGGGGTCCATACAACTGACGGATGCCCTATAAGGAGTGTTTCCGATTTAACACTTAATAAAACAGGCAGAGGTATGGAAAAAGTGTAAGGACCCGGGTGCATTTCACTAACGAGGAAGTCCGCTAAATTTTCGAAGCAAAACAACAAATGTGTTATCTACTTACAGGACCACTACTGGAATAGTGGAATCTGGAATCCATAACCGGAAAAGTACATGAATGTCTTGGTCATTTCATTAATTAATTTCTCTTATGACCATATACGATGATGGACTTTATTAAAAAAACGATGATGGAGAAATAAACGTATGACACTTTCGTTACTTTTGGATATATACGCCCAAGCCCCAAAGGTATACGAATGTGGAGAAGCAGCGAGTCACTGCTGTGTGTTGCTGTTTGTGATGGTGTTCTGTTGTTCTTGACCTAACATGTCATGGATAACAGAAAGTCAAGCCAAGCTGTTAGAGCGTCACATTTCGAGTGGTGCTGGCAAAATTGCGACACTTTTGCACTATCTGAGAAAGGTCACTGTTAAGGCATCTTTTTTTCTCTCTCCGTCTTGAGTGGTGCTACATTGGGTTGGGTTGGTGTGCAGTTGGGTACAAGACAGGTTCGGTTGGATGGAGTCAAATTCAACACGGTTTTTGCCTAATTACGATTTTTAGTGACATTCCCTAAGGTAGATTGTGTCAACGGTGCATGAGCTAGTCTTTTTTAAAAGTTTGTACAATATCCTTTTTTCAGATATTTATAAATATTATTCAAACTTGATAGTTTTTCTAAAAAATTCATGCAAAACCTCAATGGTTTTTGGGCTACTGATACTTCTCTACTTTCCAACCATACGTGGTTTACACTTTGTATGAAGATGGTTTGTGGCAACAAATGCTATGGAATAATACTTTAAAGATAAGACTCTAACACAGCTTACTAAAAGGACTAGGGATTCTCTCTTTTGGATGAGATCATATGATGCGAGGAAGGACCCAGTTCTTAGCCTTAGGCTATCCTAGTCTCTTTAATATTTAATAGGCTACAGATGCATATACTTTTAGTACATCTAGTATTAATGTTTCATTTAGAAGGACATTATTAGGGAATAAGCTACTAGAGTGGAATAATCCTGTAGCAAGGTTGTTGAAATATAAATCTACAAGATATGAAACCAAATGGTTCCTTCACACTAAATTCCATGTATAAACACCTCATCAAAACTAGGATTAAGGCCCTGTTCGGCATGCTGTTTTTTTGGCTTATAAACCGGCTGTGGCTGATTTGCTGTGAGAGAAAAACACTGTTCCACGGCTGATAAGCTCAGCCGAACAGGGGGTAAGTTTTCACAAGTTGATTGACATCTTAGGTTGCCTTTAAAAATTAAGACTTGTTTGTGGTTTCTTAAAAGGGTGTCATTTTAACCAAAGATAACGTAACAAAAATAAACTAGAACTTGAACTGATTTTGTGCCATTTGCTGCAAGGCGGAACATTAAGGCAACGTTTACAATCCCTACTAAGATTGACCTAGCTCACAACCCTCATGGTTTACAATCTTAATACGAACATTAAGGCAACGTTTGACACAACTCCACTTCAACCATTTGGCACGGCTCCACTTCACCAGTAGAGATATTTTATTAGCTCTACCCGTGGAGCTGGAGTTATTTTGGTAAACCGTTTGGCAAAATAGTTTTTCATGTTGGACAAAAAGGATGAAATGGCCATAATGTCCTCCTCTATATATTTTTTTTCTTACGTTCTCCTCTCTATTTTCTTCTTCTTCCCTAATCCCGATCGGGCCTTCACATGTGGATCTTCTTCTCTGTGCCAGGTGGCGCGCCAGGCCCTCCCCGCAGACATCTTCTTCTCTACGCTGGCAGCTGTGACTGCGCGCACCCTAGTGGCCACGTGGCACACACCCCAGCGCCCACGGCCAGTCCTCCCCACACACCACAGCGGTCGTGGCCAGTCCCCCATGTGCCTCTTCTTCTCAATTCAGGGGCAAAACGGGCTCTGTCCTCACTAGGGCCCACCATGGCTAGGTTGAGCTGGGTGGAGCTACTATTTTAAGCGGCATCCAACCAATCCTCTATGAGAGCAGGTTTTGAGGAGCTCCTTAGGCGGAGCTATTTCTTTTACCCTTGTTTGGCATAAAATAGCTCTAGAAGTTGGTGGTGGAACTATGCCGCCCGACTCTTGCCTCCTAAATATCAAGAACCAACAATACTGATCGCCTAAGGGCACCCTCAACAATAGAGTCAACTTTCTAGCTTATATGAACTTAAAAAGAGAGAAAAAATAGAGAAACCTAACATTCTAGTATATAGAAAAAATGTGTGAGCATAGACCTATGAATTGTAAAAAGTGTTTGATCTTGCCTCTTTATGAAAAACTAACCTAAAATTCTCTCCTTCTCACTCAATAAAAGATACTATGAGCTAGCTCTTTTTTAAAAGGGTGTGGCTAGCGCACAGACGTCCAGATGCCGCCGCCTACTGCTCCATTGCACATGCGTCCGCGCGCATGCGGGAACCTCCGCGCCTCCCATCTGGATGTCGCGCCCCTTTGCTTCCCGCGCCCGCAAGCACGCGAGGCCACGGCCCCTGCCTCTATCACCCAGTGCATGCACAGTGACCCAACAACTCCCGTTTCACGTGCTCGGGACTACCCGTGCCCCTGCCTCCATTCCCCTCTGCTTCCCATGCGCATGCATGGCGCCCCAGCAGCTGCAGCAGGTGGGTCCTGTTGCAACATGTACAACACCAGATCTCCTTTTGCAACATCCAGATGAAACACTTGCAACATACGTCTGAAACATTTGCAAACACCTAAAAACACTTGAAAAACATGTATGTACACATTGCAAAATATATATGCAACATCCAGATGAAACACCTACAACATACGTATGAAACACCTTAAACACTTGAAACATACTCTTGCAACATCCAGATAAAACATTTGAAACATACGTTTGAAACACCTGGACCACTTGAAAACATATGCTTGCAACATGCGTATATTGTCATTGCCAACATCTCAGATATACTTTTGCAACATCCAGATGAAACACTTGAAACATAAGTCTAAAACACCTGAAACATGGCGTCGCCGGCGTCCACGGCCTACCTGGTGGGGACTGCGGTAGCCAGCAAGCTCAGGTCAGGGGGACATCGGCCCAGCATACACCTCCACTGCAAGACTTCCCTTCATGCCGTGGTGTCTTTGATCGACTGGCTGCGTGAGACGATGCCCCAGCCATTGACAACCACCTACTGGTGGCGTCGGGTCGTTGCAGGTGGCCTGGTGAGGCCGCAGCTGCAACAGGTGATGCGGAGTGGGGTGCGGCGCGACCGGCGATGGGTGCGACACGGTGGGGGGAAGGGCACGACACGGCGGGACGAGTGTGGTGGGTGGATGTACAGTGACGCCGTGACAATTGATGTGTGTGCGAGTGGGGAAATTTTCTGAGATGGAAGAGATGTAGAGGTGAGCATGCCCAGCGCAAGCCAGGAAAGCAGTGTCCGGACGGGATGGACGCCCGCATCTAAGCATTTGCGTTTTAAAAATGTTTGGAGCTGCCCTATGTTGAACACCTTTGTTTTCTCTCCACCCTTTTGTTGTTCCCATGACGCCAGACCTTGTTCGATCTACTCCTCCGTAGCATCCAAACCTGAACCCTATTAATCAAACATTCCTAAGTTCTTACCTTTACTCCCTCTGTACACAAAAAGATGCAACTATAAAATTTGTGCAAATCAAACTAGTTTAACTCTGATTAAGTTTATAGAGAATAGTATTAACATTTATGTCGTCAACTAAGTTTACTACAAAAATATATTTTATAATTAATTTGATGATACTTATTTTATGTTGTAAACACTTATACTTGTTCATATAGCTTTGATCAAATGTGCATGTGAATCATTTAATTCATCGAAAAGTGAATTTATAACATCCTTTCATGCACCGAGGGAGTAAACAAATGAGAAACGTGTCTTGACTTGTATGCAGCTTCATCAGATAAATAAATGATGGAGAGAAGGACATTTGCAGCGATGCGTGCCCATATTCAGAAACTGAATTTATGAGGCCAATTACTCCCTGTCCATGTAGAACATATAGCTAGCCGGGGGGGGGGGGGGGGGGGGGGGGTCCTGTTGAGATGCGCGCGCGTGAGAATGAGGGTCTGTCAACTTGATGGGTGTTGTCCTATCCTGCCGTCTTTAGAGATCACTTTTCGATGACATGAATGCACTGAAGGTCGAACATGGAAGCCCAAACCGCCGAGCAGTTACACTTGTTTTAATTTGTCCTCGAACAACCCGCGTCATTACCCTTCTTATGATCATTTAGCATCTTAGGGCTCGTTTGATCCGTTTTGGATTCTTAAAAACCAGTTTTTGCCTCTAGTTTTTAAAATCTGGATTTTGAGAGAAACTAGTGGGGTGTTTGGATCCATCTCGTTTTTTTAAGGAACTGGCTTCATTTGTTGCTCTATATGTCACAAAAACTAACAAAAACTAGGTATCAATAGCTTCCTAGTTTTTAAGAATCCAACAAAAACAGGGGGTGTTTGGATCCCACCTAGTTTCTAAAAGCCAGATTCTTAAAAATTGACAAAAACTGGAGGAACCAAATAGGGCCTATTCAGCGTGAGTATGAGATGGATCATCAACCTTTTCATGGTTCTTCACCTCAGGCAATGTAGATGCAGAAGTAGAAGATTTGCTGAAGATAGGATCATGACAATCCGCTGATATGTGGTGCAACTCGACAGAACTGCCTTTAGCTCGGCAGTTAATCTTGCTTGCAGCATCTGTTGAAGGTCATCGGGAAACTGATCTAGCCACAAAGGCAACATGATGTTCACCGGATTCTTCGGGTCGGTGAAATCGCTCATCTTCTTATTGTTGTCTTCAGAGATTTTGTTAGTATAGATCAGAGATTTCGGGACGCCTGTTGCGAACTTGGCGTCGGTTGAGCGTCGCCTCAAACGCTTCGTGGACAAAATCAAGAAACCATGGCCACCACCGCTGCTGCAGCTTCCCTCACCACAGCAGCCCGAGGCTACCCCATGGCCATCCCTACATCAAAAAGGGGAGAATTCCTTGTGATAAAGCGGTTCGGGCACACTGAAGGACAAGCGGAGCTCGCGTCCACAGCGAAGCCGACATATGATGAAATCTTCGGCGGCAACCCTACCATATGTAGGCACTACGGGAGCTATTCCCGCCAGAGGGCGACGTCGGTGCACGCAAGAGGCGCCACTGGCAGACCGCAAGGGCATAACTTGTCCCGGGTTTTCGCCAAACACCTTGGTTGCCTTCTAGAGAGAGTAATAGGCTAAGCGTCATGTCGTGTCGGGGAGACAATGAGCTTTATTGAAAATCTAAGTCCTCCTCGTTGTAATCAAACTATTCTCGATTAATACAAAGACGCGCAAATCTTTTATGTGATAGAGAAAAAAATAGATCAGATCGCTTTGGTCCCAGACAGAATAACCAAAAAAAATGTGTTAAAAAGAAATCCGATCACACACCAGCAAGAGCTAGATTGTATGGAGTGGCACACAATCTAGACACACAACAAGAGGTCAAAAACAGCGAGGGCGACTAGCAAGCCGGCCATACAGATTCGACACTCGTTTTTTTTTTGCATGAAAAGCCTAGAACACCTTCTGGGAAGACTTGTCGAGAGGAGGATAATGTGGTTGCCCTAGGATCGGTAAGGCCATCTAAAATACTAACAAATCCTATCGAGAGAGACGCTAGACACCGAGGGTTGAAAAAGCAAAAGGTAGAAGAAAATAATAATAAATTGATTTTTTATCGCGTATGTGTGGATTACCTCAATTACCCATCTTATCCTAATACAAAATATTTTCAAACACAATGCAAGTTTCCTACACGATCAGACCAATTCCTATCGAATTAGGATTCAAAACAACCTGGAATGTGCCTCATCCACCGCCAGCTAAAACCCCAAATACATTCCCGCGAGCGTTCACTCCTCTTCCGGTTGAGCGAACAATCCGAGTAGGAGGAGCGTTGCCGTGGATGTGTCGTGTGTCTCCCTCGCCCTATTCAAGTCGAACGCGTGATGCCACAGGTGCATCACTTCTGCCCCTTGCCCTATTCGAGTTGGACGCGCGCTGCAGCAGGTGCGTCCATCTTTATTTTTTTTATTTTCTACTTTCTTCCTTTATCTTTTTATTTTTTATACATTAACCAATTTATTTTTTTCACCAATTTTATCTCTTCTTTCACTTTTTCTCTTCTTCCTATTTAATTGAATCTTATAACCACAAATCTACAAAAGTTATAATGACAAGTTATGATTACAATTTGACACGTAAAAAGTTATGTATATAAGTTGTGATGATAAATTGTTCTATAAAACGTTATGCACATAATTTATTTGTATAACTTGTGCCTTTCCAACAATGAAAGGTTATGGAAATATTTTTTTCCAAAAGAAATTTAAAACTTATGATGAAAAAGTATGTCGCTAAGTTGTTTAGTAAAAAGTTATGCATACAAGTTATGCATATGTGTATAACTTGCAACTTTCTAAAAAAAATATGGTGATAAATTTTGCACAAAAAATTATATGTAAAAGTTATACCTAAATTTTGCACAAAAGGTTATATGTAAAAGTTATACCTAAATTTTAAACAAAAAATTATACGTAAAAGTTATACCTAAATTTTACACACAAAGTTATACGTAAAAGTTATACCTAAATTTAGCACAAAAAGTTACATGTAAAAGTTATACGTAAATTTAGCAAAAAAAAAGTTGAAGAAATATTTTTTTCTAAAAAAGCTTGCTGGGCTGGTGAAATCATAACCAACGTGCAGCAAAAGAAGACAGAGAGAATGAAACCAATTAACCACTTTTATTGTAGGACGTGCCTATGCGGAATAAAAAAAAGGAATGTGGTCGTTCCCGCAAGTTTCTTAATTTGAAAAAGAAAATGTTGTCGGAATTTCATTCGCTGATTACTAATCCCATGAACGTTGGTTGTTTAGTGGCCCTGAGCTAAAACCGGCCTGGGCCGGTTTCTTCGAACAGCATCTCCAACAGCTCACCGATACTTCATCCCCAATATAATGGTATTGATGATCACTAATACTGTTTTTTCGACTATTGGTGGAGATGCTCCAACAGATCACTAATAATCTCCCCCAATATATGGGGCCCACCTCCCTCCACCTTGGTTCCACGATGACCATGGCCGCCAGAGCAAAACTTTTCGTGAATGCGTCTTCTACCGGCCACCAAGCCATCTCCGACGAGCGTCGCAGGAGAGAGAAGTGGTAGTTGGAGGTGGATCCCGGCTATTGGGGGAGATACAAATCCTCCTTTATTTGAGGGGAGATGAGAGAGATATTGGTGATCATCATAAAAAGAGGATAGAAAAAGGGAGCTGTTGAAGCATCAAATTCGGCTTATCTCCCTTAATATGACAGATTTATGGGGATATGGGATGAGAAAGAGGAGCTGTTTGAGATGTTCTAAGTGCAGCAGCCGCTCAAACCGCATGGGCTGTTTGTTTTCCCCTTGAATCTTGTGTATTTAGCACAAATTGAGTTGTATTAAGTTTAATCCTTTTCAATTGTACTACTCTCGATTCCCTAATATTCGAATGTGAGCACGACTCTCTTGTGTCCGACAAAGAGTAGTATGCAGGGTTTTTTTTACCGACCGGTCACCCCAAACCGCTGGCCTCCGGTTCCGGTTTACCGGTAACCGGTCGAATTTGAATTTGAATTCAAACGCGCCTTTGGTTCGGTTTGTCACCGGTTTACCGGGCGGTTTGGAGCGGTAACCGCTCGGTTTGAGCGGTTTACCGCTCGGTTTGAGTTTGGAATTTTTTTTTTCTTTTTTTTTCAAACTTCTATACGTATAAATAAATACTAAACGAACTCGAATTTGAAAAAATTTTACACCATTGGCTTCTATAAAATCATGAACTATTTTTAGGAATTTTTTCAACATTTTTTGTTTTTTTTCAAATTTTAAATTTGAATTTGGGGGCCTTAACAGGCTGGGACCGGGATTTTTTTTCTTTTTTTTCAAACTTCTATACGTATAAATAAATACTAAACGAACTCGAATTTGAAAAATTTTTACATCATTGGCTTCTATAAATCATGAACTATTTTTAGGAATTTTTTCAGTATTTTTTTTCAAATTTTAAATTTGAATTTGGGGAATACCTAACCGGACAGGACCGGAACCGGTCCGGCCCGGTTAGGCCGGTAACCGCGGTAAACCGTGGTTTACCGAGCGGTTTTTTTTAACCCTGGTAGTATGGACACGACTTCTCGTAGACAGGAAAGAGGGACTAGAGGTCTAGAGCTAGAGGAGGGCATCATCCCCTAAAGCTACTGGTAGCTTGGCCGCTTTGACGTGCCTGCCGAAAAAGAAGTACGGCGATGGTTGACGATCGATCGTGAACCCAAAAAGGGCACGGGTCCAAACGTGCGCCGCAGTACCCCTGATTCCCAGAAGCGTCGCAGGCAGCTCGGTTCAATACTTCAATGCAAGGACCATAGCAAGCTGCTGGTATGGGCTGCACGTCGTACGTACGTACCACTCGAATTGTTGGTTGGCTTGGTAC
The DNA here is from genome assembly GCA_038087645.1 of Saccharum hybrid cultivar R570. NCBI lineage: Eukaryota > Viridiplantae > Streptophyta > Magnoliopsida > Poales > Poaceae > Saccharum > Saccharum hybrid cultivar. The sequence continues at coordinate 2,326,083 of JAQSUU010000423.1, forward strand.
TGGGCTACTGCATGGCGCCACCAAATTGAAGTTGTTGATCGATGTTGCATTGGATGACGGTGACTTGGTTCCAGCCCCACATGCCTCAGGCCTCAGCTGATCTTGTCCTTGAACTCAAGTATATTTTTCGATCATCCAAAACTATCAGATCAGAACGAAAATGTCGGCAACGGCGACTGGCTGTGCCTGCTGTAGTACATCAGGGAGGCGCGTCACGAGTCAGATTAATTGACCATTTTGACCTGCTGTCAGGCTACCTGTCAAGCCATGCAGGAGCGTCAACGTTGTTTGGTACATGGGCAACATGCCACGAATTGCTCGATACCGACCTGCCACAAGCCTGCTAGCTGCTGCCCATGCAGCTCCAGAACTGCTCGTCGTGTGGATTGTTCAGTCGGAAACAGGCGGACGGGCGGAGTATATGCAACTAGTGCTAATACATCGATTCGATCAGTTTGGTCGCCGTGATTGGCGTCGATTTGGCGGAGTATTGACGAGCTTATATATATGTTAGGGCAACATCAACTTCGTCGATCGATCAAAAATGCGTAACTGAATTCACAAAGTCAACCATTTTTGTTTTTGGAACAAACAAAGTCAACCAATTCTGGTACGTGCTTTTGGTACTATACTACCCGCCTGCTGCAAGACCAGCAGTTCCTCCGTCCTAAAATAAGTGTTTTGACTTTTAGATATCTTGTTGACTGTTCGTCTCCTTCAAAATTTTGTATAAATATTGTCTATTTTGTTATGAATTATTTTATCATTAAAGATATTTTAATAATAATTTATTTATTTTATAATTTACATAAAAAATTTGAATAAAGTGAACTGTCAAACCAGATGTCTGAAAAATAAAAAATATTACTTATTTTGGACGGATGGAGTATGTTTCTTAAAAGAAAGGTCGTCTGTGTTGGAGGAGCTGAACAAAAGCATGTCTATAATATCTTACGATATACGAATATATAAGACAAAACTAGCACAAAAAGAACAAAATTGTTTAGCAATCGAGTATCATTTTTCTCCAATATGTAGGAGGCCTCTGTGAGACTGGGACTCTCTCTCTCTCTCTGCACCAAAACTGAACGTTATGGCTCTGGATCCAGGTGATGTACAGGCATTTGTCATCATAGCGTGCCCCAACATATACGCTGCGAGACATCATTCTCTAGTGTCGGTGTGCATGATGAAATTCGCACAGGATGATGGAACCGTGCATGGGCATATAGATGACACTGATGCACCCGTACCTCGACGACAGCGATCGATGGATCGTCCAAGCCTCGTTGCTCTCATTTTTCTTCGTTCTTCCCCTTTTTCCAAATCATAAGAAAATTGGGATTCTTGGGCTATGCTCTCTTCATCCCTCTTGTAAACTGTCGGTTAGTCTAGTAAGAGCAAGGAAATGGGCCTCGCCAACAGTTTGGTACGAGCGCCGCACAAGTGTTCCCTAGATGGGCCCAAGTGAGTGGACTGTCTGTTTATCAAGTAGCTGCAGTTTAGATTATTATAAGTACCCAAAATGTTTGGAACCTTTCAATTCTGCTACTATAGTGCCCGTGCTAACACTACGGTGGCATAAAATAAATCATAAAACAAAAAAAAATCAACTGATGAAAGAAACATAAATTCACAAACAAATGACGTTGACACTGTGGTATCCATAACCAAAAATAAGTCTCATATATCTTGGTGTTCGCTATCAGAATATTTTCCCATTACAAACGTGATCCATCGGAACTCAGAAGTTACTGTTATTTACACCGAAGGACCTTTCGAAGAGCCGAAGCTGCAACCTGCTACCTGCACATCACTTAAAGACTGGAGAAATTAATAGGAGATTGCATTAAAACCAAAGATAAAAGATGAAAATACTCAATCTTCACCAAACCAAGGTAAAGAAAAGAAAAACAAATTATAAACATAGTTCCAACAAATGCAAGGTCACTACTACAATATTCAATATAGACCCCGTCTCTTAATAGGTTGTCACTACTACACAAACATTTTCATCCTCATCATCACTCGTTTTCTAAACCGGCAGTGAAAATAAAGATCACAACGGCGGCTCATGACATCAGTCGGCAGTGAAAATAAAGATTGTAACCATCAGCCGACTCAGCGGTGACATTGGATTAATAATACACCAGCCAGGTGAGCCCACCATTGGGGCCACGAGCTCGTTGGAGCATACCAAACCCCCTCGTGGTTGTCCCTAGAGCTCACCGTTGCTTTCAACAACTAGGTCCGCCACCCCCGCCCCTCCTTGTCCCTTGCCATCACCACCTAGCCCACAATGGGATCCACCACCTGATGAAAACGGGAGTGCCCGATCATCCATTAGGTCAAGATAATTTTCGATTTAGGTGGAGGAATGCACACGACGATCTAGATTCTGATCACAAAGACTGGAATCATGCTATCGCTATACCATGTCTTCTCTGGTTATCAGCCTTGCAGTTTCTGGTTGACCTCTCCTCGAAGACTAATATGTGCCTACGACTCAAGAATACAAGCAAGAACAAGAAATAAAAAAAACTCGACCTGCGGCCGCGCGGGGGTGGGGGGTGGGTGGGTGGTAAGACAGCCCCCGGGCATTGCACTTAAGAAGAAAACATTCTCACGTAGGTCGAGAAAACTCTGAACCTCTGTCCCATTCGTATATGTATACAGCGTAGGTCGAGAAAACTCCGAACCTCTGTCCCATTTGTATATGTATACAGCGTAGGTCGAGAAAACTCTGAACCTCTGTCCCATTCGTATATGTATACAGCGGCACCACAGCTCCCGTGAAACTGAGTTGGCCTTAGACCTGTGCTTTGGCGTGGGACAGACAAGGGGATTTTTTCAACGCGCAGATAAACTGCGCCTCCTCCGGCCAACAAATAAAATTTGCTAATGAATAATTAAGTACTCAAAGTTAGGGTCTCCAAAAAAGTTAAAATGACTTATATTTTGGAACGGATGGAATATATACGGATATATAAGAAACAAAGACGAAAAGAACAAAATTGTCTAGCGGTCGAGTATCATCTTCTCCAATATAATGTAGGAGGCTCTATGTGCAACAAAACTTTTGAGAGATAGCAACAAGAACTTAGAGCATTTATTTGGTCGATGAAAAACTTATCACACATGTTTTTGTATTCACTCCTAGTGTAGGAGTAAAATATTTTTGGGTGAATCTAGATGGAAGGCATGTTTTTGCATACTCCAAGTGTAAGAGTAGCAAGTATATGTGGTGTGTACGGGATCTTGATTTTAAGAGCATGATAAACCTCTCATAAGGGTCAACAAAACTTGACAAAACTTAATACAAAAGCAAGCAGCGTATATATAAAAGTTTTCCTAGCCTAAACAACATATATGGCACTGGTGGGAATTCAAGCTTTGTTATACAGGAACTCATCATGTAGTATTTTTGTGTTTTTTAAAGAGTAAATCTCTAGAACTTTAGTGTCACTTGGAACAAGATAAACAACAGCTCTGACCATCTCATATCATATCTGTCAATTATCTAGACTTAGATCAAGCATATGCTACCCACGAGTTTTAAGTTCAAAGTAAATTCTTATATCAAAACAATTTTATCCAAAACTCGGGAGAATTCAAGGCTAAAAACTAAGTACTTGAAAGGAATTACAACAGAGCAACTATTTATCATTTCCATTTAAGAGATTATTCTGAGTCCTCTTTATTTATTTAACTCTTAAAAATGAATTAAACAAACTAGACACATCTTTTGTTTTGTTTTCAATTTTACTAGATCACACATTATTATTATATATATTTATTATAAAGATAACTTTTTATTTTGTTTTATTCATCGTTTTTTAACTATTGAAAAGAAACTAAAATCTAAAATAAAAGGAGAAAGAATACTTACCTGGATACACGGGGATGCTTCTCCCCCAAGCTAGCTCTTTCGGTGAGGGTTTGGTGTTGTAAGTCCTTCAAAGTGGACTCTCCTTATGAAGTTCATTGATCGAGTACCTCGATTTGTTCCGAAGACAAATGTTCTTGTGATGACGCCTCTAATGGTGATATTACCTTCTTTCGCCAAACTTGTCTTAGTTTTGAATTTTAATTTTGGTTTGACAGGTTCAGGACCTTCACTTGTAGAAATTGGGGAATCAACTGTCTTCTCCCACACTTTGTTTCAAGTGTGTCCTGCTCATAAAACTAGGTAGAGATCAAGTGTATGGGCTCTATTGATGGAAAAACACCAACAGAACCAAAAATTTACTTATTCTTCTCTAACCTTAAGCACATTGAGCAAGATGAAGTTGATGTTGTGTGCTTTGTTCAATTATGTCATGGGTGAAAAGATCAATAAACTGAGCATGAGTGTAGCATTTTAAGTATATTTGGCCCAAAGGGTTTAATTGCTTAACCAATGGAAGGATTGTCTATTTCTACATAATGTAGCATTCTTTACATGATTATGACCATCATCTTTCAGAAACAAAATATGCAACATTTTAGCTCATTTGGTTGAGACTGTGAGATTAAGAAAATAGTGTTAGGAACAAGCTTGAAAAACTAAATATGTTGAGTTAATCAGATTGGATTAAGTTGGAGTTGTAGCCCAAACATGTTTGTTTCTCATTTGTGTGTCTACAGAATCAAGGAAAAGCCTTTTAAATAATGACCATTTATCTTAGGATGTTACCTTTATCATTAGAGCATAATGACACCAAGTGACAAAGGGTAGATGACTCATGATGGTCCTTCCCTTTTTGCTTGAAGTTTGTCTTGTTTGGCTAGTCTCGCAGCTTGAGCTGTTCATGAACTTCTTGTTTCCTAGATTGCACCCTTTATCTCTCATCCATTTGTCATGCCATCTTTCTGCTCTTCAATCTTTTGACACCCTTTTAGACCTTCCGCCTCACTCATTGTTTTATATAGTTCTTTCATCCATGTTGAATGAGGTATGTCTTCTTGTGCAAAGTTATTAAAGTTCGTCGTGTGCCTTGTTTCATCTCCGATTTGAATTTACTATGACTTACCCAAATTGAATTGAGAGTTTTCTGCAAGGGTTAGTCCAACAAAATATCCAGTATCTGCTAAGGCAATTTTTAGTTCAATAACCAAAATAGGCTCCATGTCTAATTTGATTAAAGAAGGCATTTTAACCTAAGCACCTTGCTTAATTTAAAAAACTCTTTGCAAGTATGTCAAGTACTTCCAAACCAAAATTTACTATGGCAGACAAAGGTAACATGAAAGCACTATAGAGATTTACTCAAACGAGATGAAAGAACACAATTATTGTTTAGCAAATTAAGCATGGCTTGAAGGTAGAAACAACTAAAACTAGCAACATGGCATAAGATTTTTCAGTTCAACCTCTCATACTTGAATTTTGTAGCAAAATCAAGTTGAGATGATAGAACTCTCATATGCAAATGTGATCCAATATTGCATTATGATTGGTTGGACATACCTGATGTTGTCATCCTTCATTCTTTCTGCTTAGACCTTGAATGGTTAGTAACAAAACTACTCGAAGAAATATTTTCACAATTATATTTCTATGCTCATTTCACAAAGGGCATTACGATAAAAAGGTGAAAGCTCATATTATCTACCAAAAGTGCTTGTTTTAGGACAGAAGCTCATCCTTGAGAAACCTTTGAATGGTGTTTCTAATTGGTGAAGTGGTTCCCCTCCAACACCAGTCTTCATGTACCTATCTCAAGATTCACACAACGAGATCTGTAATATTTATGATAAACATGTGCATTTAGAACCACCCTTTCAAAATATTCATGAACAAGAAGCATAAGGGGGTTGAAGATCTCATGTGTGACAATGTTAGAGAGACCAATTAATTCAGGAGATTTCTCATGCAAGCATGGATTTGATGAAGTGTTCATGAAATAACTTCCATGCTCATTGATATTGTCTTTCTTTTTAGGCTCCAAGGGTGTTCATGAATGTCTATAGACAGAAACATTGTCTCCATCATTCCATGCCTATGACAGTCATTGAACGTTTTATTGTCCAAGATTTCCCATGGATTAGTGTCTCTCGGGTTGGTCTTGTCTAAGACCTCTAAACTTGGATGAGTCATGTTTGCAAAGGGAATTGACTTTAACTCCCCGTTTGAATCTCGGCCAAGTTTGGATTCTACCCATAAGGCTTCGTCCTTGTCCATCCATTCTTTAACAATGGCATAAGAGTTATTCATACATTCCATCCATTGTCATTGTACTTCTTGGTTATCCTTTGTCTTCATGACTCCTATACTTCGGTTATCTTAGTGGATTTCTAGGGTTATCAAGAGACTTAGGAGAAAGAGTATAAGAACGATCATCGGGGTCAAGAATGGGTTAAGAGATGGGTTTAGATAAGATATCTAATGTGGGCATAGAAGGGGAGAGGATAGGAGTGGCTTCTAAATGGCTTGGCTCTCCTTCTATGGCATCACTAGACATGCCATCCTTGAATTCTTCCCAACGTCCTATATGGGAATATGGATGCTTTCCAAGAGGTCTCTTCTTAAGAGGATTTGAATTATATTCACTTGAAGGTCTCTTATGAAAAGTTATTATTCTCCCAAAATCAACACCAAAGAGGTCATCCTTAATTTCAACAGGAATTTACAAAGGTGGAATTCCTTCATCTCTTGGGGATTTGGATTTTGGGGTATAGATGGTTCAGGATTGATAACTAAATCTTGGGATCGGAGTGGTTGTGATTTGGCTATCAAAACTTTCTCTTCTTGTTCGGGAGATGATTTCTTTTTTTTGTCAGGGAGTTCATTAGGAATGCTAGTGTAGGGAGTCTTTCCACTAATTTTATCAAGCATAGTCCTTACTTCACTAGTAGACAAATGAAGGAAAGCTCCTCTAGAGGCTGCATTAAGGGATTCCCTGGAATCCTTGCTAAGAGCCATGTAGAAATATTGAAGAAGTACAGGGTCTTGAATAGCAAGGTCTGGGCTAGTGATGATGAGTTCATTAAAACGATCTCACCATATACCAAGAGATTCTTGTTCTAGTTATCTAAAACTTAGAACCTCTCTTTGAAGGCTAACCACTTTGGAGATGGAAAAGAAATGTAAATAAAATTTAGAGCATAACGTTTCCCAATCTCCTTGCATACTTCCTATGGTTTGACTGTACCAATGTTTAGCTCTTCCTGTTAAAGAGAACGGAAACAACTTTCATCTTAAGGTATTGTTAGACATGCTAGTGATATGCAAGTATGCACAGATCCATTCAATCTCTAACAGGTGTGAGTATGGGTTCGTTGCCTTCTCCCGAGAAGGATTTATCCTGAATTAATTTTATAAAACACGGGCACAGCTCATAGCCAGGTGTTAGGATAGGCTCTACAAATTTTGGTGGCCCTAGGCTTACGCTCATAGATTTAGCATATTGATAGATAGGAGTGTTGATGGTCATTAACGTCAACAATATATAGTGAAATAAACATGAGAGAATGGTCAAAATACATGAAAACATAGAAGACTAGGGTGTTATCTAACGAATTCCATGAGCTTTGTTGAATTTTAATGTTTGCAGGGAGTTATGCAGAAAAGTGGAGAGAGATACCTAATTATTAAAAGAATTTTTGGAATTTCACCGCAAGATAAACACTAGTATATTATAGAAGACCTCAGAAGACATCGAAACGAAGCAGAGGCCGAGTGCCTACTAGGTGGGGCCGACCGGCCAGGGGGGTGGTCGGGTAGCCACCCCCTTCTCTCCCCTTCCACGAGCTTCTAGAGTATTCTTCTACCAACCATGAGGATCAATCCTAGCCCTACGTGAAGTCGGTTTGATCCAATGGCTCGCGTGCATCCCACTGGGGTATAAATACAGGGGTAGACCCCCCTTGAAGGCATCAAGTAATTTGAAGATTAGTTCATCCGGAGCCAGAAACCCTAGATCATCAGATTTCCTCTAGTTCATAGCTTTAGCATAGTTAGATCTGGTCTAGAGGAAGTCAAGTTGAGTCAACCTAGCTTGGATTCCCGATCGTTGGCGAGCGTGGAGTTTTGGTAATGTTCTAGTTCTCCGCTCTTATTATAATTTTGTCTTTGCACAATTATTACAATGTCAACATTATTCTTCATCTTTATTACGTTCTTGAATGCATCGTTCATTGTCTACTTCAATTCTAGTATAGTTAGGTTGCTATTTAGTTCGATCACATGTTCATATAGCGCTTGTCTATTTGGCTATAAGATGAGTGGTATGCATTATGTAAGCATGGTGCTTGGATGCTTTGCATATCTACGGATGCCTCCAGTTCTTCAGGGTCATGTGGTAGATCGTGGGTGTGACTTTTATAGGCCCATTGAGTCCTCTGTAGTCCTCCCCCTGTGCAGTGGATTATTGGTAGAGCAGCATTGTCTGGTTAAGGATATATTCGTATATCAGAGGTTTCTGAACTCAACTTCTCCTGTTCATGGCTCCATTGTGGTTGGGACATATGGTAGTATTACTTGACGATGATTATTAGTTGTAGTAGCTTGACATGTAACTTGAATACTTAGGAATTATTCCGCTAATATTCTGATTGGATTGCGTTATTAGTAATAGTTAGAGAGCTCGGAGTGTATCTACTTATTTATTTATGATGACTGATCATTACTTATCATATATATATATATATCTTTTATCATGTGACTTATCCCTATTATTGAGTAAGAGTGCATAACATTGGTTTACTCTCTTTATCATGAATATAAAGTTTATCAATACTCTATATAGAAGTTTAGCTAGACCTTCCCAGTGGTAAAATTATAAATGACAACTGTTGGGCATTCTTAACGTCATTACCAAAAGTAGACTTAGTTTTCTAATTCTGATAACGGCGCCAAAAATGCCGAACCTATCCCTCATGCCACTTAAGCCAAGTTGTCATCTCCAGCATGACATGAGAGATGCGGTATTGAAATATGCAACTGCTCTTCTAAATAAATAATAAATAAGATCTGCAAGCGCACAGATTAATACCGATGTAGCATTTTAACCGGGAAGTATTCCAGGTATCGTTATTTATATTTTTACCACTGGAAAGGGATTACTAACATCAATGTTGATTATGGAATGAAATATAGGAATGGGTATCAATCATTGCATGTATAAATGAGAGCATTCATCTATCTCTTGCATACAGGGGTAAGTGTCACATAAAATATAGATAAAGTATGAATGGTGACAAAGATAATTAATCTGATCAGCTAGCCACATATAATAATGATAAGCACCTCAACAGATATTCTAGCAAGTCATTAGCATGGTATTAGGACGAACTATAAGGATATTTCCTAAGTTATTCTTAACTATAAAGTCTAGCATATCATAGTTAGTGCAAGTACACTTGGCAATCATTGCGAGAAAGGACTACGCCCATGCATAGTGATATTATCAAGGAAGATGAGAAACATAGCAATCACTCCCCCGTAATAATGTTGCTCTGCCTGCCTTACACACGGGAGGGGGACTATATAAGAACCAACGAAGCTGTCACCATCGCGGACCACCCCACGATCCGGCATATAAGGTGCAATCGCAGATAAATATGGTCTAAGCACCACGCCTACACAATATTTATCATTTACCCATGGATCCGATGGATAAACGCTATACGATCCTAAACATGTATATAATTCCAATCTAACTAAGCCAAGCGTATAACTACGATAAACTAAGAACAATATAATCGCAAACATAAACAAGTAGAGCATAGTCATAATCAATATATTGAAATAGAATAAAGTTGTATTCATAATATTGAAGAACAAAGATGAACAATGAAGAACAGTAAAGGAATTACCAAGAATCCTCTTGACAGATCTGGAAACCAATCGAAGATTGACTCCTTCTAGTTCTAATCCTATGTAGCTATGTTATACTAGAGATCTAGTTGATGTGGTGGCTCTAGGGCTTGATCAGAGACTCTCCTCCTGAGATTAGGGTTTGAAGAATGAGAATGAGGGAGTGCCTCCTCCAGGGGCCAGGGGTCCTGCTTATATAGCCCCCTCAAGTGAACGCGGGCCGTCGGATCAAACTGACATTAATCGCACGGTTTTCCTTGATCCCTTAGGTCGGTGGAGCATAATCCGCGAGACGGAGCCTGATTGGCTCTCAGGCCAGGGCGGGCGCCCTAGGGAGCAGGGCGGGCGCCCTGCCTCCGGGCCCGTTCGGCCTCCCGTTCGATCTCGTGGCTTCTGGAGTCTTCTAAATGATAGAAAATCGGTGAACACGTTATTATCTCTATGTAAACCCGACGTGTGGGCCTTTCCTCCGTATTTTCTGATAACCCCCTGCAGAAACAGACAAACACCAAAACTCGTGGAATTCTGTCAGATAAAACCCTAAGTCTAGGTGTTGGTTGCATTTGGATCCTTTTCTTTATTTATTTGATAACTATATTTGGTACTTAAGGACCATCAACAAACTCCCCCAAGCTTGCCTCTTGCTCGTCCCTGAGCAAGGATAGACTCATTATGGATCAGAAGTTGCTGGAACGCCTTTGAACGTTGACGGTACATATGCTTTCAAATAAGGTCTCATCCCTGAGTTAGAGTAAACTGTCAAGACTTAAAACTTACTCATTTTACCTTTCACCATGGGGCTTGCAACCGTCACCTGCATCTTGAGTGGTTAAAAGATAGAACGGTCCAGTCAAACGCCATGTCTCTTATTCTTGATCAGCTATAGCTCTGGAGTTTTTGCAAATTTTTCAAATAAAACTCAGAGATTCCTTGTATGACTTTCTCGGGTCTCTCTTTTGTGGTATTTCTGGATCCTTACCAAGGCAGTAATGGTATATGCCTTCTCTCTCAAAGTATGTGGTATTTATGGTATAAGGCGTAGTGACATTGCCTTCTCTCTCACCCTACTCTAATAAGGCTTTGATATCTGGAGCTCATAGGTGGGAGATACAGTATACATACTCATAGAACATTTATTGCATAGTCAAACCATGGATCCAGAGAAACAAGTCAATAAGTCAAATCAAGATGTGCATGTGTGGTGAATGAGTGGTGTATGGTGATAACAAAAGTCTAATGCTCTTTTTGAGGGAATACATACCTTTCTTGCTTTTTAAAACTTTTGAGGGGAATGAGATGCTCTATATATTTTTTTTCTTTTTTTTCTCTCTCAGGTGGGTATCTTGTACCCCTAATTCTACTGTCGGACACTTGTCCATTTTTACCTCTCGTCTCACTTTTTCTTTCTTCGAGGTTCCGAGCATTTGCTCCTTTTTATTTCCTCGTTTTTATATTTTTATTTTTTTAGAGCAATCTCCCTCTTTTGAAAATATAGCAAGTGGTAGTAGAAATGACTTGAGCATTAACTTCACAGGGAATAACAGGAATGAGATAATGTTTTTGGCTATTCTCTCCCGGGTCAGGAGTAGAATAATTTTGGGTGAATCTGGAGATGGAAATGAGTGGATATATGTGGATGCGTACTTCCGGAGTAGAAGCAGCATGTATGAGTGAACGTGCAAGTGAATCTTGATTTTAACCACATGACAAGTTCCTAAGGGTCTACACAATTCGACCACACTCAATGCCCATAAGCAGTAAGTAGTAAAAGTGCGGCTCTTAATCTAACAAGCATGTATATATGGCTGTGGTAGGAATTTAAACTCTCATCATACAGGAACTCATCATGCAACATTTTAAAGATTTTCAAAGATAAAATTCTCCAGAATTCTAGCATCTCTAGGAACAGATAAACAGCAGCTCAACCTTCCCATATCATATCCGTTAACAACTTAGACTTCAGATCAAGTTCTCTTCCCACTAGTTCAGGTTTAGAGCCAATTTTAAATTATAACAGTTATGTCTAAACTAGAGAGAGAACAAATTTGAAAATTAGGCAGAGCAACTATTCATCATATCCATGCTAGAGTTTTATTTTCAAGATTCAGTTTAGCATAGCTACTTTATTTATTTATTAAACTAAGCAAATATATATAAACACAAAATATTTATTTGGGTTTTCATGATTATGCATCTTTTTATTTTAATAAAGCATAGGTATAAATATAGATAAAAATACTTATCGGAATAAATGGGGGTGCTCTCCCCCAAGCTGGATCTTGACGTAATTTCTTCTAATGTAGCTAGCAGGTGCAGAGGTGTATTTGAATGTCGGCAGCACCCTGACAGCGATTAGGATGTCCTCCATCTGCTAGTCTTCCTGAATTCTGTGGAGCTCAAATAGACAACAAAGCTTCGTGGAACTTGATTAAGCGTTAGCATAAATATCTAGCCTTTATCATGTTTGAGCTTCCTTGGTAAATGTCACTCTCTATTTTTATTTTCATTTTTATAGAACGAAAAAATATATATTATTTATTTTTTTTATGCCACCACAGTGAATGTACTTATGGGTTTTATGCCACTCGCATACTCACATGGGGCTTACTGTTTTTAACATTTTTTTAGACAAAATGAACATGATTAACTAAGCAATAATTAAAGGGAAAATGATAACTACCAAGTTTACCTCTTGGCATGGCGTTCGGTGTTTTTAAGTCCTCCGTACAGGACTTCTTTTCTTCTTAGTTGTCCTGGGATTTGGGTGGCGTAGACGGTGGTTCCGGCAGCGCCTCCTCTTCTTGTGTAACTGTCTTCACTTTCCATACCCGACTTGGTGCTTCGGTCTCCTGTTGTGTATCCTCGGGCCTTATGACCTCTCCTTCATAGTCTGCCCATACGTCCTTGATGGTTTGCCTCCTTTGGTTACGGTTACGTCGCCTTCTTCTTGTCCTGACCTGCTTAGAATCTTCAATTATATAGTTAGGGTCATTAAAGTAGCGGCGTACCTTCTCAGAGGGGAAATGCATATGGACTTCTCCGGTTCCAATGTAGATGATTGCTTTGACAGTGCCTAGGAACGGTCTTCCTAGGATGATGGGTGGATCGTACTCATCGTCTCCCATGTCAATGACTTGAAAGTCTATATGGACAAAATGATCGTTAATTTTAACAGGGACATCGGTTACTATACCTTCGACCTTTCGGGATGTCTGATCTGCCATCTGGAGCTGAGTGTATGTTGGTTTTAAGGGCATGGTCCCGTACAAGAGCTGATAGGTGACTGTGGCCATTATGTTGACGCCTGATCCAGTGTCACAGAGCGCCTTCTGAAAGGAGTATCCATTGATTGAGCACTCAATGCTTGGCATACCTGGGTCGTCCTTCTTGTTCAGGAAGGGCGACTTGAGTCGACCATCTTGACCTCCTTGAACTGCAGTGACCATCTTAGTTGATTCGGTCCATCCTTGATTGTTCTTGTTCTGTTTGTTCCTCTTGTTGGTCCTCTTCCTTGGTTCATGTTGGGGTTGCTCTGGGGTTTGTGTAATCTTGTTCTTGAAGGAAAACGTCTCCTTCCTCCCCTTGATGTTGAAGTTGATCTTCGCAGCGCTGGCGTAGATGACAGCTCCCGAGGTGTTCAGGAATGGCCTTCCCAGAATAACTGGTGACCTCTCACCGGACCCGGTCTCTATCACCACGAAGTCAGCTAGAGCGTACGAGGTACCAACTTGGACACGCATGTTCTTTAATATTCCTTTAGGAAAGCTTAGTGTCCGATCTGCAAGCTGCAAACACATAGTTGTTTCTGATAAAGGATATGTAAAGAATTTTTCATAGAGTACCCTGGGCATAATGTTGACGCTGGAGACAAAGTCGCAGAGTGCTTCTGGGAAGTCCACCATGCCAATGGAGATCGGGATGACGGGGCGTCCTGGATCGCCTCTCTTGACTGGCAGAAGGTCATTATGTACTCCAACAGCGGGATTACTCCAATAGTTACCTGCATCAAACATGTCTACAAGATTTGCAGATTCTAATCCTTCCGGTTGTTATGGTATACCGGGGTTAGTAGCAGGAACAACAGCAGCTATTTGATTTAACTAAGATTTAATCATTTTATTAAAGCTAATTTGGTTTTTGATGGCAGTAGAGAAATTATCCATTCTATTATTTATGTTTTCTAGTATTTTATCATTGGATGCCAATTTCTTAGACAAGTTATCCATTAGCTTTCCTTGATTAGATACTAACTCTCTCAGTGGTGGAAAATTATTATTGTTGTTGTAAGAGTTATTACCTTGATAATTACCTGAGTAGTTACTTGAGTAGTTAGGCCTCTGTTGATTCCAACCTTGATTTTGTTGAGGACGGTTGTAGTTGTTGTTGTTGTTGATGTATCTTGCATCCTCAAGCATCTCAGGGCAGTGATTGCCTGAGTGTCCAGTGTCTCCACATTCCTCACAAGTCATGTGAGAGTCGTAGACGTTCATGACTTCTCTTTTGTCTCTAACTTTGTCATCGAGCTTTTTCATGAGTAGGTCTAACTTTGCAGACAGCATGTCTACCTCCTTGAGCTGGTGCATACCTCCACCCTTCTTGCGTGTTTGAGTCCTCTCTTCGTGCCAACCTTGGTTGGATGCCATCTTCTCCACAAGGGTTGTAGCTTGTGGTATGGTGAGTGATAGAAATGCGCCTCCAGCTGCAGCATCCATGGTCTCACGAGCACTAGTGATGAGCCCATGATAGAAAGTCTGCATAAGTAGCCAGCTCTCCATTCCATGATGGGGACATTCTAGGATGTAATCTTGAAAGCGCTCCCATGCTTCTGGAACGGATTCATCATGTTGTTGCTGAAAAATTATAATCTTCCCACGGAGAGCATTGGTCTTGCCCATGGGAAAGAACTTAGCCAGAAAGTTCGTAGAGCAAAGTGCCCACGTAGTGTTCTTATCCTTCGTCGTGTAGAACCACTGCTTCGCTCTCCCCAATAGTGAGAATGGGAAAAGGCGAAGTAGTATGGCGTCTCTGGGAACATCTAATAAAGTGAATGTGCTGCAAATCTCTAGGAAGTGTTGGAGATGAGCACTTGCATCTTCGTGCGGCTTCCCACAAAACTGGTTGGCTTGCACCATGTTGATGAGCCCTGACTTGAGCTCAAAGTTCTTGTCGATGGCCGCGGCAGGTTCAGTGCGGATGTTGTCCGTAGTGGGAGCTGAGAACTCGCGGATCGTCTTGTTCGCCATGGCTGCGAACTCTGTTGACAAATTCCGGATGAAACTTCGGCGGTCTTCTGGATTGGATGAAGTGTTGCGTCGAAGTGTTGACTTCTTGAGCTTGGCTCTTGCCCCTCTAATTAATGCTTCGGGGTTGTCAACAAAATTTTCTGGAAGATGTCCTCTATTCATACATCACCCTACAAAACAATAAGAATGGAAAAATACAGCGGTAAATCTGTATGGGAGAATTGATGATCTCAATCACTTAATGATGCGAATGATGACTCAAATTCCGTATTCATTCCTTGTTAGTAAATCAACCTTCCCCGGCAACGGCGCCAAAAATGCTTGTTGGGCATTCTTAACGTCATTACCAAAAGTAGACTTAGTTTTCTAATTCTGATAACAGCGCCAAAAATGCCGAACCTATCCCTCATGCCACTTAAGCCAAGTTGTCATCCCCAGCATGACATGAGAGACGCGGTATTGAAATATGCAACTGCTCTTCTAAATAAATAATAAATAAGATCTGCAAGCGCACAGATTAATACCGATGTAGCATTTTAACCGGGAAGTATTCCAGGTATCGTTATTTATATTTTTACCACTGGGAAGGGATTACTAACATCAATGTTGATTATGGAATGGAATATAGGAATGAGTATCAATCATTGCATGTATAGATGAGAGCATTCATCTATCTCTTGCATACAGGGGTAAGTGTCGCATAAAATATAGATAAAGTATGAATGGTGACAAAGATAATTAATCTGATCAGTTAGCCACATATAATAATGATAAGCACCTCAACAGATATTCTAGCAAGTCATTAGCATGGTATTAGGATGAACTACAAGGATATTTCCTAAGTTATTCTTAACTATAAAGTCTAGCATATCATAGTTAGTGCAAGTACACTTGGCAATCATTGCGAGAAAGGACTACGCCCATGCATAGTGATATTATCAAGGAAGATGAGAAACATAGCAATCACTCCCCCGTAATAATGTTGCTCTGCCTGCCTTACACACAGGAGGGGGACTATATAAGAACCAACGAAGCTGTCACCATCGCGGACCACCCCACGATCCGGCATATAAGGTGCAATCACAGATAAATATGGTCTAAGCACCACGCCTACACAATATTTATCATTTACCCATGGATCCGATGGATAAATGCTATACGATCCTAAACATGTATATAATTCCAATCTAACTAAGCCAAGCGTATAACTACGATAAACTAAGAACAATATAATTGCAAACATAAACAAGTAGAGCATAGTCATAATCAATATATTGAAATAGAACAAAGTTGTATTCATAATATTGAAGAACAAAGATGAACAATGAAGAACAGTAAAGGAATTACCAAGAATCCTCTTGACAGATCCGGAAACCAATCGAAGATTGACTCCTTCTAGTTCTAATCCTATGTAGCTATGCTATACTAGAGATCTAGTTGATGTGGTGGCTCTAGGGCTTGATCAGAGACTCTCCTCCTGAGATTAGGGTTTGAAGAATGAGAATGAGGGAGTGCCTCCTCCAGGGGCCAGGGGTCCTACTTATATAGCCCCCTCAAGTGAACGTGGGCCGTCGGATCAAACCGACATTAATCGCACGGTTTTCCTTGATCCCTTAGGTCGGTGGAGCATAATCCGTGAGATGGAGCCTGATTGGCTCTCAGGCCAGGGCGGGCGCCCTAGGGAGCAGGGCGGGTGCCCTGCCTCCGGGCCCGTTCGGCCTCCCGTTCGATCTCGTGGCTTCTGGAGTCTTCTAGATGATAGAAAATCGGTGAACACGTTATTATCTCTATGTAAACCCGACGTGTGGACCTTTCCTCCATATTTTCTGATAACCCCCTGCAGAAACAGACAAACACCAAAACTCATGGAATTCTGTCAGATAAAACCCTAAGTCTAGGTGTTGGTTGCATTTGGATCCTTTTCTTTATTTATTTGATAACTATATTTGGTACTTAAGGACCGTCAACAACAACCTGGTAATACTCTAGGTAAAATGCTACAATGGTATAATTACCTATCCGCTTGCAGATGTTCTTAGTTATTCTTAATATTAATTGATCATATCTTTATATCATTTATATTTCTGCCTAGTCATATAAAATCATAGTGCCACTTATATACTTCTAAGCTTATTTCACTAGGGATGACAACCTAGTTTCATGCTAAGAAGTATAGGTAAATATAAAAGGTGACTAGTATTTAGAGACATGTTAATTTATTACCATGCATTTTTTAGCGCCGTTGCTATTTAGTGATTACGTTAATTAAAGTCAACAAGCATTTTTTGGCGCCGTTGCCGGGGAAGGTATTAAACTTAGGAAGTATTGATAACTTATATTTATGAAAAGATCAAAGTAACCAATTGACCTCTAACTCAAACAAGCTTACCCTTGTTCTAGTCTATCTATTTATCTTATGTAGGGTAATGTATGGGCTTTGACTTTCCAGAGAATTACATAGACAACCCAAAAGCAATCTTAAAGAAGACCAGAGCCAACCTCAAGAAGGTTTCTGTAGAAAATTCAGAAGTCAGACAAGCCAAGAGAAATTTAGCACCA
Organism: Saccharum hybrid cultivar R570; assembly: GCA_038087645.1. Lineage (NCBI taxonomy): Eukaryota > Viridiplantae > Streptophyta > Magnoliopsida > Poales > Poaceae > Saccharum > Saccharum hybrid cultivar. Next base: position 2,343,684 of record JAQSUU010000423.1, read on the forward strand.
AATTTTGAAGCTATGGCCAACAAGACTCTCCGTGAGTTCTCTGCTCTAACAACAGAAAACATCCATACTGGACCTCAAGTCAACGTTGGAGAAGATGGATTTGAGCTTAATTCTATGCTCATTACCATGGGGCAAGCAAGTTAGTTTTGTGGAAAGGCTCATGAAGATGCAAGTGCACATTTACAACACTTTCTTGAGATCTGCAACACCTTCACGATCAAGGGAGTAACTAGAGATGCTATTCTACTCCGCCTTTTCTCATTCTCACTATTGGAGAAAGCCAAGCAGTAGTTCTACACCAACAAAGAGAGTCACACTACATGAGACCATTGCTCGACTACTTTCCTAGCTAAGTTCTTTCCTATAGGCAAGACCAATGTTCTGCGTGGGAAAATTGCAAGCTTTCAGCAACAACATGATGAATATGTCGATGAGGCATGGGAGCGTTTTCAAGATTACATATCAGAATGTCCTCGTCATGGGATGGAGAAGTGGTTGCTTATGCAGACCTTCTACCATGGGCTATTCACTGGTACCCGTGAATCAGTCGATGCTGTAGCTAGAGGTGCATTCTTGTTACAAAACCTTATAGATGCAACAACGCTCATTGAGAAGATGGCCTCAAATTAGAGCTAGAATGAAGAACGTGTTCAACCTCATAAGAGAGGAGGTATGCATCAGCTCAAGGAAGTCGACATGGTGTCTGCGAAGCTAGACCTCACCATGAAGAAGCTTGAAGCTAGAGACACGATGAAGAAGGAAGTCATGCACATCAGTGATTCTCGCATGACTTGTGAAGAATGTGGAGATGTTGGGCACTTAGGAGTCAACTACTCAGAATTTCAAGAGGATGTGAACTACATCAATAACAACAATAACTATCGTCCTCAGCAGAATCAATGGAATCAACAACAAAGGCCAAACTATCAAGGTAATTACCAAGGTAACTTTCAGGGCAACAATAATTATAGCAATTACAATCGACCACCTTTGAGAGATTTAGTTACTAGTCAATCTAAAATGCTAGATTAAATGAGTAAGAATGTAGCCTCTAATGATAAAGTTTTAAAAAATATAAATTCTAAAATGGATACCGTTGCTTCTGCTATTAAAAACCAGCATAGCTTTAATAAAATGTTAGAATCACAATTAGCTCAGCTGGCAGCTGCTATTCCTCCACTAGAGAAAGGTAAAATTCTGGGCCAGCCAAAAGATTTAGAAACAGCAAATCTTATCGATATTCACAATGCAGCCAACTATTATACTCAACTGGCAGAAGTGAAGTGGATTGACTATTCACTTCCTGACAAAAAAGGTGATCCAGGGAGACCTGTCATTCCTATCTCTATAGGATGTCATGTCTTTCCAGAAGCTGTCTGCAACTTCGGCGCAAGTGTCAACATCATGCCCAAGGTAATTTATGAAAAGATACTAGGTAATCCTTTTTTGTACATAAATATGTGTTTGCAGCTTGCAGATCAGTCCATCTGCTACCCTGAGGGAGTACTAGAAGAAGTTATTATTCATGTGGGGCAATCATATGTCCTAGTGGATTTTGTGGTAGTGGGGATAGGAGGAGATGAAAGAGCACCAATCATTTTAGGATGACCGTTCCTATGTACAACCAAAGCTATCATCTATGCAGAGCATGCCAAGATTGTCTTTTCCATAAAAGACAAGAAAGAGAAGTTCTCATTCAAGGAACGCATCCTGCACTCCTCTATACACCCACAGATGTCGTACCTATTTGAAGAGCCAACAACACCAGCACCCAAGAAAATTAACAACAGAAATTGGAGGAGGAACAAGCTCAGCCAAGTGCCAGAAGAAACTATCAAGATGATCAATGCAGTCAACGCAAAAAGCGACCTTTTGCTCGCACCGCCATTTCTAGTCAAGAAGGATGATCCCAGAGTACTAACAATTGAATGCACAATCAACCAAAAGATTTTCCGCAACACCTTCTATGACAATGGATCGGGTGCTAACATAATGTCAAAGGTAACATATGAATATTTATTTGGTAACAAACCATTGTACCTGACCTATATGCAGCTGTAGATGGCGGATCAGTCGTTGAGATGGCCTGAAGGCATAGCAAAGGACGTCCTGGTAAAAATTCAAGATTACTATGTTTCTGCCGACTTCCTGGTCCTCGACATGCCGAGAAATGAAGACACACCGATCATCTTGGGGAGACCTTTCCTCAACACCACCGACGCAGCCATCTACATTGGATCTGGACAAATCTATTTTTGGCTTCCAAAGGTATTCTATCAATTTAATAGTTATACTAACCATGAACAGCCGAAGAAGTCCCGATCAAGGAGGAGGCGCCAATGCCGTCACTATTCATTCAAAGATGTATGGGTTGGATTTTCTGGAGTTACGAGATCCAATGACGTAGTCCTCAAACCAAAAGTAGAAGCTGAAAAGAGTGAAGATGAGCCAATGAAATAACTTTGCTAGAACGAATAGGAGAAAGAAGCTGAGAGACAAGAGCTAGCTCTAAAAGAAGAAGCCGGACTTATGAAGAACTGAGTCAAGATGTGGAAGGAGAAGAAAGTAACGTTCGCAACACCGCAAGAAGAGCAGGCATCTGAACCATCATCAGGATCAGATGATGCAACCGATAAGTAAGTACTCTCTCCTTCCCAGTCCTGTCAGTAGACTTTAAATGCTGCACCCTTGCCATGACGTAATAATGGTAGTTATCTAATGCATTTCTTAGTTAAATTCATTTTATACATCTTGCATTATGAAAAAGAAAATAAAAGGACTTTATTGCATACTTGCCATCATCGTATTAAAATATATATATACTCTATCATATTCACTATTGTTGCACATTAAGAAAACAAAAATATATTTACTTTATTGCACATAGAAAAAATCCTTATTGCTCTTACTTATCCATTATTAAAAATACTAAAGCCCCATGTGAATAAACTTGTGGTAATTCCCCATAGGAATATTTACTGTGGTGGCATAAAAATAAATATGCATGCATGTCATTTGCTATTACTTAATTGCATCATAAAATAAAAATCCTAAAAAAAGAGAGAAGAAGATAGAATAATTCATGCTAAAGTATATCAAGTTAAATAAACTCATAAGAATAATCAATTGCTTATTTAGATGACCGCTAACCCCTTGTATAATCCAAGCTTCGAGTTTTTTGTGTTCTTGTTGGAATATAAATTTTGTAAGATAATACTATGACTAAAGAAAGAGTCTGCTCAGTGGAAATCAGTTGCTGCTGACGAACTCGCTCTGAAGTTCATTCAATAACTGACCACAGCAACATCTAGCTTGGGGGAGGAGCATTCCTCGCTTATCTAACTAAGTATCTATAGTCTTATTATTACTTTTCAAGTCTATTAGCTAAAAAAATATAAAGATACATAACAACTAAAACCAAATAAAAGTGTCTATCTTAGTAAGTCTTAATTATATTAAGGTGTGATTATAGAGAATTAAAGTTTATATTTCTATCTAGTTAGGAGTCAAATAAAAAGATGAAGATTAAAATTTTACATTGGAGACGATGAATAGTTGCTCTGCCGTAATTCCTTTCAAGTGCCTAGTTTTTAACCTTGAATTCTCCTGAGTTTTGGATATTACTGCTTTGATATAAGAATTCACTTTGAACCTGAAACTTGTAGGTAGCATATGCTTGATCTAAGTTTAGGTGATTGAGGGATATGATATGAGAAAGTCTGAGCTACTATTTATCTTGTTCCTAACAATACTAAGTTCTGGAGATTTATTTTTTAAAAATTTAAAATCATGATTAGCTCTTGTATGACAAAGCTTAAATTTCTACCAAAGGCAGATATAATATACATTTTAGATGAAGAAAACTTTTACTCATATATGCTGCTTGTTTTTGCATCGAGTTTAGTCGAGCTTTGTTGTATACCTTATGAGAAGTTTGTCATGCTTTTAAAATTAAGATCACGTACACACCACCCAATATGCACTATTTCTACACTTGGAGTAGGTGTTGACGGTCCTTAAGTATCAATTATAACTATCAAATAAATAGAGAAAAGGATCCAAATGAAACCAACACCTAGACTTAGGGTTTTATCTGACAGAATTCCACGAGTTTTGCTGTTTATCTATTTCTGCAAGGGGTTATCAGGAAATACGGAAGAAAGGCCCACATGTCGGATTAATGACGGGATATTAACCGAACACGTAATTATCTTACATCTAGAAGAGTCCAGAAACCACGAGAATGAACGGGAGGCGTAACAGAGCCGGACACAGGGCGCCCGCCCTGGTCCTTAGGGCGCCCGCCCTGGCCCCGGAGCCAATCAGGCTCCGCCTCGAGGATTATGCTCCACCGACCTAGAGGATCAAGGAAAACCGTCCGTTCAATGTCGGTTTGATCCGACGGCCCAGATTCATCTGAAAGGGCTATATAAGCAAGGCCCCTGACCCTAGAGGAGAGGCCCTCGTCTCATACTTCAAACCCTAATTCAGGAGGAGAGCCTCTGATCAAGCCCTAGAGCCACCACATCAACTAGATCTCTAGTTAGCATAGCTACATAGGATTAGAACTAGAAGGAGTCAATCTTCGATTGGTTCCCGGATCTGTCAAGAGGATTCTTGGTAATTCCTCTATTGTTCTTCAATTGTTCATCATTGTTCTTCAATATTATGAATATGACTTTGTTCTATTTCAATATATTGATTATGACTTTGCTCTACTTGATTATATTTGTAATTATATTGTTCTTAGTTTATCATAGTTATATGCTTGGCTTAGTAAGATTGGAATTATATACATGCCTAGGATCGTATAGCGTTTATCCATGTGTACAGTGGGTGAATGATAATTATTGTGTAGACGTGGTGTCTATACCGTATTTATCTGCGATTGCACCCTATATGCCGGATTGTGGGGTAGTTCGCGATAGTGACAGCTTCGTTGATTCTTATATAGTCCCCCTCTCGTGTATAGGGCAGGCAGAGCAACACTATTACAGGGGAGTGATTGCTATGTTCTTCATCTTCCTTGCTAATATTCACTATGCATGGATATAGTCTTTTCTCACCATGATTGCCAAGTATAATTGCACTAACTATGATATGCTAGACTTTATAGTTAATAATAACTTAGGGAATATCTTTGTAGTTCATCCTAATTCCATGCTAATGACTTGCTAGAATATCTGTTGAGGTGCTTATTATTATTATATGTGGCTAGCTGATCAGATTAATTATCTTTGTCACCATTATCACTTTACCTTTACTTAATGTGACATTTATACCTGTATAAAGAGATTGATAAATACTCTCGGTTATACATGCAATGATGTGTACTCAGTTCCATATTCTCATTCCATTATCAACCATGATACTTAGAAATCCCTTCCCAGTGGTAAAAATATAAATAACGATACCTGGAATACTTCCCGGTTAAAATGCTACATCGGTATTAATCTGTGCGCTTACAGATCCCTTTTATTATTTATCTTGATGAGCAAATGCATATTTCAATACCGCGTCTCTCATGTCATGCTGGGGATGACAACTTGGCTTAAGTGGCATGAGGGATAGGTTTGGCATTTTTGGCGCCGTTATCAGAATTAGAAAACTAAGTCTACTTTTGGTAGTGACGTTAAGAATGCCCAACAAGCATTTTTGGCGCCGTTGCCGGGGAAGGTTGATTACTAAGTAGGAATGAATACGGAACTTTGAGTCATCATTTGCATCACTAATCTGATCGAGCTTATCAATTCTCTTATACAGTTTTACCCCTGTATTTTCCATTTTGATTATTTATTGTAGAGTGATGCATGAATAGAAGACATCTTCCAGACAACTTTGTTGACGATCCCGAAGCCTTATTCAGAAGAACAACAGCCAAGCTCAAGAAGACATCGTCAACACTTCAGCACAAAGCTTCATCCAAATCCGAAGACCGCCGAAGTTTCATCCGGAATTTGTCGACTGAATTCGAAGCCATGGCGAACAAGTCGATCCGCGAGTTCTCAGCTCCCACTACGGACAACATCCGCACTGGACCTGCTGGGGAGATCGACCGCAACTTTGAGCTCAAGCCTGGGCTCATCAACATGGTGCAAGCTAACCAGTTCTGTGGGAAGCCACATGAAGACGCTAGTGCTCATCTTCAACACTTCCTGGAGATCTGCAGCACTTTCACCATGGCTGAAGTCCCAGAGACGCCATACTACTTCGCCTTTTCCCATTCTCACTGTTGGGGAGAGCGAAGCAGTGGTTCTACGCTACAAAGGAGAAGAACACTACGTGGGCACTCTGCTCCACGAACTTTCTGGCCAAATTCTTTCCCATGGGCAAGACCAATGCTCTCCGTGGGAAGATTATAAGTTTTCAGCAACAACATGATGAATCCGTTCCAGAAGCATGGGAGCGCTTCCAAGACTACATCCTAGAATGTCCCCATCATGGAATGGAAAGCTGGCTGTTGATGCAGACATTTTATCATGGGCTCATTAACAGTGCCCATGAAACCATGGATGCTGCAGCTGGAGGAGCATTCCTATCACTCACCATACCTCAAGCCACAGCTCTTGTGGAGAAGATGGCATCCAACCAAGGTTGGAATGAAGAAAGAACTCAAACACGCAAGAGAGGTGGAGGTATGCACCAGCTCAAGGAGGTAGACATGCTGTCTGCCAAGCTAGACCTACTCATGAAGAAGCTCGATGATTGAGCTGGAGAAAAGAAAGAAGTCATGCATGTCTACGACTCCCACATGACTTGTGAGGAGTGTGGAGGTACTGGACACTCGGGCAATCACTGTCCTGAGTTGCTGGAGGACGTGAACTACATCAACAATAACAACAACTACTACAACCGTCCTCAGCAGAATCAAGGTTGGAATCAACAGAGGCCTAACTACTCAGGTAATTACCAAGGTAACAATTCTTTCAATAATAATAATAATAATCCACCTTTGAGAGAGTTAGTATCCAACCAAGGAAAGCTAATGGATAACCTGTCTAAGAAATTGGCATCTAATGATAAAATACTAGAAAATATAAATAATAGAATGGATAATTTCTCTACTGCCATCAAGAACCAGATTAGCTTTAATAAAATGATTGAATCTTAGTTGAATCAAATAGATGCTGCTGTTCCTGCTACTAACCCCGGTATACCATCACAACCGGAAGGACTAGAATCTGCAAATCTTGTAGACATGTTTGATGCAGGAGATTACTGGAGTAACCCTATCGTGGAAGTAAGTACTGACCGTTTGCCGGTCAAGAGAGGCGATCCAGGACGCCCCGTCATCCCGATCTCCATCGGCATGCGAGACTTCCCAGAAGCACTCTGTGACTTTGGCTCCAGCGTCAACATCATGCCCAGGGTACTCTATGAAAAACTCTTTTCACAACCATTATTAGAAACAACCATGTGTTTGCAGCTTGCAGATAGGACACTGAGTTTCCCGAGAGGAATATTGAAGAACATCTGTGTCCGAGTGGGTTCCTCGTACGCTCCAGCAGACTTCGTAGTGATAGAGACCGGTTCTGATGAGAGGGCTCCCGTCATCCTAGGGAGACCATTCCTGAACACCATGGGAGCTGTCATCTATGCTAGTGCTGCCAAGATCAGTTTCTACATCAAGGGGAGGAAGGAAACGTTTTCCTTCAAGAACAAGACCGCACAAATCCCAGAGCAACCCCAATATGAACCAAGGAAGAGGACCAACAGGAGGAACAAGAGCAAGAAGCAAGTATGGACCGAGACAGCTAAGATGGTCACTGCCGTGCACAAAGGTCAAGATCGCCAACTCAAGTCTTCGTTCTTGCCTAAGAAGGACGACCCAGGTATGCCAAGAATTTATTGCTCCATTAATGGGTCCCACTTCTACAAGACACTTTGCGACACTGGGTCGGGCGTCAACATAATGGCCAAGGTCACCTATGAACTTTTGTTCGGAACCATGCCCTTAAACCCAACATATATTCAGCTCCAGATGGCAGATCAGACATTCCGACAGGTCGAAGGTACAGTAACTGATGTCCCTGTCAAGATAGACGATCACTTTGTCCATACAGACTTTTAGGTTATTGACATGGGAGAAGATGAATACGATCCACCCATCATCCTTGGAAGACCATTCCTTAGTACTGTCAAAGCAATCATTTACATTGGAACTGGAGAAGTCCACATGCACTTCCCCTCTGAGAAGGTACGTCTTTACTTTACTGACCCTAACTATGTATTTGAAGAATCCAAGCAGGTCAGGACAAGAAGAAGGCGGCGTAACCACAATCAGAAGCAACAGGTCATCAAGGACGGATGGGCAGATTATGAAGGAGAAGTGGTAAGATCTGAAGACATACCACTCAACCAACACTATCCTGAGGAGACCAAAGCACCGAGACAGGTATGGAAAGAAAAGACAGTTGCACATGAAGAAGAGGCGCTGCCGGAACCACCGACTACGCCATCCACCAAGTCCCAGGATGACTGAACGAATAAGAGTCCCGTTCGGAGGACTTTAAAAACACCGAACGCCTTGCCAAGAGGTAACTTGGTAGTTATCCTTTCCTTTTAATTATTTACTTTATCTTAAATAGTTTGCTTAGTTAATCATATTCATACTATCTTAAAAAGAAAATAAAAATGTTAAAAACCCTAAAGCCCCATGTGAGTATGCGAGTGGCATAAAACCCATAAGTACATTCACTGTGGTGGCATAAAAAATATATATATATATAATAAATACATAAATATTTTCTTCTGCTTTATAAAAGAAAAAAAACAACATAAAAAAATCAAGGAGGCTCAGCATGATAAAGGCTAGATATTTATGCTAACACTTAATCAGTTCCACAAAGCTTTGTTTGAGCTTCATAGAATTCAAGGAGACTAGCAGACAGAGGACATTCTAATCGCTGTCAGGGTGCTGCCGACTTTCAAATACACCTCTGCCATCTGCTAGCTACATCAGAAGAGATTATGTCAAGATCCAGCTTGGGGGAGAGCACCCCCATTATCTTGATAAGTATTTCTATCTTTATCTTTATATTTATATATACTTCTACCCTATAAAAATAAAAATATACATAACTATGAAAAAAACCAAATAAAGATTTTGTGCTTATATATATACCTATATCTTTTGCTTAGTGTGTTTTAATAAATAAATAAATAAAGTGGCTATGATAAACTGAATCTAGATAATAATAAAACTCTAGCATGGATATGATGAATAGTTGCTTTGCCTAACTTTCAAATTTGAAGTCCTCTCTCTAAGTTTAGACATAACTGTTATCATTTAAAGTTTGCTCTAAACCTGAACTTGTGGGAAGAGAACTTGATCTAAAGTCTAAGTTGTTAACGGATATGATATGGGAAGGTTGAGCTGCTGTTTATCTATTCCTAGAGATGCTAGAATTCTGGAGAATTTTATCTTTGAAAATCTTAAAATGCTACATGATGAGTTCCTGTATGATGAGAGTTTAAGTTCCTACCACAGCCATACATACATGCTTGCTAGACTTTAAGCCATACCTTTACTTTTTACTGCTTATGAGCATTGAGTGTAGTCAAGCTGTGTAGACCCTTAGGAGCTTGTCATGCGGTTAAAATCAAGATTCACTTGCACGATCACTCATACAAGCTGCTTCTACTCCGGAAGTACGCATCCACATATATCCACTCATTCTCATCTCTAGATCCACATAAAATTATTCTACTCCTAATCCGGGAGAGAATAGCCAAAAATATTTTCCCATTCTTGTTATCCCCTGTGAAATAAATGCTCAAGCTATTTTGGTTACTACCACTTGCTAAATTGTTCTAAGGAGATGAGTGCTCTATACGAGGAAATAAAAAGGGGCAAGTGCCCGGAACCTCGAAAAGAAAAAGATACGAGGAAATAAAAAGGAGCAAGTGCTCGGAACCTCGATGAAAAAAAATGTGAGAAGAGAGGTAAAAATGGACAAGTGTCCGACAGTAGAATTAGGGGTACAAGATACCCACCTGAGAGGAAAAAAAAGAAATATAGAGCACCTCATTCTCCTCAAGAGCTTTAAAAGCAAGAAAGGTACGTATCCCCTCAAAAAGAGCAAAAGTAGAATTAGACTTTCATCATTGTTATCATCACTACCACCATACACCATTTATTCGCCACACATGCACATCTTGATTTGACTTATTGGCTTGTTTCTCTGGATCCATGGTTTGACTATGCAATAAATGTCTTGTAAGTATGTATACTTTATCTCCCACCGATGAGCTCCAGATATCAAAAGCCTTATTAGAATAGGATGAGAGAGAAGGCAATGTCACTCTGCCTTATACCACAAATACTACATACTTTGCTTTGAGAGAAGGCAGACATCATTACTGCCTTGGTGAGGATCCAGAAATACCACAAAAGAGAGACCTGAGAGAGTCATACAAGGAATCTCTGAGTTTTATTTGAAAATCTACAAAAAAAAAACTCCAGAGCTATAGCTGATCAAGAATAAGAGACATGGCGCTTGACTAGACTGTTCTATCTTTTAACCACTCAAGACAAAGGTGACGGTTGCAAGCCCCATGGTGAAAGGTATAATGAGTAAGTTTTAAGTCTTGACAGTTTACTTTAACTCAGAGATGAGACTCTATTTGAAAGCATGTGTACCGTCAAAATTCAAAGGCATTTCAGCAACTACTGAGTCTCTCCTTGCTCAGGGACGAGCAAGAGGTAAGCTTGGGGGAGTTTGTTGACGGTCCTTAAGTATCAATTATAACTATCAAATAAATAGAGAAAAGGATCCAAATGAAACCAACACCTAGACTTAGGGTTTTATCTGACAGAATTCCACGAGTTTTGCTGTTTACCTATTTCTGCAGGGGGTTATCAGGAAATACGGAAGAAAGGCCCACATGTCGGATTAATGACGGGATATTAACCGAACACGTAATTATCTTACATCTAGCAGAGTCCAGAAGCCACGAGAACGAACGGGAGGCATAACAGAGCCGGACACAGGGCGCCCGCCCTGGTCCTTAGGGCGCCCGCCCTGGCCCCGGAGCCAATCAGGCTCCGCCTTGAGGATTATGCTCCACCGACCTAGAGGATCAAGGAAAACCGTCCGTTCAATGTCGGTTTGATCCGACGGCCCAGATTCATCCGAAAGGGCTATATAAGCAAGGCCCCTGACCCTGGAGGAGAGGCCCTCGTCTCATACTTCAAACCCTAATTCAGGAGGAGAGCCTCTGATCAAGCCCTAGAGCCACCACATCAACTAGATCTCTAGTTAGCATAGCTACATAGGATTAGAACTAGAAGGAGTCAATCTTCGATTGGTTCCCGGATCTGTCAAGAGGATTCTTGGTAATTCCTCTATTGTTCTTCAATTGTTCATCATTGTTCTTCAATATTATGAATATGACTTTGTTCTATTTCAATATATTGATTATGACTTTGCTCTACTTGATTATATTTGCAATTATATTGTTCTTAGTTTATCATAGTTATATGCTTGGCTTAGTTAGATTGGAATTATATACATGCCTAGGATCGTATAGCGTTTATCCATGTGTACAGTGGGTGAATGATAATTATTGTGTAGACGTGGTGTCTATACCGTATTTATCTGCGATTGCACCCTATATGCCGGATTGTGGGGTAGTTCGCGATAGTGACAGCTTCGTTGATTCTTATATAGTCCCCCTCTCGTGTATAGGGCAGGCAGAGCAACACTATTACAGGGGAGTGATTGCTATGTTCTTCATCTTCCTTGCTAATATTCACTATGCATGGATATAGTCTTTTCTCACCATGATTGCCAAGTATAATTGCACTAACTATGATATGCTAGACGTTATAGTTAATAATAACTTAGGGAATATCTTTGTAGTTCATCCTAATTCCATGCTAATGACTTGCTAGAATATCTGTTGAGGTGCTTATTATTATTATATGTGGCTAGCTGATCAGATTAATTATCTTTGTCACCATTATCACTTTACCTTTACTTAATGTGACATTTATACCTGTATAAAGAGATTGATAAATACTCTCGGTTATACATGCAATGATGTGTACTCAGTTCCATATTCTCATTCCATTATCAACCATGATACTTAGAAATCCCTTCCTAGTGGTAAAAATATAAATAACGATACTTGGAATACTTCCCGGTTAAAATGCTACATCGGTATTAATCTGTGCGCTTGCAGATCCCTTTTATTATTTATCTTGATGAGCAAATGCATATTTCAATACCGCGTCTCTCATGTCATGCTAGGGATGACAACTTGGCTTAAGTGGCATGAGGGATAGGTTTGGCATTTTTGGCGCCGTTATCAGAATTAGAAAACTAAGTCTACTTTTGGTAGTGACGTTAAGAATGCCCAACAGTAGGCGCAATCATTCTCTATTTTCACTTAGATCCACCTTAAAATGTTTTTCTCCTACACATGGAGAGAACACCAAAAAATTTAACCTATAGGACAGCCCCCAAATAAATGCTCTAATTTCTTATTGCAATCTCTCTCAAATATTTTGTATGCAGAAAGAAAAGGCATGTGGCTATAAAAAAAAGAAGAAGAGAAAAAATGGACAAGTGTCCGAAGTAGAATTAGGGGCAAAAGCCCACCTAAAAAAAGAAGAAAGAAAAATAAAGATAGCCCATGTTTTACTGCAATTGTTTTCAAATCTAAATGAGAGAAATGCCTTTAAAAGAGCAAAAGTAAAATTAGAATTAGACATCCTATATACACCTATCCAGCATATTTCATACGCATGCACATCTTGATTTGATTGTATGACTTAACTCTCTTTGGATTTATTGTTTGACTTTACAATATATGAATTACAAGTATGTTTTTCATTGTTTTGCCACTCCTTTGAGCTCCATTATAATTCTTAGTTGTAGGGAAAGAAAGACATAACATTATTAATGTCTTGGTAAGGATCCACCAATACCACATATATTGAGAGATTTGAGAGTGTCATACAATGAAAGCTCTGAGTTTTATTTTAAAAACTTATAAAAACTCTGGAATATCGGTTGAGTGAAGAGCTTGAGACATAATGCTTGATTTAATTATTCTGTCTTTCAATTGCTCAAGACCCAAGTGAAGACTAAAGAAGCTCTATAGTTGAAGGTAATATGGGTGAGTTTGAAAGTTAGAACAGTTTTGTTTAATCCAGAGGAGAATTTTTGAAAGCATGTGTACTTTTAAGGCGTAAAAGCATTGAAACAACTCCTGATCCAAGTTTATCTAATTAGGCTTTGCTAAGGGACTAGCAAAGGGTAAGCTTGGGAGATTCTTGTTGATGATCATTAACGTCAACAATATATAGTGAAATAAATATGAAAGAATGGTCAAAATACATGAAAACATAGAAGACTAGGGTGTTATCTGATGAATTCCACGAGCTTTGTTGAATTTTAATGTTTGCAGGGAGTTATGCAGAAAAGTGAAGAAAGATACCTAATTATTAAAAGAATTTTTAGAATTTCACCGTGAGATAAATACTAATATATTATAGAAGACCCTAGAAGACACCGGAATGAAACGGAGGCCGAGTGCCTGCCAGGTGGGGCCGGCCGGTCAGGGGATGGCTGAGTGGCCACCCCTTCTCCCACTTCTACGAGCTTCTAGAGTATTCTTCTACCGACCTTGAGGATCAATCCTAGCCCTATGTGAAGTCAGTTTGATCCAATGGCTCGCGTGTGTCCTACCGGGGTATAAATACAGGGGCAGACCCCCCTGAAGGCATCAAGTCATTTGAAGATCAGTTCATCCGGAGCCAGAAACCCTAGATCATTAGAGTTCCTCTAGTTCATAGCTTTAGCATAGTTGGATCAGGTCTAGAGGAAGTCAAGTTGAGTCAACCTAGCTTGGATTTCCGATCGTTGGCGAGCGTGTAGTTTTGGTAATGTTCTAGTTCTCCGCTCTTATTGTAATTATGTCTTTGCACAATTATTATAATGTCAACATTATTCTTCATCTTTATTACGTTCTTGAATGTATCGTTCATTGTCTACTTCAATTCTAGTATAGTTAGGTTGCTATTTTGTTCGATCACATGTTCGTATAGCGCTCATTTATTTGGCCACAAGAAGAGTGGTATGCATTATGTAAGCATGGTGCTTAGATGCTTTGCAAATCTGCGGATGCCTCTAGTTGTTCAGGGTCATGTGGTAGATCGTCGGTGTGACTTTTATAGGCCCATTGAGTCCTCTGTAGTCCTCCCCTTATGCAGTAGATTATTGGTAGAGCAGCATTATCTGGTTAAGGATATATTCGTATATCAGAGGTTTTTGAACTCAACTTCTCCTATTCATGGCTCCATTGTGGTTGAGACGTATGGTAGTATTACTTGACGATGATTATTAGTTGTAGTAGCTTGACATGTAACTTGAATACTTAGGAATTATTCCTCTAATATTCTGATTAGATTACGTTATTAGTAATGGTTAGGGAGCTCAGAGTGTATCTACTTATTTATTTATGATGACTGATCATTACTTATCATATATATATATATATATATATATATAGTCATGTGACTTATCCCTGTTATTGAGTAAGAGTACATAACATTGGTTTACTCTCTTTATCATGAATATAAAGTTTATCAATACTCTAAATAGAAGTTTAGCTAGACCTTCCCAGTGGTCAAATTATAAATGAAAACGTGTTAATACTCTAGGTAAAATGCTACAATGATATAATTATCTGTCCACGTACAGATATTCTTAATTGTTCTTAATCTTAATTGACCATATCTTTATATCATTTATATTTATGTCTAGTCATATAAAATCATAGTGCCACTTATATACTTCTAACCTTATTTCACTAGGGATGACAACCTAGTTCCATGCTAAGAAGTATAGGTAAATACAAAAAATGACTAGTATTTAGAGACATGTTAATTTATTACCATGCATTTTTTAGCGTTGTTGCTATTTAATGATTGCATTAATTAATGTCAACAAGGAGTAAAATTCATAATGGAGAAGAAAATAACAGAATAGAGGAATAAAAAGATAAAAGAGTATGATACAAGGTTAAGCTAGGTTTGAAGTTAACTCCGCAACCGTTTCCCCGACAACGGCACCAGAAAGCTTGTTGATATAATTAAGAAGCACATAGATAAATCTGAAAGCACATGGATACTACTGTAGCTTTCACCTAGAAGTATTCTAAGTATCGTATCCACAGGGAAACATGTGAGGTTAACTACAGTCCAACTTAACCCGGAGTAGTAACAAGACTTAAGAAAATCAGGAGTGTAGAGGAGATCACTAAGGTCTTCTAGTTCTAATCTCAGTAAGCTATACCTTCTGCTATTCTATCTAGGGAAATTACTAAGAAAGAACACAAACAGAGTATGCTCTTCCTAGTAACAAGATCCTGCTAGGCCTACAAATGGGAGGTGGACTACAAATGATTCAACGAGGCTATAAGAGTTACCCTCGCGAGGTACCACCGATCCAGAATGTAGGATACATCCACGAGTTACCGAGTCTAAGCACCACGCTTACACTACGAATAGTACTTTAGCCTAAGGCCAATAGATTAAAGCACTCAAAAAAGACTCGCAAACCAAAAGAATAATATAAACATGTTGCTTACTTAAATCAAAAGTTGTAACACCCAAAAATTCTAAACTTTAGGAATAATGAATTTCAAATAAGTTAGATAACAATTAAGAGCAAATTAAAATTTTTTTAAAAAAACTATTTGGTGATGCATTCATGCTGTTGCATTTATTTTATTTTGTGGTGTGGATTTATTTTATTTTGTTTTGGCTTAGAAAATTTTATTTGAAAATGTGTTTGGAAAATTAGAAAAGAAAGGGAAAATAAAAAAAGAGAGAAACAACTTACCTAACGCCTGGAGGCCGACGGCCCGTTCAGGGCAGCCTGCTTTTCTCCGCGCCTACGGCTTCGTGGGCCGTCTCGGCGAAGCGGCCCAACTCGGCGTCTTGGCCCAGCTCGGCCCAGGGTCCAGCAGCGCGCCTCCCTCCTTTTCCTTTCGCTGACGGGTGGGGTCCGCATGTCATAAGCGTCTTCCTCCTCCCGTGTTCGAGCTGGACTCCGAACCGGAGTATAACCGCCGCCCTTCTCGCGATTTCCGGGATATCCTACCCGTATACGGCCAATAGAAGCTATAAATAGGTCGCATAGGTCCTCTAGTTTCTGTTTTTCATCTATACCGTGAGTTCCACCGCAAGCAATTGAGTTCTAGGGCTTGAGTTTGTTGGAGGACGGCGGTCGTTCGGGTGGGGTGTTTTCGGGTGAGTTGGAGGTCAAACTCTTCATGTTGGTGAGTCCGCACTCGTCTCCTCTATCCTCTTGTGCTCTTATTTTGGTTGGAGAGGCTTCGTAGAGAGTTTTTGAAGCTCACCATCGGTCGGCAATGGTGCCGCCGTCTCACCCTTGCCGCGCTCTCTATTTGGGACATCTTGGAGGGCATGACCATCGGTCGGCAATGGTGCCGCCGTCTCACCCTTGCCGCGCTCTCTATTTGGGACATCTTGGGGGGCATGAATCGTGTAGAGGAGTTAGGGTTGATCTTCTCGACCGATTGGAAGTGGTTGGGGGACATTTGGTGGTCGGGAACGGCGAAGCCGAGCTTTTCCGGCGAGCTCCGGTGGTTGGCTATGGTGGCCGCCGGCCGGAGGGGAGAAAGAAGCCGTGCTCCCTCTCTCTTCTTTTGCTGAGAACGATTTCGGCCGTCCGATCTTGGATCGACGGTCGAGATTAGAACTTACCCCTTCGCAGGTAAAATTCATAAAGAGACCCTCGGCTTTTTAGAAATCAACCCGCGGTCCATAGCGTATTTCAGAAAACGCGTTTTCGCGTTTTGAAAGCGTATTTTTTTCCGGTTTATTCAAAAATACGTTTTCAGGAAATTACAGTTTTGCCACTAGAATTGTTTTGGTCATAAAAACTTCATTTTAACTCCGATTTGGTCCGTTCAAGTTGCGTTAGGTTCGTAATTGCGAGCTCTACATGTTAGTGTAGTTGTACAGTTAGTTTTGATAATTTATTTTTCGAGTTTATAATTAAGTATTTATTTATCTATAGGAAATCTTAGAAAATTCATAACTTTCACGTTCTAACTCCGATTTTGGTGATCTTTGCGTATGTGTGATCGTAGAAACATGTAGAAGAGTTTTATAAACTTTTATTACTGTTTTGCTACTGTTGATGTACTGTTCTAATTATATCTCTTTGTTTGCTTCGTGTATGTTTGATTGGATGCATGTATGTTGTTGATTGATGATCGAGTATAGAAGGTGAGCAGTATCTGGACGATTCAGAGTATTACTTTGAGCCAAGTCAGTAGTATCATTTGGAGAGCTTTGATCAAGGCAAGTATAACACAGGACTATCCTTGTTACCTATTCACTGAAATTATCATACATATGCATGTGTCTTCCTTGACAACCATAGAGATTATAACTTAGCTATTGATATCTTGTTTCCTTGTCACCTATGGGTTGTGCATTTGGGTAGCTATTGCTAGTGCTTAAACTATGAACAATGATCTTGTAATTTGATTAATGGATCAAGCAATCAACCATTAAGATGATTTTATTACTGTTAAAAGAGGGCTAGAGCATGTGCATTATTTTGATGCTCTGGTTTCTCTCCATAAGGACTTATCTGTACGTGATCATCTGGGACATACAGTACAGCTGTGAGGGCTATATGGCTCTGGCTTTAGTTGTTCAAGAGACCTTTTCTAGCTTGTTAGTGGTTACCTTAAATGGCGTAAGAAAGGCTTGCCACGTTGGGTGTAGTGCGAGCCCCTGGCCTAGTGTGTATAGGCTGCGGTTGTTGTGCCACAGGGAAGGGGGGTTCTACATCTGCCTGCCGAGTGAATCTAATGGCCCTAACTTGTTAGACGAACTTTTGGAAGGCTTTATATGGTTCTCGGGTGTTTGGGCTTGATCTCCCCACTCATTTGGAAATCATGACTCACAGTGAAAGTGTACACCTCTGCGCAGAGTTAAAAACTGGTATACTAGCCATGCTCACGGATACGAGCGGCCTTAGAACATTTACAGATAGATGATCACCATTGCTATATCATGTTTAATTATTTTTTATTATTAATATGTTCATGTTAATGCTATTCGTTATCATTATTACAATTGATCATTGGTTCTTTAATGGGAAGAGATTTATCTTGATGCTACTCAATTGCTAATTATATGATTAAAAGCTAAACACAGTTAAACAGTGTCTAGCCTTTTTGAGCCTCATGAACCCTATGTTATATTTGTTGAGTTCGACATGGACTCACCCTTGCTATTTCCACCATAACAGATGAAGATTATGAGAAAGATTATCGTAATGAGTACTAGTCTTGTCTTGGTGTCAACCAGTCAACCGTGTCCCTATGTGGAGTTTCCGCTGGAGATTACTATCAGTTATTATTATCTATTGTTCAAGACTATGTCTTAAATACTTATTCGTTATGTAATAAGCACTGTGATGATACTATGTAATTTGTCTACTTGTGTGTGCGATCATGTCCTGGGGCGCACATGAGTACTTTATGCATCCTATTTTTGTCCTTAAAAATGGGTGTGACAGATTAGTATCAGAGCCGTGTTGACTGTAGGACGCAAGCCTAGTTAGAATGGTCGTTGATAGCATCCATACTTCACTTAATTCATGCTTCCTCTTTTCACCTTGTTAATTACTAAAGTTTATGCTTTCTCTACTTTATTCTATTGCGAAAATACATTGGTTCTATCTAATCTATGTCTAAATCTTGTAGATGCCTCCTCATCCCCGTCTGTCAGCTGCATAGTACGTTGCCCGTTTCAAACCCCAGGAGCCGTATGAGGAGGGTGATCAAGAGCTATCTGATGCTGAATCAAGAGTTGGTGATACACCAATGGAGGATGTAGTTATGGGGTGGACTACGAAGCTTCATATCGTGGTTCCTAAAGCTGATGCTTTCTTCCATGATATGCTGACAAGAACCTTGGACAACTACTACTACGACTGGGAAGCTACGCTGGAGTATCGCAGTGCAGAGTATAGTCATCCATGGATGGATTCCCATTGGGAAACGGAGTTATGGGTCAAGAAAAGGGATCCTACCACTAAGGAGCCTAAGGTGGAGTCAAAGTTTATTACCAGAGTGAGCTAGGCAACCGTGGAGACAAGTATGGAGGATGTCGCCTACAATGCATTTGTTTACTACCATGGTCTACGCTCGGACAAGACGTTAAAGGGTGCACTCCGGCATTTTCCTTGTTTCCTATATGACAAGGGTATTTGGACCGTGCCGCTTGCAGATGATTCATCCTTGACTCTACAAGCTACGGTGGGATTAGCTCGTGAATTGGCTCTCCATGAGGTGGATTTGAAGGATGAGTTGCTGAAGGAAAAAGAACTTAAGGAGCAAGCTTATAAGGAGATTGACCAATTAAGGGCGGAGTTAGGACGTCCCAAGATTTATGAGAAGCTTAATTAGGAAATAGGAAAAACCCCTATGTAATAGGAACGATAGTAGTTGCGAGTTAATTTTAAGTTTGGATTGTTTTAAGAGTCAGTTTGTGGTGTGAACAATTGTGTGATTGATGGATTGTTATTATGATAATGTGTGATTTGGATCTTTGTAATGTGTGCTGGAGTTTTATAGAGATGGCTACAAGTTCCATGGTTAAAAATATTAAGTTTGATCAAAATATATTAGTTGAATATGAGGTTAACTTAGTTCTGTCCTTTGCTGATTTTTGGATCAGTCTGGGATGTTTTAGAAATAACTTAAAATCCGTTCATGATAAATTTAAGAAATTTTACTGGGAATAATTAGACTTCTATATCTTTCCAACCCCACAAGAATCACTTTAATATCTACTATGAGCTAAGAGATATACCTGTTCCAAGTTGGAGTTACTGCACAGTCTGGAATTCTGAAACAGTTTCGGTTAAGTTCAGTTTTTGACCAATTTATTGACAGAATCAGAAAAAGTGTTGTGAATAAAAGTTGTAGATAATTTTGTAAGCTTTCGAACCATGTAAAGATCATCTGAATTGGACGTCTGTAGCTCGAGATATGACAATTTTACTGAGTTGCTGAAATTGGAGTTCGCCCAGAAAAATCAGATTTTGCTTATCTATTGAATACGTCATCTTGGATTGTACTGAACTTCAATTTTTGTGTTTTTGGAAACAGATGTCAGGCAGAGGTCGTGGCAGAGGTCGTGGAGGTGCTAACCCACCCATTACTATGGAGGAACTCATGCAAACTCAGAATCAGATGATGCAGATGTTTATGCAGCACATGTAGAATAATCCCCCTGCAGGAGGACCACCACCTGTGCAAGTAAGGGACAAACGTGGAGAATTTTTGAAGGGACGCCCTCTAGTGTTTTCTCATGCTGCTGATCCTTTAGAGGCAGATGATTGGGTGAGAGCCGTTGAGAAACAGTTGAGTATAGCCCAATGCAATGATATGGAAAAGGTATTATATGCATCTGGTCAGTTACAGGGGACCGCTCAGACTTGGTGGGAGTCGTATCAAGCTGCACGCCCTAACAATGCTCCTCCTATCACTTGGAATGAGTTTGTTAGAGATTTTCGAGCTCGTCATATTCTTGAAGGTATAATTGAGCTGAAACAGGAAGAGTTCAGAAACCTTAGGATGGGACAGATGAGCGTTAGTGAATATCATGACAGGTTTACACAGTTGGCTCGCTATGCTCCTAATAAAGTGAGGGAAGATGCAGACAGGCAGCGTCTTTTCTTGAAGGGAATTTATTATGATCTTCGCTTGCAATTGAAGGGGAATAACTATGCTAGTTTTCAAGAGCTGGTGAACAAAGCTATTGTGCTTGATAATGAGCGCAGAGAGATGGATAGAAAGAGGAAGATGAAGGTACAAAGCTCAGGAAGCAACAACCGTCAACGCACAAATTCTCAGCATGGTTTTCATCAGAAGTTCCAGGGACCGGTTAGTCAGTGGAATCGCAATCTGAATCAGAGGTGGTCCCAAAATTGGCAAAGTAACCAGTCGCAGCAGCGTTCATCATATCCACAGCATCAACAGTATCAGCAGACTGGGCAACAGACTCCTCGCACTGGAAATCCCAATGTTACCCCCATGAAGAATAGTGCTCCCAGCACGCCTACTAGATGCTTTGTCTGTGGTAAAGAGGGCCATATGTCTTATCATTATCCTGAGAAGCAGAACCAGCAGACTCCTCAGAGCCAGAAGAGCAACCAGAAGCAATCTGGTACTGGAAGGGTGAATCATGTGTCTTCTGATACAGCTCATGATGCACCGGAAGTTATGATTGGTACGTTCAATGTACATTCCACTCCCGCAACTGTTCTTTTTGACTCTGGAGCATCTCATACAATCATATCCAATATTTTTGTTAAAATGCATAGTATACTCATGCTAGCTATGAAAGAACCTCTCTTAGTAAATTCACCTGGAGGTACCATGCAAACCGGTAATCGTTGTCTTCCAATTAGTATGGTATTAAGGGGGGTAGAGTTTAAGATAACTCCTATAGTGTTGAGGACATTTGGTATTGATGTGATATTGGGTATGGACTGGATGAAGCAAAATCAGGCAGAGATTCAGTGTCAGCAGAAAGTGGTAGTTGTGACTGCACCTAATGGAGATAAAATCAATGTGGATGTAGCAGTGCAGAAGCAACCAACCGCTGTGGTGAATCAGCTTGAAGATACTATTAAGGAGAATTCAGTGATTGAGGAATTTCCGGATGTCTTCCCTGATGAATTGCCAGGTATGCCACCTGACCGAGACATTGAATTTCTTATTGAATTACTTCCTGGAACTGCACCTATAGCCAAACGACCATATAGGATGGGAGTAGATGAATTAGAAGAACTTAAGAAACAAATTAAAGAATTACAAGATAAAGGTTTTATTCGACCTAGTTCATCACCTTGGGGAGCACCAGTTATTTTTGTTGATAAGAAAGATGGTGGTCAGAGGATGTGTGTTGATTATCGGTCACTAAATGAGGTAACTATCAAAAATAAGTACCCTTTGCCCAGGATTGATGACTTGTTTGATCAGTTGAGAGGTGCTTGTGTGTTCTCTAAGATTAATTTACGTTCTGGTTATCATCAGTTGAAGATTCGTGCTTCTGATATTCCAAAGACAGCTTTTACTACAAGGTATGGATTGTATGAGTATACTGTTATGTCGTTTGGATTGACCAATGCACCTGCATACTTTATGTACATGATGAATAAGGTGTTCATGGAATATTTGGATAAGTTTGTGGTAGTGTTTATTGATGATATACTGGTATTTTCCAAGACAGAGGTAGAGCATGCTGAACATTTGAGGTTGGTATTGCAGAAGCTTAGAGAGCATAAACTGTATGCGAAGCGAAGTAAATGTGAGTTTTGGTTGAAGGAAGTTTCTTTCCTTGGACATATTGTTTCTAATGGAGGGATATCAGTGGATCCAGGTAAAGTAAAGGATGTATTGAATTGGAAACCACCTACTGATGCTAGCGAGATTCGTAGTTTCTTGGGTTTAGCTGGATATTATAGATGGTTCATTGAAGGGTTTTCTAAACTTGCTAAACCTATGACATCTCTGTTAGAGAAGAATGCCAAATTTGTGTGGTCTGATAAATGTCAAGCTAGTTTTGAGGAATTGAAGAAGAGGTTGACTACAGCGCATGTTTTGGTTTTATCAGATTTGAGTAAGAAGTTTTCTATTTATTGTGATGCTTCTCATCAAGGTTTGGGATGTGTTCTTATGCAAGAAGGCAGAGTTGTGGCTTATGCATCTAGGCAGTTGAGAAAGCATGAGTTGAATTATCCTACACATGATTTGGAGTTAGCAGCTGTAGTTCATGCTTTAAAGATATGGAGACATTATTTGATTGGACATAAAAGTGATATATACACTGATCATAAGAGTTTGAAGTATATTTTTACCCAGTCAGATCTGAATTTGAGGCAACGTAGATGGTTAGAGTTGATTAAGGATTATGATATTGAGATACACTATCATCCTGGTAAGGTTAATGTAGTAGCTGATGCTCTTAGTAGGAAAAGTTATGCCAATGAGATACGAACATTGTCTATGACTAGGGAGTTATGTGCTGAATTTGAGTATTTGAATTTGGGAATTGTTACTAATACAATGGAATTAGTGATAGAGCCTACTTTAGAGCAAGAAATCTACAAGGGTCAGTTGAAGGATGAGAAACTAAAGAAGATAGCAGAAGATATAGTGATTGGTAAGTCACCAGGCTTTCGGATGGATGATAATGGAATTTTGTGGTTTGGAAAGAGGCTGTGTGTACCTGAGGATCAAACTGTTAGACAGGCAATTCTTCGCGAAGCTCATGAGTCAGCTTATTCTATTCATCCTGGTAGTACTAAGATGTATTTGGATCTTAAACAGAAATATTGGTGGGTTGGATTAAAACGAGATGTGGCTGAGTATGTGGCATTGTGTGATACTTGTTAGAGGGTGAAAGCAGAGCATCAGAGACATGCTGGATTGTTGCAACCAATGAAGATTCCTGAGTGGAAGTGGGAGGAAGTTGGTATGGACTTTATAGTGGGGTTACCGCGTACTCAGAGAGGTTATGATTCTATTTGGGTGATAGTGGATAGGTTGACTAAAGTTGCTCATTTTATACCAGTCAAGACTAATTACACGGGAGTACAATTAGCTACCTTGTATATGGAAAGAATAGTCTGTTTGCATGGAGTTCCAAAGAAGATTGTGTCTGATCGAGGATCGCAGTTTACGTCACACTTTTGGAAAGCTGTACATGAATCTTTGGGAACCAAATTAAATTTTAGTACAGCATATCATCCACAGACAGATGGACAGACTGAAAGGACCAACCAGGTATTAGAGGATATGTTGAGAGCTTGTGCATTGCAATATGGAACTAGTTGGGATAAGAGTTTGCCTTATGCTGAATTCTCATATAATAATAGTTATCAACAGAGTCTTAAGATGGCACCGTTTGAAGCTTTGTATGGACGTAAGTGTAGAACTCTATTGTTTTGAGATTAGACAGGTGAATCTTAGGTGTTTGGTACAGATGTTCTTAGAAACGCAGAAGATCAAGTGCGAGTGATTCGTGAGAATTTGAGGGTGGCACAGTCTCGTCAGAAGAGTTATGCTGACAATAGGAGAAGAGATCTAGTTTTTGAGGTAGGTGATTATGTCTATTTGAAGGTGTCACCTATTAGAAGTGTGAGGAGGTTTAACATGAAAGGTAAACTAGCACCAAGGTATGTTGGAGCATTTAAAGTTATTGCTAGACGTGGGGAAGTTGCTTATCAATTAGAGTTGCCTGAGAATTTATCTGGAGTGCATGATGTGTTTCATGTTTCACAACTTAAGAAGTGTTTGCGGGTGCCCGAGGAGCAGATACCTTTAGAAGAATTGTTTGTTAAGGAGGATCTTACATATGAAGAGTTTCCGATTAAGATTTTAGAGACTGCTGAGAGAGTTACTCGAAGTCGGGTTATTAAAATGTGCAAGGTGCAGTGGAATCGATATTCAGAGGCAGAGGCAACTTGGGAAAGAGAGGATGAATTGAGGAAATCATATCCGCAATTGTTTGAGTAAGTAGTCCAATCTCGAGGACGAGATTCTTTTAAGGGGGTAGAATTTGTAACACCCAAAAATTCTAAACTTTAGGAATAATGAATTTCAAATAAGTTAGATAACAATTAAGGGCAAATTAAAATTTAAAAAAAAACTATTTGGTGATGCATTCATGCTGTTGCATTTATTTTATTTTGTGGTGTGGATTTATTTTATTTTGTTTTGGCTTAGAAAATTTTATTTGAAAATGTGTTTGGAAAATTAGAAAAGAAAGGGAAAATAAAAAAAAAAAGAGAGAAACAACTTACCTACCGCCTGGAGGCCGACGGCCCGTTCAGGGCGGCCTGCTTTTCTCCGCGCCTACGGCTTCGTGGGCCGTCTCGGCGAAGCGGCCCAACTCGGCGTCTTGGCCCAGCTCGGCCCAGGGTCCAGCAGCCGCGCCTCCCTCCTTTTCCTTTCGCTGACGGGTGGGGTCCGCATGTCATAAGCGTCTTCCTCCTCCCGTGTTCGAGCTGGACTCCGAACCGGAGTATAACCGCCGCCCTTCTCGCGATTTCCGGGATATCCTACCCGTATACGGCCAATAGAAGCTATAAATAGGTCGCATAGGTCCTCTAGTTTCTGTTTTTCATCTATACCGTGAGTTCCACCGCAAGCAATTGAGTTCTAGGGCTTGAGTTTGTTGGAGGATGGCGGTCGTTCGGGTGGGGTGTTTTCGGGTGAGTTGGAGGTCAAACTCTTCGCGTTGGTGAGTCCGCACTCGTCTCCTCTATCCTCTTGTGCTCCAATTTTGGTTGGAGAGGCTTCGTAGAGAGTTTTTGAAGCTCACCATCGGTCGGCAATGGTGCCGCCGTCTCACCCTTGCCGCGCTCTCTATTTGGGACATCTTGGGGGGCATGAATCGTGTAGAGGAGTTAGGGTTGATCTTCTCGACCGATTGGAAGTGGTTGGGGGACATTTGGTGGTCAGGAACGGCGAAGCCAAGCTTTTTCGGCGAGCTCCAGTGGTTGGCTATGGTGGCCACCGGCCGAAGGGGAGAAAGAAGCCGTGCTCCCTGTTGACGGTCCTTAAGTACCAAATATAGTTATCAAATAAATAAAGAAAAGGATCCAAATGCAACCAACACCTAGACTTAGGGTTTTATCTGACAGAATTCCACGAGTTTTGGTGTTTGTCTGTTTCTGCAGGGGGTTATCAGAAAATATGGAGGAAAGGCCCACACGTCGGGTTTACATAGAGATAATAACGTGTTCACCGATTTTCTATCATCTAGAAGACTCCAGAAGCCACGAGATCGAACGGGAGGCCGAACGGGCCCGGAGGCAGGGCGTCCGCCCTGCTCCCTAGGGCGCCCGCCCTGGCCTGAGAGCCAATCAGGCTCCGTCTCGCGGATTATGCTCCACCGACCTAAGGGATCAAGGAAAACCGTGCGATTAATGTCGGTTTGATCCGACGGCCCACGTTCACTTGAGGGGGCTATATAAGCAGGACCCCTGGCCCCTGGAGGAGGCACTCCCTCATTCTCAATTCTTCAAACCCTAATCTCAGGAGGAGAGTCTCTGATCAAGCCCTAGAGCCACCACATCAACTAGATCTCTAGTATAGCATAGCTACATAGGATTAGAACTAGAAGGAGTCAATCTTCGATTGGTTTCCGGATCTGTCAAGAGGATTCTTGGTAATTCCTTTACTGTTCTTCATTGTTCATCTTTGTTCTTCAATATTATGAATACAACTTTGTTCTATTTCAATATATTGATTATGACTTTGCTCTACTTGTTTATGTTTGCAATTATATTGTTCTTAGTTTATCGTAGTTATACGCTTGGCTTAGTTAGATTGGAATTATATACATGTTTAGGATCGTATAGCGTTTATCCATCGGATCCATGGGTAAATGATAAATATTGTGTAGGCGTGGTGCTTAGACCATATTTAGCTGCGATTGCACCTTATATGCTGGATCGTGGGGTGGTCCGCGATGGTGACAGCTTCGTTGGTTCTTATATAGTCCCCCTCCCATGTGTAAGGCAGGCAGAGCAACATTATTACGGGGGAGTGATTGCTATGTTTCTCATCTTCCTTGATAATATCACTATGCATAGGCGTAGTCCTTTCTCGCAATGATTGCCAAGTGTACTTGCACTAACTATGATATGCTAGACTTTATAGTTAAGAATAACTTAGGAAATATCCTTGTAGTTCGTCCTAATACCATGCTAATGACTTGCTAGAATATCTGTTGAGGTGCTTATCATTATTATATGTGGCTAGCTGATCAGATTAATTATCTTTGTCACCATTCATACTTTATCTATATTTTATGTGACACTTACCCCTGTATGCAAGAGATAGATGAATGCTCTCACTTATACATGCAATGATTGATACTCATTCCTATATTCCATTCCATAATCAACATTGATGTTAGTAATCCCTTCCCAGTGGTAAAAATATAAATAACGATACCTGGAATACTTCCCGATTAAAATGCTACATCGGTATTAATCTGTGTGCTTGCAGATCTTATTTATTATTTATTTAGAAGAGCAGTTGCATATTTCAATACCGCATCTCTCATGTCATGCTGGGGATGACAACTTGGCTTAAGTGGCATGAGGGATAGGTTCGGCATTTTTGGCGCCGTTATCAGAATTAGAAAACTAAGTCTACTTTTGGTAATGACGTTAAGAATGCCCAACAAGCATTTTTGGCGCCGTTGCCGGGGAAGGTTGATTTACTAACAAGGAAAGAATACGGAATTTGAGTCATCATTCGCATCATTAAGTGATTGAGATCATCAATTATCCCATACAGATTTACCCCTGTATTTTTCCATTCTTATTGTTTTGCAGGGTGATGTATGAATAGAGGACATCTTCCAGAAAATTTTGTTGACAACCCCGAAGCATTAATCAGAGGGGCAAGAGCCAAGCTCAAGAAGTCAACACCTCGACGCAACACTTCATCCAATTCAGAAGACCGCCGAAGTTTCATCCGGAATTTGTCAACAGAGTTCGCAGCCATGGCGAACAAGACGATCCGTGAGTTCTCAGCTCCCACTACGGACAACATCCGCGCTGGACCTGCTGCGGCCATCGACAAGAAATTTGAGCTCAAGCCAGGGCTCATCAACATGGTACAAGCCAACCAGTTTTGTGGGAAGCCGCACGAAGATGCAAGTGCTCATCTCCAATACTTGCTAGAGATTTGCAGCACATTCACTTTATTAGATGTTCCTAGAGACGCCATACTACTTCGCCTTTTCCCATTCTCACTATTAGGGAGAGCGAAGCAGTGGTTCTACGCGACGAAGGATAAGAACACTACGTGGGCACTCTGCTCTACGAACTTTCTGGCTAAGTTCTTTCCCATGGGCAAGACCAATGCTCTCCGTGGGAAGATTACAAGTTTTCAGCAACAACATGATGAATCCGTTCCAGAAGCATGGGAGCGCTTTCAAGATTACATCCTAGAATATCCCCATCATGGAATGGACAGCTGGCTACTTATGTAGACTTTCTATCATGGGCTCATCACTAGTGCTCGTGAGACCATGGATGCTGCAGCTGGAGGCGCATTTCTATCACTCACCATACCACAAGCTACAGCCCTTGTGGAGAAGATGGTGTCCAACCAAGGTTGGAACGAAGAGAGGACTCAAACACGCTAGAAGGGTGGAGGTATGCACCAGCTCAAGGAGGTAGACATGCTGTCTGCAAAGTTAGACCTACTCATGAAAAAGCTCGATGACAAAGCTGGAGACAAAAGAGAAGTCATGAACGTCTACGACTCTCACATGACTTGTGAGGAATGTGGAGATACTGGACACTCAGGCAATCACTGCCCTGAGATGCTTGAGGATGCAAGGTACATCAACAACAACAACAACTACAACCGTCCTCAACAAAATCAAGGTTGGAATCAACAGAGGCCTAACTACTCTGGTAATTACTCAGGTAATTATCAAGGTAATAACTCTTACAACAACAATAATAATTTTCCACCCCTGAGAGAGTTAGTGTCTAATCAAGGAAAGCTAATGGATAACTTGTCTAAGAAATTGGCATCCAATGATAAAATACTAGAAAACATAAATAATAGAATGGATAATTTCTCTACTGCCATCAAAAACCAAATTAGCTTTAATACAATGATTGAATCTCAGTTAAATCAAATAGCTGCTGCTGTTCCTGCTACTAACCCCGGTATACCATCACAACCGGAAGGATTAGAATCTGCAAATCTTGTAGACATGTTTGATGCAGGTAACTATTGGAGTAATCCCGCTGTCGGAGTACATAATGACCTTCTGCCAGTCAAGAGAGGCGATCCAGGACGCCCCGTCATCCCGATCTCCATCGGCATGGTGGACTTCCCAGAAGCACTCTGTGATTTTGGCTCCAGCGTCAACATTATGCCCAGGGTACTCTATGAAAGATTCTTTACATATCCTTTATCAGAAACAACTATGTGTTTCCAGCTTGCAGATCAGACACTAAGCTTTCCTAAAGGAATATTAAAGAACATGTGTGTCCGAGTTGGTACCTCGTATGCTCCAGCTGACTTCGTGGTGATAGAGACCGGGTCCGATGAGAGGTCACCAGTTATTCTGGGAAGGCCATTCCTAAACACCTCGGGAGCTGTCGTCTACGCCAGCGCTGCGAAGATCAACTTCAACATCAAGGGGAGGAAGGAGACGTTTTCCTTCAAGAACAAGATTACACAAATCCCAGAGCAACCCCAACATGAACCAAGGAAGAGGACCAACAGGAGGAACAAGCAGAACAAGAACAACCAAGGATGGACTGAATCAGCTAAGATGGTCACCGCAGTTCAAGGAGGTCAAGATGGACGACCCAGGTATGCCAAGCATTGAGTGCTCAATCAATGGATACTCCTTTCAGAAGGCGCTCTGCGACACTGGATCAGGCGTCAACATAATGGCCATAGTCACCTATCAGCTCTTGTACGGGACCATGCCCTTAAAACCAACATACACTCAGCTCCAGATGGCAGATCAGACATCCCGAAAGGTCGAAGGTATAGTAACCGATGTCCCTGTTAAAATTAATGATCATTTTGTCTATACAGACTTTCAGGTCATTAACATGGGAGACGACGAGTACGATCCACCCATCATCCTAGGAAGACCGTTCCTAGGCACCGTCAAAGCAATCATCTACATTGGAACCGGAGAAGTCCATATGCATTTCCCCTCTGAGAAGGTACGCCGCTACTTTAATGACCCTAACTATATAGTTGAAGATTCTAAGCAGGTCAGGACAAGAAGAAGGCGACGTAACCGTAACCAAAGGAGGCAAACCATCAAGGACGTATGGGCAGACTATGAAGGAGAGGTCATAAGGCCCAAGGATACACAACAGGAGACCGAAGCACCAAGTCGGGTATGGAAAGCGAAGACAGTTACACAAGAAGAGGAGGCGCTGCCGGAACCACCGTCTACGCCACCCAAATCCCAGGACAACTAAAAAGAAAAGAAGTCCTGTTCGGAGGACTTAAAAACACCGAACGCCGTGCCAAGAGGTAAACTTGGTAGTTATCATTTTTCCTTTAATTATTGCTCAGTTAATCATGTTCATTCTGTCTAAAAAAAATGTTAAAAACAGTAAGCCCCATGTGACTATGCGAGTGGCATAAAACCCATAAGTACATTCACTGTGGTGGCATAAAAAAATAATAATAATATATATTTTTTCTGTCTATAAAAATGAAAATAAAAATAGAGAGTGACATTTATCAAGGAAGCTCAAACATGATAAAGGCTAGATATTTATGCTAACGCTTAATCAAGTTCCACGAAGCTTTGTTGTCTATTTGAGCTCCACAGAATTCAGGAAGACTAGCAGATGGAGGACATCCTAATCGTTGTCAGGGTGCTGCCGATATTCAAATACACCTCTGCACCTGCTAGCTACATTAGAAAAAATTACGTCAAGATCCAGCTTGGGGGAGAGCACCCCCATTTATCCCGATAAGTATTTTTATCTACATTTATACCTATGCTTTATTAAAATAAAAAGATGCATAATCATGAAAACCCAAATAAATATTTTGTGTTTATATATATTTGCTTAGTTTAATAAATAAATAAAGTAGCTATGCTAAACTGAATCTTGAAAATAAAACTCTAGCATGGATATGATGAATAGTTGCTCTACCTAATTTTCAAATTTGTTCTCTCTCTAGTTTAGACATAACTGTTATAATTTAAAACTGGCTCTAAACCTGAACTAGTGGGAAGAGAACTTGATCTGAAGTCTAAGTTGTTAACGGATATGATATGGAAAGGTTGAGCTGCTGTTTATCTGTTCCTAGAGATGCTAGAATTCTGGAGAATTTTATCTTTGAAAATCTTTAAAATGTTGCATGATGAGTTCCTGTATGATGAGAGTTTAAATTCCTACCACAGCCATATATACATGCTTGTTAGATTAAGAGCCGCACTTTTACTACTTACTGCTTATGGGCATTGAGTGTGGTCAAGCTGTGTAGACCCTTAGGAACTTGTCATGTGGTTAAAATCAAGATTCACTTGCACGTTCACTCATACATGCTGCTTCTACTCCGGAAGTACGCATCCACATATATCCACTCATTTCCATCTCCAGATTCACCCAAAATTATTCTACTCCTGACCCGGGAGAGAATAGCCATAAACATTATCCCATTCCAGTTATTCCCTGTGAACTAATGCTCGAGTTATTTTATCTACTACCACTTGCTATATTTTCAAGAGGGAGATTTGCTCTAAAAAATATATAAATACGAGGAAATAAAAAGGAGCAAGTGCTCGGAACCTCGAAGAAAGAAAAAGTGAGACGAGAGGTAAAAATGGACAAGTGTCCGACAGTAGAATTAGGGGTACAAGATACCCACCTGAGAGAAAAAAAATATAGAGCATCTCATTCCCCTCAAAAGTTTTAAAAAGCAAGAAAGGTATGTATTCCCTCAAAAAGAGCATTAGACTTTTGTTATCACCATACACCACTCATTCACCACACATGCACATCTTGATTTGACTTATTGACTTGTTTCTCTGGATCCATGGTTTGACTATGCAATAAATGTTCTATGAGTATGTATACTGTATCTCCCACCTATGAGCTCCAGATATCAAAGCCTTATTAGAGTAGGGTGAGAGAGAAGGCAATGTCAATACGCCTTATACCATAAATACCACATACTTTGAGAGAGAAGGCATATACCATTACTGCATTGGTAAGGATGCAGAAATACCACAAAAGAGAGACCCGAGAAAGTCATACAAGGAATCTCTGAGTTTTATTTGAAAAATTTGCAAAAACTCCAGAGCTATAGCTGATCAAGAATAAGAGACATGGCGTTTGACTAGACCGTTCTATCTTTTAAGCACTCAAGATGCAGGTGACGGTTGCAAGCCCTATGGTGAAAGGTAAAATGAGTAAGTTTTAAGTCTTGACAGTTTACTCTAACTCAGGGATGAGACCTTATTTGAAAGCATATGTACCGTCAACGTTCAAAGGCGTTGCAGCAACTTCTGATCCATAATGAGTCTATCCTTGCTCAGGGACGAGCAAGAGGTAAGCTTGGGGGAGTTTGTTGACGGTCCTTAAGTACCAAATATAGTTATCAAATAAATAAAGAAAAGGATCCAAATGCAACCAACACCTAGACTTAGGGTTTTATCTGACAGAATTCCACGAGTTTTGGTGTTTGTCTGTTTCTGCAGGGGGTTATCAGAAAATACGGAGGAAAGGCCCACACGTCGGGTTTACATAGAGATAATAATGTGTTCACCGATTTTCTATCATCTAGAAGACTCCAGAAGCCACGAGATCGAACGGGAGGCCGAACGGGCCCAGAGGCAGGGCGCCCGCCCTGCTCCCTAGGGCGCTCGCCCTGGCCTGAGAGCCAATCAGGCTCCGTCTCGCGGATTATGCTCCACCAACCTAAGGGATCAAGGAAAACCGTGTGATTAATGTCGGTTTGATCCGACGGCCCACGTTCACTTGAGGGGGCTATATAAGCAGGACCCCTGGCCCCTAGAGGAGGCACTCCCTCATTCTCAATTCTTCAAACCCTAATCTCAGGAGGAGAGTCTCTGATCAAGCCCTAGAGCCACCACATCAACTAGATCTCTAGTATAGCATAGCTACATAGGATTAGAACCAGAAGGAGTCAATCTTCGATTGGTTTCCGGATCTGTCAAGAGGATTCTTGGTAATTACTTTACTGTTCTTCATTGTTCATCTTTGTTCTTCAATATTATGAATACAACTTTGTTCTATTTCAATATATTGATTATGACTTTGCTCTACTTGTTTATGTTCGCAATTATATTGTTCTTAGTTTATCGTAGTTATACGCTTGGCTTAGTTAGATTGGAATTATATACATGTTTAGGATCGTATAGCGTTTATCCATCGGATCCATGGGTAAATGATAAATATTGTGTAGGTGTGGTGCTTAGACCATATTTATCTGCGATTGCACCTTATATGCCGGATCGTGGGGTGGTCCGCGATGGTGACAGCTTCGTTGGTTCTTATATAGTCCCCCTCCCGTGTGTAAGGCAGGCAGAGCAACATTATTACGGGGGAGTGATTGCTATGTTTCTCATCTTCCTTGATAATATCACTATGCATGGGCGTAGTCCTTTCTCGCAATGATTGCCAAGTGTACTTGCACTAACTATGATATGCTAGACTTTATAGTTAAGAATAACTTAGGAAATATCCTTGTAGTTCGTCCTAATACCATGCTAATGACTTGCTAGAATATCTGTTGAGGTGCTTATCATTATTATATGTGGCTAGCTGATCAGATTAATTATCTTTGTCACCATTCATACTTTATCTATATTTTATGTGACACTTACCCCTATATGCAAGAGATAGATGAATGCTCTCACTTATACATGCAATGATTGATACTCATTCCTATATTCCATTCCATAATCAACATTGATGTTAGTAATCCCTTCCCAGTGGTAAAAATATAAATAACGATACCTGGAATACTTCCCGGTTAAAATGCTACATCGGTATTAATCTGTGCGCTTGCAAATCTTATTTATTATTTATTTAGAAGAGCAGTTGCATATTTCAATACCGCATCTCTCATGTCATGCTGGGGATGACAACTTGGCTTAAGTGGCATGAGGGATAGGTTCGACATTTTTGGCGCCGTTATCAGAATTAGAAAACTAAGTCTACTTTTGGTAATGACGTTAAGAATGCCCAACACTCCCTCTCTTCTTTTGCTGAGAACGATTTCGGCCGTCCGATCTTGGATCGACGGTCGAGATTAGAACTTGCCCCTTCGCGGGTAAAATTCATAAAGAGACCCTCGGCTTTTTAGAAATCAACCCGCGGTCCATAGCGTATTTCAGAAAATGCGTTTTCGCGTTTTGAAAGTGTATTTTTTTCCGGTTTATTCAAAAATACGTTTTCAAGAAATTACAGTTTTGCCACTAGAATTGTTTTGGTCATAAAAACTTCGTTTTAACTCCGATTTGGTCCGTTCAAGTTGCGTTAGGTTCGTAATTGCGAGCTCTACATGTTAGTGTAGTTGTACAGTTAGTTTTGATAATTTATTTTTCGAGTTTATAATTAAGTATTTATTTATCTATAGGAAATCTTAGAAAATTCATAACTTTCACGTTTTAACTCCGATTTTGGTGATCTTTGCGTCTGTGTGATCGTAGAAACGTGTAGAAGAGTTTTATAAACTTTTATTACTGTTTTGCTACTGTTGGTGTACTGTTCTAATTATATCTCTTTGTTTGCTTCGTGTATGTTTGATTGGATGCATGTATGTTGTTGATTGATGATCGAGTATAGAAGGTGAGCAGTATCTGGACGATTCGTAGTATTACTTTGAGCCAAGTCAGCAGTATCATTTGGAGAGCTTTGATCAAGGCAAGTATAACACAGGACTATCCTTGTTACCTATTCACTGAAATTATCATACATATGCATGTGTCTTCCTTGACAACCATAGAGATTATAACTTAGCTATTGATATCTTGTTTCCTTGTCACCTATGGGTTGAGCATTTGGGTAGCTATTGCTAGTGCTTAAACTATGAACAATGATCTTGTAATTTGATTAATGGATCAAACAATCAACCATTAAGATGATTTTATTACTGTTAAAAGGGGGCTAGAGCATGTGCATTATTTTGATGCTCTGGTTTCTCTCCATAAGGACTTATCTGTACGTGATCATCCGGGACATACAGTACAGCTGTGAGGGCTATATGGCTCTGGCTTTAGTTGTTCAAGAGACCTTTTCTAGCTTGTTAGTGGTTACCTTAAATGGCGTAAGAAAGGCTTGCCACGTTGGGTGTAGTGCGAGCCCCTGGCCTAGTGTGTATAGGCTGCGGTTGTTGTGCCACAGGGAAGGGGGTTCTACATCTGCCTGCCGAGTGAATCTAATGGCCCTAACTTGTTAGACAAACTTTTGGATGGCTTTATATGGTTCTCGGGTGTTTAGGCTTGATCTCCCCACTCATTTGGAAATCATGACTCACAGTGAAAGTGTACACCTCTGCGCAGAGTTAAAAACTGGTATACTAGCCGTGCTCACGGATACGAGCGGCCTTGGAACATTTATAGATAGATGATCACGGTTGACGGTCCTTAAGTACCAAATATAGTTATCAAATAAATAAAGAAAAGGATCCAAATGCAACCAACACCTAGACTTAGGGTTTTATCTGACAGAATTCCACGAGTTTTGGTGTTTGTCTATTTCTGCAGGGGGTTATCAGAACATACGGAGGAAAGGCCCACACGTCGGGTTTACATAGAGATAATAACGTATTCACCGATTTTCTATCATCTAGAAGACTCCAGAAGCCACGAGATCGAACGGGAGGTCGAACGGGCCCGGAGGCAGGGCGCCCGCCCTGCTCCCTAGGGTGCCCGCCCTGGCCTAAGAGCCAATCAGGCTCCGTCTCACGGATTATGCTCCACCGACCTAAGGGATCAAGGAAAACCGTGTGATGAATGTCGGTTTGATCCGACGGCCCACGTTCACTTGAGGGGGCTATATAAGCAGGACCCCTGGCCCCTGGAGGAGGCACTCCCTCATTCTCATTCTTCAAACCCTAATCTCAGGAGGAGAGTCTCTGATCAAGCCCTAGAGCCACCACATCAACTAGATCTCTAGTATAGCATAGCTACATAGGATTAGAACTAGAAGGAGTCAATCTTCGATTGGTTTCCGGATCTGTCAAGAGGATTCTGTAACATCTCGGTCCAAGGCTTAATAGGATTAATAAGATACTCGTACCAACAAGTTGCAACTTCTTTTCCGGAAGCCCATCTTGAAAGAACTTTAAAGTTAAGCGTGCTTGGCCTGGAGCGATGGGTGACCGACCGGGAAGTTCTTCCTGGGTGCGCACGAGTGAGGACAAAGTGCGTAGAAAAGACTTGTGTTGGTCTGTGAGGGCAGTCTATATCCTAGAAAAGCGGCCAGATGTAAGCGGACCCGGCCTCGAGGAGGCGGGACGTTACAGAATGGTATCAGAGCCGACTCTCGCGGTTTCACGGGCGGGTGTATCGCAATTGCGCAGGCATGGTGTGCATGGCTGGTGTGAATCCAGAGTGGTCACACAGCATGGCACATGCGCTGGCACTGGACACACGGATGTGGCCAAAGAGAGGACGTTCCTGGCTTGGGATTGACCGACGAGGACGTCGGTCTCTTAAGGGGGTGAGGATGTAACATCTCGGTCCAAGGCTTAATAGGATTAATAAGATACTCGTACCAACAAGTTGCAACTTCTTTTCTGGAAGCCCATCTTGAAAGAACTTCAAAGTTAAGCGTGCTTGGCCTAGAGCGATGGGTGACCGACTGGAAAGTTCTTCCTGGGTGCGCACGAGTGAGGACAAAGTGCGTAGAAAAGACTTATGTTGGTCTGTGAGGGCAGTCTATGTCCTAGAAAAGCGGCCAGATGTAAGCGGACCCAGCCTCGAGGAGGCGGGACGTTACAGAATTGACACTCCGGTGTTACGCAATGCATTTTTGCATAGCAATCATATTGCACCGCATTCATAACATTATGATCATGTGTGATAATTTATAATTTGATTTAAACAAAAGCTTGAAAATAACTATGTGATGAATTATATTAATATGATAATCACATTGCACCAAAAATCTTGCAACTATAAATCTTACATCACTTGGAATTCTAGTTCAAAATTTTGGACCAACTAGATGACACAAATTTTGTCAAAACTTGTTCAAAAATAATTATGAAAAATATTCAAAATTATCCCTTATTTTAGCTTTTATTCTGCCATTCAAAATCTATCAAGAATTTTCAGTTGGCCCCTTAATCAAAGTTGTAGAGAATTTAATTTTGAGCAACTTTTATTTTTGGGCCAATTCCATAAAATGTCTTCTTCTTGTTCAAAATGTAGTTTGAAGTTTGAAATGCATTTGAAATTGAATTTAGAAAATTGGAAAAATGAAATTTGCCTTAGCAGGTCGCAGCCTCCTTTCTCGGCCCGTTCGCGAGGCAGCCCGGCCCAGCCGCCCGCGCGCTCACCCGCTCGCCCGCGCAGACGCCGCGCGCCCCGTGGCCGGCATGCGCCGCTCGCCATCGCCATCTGGCCGCCGGTGGCCCCCGCAGCGCGCGCCTCGGTCTTCTAAGCTGCCCGCGCTTCGCACCCGCTCTCCCATTCCCAGCTTCCTCGCCCCGGCCCTCCTCCGCTCTCTGCTCGGTGAGCGCCGCCCGCGCGAGCACCGCCACCGCCGCACCCGCCGGCCAAATTGGCCGCCGGTGAGCCGCCATTGCTCGCCTTCTCACGCACCCGACTTCGCCCCTTTCTCCGACAGCCCGTGCGCACCTTGTCGCCACCTTCCGAGCCCAGCAGGTGGGGATTCCGTGTCTTCGCCGTCGGCCGCCATGGCGCCACCGCGCGCGGCCTCCCGCCGAGGCGGCTCCCCGCTACCCCTCTCGCCTCCCTAGCTCCAAAAACGGATTCGCCCTCTCGTCGCGGTTCTCATGCGCTCCTTGCTCCGTCCGCTCGCGACCGGAGACAGCCGCTGGCCGGTGGCCGTCGCCGCGCTGCCGCGGCCAGAGTCGCCGCCGTGGCGTGACCGCGGCCGCGCCCGACCGCGCGAGGCCAGGCCGGCCTTGGGCCGAAGCCCGAGCCGGGCCGGCTCGCTCTTCGCTCCCCGCGCGCGTGAGCAGGCCGCGAACCGCCGTGGGCCGACTGTTTGTCTCGGGCCGGCCCAATCTCTTTAACAGAAAAATCATTTTCTATTTTCTTTTATTATTCTTGATGAAAAACACTTTGGAAAATGTTTTCTTGGTCATTTTAGCTCCAAAATTGGTGAAATAAATTTCTATGTACTCAGTTGAATCAGATCTACAATATAAAAATGTTGCATGCCAATATTTCATTACTTTTCTGTAGTGTTTTATTTAATCCTTGAAATTGGTGTTTTCTTGAAAAATTGATAAGAAAATGTAGAAAAATCATAAAAATGTGGTTCCAAGTTTATTAATCCTGTTGTGCCATGTACTTGCTAGGGTAATTTTATATCATGGTTGTTCTGTAGAAAAATGTATAGTTGCAGTTCAAATGCTTTCTATCACTAATATTTGTTATTTTTGTTATTTAAATAAATTTGAATAAAACATGCAAGTGATAATTTTTCTATAGTGTTTGTTTAGGGAATAGATAGTAGGAGAATTCCTAAATCTGTTGTTTGATACTTTTCATAATGTAAAGTATTTTAAATATCCATTTTAGGCCTTAGTTTGTTATTTTTGTATAGGCAGTTCTAGTTATTCAAATGCAGTAAAAATTTTGTGCCAAGCTATTCTTGATATTAGTAATCCACTGTAATTTTCTAAGATTTTTCTGAGCTACAAAAATATGTGTTGCTGTTCAACCATAGGGCTAATTAGGGTTTCCATTCCTGTTTAATGCAAAGATAGTTAGTAAAATATACTTTGGTGTATCTTTGAAGCATCTTGATTGTCAAGTACTCTCGCATGATAGGGAATAGTGTTGGTAGTTTTCGAGTACATGTTCTTGGATGACGTAGACTACCTTGTAGAAGAATCATAAGTTCCACATAATCCGATAACGTAACATATTCATTACATCGCATGCATTCCGCATCATCATCATCTCATGTCACCTCTGCAATGCATCTACGCATGTTGCACTCATATTTCTGCATCATACAGGATCGCAGGAAGTGGTTCCGACAGTTGTTCCCGAGGACGCAGAGGAACAGCCCGAGGTGACGGAGCCGGAGCCAGCAGAAGCAGAAGAGGAGTCCGGTGAAGAGCTTCCGGAGTGCCCTGACCATCGTCCCAGCTCCTTCGAGCGAGGCAAGCCCCGGAGCATTTCTCCCCCGGTTTGCAAATAATTATTTATTAACTTAACTTAATCTGATGCATTAAGTTTAGGAGTTGTTTGCAAACGTTGCTGCATTATACCTTGTTTCACCTTGTTTTACCCGATCCTTGTTACCCTGGTGTCCACGGTCAATACTTGCTTAGCTTGCTTAGACCGGTAGAAGTCGGGTGATTACCTGTCATCCGCGAGCTATAGGGGATTACCTGGTTTATGTGAAAGAATGTCATGTGAGAATAACTAAGTGTGGAAATGAATTTGAGACCGGGCGGAAGCTTGCAGGGTTCTGGACTGTAGTGTCTTTCGTCTGCGTCGGTTAAGGACCGTCCGATGTCGGGCCTCGGGTCATGTTGAACGCATGCCTCACATTTAGCTGGCCGAATAAAGTACCTTTCGACCGCGAAGCCGGGAGATTATTCGGGCCGAGTGGATTGCCCGCAACGCACTGTACCGGAGCAGTAGTGGCAGGAAACGGGGGCGCGATGATAAGGCCAAAGAGCAGTCGGGCGGCCCCCGGGTACATGTGGTTCCTGGCAAGCTCGCGACTTTACCTGAATGGTTGACTCGGTGACCAATACCTCACTTTAGCGGGTGAGTGAGGTTTGTGTGAGGAATAAATTACCAGCTGGTCAATAATCGATTCGAATCGCCATCGTTCACTGGATAGTGAACACTTGACTTGAGTTACTTCATCGTAGTAATATTGATGAAACACTTGGATAGTTATGTGGAAAATGACATGGTAATTATTGTTAATTATCAATGGTAATCCTTGCTTGCTTAATTACCTGGTTACTTTAGCATAAGTGCAAACATAGTTGACAGGAGAATAAAGAATTAAAATATTACATGCTTTTGTAAAAGAATTGATAAGCTAAAAATGCTTTTCTTGCAAATGAGTCAGCTACCCCACCAAAAAGCCTATCATCATCCTTGGTGTCGTTTTATTTTTGGTTCTGTCGGGTAAGTCTAGCTGAGTACCTTCTCGTACTCAGGGCTTTGTTCCCACTTGTTGCAGATGGACAGATGTACTATGGTTATTGTATCAACTGTCTCTACCCTGCGATGGGCGAAGCCTAGGACCATGGGCAATGGTCACTCACTACTCCTCGCCTGATGCTTTTGTGGGAGATGATCGCGAGCTGGCACTTTATTTTGGAAAGTTGTGTGTGTGTGTGCGCTTTGAACTAATGCTTCCGCTACTTTATTCGAAACTGGTTTGTAATAACTATGTTTAAACTCCGATGTATTTCGTGCCGCGAACTACTATGTAACTTATGAAGGTAATCGCTAAGCTTATTACGATCTTGGCTGTGATGTGAAATTGTTTGAAATCCGTCGA
Organism: Saccharum hybrid cultivar R570; assembly: GCA_038087645.1. Lineage (NCBI taxonomy): Eukaryota > Viridiplantae > Streptophyta > Magnoliopsida > Poales > Poaceae > Saccharum > Saccharum hybrid cultivar. Next base: position 2,383,985 of record JAQSUU010000423.1, read on the forward strand.
GATTTCACGGACTACCGGGTTATACGGGCTTAAGTTTGGTAAATTGTCCGTCTGTTGGATGATTTTCTTACTTAATCTCGTATAATTGGGCGGTTCTGTTACAGCTGGTATCGGAGCAAGGTTTAGCGTAATTACTGTTCATAAGTGTATTTAAACCAAAACTCTGTTTAAAAAGTGTGATTTTTAAACTAAAAGTGTGCCAGTGGTCATATCCTGTATGCCCAGTTAAGGACTCTAGGTGGCTATTTAAGTACTAACTTGGGGTTCTTGCACCATATTTCTTTTTCGTTGCTCATACGGCGTGCTATTGTATGAGTGCCACTTAATTGAGTGGTAATGTATGGATCAGTTACCTCTGCGCTTCGGTAAGTGTGAGCTGTGAGAGCATGATCGGATACACTGCCGATCTAGGGAAAGTGCTTATATGATACTTGGATAATTACATGTTTTACACATGTTCTTATGAAAGTGTCGCATGTGTGGGTGTTCCGTCCGTTGAGGCGATGTCGTCAATAGGACGATGTGTTTGGGTAGTTACTACCGTTGTACACGCATCTGGGGATTCGTGTAAAGCGTGTAGGTAGATTTACTGCTTTCATGCATTCATGGGGAATGGGCTGAAATGAATTTTCTGCAGGTACATAACAGCGTATCGTGTAGACCGAATTAGTTACGTATATGAGAGATCGTTTGTATGCCACCGAATTCACCGTTAGATGCTTTTATTTCATAAGTTTGTGAGAACGTAAGACTCGTGCATGCATCATATTGTCCGTGCATTCCATTCATGACATGCATTCCTCCCCTTATAAAAGGATTATCCCATTTTGATAAAAGTGACCTCAACTAAAATATGTTCTCACCGGGTAATTAAAACTTGTGCTACAGATGGCCCGCACGAAGCAGACTGCCCGTAAGTCCACTGGCGGAAGAGCACCCCGTCGTCAGCTGGCCCCGCGGGAGCACCGCAACACGGACACTTTTCTAAGCGAGTTTGGCATGCCCACCTTGCTTTGGAGAGTGCTCCATGATGTGGGGTACCCGGAGGGACAAGAGCCAGTTTACTCTTGGAGCGAGAGCCAGTTAGCTGAAGATGGACTTGCTGTTGTAGAGATCACCGTCCCTGCTCTTGGTGATGCGCCAGATTGGGATGGTTGGCATCTGGAGTTTGAAGGACGCACTCCAGTCGAGGGTGCAGAGGGCGCAGCTTTTTGCGTCATCCGAGACATCATGAGCAGATTTCCCAATGAGTTGGCAGCAGCTTTGGCCGGTACTTTCCCGAGAGATGATCCTCGCGATGCCATTTGGGTACAGCCGCAAGGAAGTGCCCTAGTTAGAGGCCCCAGTGAAGGACGGGCTAGCGACAACCACACCATGAGTGCCATGTATGCAGCCATCAGAGCATATCAAGGTCTGGAGAATACCTATTGGACTTTGACTGGCCTACGCGGTGATGATCGGCTTGAAGCAAGAAAACAGAAGAAGAAGCAAGCACGTGCCATAGCTAGCTTGCAGGAGCAGTTGGCTGACATGAGCTTGCAGCGGGACCGAGCTCTCGAGAGGGGCGAGAGTTCCATGCAGCAGGTACAGAGGTTGACTCAGGCCAACAGAAATGCAGACCGCATGATGGAACAGCTAGTCCAAGAAAGGAATGAAGCCTGGAACGAGAGGGACCTTCTGAGGCAGAGGGTCGAGGAGCTAGAAGAGTACAATGCCAACTTGCATGAAGAGTTCCATGCCCTCTACAACGGGATGGGCCCGTATGCTCCTCCAAACGCCGCTCAGATGGACATCGACGACGACGCTGCTGCTGAAGGTAGCGATGGCGACGCCTCTGACCTCGACGACGGCCCCGAGGAGTAGGATAGTGTCCTGCGTTAGTAGCTAGGCTTGACGCGATGGCCTTCTTTTGGTTTCCATGTATCATGTTGTATCCTGTTCGACCTTGAGACTGACGATCTTTGGAGTTTGGTTGTGTATGCGATACCCGAATGCATAAAAGTCCAGTGTGTGTATGCTGGCAACGTGGTTGTATGGAACGCGATGTTGCTTTTGAAGTAACTTAATTGGTGCTGTTGTTTAATTGGAATGAAATTATTGCGCCTCTGTTTTCTTGTATGACTTATTCTCTCCAATGAATTCAGTATGGCATGATTGTTCATTCGGACACAATTTTACAACTTCACTCAATTGTTGCTTGTTGCTGAAATATGCAGATGGCCAACACTCGTCGTGCCACGTATGAAGCCGCTGAGACTGGTGGCAACGGTGCAGGAGCTGGTGGAAGTGGTGCAAACAACGTCAACCACCAGGAACCGCGGCCAGAGCCACATTTGCCCCCTCCTCCGCCGCTCACTGCAGAGATGTTCTTCACACAGTTTCTTGGGAGTCAACGCAATACTGAACAGTCACAGAGGAATATGGAAGATTTTCTGCGTACCATCGCTGAAAATGTTCAAAGAGGTAATAATCAAGGTAGTGGCCATGGAGTGAACCAGTACAGCAGTTTCAAGGATTTCATGGATACTAGGCCACCTATTTTCAAGGAAGCAGCAGAGCCACTCGATGCCGAAGAATGGATCAACACTATGGAAGATAAGTTCCGTGTGCTGAGGCTGACAGAAGTTCTGAAAACAGAGTATGCTGCACATCAGTTACAAGGACCAGCAGGAATGTGGTGGAAGCATCACCGCACCACTTTTCCTCCCAATGCCCAGATTACTTGGAGGGATTTCACTGAAGCTTTTAAGGGAGTTTATATTCCCCCAGGGTTGGTTGAGATGAAGCTTGGAGAGTTCTTAGCCTTGAATCAGGGTACCAAGACGGTGACCCAGTATCTGCATGCCTTTAATAACTTGTGCCGCTATGCTCCAGACATGGTTGACACAGATGCAAAGAAGATTGCCAGCTTCAAGAGAGGGTTAAGTCCGAAGATGATGAAGCATGTGGGTTCCAATACCCGCAACAGATTCAATGACTTTATCAGTGATTGTTTGAAGCAAGAAAAGAACAATAACGCCTACACCGCATCCAAGAATCGCAAGAGAGTGTTTGAGTCAGGACCATCCCAGTCCAGAGTTGTCACTGCAAATCGTTCATCTTATCGTCCGTCCGCACCTGGTGCAAGGTTCAGGCCGCCGCAGCATAAAACCCAGAACTACAAGGGGCCACAGAAACCGTACAAGATGGCAGTGCCGCCAACAAAGACCAACGCAGCTGCAGAACAGAGCAACTCCAAGGGAGCTATAGAGTCTGCTGGTATAGTGAAAGGGCCCTGCTACAACTGTGGTCAGCCAGGCCACTTTTCAAAATTCTGCCCTTATCCGCCTAAAAAGAAGCAACCGACTTACAATGCTCGTGTGCACCACACCACCATTGATGAAGTTCCTGAGGGAGAGCCTGTAACTGCTGGTAAGTTTTTTGTGAACCATCACCCTGCAGTTGTTCTTTTTGATTCTGGATCCTCGCATTCTTTTATGAGTCAAGCATTTGCACGGAAGCATGAACAACTATGCACAGAATTGAGTTATGGTTATCGCATAAGTTCAGCAGGAGCTGATGTGTTAACCAATAAGATGGTTAGAGGGGCAACCCTTGAGTTAGGTAGTCGGAAGTTTCGAGTGAACCTGGTAGTTATGCCTGGAGTAGTTTTGGATGTAATAATAGGAATGAACTGGATGAAAGACTGGGAAGCAGTCATAGATACAAGCAGTCGGATGCTTACCCTTAAAGATCCCCAGGCAGAGGGTACTTTCCAGGTACCATTGCCTAAAAGAACAGATCTTGTGAGTGTGACCTGTGCCATGGAAGTTGCTCCTATCCATCAGATCCCGGTAGTGTGTGAGTTCCCGGATGTGTTTCCAGACGAGTTACCTGGCCTTCCTCCAGATAGAGATGTTGAGTTTGGAATCGAGTTGATCCCCGGGACAGCTCCTATTTCGAGGAGACCTTATCGGATGCCTCCGGATGAGTTAGTTGAGTTGAAGAAACAGTTGGAAGAGTTATTAAAGAAGGGGTTTATCCGCCCCAGTAAGTCTGAATGGGGATGTCCTGCCTTGTTCGTAAAGAAAAAGAAAGAGGGTACTCTCAGGATGTGTGTGGATTATCGACCTCTTAATGCTGTAACCATCAAGAATAAATACCCCTTGCCTCATATCGACGTTCTGTTTGATCAGTTAGCTAAGGCTAGAGTGTTCTCCAAGATAGACTTAAGGTCTGGGTATCATCAGATAAAGATTAGACCACAAGATGTTCCGAAAACCGCCTTTTCTACCAGATACGGGTTGTACGAGTATCTTGTTATGTCATTTGGACTAACAAATGCTCCTGCATATTTCATGTATCTGATGAATACGGTTTTCATGCCAGAGTTGGACAAGTTTGTAGTTGTCTTCATTGATGACATTCTAGTATACTCTGAAAATGAGAAAGATCATGAAGAGCATCTGAGAATTGTCTTGACCAGGCTGAGAGATCATAAGTTATATGCTAAGTTCAGCAAATGTGAATTTTGGTTGGAGAAAGTTCCTTTTCTCGGTCATATTCTATCTGAGAATGGAGTTTCTGTAGATCCGAGTAAAGTGCAAGAGGTTATGGATTGGAAGACTCCAACCACAGTGTCAGAAGTCAGGAGTTTCCTAGGGTTAGCTGGTTACTATCGCCGTTTTATCCCAGACTTCTCGAAGATTGCCAAGCCAATGACAAGTCTGTTACAGAAAGATCACAAGTTTGTGTGGACAGAGGAGTGTGAGACAGCTTTCCATACCTTTAGGAAACTGTTAACCACTGCTCTAGTTCTTGCACAGCCCGACATCGAGAAACCTTTTGATGTGTTCTGTGACGCATCAAAAACAGGATTAGGGTGTGTGCTGATGCAAGAAAGAAGAGTCATTGCTTATGCCTCCCGGCAGTTGAGAAAACATGAAATCAATTATCCGACACATGATCTTGAGCTTGCCGCTGTAGTGCATGCCTTAAAGATTTGGAGACACTATTTAATGGGTAATGTGTGCAACATTTTCACCGATCATAAGAGTTTCAAGTACATTTTCACCCAACCAGAATTGAACATGAGACAGCGAAGATGGTTAGAGCTAATCAAAGACTACAACTTGAATGTACAGTATCACCCTGGGAAAGCCAATGTGGTAGCTGATGCTTTAAGCATAAAGTCGCATTGTCTGAATATGCAACCCTTACTGGAAGATGGTTTCGATCTAATGCACCCTGCCGTGCTACATAGTATTCAGGTTAGTTATTCCTTAGAGAGTAAGATTATAGAAGGTCAGAAAGCAGACAAAGGAATATTCCACATCAAAAAGAAGATTCAAGAAGAACCCTCGAAACACTTCAGGGTGGATGAGCAGGATGTGTTGTGGTTCGACAACCGTCTTGTTGTTCCAAAGGATAGAGAGCTTAAGAATAAAATTATGGATGAAGCTCATCTCTCTAAGTTGTCTATTCATCCTGGCAGCAGTAAAATGTATCAAGAACTAAGACCTCGTTATTGGTGGACCAAGATGAAGAAGGAAATTGCAGCGTATGTAGCCAGATGTGACATATGTTGTAGAGTGAAAGCAATTCACATGAAGCCTGCAGGAATGTTACAACCTTTGTCGGTACCGAGTTGGAAGTGGGACGATATAAGTATGGATTTTATCACGGGTCTACCCACTACTCAAAAAGGTCACGATTCTATTTGGGTAATTGTGGATCGTCTTACTAAGACAGCCCACTTTTTGCCTGTCAAAACGGAATATAGACCACCTCAATCTGCTGAGAAGTATATTGCAGAGATTGTGAGATTGTATGGCATACCAAAGACTATAGTGTCTGACAGAGGGTCACAGTTCACTGCTCACTTTTGGGAGCATTTGCACAAAGGTTTGGGGACTAGCCTGATTCGTAGCACTGCCTATCATCCTCAAACAGATGGTCAGACTGAAAGAGTTAATGCTGTTCTAGAGGATATGTTAAGAGCTTGTGTGTTGTCTTCCAGAGGTTCATGGGAGTCATGGTTACCGTTAGCAGAGTTCGCATACAATAACAGTTATCAAGAGAGTATCAAGATGGCACCTTTTGAGGCTCTGTATGGCCGGAAGTGTAGAACACCTTTAAACTGGATTGAGCCAGGAGAAAAAAGGTATTATGGTATTGACTTCGTGGAGGAAGCCGAAAAGAAAGTTCATATCATCCAGCAGAATATGAGAGCGGCTCAGTCACGTCAGAAAAGTTATGCCGATAAGAGAAGGGGACCGCTTGTGTTCGAAGTTGGTGACTATGTTTATCTAAAAGTTACGCCAATAAAAAAGAAACGGTTTGGTGTGCGCAGAAAGCTGGCCGCCAGATTTGTGGGACCTTACAAAATCCTGGAACGGAAGGGTCCTGTGGCTTACAAATTGGAGTTACCAGAGTCAATGGGTGCTATATTCCCAGTTTTTCATGTATCACATCTCAAGAAATGTTTGCGTGTTCCAGAGGAAAGGATTGAACCTCGAGGCATAAAACTCAAGTCAGATCTGGTGTATCGTGAGCAGCCAGTTCGAGTATTGGATACCAAGGAAAGGGCTACTCGAAACAGTGTGGTGAAAACATATAAGATACAATGGAGTCATCACGATGAAGGGGATGCTTCTTGGGAAACGGGTGAATACTTAAAGAATGCATACGAAGATTTTTATAATAAATGGTTCGTAACCCAAATCTCGGGACGAGATTTTTATAAGGGGGAAGGCTGTAACACTCCGGTGTTACGCAATGAATTTTTGCATAGCAATCATATTGCACCGCATTCATAACATTATGATCATGTGTGATAATTTATAATTTGATTTAAACAAAAGCTTGAAAATAACTATGTGATGAATTATATTAATATGATAATCACATTGCACCAAAAATCTTGCAACTATAAATTTTACATCACTTGGAATTCTAGTTCAAAATTTTGGAGCAACTAGATGACACAAATTTTGTCAAAACTTGTTCAAAAATAATTATGAAAAATATTCAAACTTATCCCTTATTTTAGCTTTTATTCTGCCATTCAAAATCTATCAAGAATTTTCAGTTGGCCCCCTAATCAAAGTTGTAGAGAATTTAATTTTGAGCAACTTTTATTTTTGGGCCAATTCCATAAAATGTCTTCTTCTTGTTCAAAATGTAGTTTGAAGTTTGAAATGCATTTGAAATTGAATTTAGAAAATTGGAAAAATGAAATTTGCCTTAGCAGGCCGCAGCCTCCTTTCTCGGCCCGTTCGCGAGGCAGCCCAGCCCAGCCGCCCACGCGCTCGCCCGCTCGCCCGCGCGTCATGGCCGCTCGCCAGCGCACACCGCGACACGCGCGCGCCCGCGCAGACGCCGCGCGCCCCGTGGCCGGCATGCGCCGCTCGCCGTCGCCATCTGGCCGCCGGTGGCCCCCGCAGCGCGCGCCTCGGTCTTCTAAGCCGCCCGCGCTCCGCACCCGCTCTCCCATTCCCAGCTTCCTCGCCCCAGCCCTCCTCCGCTCTCTGCTCCGCGAGCGCCGCCCGCACGAGCACCGCCACCGCCGCACCCGCCGGCCAAATTGGCCGCCGGTGAGCCGCCATTGCTCGCCTTCTCGCGCACCCGACTTCGCCCCTTTCTCCGACAGCCCGTTCGCACCTTGTCGCCACCTTCCGAGCCCAGCAGGTGGGGATTCCGTGTCTTCGCCGTCGGCCGCCATGGCGCCACCGCGCGCGACCTCCCGCCGAGGCGGCTCCCCGCTACCCCTCTCGCCTCCCTAGCTCCAAAAACGGATTCGCCCTCTCGTCGCGGTTCTCATGCGCTCCTTGCTCCGTCCGCTCGCGACCGGAGACGGCCGCTGGCCGGTGGCCGTCGCCGCGCTGCCGCGGCCAGAGTCGCCGCCGTGGCGTGACCGCGGCCGCGCCCGACCGCGCGAGGCCAGGCCGGCCTTGGGCCGAAGCCCGAGCCGGGCCGGCTCGCTCTTCGCTCCCCGCGCGCGTGAGCAGGCCGCGAACCGCCGTGGGCCGACTGTTTGTCTCGGGCCGGCCCAATCTCTTTAACAGAAAAATCATTTTCTATTTTCTTTTATTATTCTTGATGAAAAACACTTTGGAAAATGTTTTCTTGGTCATTTTAGCTCCAAAATTGGTGAAATAAATTTCTATGTACTCAGTTGAATTAGATCTACAATATAAAAATGTTGCATGCCAATATTTCATTACTTTTCTATAGTGTTTTATTTAATCCTTGAAATTGGTGTTTTCTTGAAAAATTGATAAGAAAATGTAGAAAAATCAGAAAAATGTGGTTCCAAGTTTATTAATCCTGTTGTGCCATGTACTTGCTAGGGTAATTTTATATCATGGTTGTTCTGTAGAAAAATGTATAGTTGCAGTTCAAATGCTTTCTATCACTAATATTTGTTATTTTTGTTATTTAAATAAATTTGAATAAAACATGCAAGTGATAATTTTTCTATAGTGTTTGTTTAGGGAATAGATAGTAGGAGAATTCCTAAATCTGTTGTTTGATACTTTTCATAATGTAAAGTATTTTAAATATCCATTTTAGGCCTTAGTTTGTTATTTTTGTATAGGCAGTTCTAGTTATTCAAATGCAGTAAAAATCTTGTGCCAAGCTATTCTTGATATTAGTAATCCACTGTAATTTTCTAAGATTTTTCTGAGCTACAAAAATATGTGTTGCTGTTCAACCATAGGGCTAATTAGGGTTTCCATTCCTGTTTAATGCAAAGATAGTTAGTAAAATATACTTTGGTGTATCTTTGAAGCATCTTGATTGTCAAGTACTCTCGCATGATAGGGAATAGTGTTGGTAGTTTTCGAGTACATGTTCTTGGATGACGTAGACTACCTTGTAGAAGAATCATAAGTTCCACATAATCCGATAACGTAACATATTCATTACATCGCATGCATTCCGCATCATCATCATCTCATGTCACCTCTGCAATGCATCTACGCATGTTGCACTCATATTTCTGCATCATACAGGATCGCAGGAAGTGGTTCCGACAGTTGTTCCCGAGGACGCAGAGGAACAGCCCGAGGTGACGGAGCCGGAGCCAGCAGAAGCAGAAGAGGAGTCCGGTGAAGAGCTTCCGGAGTGCCCTGACCATCGTCCCAGCTCCTTCGAGCGAGGCAAGCCCCGGAGCATTTCTCCCCCGGTTTGTAAATAATTATTTATTAACTTAACTTAATCTGATGCATTAAGTTTAGGAGTTGTTTGCAAACGTTGCTGCATTATACCTTGTTTCACCTTGTTTTACCCGATCCTTGTTACCCTGGTGTCCACGGTCAATACTTGCTTAGCTTGCTTAGACCGGTAGAAGTCGGGTGATTACCTGTCATCCGCGAGCTATAGGGGATTACCTGGTTTATGTGAAAGAATGTCATGTGAGAATAACTAAGTGTGGAAATGAATTTGAGACCGGGCGGAAGCTTGCAGGGTTCTGGACTGTAGTGTCTTTCGTCTGCGTCGGTTAAGGACCGTCCGATGTCGGGCCTCGGGTCATGTTGAACGCATGCCTCACATTTAGCTGGCCGAATAAAGTACCTTTCGACCGCGAAGCCGGGAGATTATTCGGGCCGAGTGGATTGCCCGCAACGCACTGTACCGGAGCAGTAGTGGCAGGAAATGGGGGCGCGATGATAAGGCCAAAGAGCAGTCGGGCGGCCCCCGGGTACATGTGGTTCCTGGCAAGCTCGCGACTTTACCTGAATGGTTGACTCGGTGACCAATACCTCACTTTAGCGGGTGAGTGAGGTTTGTGTGAGGAATAAATTACCAGCTGGTCAATAATCGATTCGAATCGCCATCGTTCACTGGATAGTGAACACTTGACTTGAGTTACTTCATCGTAGTAATATTGATGAAACACTTGGATAGTTATGTGGAAAATGACATGGTAATTATTGTTAATTATCAATGGTAATCCTTGCTTGCTTAATTACCTGGTTACTTTAGCATAAGTGCAAACATAGTTGACAGGAGAATAAAGAATTAAAATATTACATGCTTTTGTAAAAGAATTGATAAGCTAAAAATGCTTTTCTTGCAAATGAGTCAGCTACCCCACCAAAAAGCCTATCATGATCCTTGGTGTCGTTTTATTTTTGGTTCTGTCGGGTAAGTCTAGCTGAGTACCTTCTCGTACTCAGGGCTTTGTTCCCACTTGTTGTAGATGGACAGATGTACTATGGTTATTGTATCAACTGTCTCTACCCTGCGATGGGCGAAGCCTAGGACCATGGGCAATGGTCACTCACTACTCCTCGCCTGATGCTTTTGTGGGAGATGATCGCGAGCTGACACTTTATTTTGGAAAGTTGTGTGTGTGTGCGCGCTTTGAACTAATGCTTCCGCTACTTTATTCGAAACTGGTTTGTAATAACTATGTTTAAACTCCGATGTATTTCGTGCCGCGAACTACTATGTAACTTATGAAGGTAATCGCTAAGCTTATTACGATCTTGGCTGTGATGTGAAATTGTTTGAAATCCGTCGAGATTTCACGGACTACCGGGTTATACGGGCTTAAGTTTGGTAAATTGTCCATCTGTTGGATGATTTTCTTACTTAATCTCGTATAATTGGGCGGTTCTGTTACAGATTCTTGGTAATTCCTTTACTGTTCTTCATTGTTCATCTTTGTTCTTCAATATTATGAATACAACTTTGTTCTATTTCAATATATTGATTATGACTATGCTCTACTTGTTTATGTTTGCGATTATATTGTTCTTAGTTTATCGTAGTTATACGCTTGGCTTAGTTAGATTGGAATTATATACATGTTTAGGATCGTATAGCGTTTATCCATCGGATCCATGGGTAAATGATAAATATTGTGTAGGCGTGGTGCTTAGACCATATTTATCTACGATTGCACCTTATATGTCGGATCGTGGGGTGGTCCGCGATGGTGACAGCTTCGTTGGTTCTTATATAGTCCCCCTCCCATGTGTAAGGCAGGCAGAGCAACATTATTACGGGGGAGTGATTGCTATGTTTCTCATCTTCCTTGATAATATCACTATGCATGGGCGTAGTCCTTTCTAGCAATGATTGCCAAGTGTACTTGCACTAACTATGATATGCTAGACTTTATAGTTAAGAATAACTTAGGAAATATCCTTATAGTTCATCCTAATACCATGCTAATGACTTGCTAGAATATCTGTTGAGGTGCTTATCATTATTATATGTGGCTAGCTGATCAGATTAATTATCTTTGTCACCATTCATACTTTATCTATATTTCATGTGACACTTACCCCTGTATGCAAGAGATAGATGAATGCTCTCACTTATACATGCAATGATTGATACTCATTCCTATATTCCATTCCATAATCAACATTGATGTTAGTAATCCCTTCCCAGTGGTAAAAATATAAATAACGATACCTGGAATACATCCCGGTTAAAATGCTACATCGGTATTAATCTGTGCGCTTGCAGATCTTATTTATTATTTATTTAGAAGAGCAGTTGCATATTTCAATACCGCGTCTCTCATGTCATGCTGGGGATGACAACTTGGCTTAAGTGGCATGAGGGATACGTTCGGCATTTTTGGCGCCGTTATCAGAATTAGAAAACTAAGTCTACTTTTGGTAATGACGTTAAGAATGCCCAACAAGCATTTTTGGTGCCGTTGCCGGAGAAGGTTGATTTACTAACAAGGAATGAATACGGAATTTGAGTCATCATTAGCATCATTAAGTGATTGAGATCATCAATTCTCCCATACAGATTTACCCCTGTATTTTTCCATTCTTATTATTTTGCAGGGTGATGTATGAATAGAGGACATCTTCCAGAAAATTTTGTTGACAACCCCGAAGCATTAATCAGAGAGGCAAGAGCCAAGTTCAAGAAGTCAACACTTCGACGCAACACTTCATCCAATTCAGAAGACCGCCGAAGTTTCATCCGGAATTTGTCAACAGAGTTCGCAGCCATGGCGAACAAGACGATCCGCGAGTTCTCAGCTCCCACTACGGACAACATCCGCACTGGACCTGCCGCGGCCATCGACAAGAACTTTGAGCTCAAGCAAGGGCTCATCAACATGGTACAAGCCAACCAGTTTTGTGGGAAGCCGCACGAAGATGCAAGTGCTCATCTCCAACACTTCCTAGAGATTTGCAGCACATTCACTTTATTAGATGTTCCCAGAGACGCCATACTACTTCACCTTTTCCCATTCTCACTATTGGGGAGAGCGAAGCAATGGTTCTACGCGACGAAGGATAAGAACACTACGTGGGCACTCTGCTCTACGAACTTTCTGGCTAAGTTCTTTCCCATGGGCAAGACCAATGCTCTCCGTGGGAAGATTACAAGTTTTCAGCAACAACATGATGAATCCGTTCCAGAAGCATGGGAGCGCTTTCAAGATTACATCCTAGAATGTCCCCATCATGGAATGGAGAGCTGGCTACTTATGCAGACTTTCTATCATGGGCTCATCACTAGTGCTCGTGAGACCATGGATGCTGCAGCTGGAGGCGCATTTCTATCACTCACCATACCACAAGCTACAGCCCTTATGGAGAAGATGGCGTCCAACCAAGGTTGGAACGAAGAGATGATCCAAACACGCAAGAAGGGTGGAGGTATGCACCAGCTCAAGGAGGTAGACATGCTGTCTGCAAAGTTAGACCTACTCATGAAAAAGCTCGATGACAAAGCTGGAGACAAAAGAGAAGTCATGAACGTCTACGACTCTCACATGACTTGTGAGGAATGTGGAGACACTGGACACTCAGGCAATCACTGTCCTGAGATGCTTGAGGATGCAAGGTACATCAACAACAACAACAACTATAACCGTCCTCAACAAAATCAAGGTTGGAATCAACAGAGGCCTAACTATTCAGGTAACTACTCAGGTAATTATCAAGGTAATAACTCTTACAACAACAATAATAATTTTCCACCCCTGAGAGAGTGTCACACCCGGTTTTAAGGACAAAACCAGACATATACCATATGTGAAATAAAGAAGTCAAATCTCACATATAGCCGCAGATAAGTGTAATATCAAGAGACAAATGCTTAATAAACATAATACAATAGTATAAAATATACCTTAGAGAGCAACACAGCGGAAAGACAACTCCGAACACCAGGTGTAGACTTCACTCCAGGAACAAACTAACTGGTTGATCACAAGCCTAAAAACTCCAGAGACTAGCCTGAAGTGTGGGAAATAGCAAGAGTGAGTCCATGTCGAACTCAGCAAATATATCATGGGGTTCATGAAGCTCAAAAGGTTTGACACGGGTTTACTGCAATAGCTTTTAGTGAGTCATCTTTTAGTAATTGAGTAGCAACAAGTTTACCATAAGCCCAAATAACCTCATGATCATGTAAACGTGAATAACGTATAGCAAGAAACAATAATCATTAGTGGACATCAATATCATCAGTATTAACATTATCATCAGTGTTCATCATTTATTCTGTAAGGGTCCAAGGCCACTCGTGACCGTGAGCACGGCTGTTATAACAGTTTTACACTCTGCAGAGGTTGTACACTTTCACTATGAGTCGTGATTACCCATATGCCCGGGGCGGCCAATCCCCAAAACACTCCCAAGATGAGCAGGCAGGGTTCACTATGAAGCCTTTCAATGGTTCGTCTAACAAGTTAGGGCCACTAGGTTTCAGAAGTCAGTCCGTGTGATACACCACGCAGGGATCCACAGTCTGCTTTACCCCATTTGCGCCACAAGGGTAACCTCTAACAAGCTAGAAAAGGTCCTCATACTGAGCTAAAGCCAGAGCCATATAGCCCTCACAGTTGTACTGTAAGTCCCAGATGTTCGCTTACAGATAAGTCCTTAAGGAGAGAAACTAGAGCACCAAAAATAACCCCATGCTCTAGCCCCCTTGAGCCATGTTGCTATAAAGCATCTTTTAAACGTTTATTGCATATACCATTAGTCAAGTTACAGATCATGGTTATTTATCTTGAGCACTAGCATAAATACTACCCAATGCAATATCCCATGGGTGTCAAGGTACAAGATACAAAAACTAGGATATCCTTAGTGGTAACAAGGTAGACACATGCACATGAATTAAGTATATTAAAGGTGAATAGGAAGCAAGGATGATCCCATGCTATACTTGCCTTAAATCAAGATCCTTCTCTGATTCAAATCTTCAATTAATAGCTTCTTGAACCTCCACGTAAATCTCACCGATTGGACTTGATCAATAAATCACCACACACACATCGAGCAATCATACACGAAGCAAACAATGAATAATAATTAGAACAGTACACCAAACATATGAAACAATATGTGAAAAGGTTTTAAAGATGTTCTACGCATTGCTACGAACACACAGGCGCGAAAAACAAGCTAATCGGAGCTACGGTAAAAGAAACAACTACCGAAAGATTTTGTTGTACAAAAACAGAAAATTATAGGTCTCATTTGTTTTAACTATATAAAAATACTTTTTATAGATATTCAAAAGTGACTTAGGCTAAATTACATTTAAATTTAGAAAACTAAAGGAGAAATCAATAATATTCTATTCATAAATCTAGTTGCACAGTTATTAATCAAATTAGATCTAAACTATGAAATTCCAGAGATTTTGATAAAGAAAACATTAATACTATTACGTAGTTCATATTGTTATAAATCCATTGCAATTTGAATGGACTAATTCAGAATTAAAACAAATAAGTTATGAATTAAACGAGATTTTCTTTAGTAAAGTAATAGATTAAATCTAACATCGAATCTTAAAGATAGAAAACCTAACCAATAGTAACACTAACAGTATAAAAAGTTTGTAAAACTCTTCTACACGTTACTACGATCACACAGACGTAAAGATCACAAAATTTGGATTTAAAACGTGAAAGTTACGAATTTTCTAAGATTTCCTATAGATAAATAATTACTTTAATATAAACTCAAAAATTAAATTTTCTAAACCTACTGTACAGTACTACCAACATGTAGAGCTCGCAAATACGAACCTAACGCAATTTGAACGGGTCAAATCGGAGTTAAAACATAGAAGATATGGCCTAAACAAGATAGTGGCAGTTTTGTAAATATCTAGTTTCGAAAATAAATCAAAATCTGGTTTTTAATGTGATCTAGACGGTGGAATTCAAGTAAATACCTCTTCTTCTTCTTGGAGTAGAACGCCTGGTGGCTTCGTCGGATGGCGACAAGAAAAGGAGGAGAAAATATAATTTACTACACGAGAGATTTTCCAAACTAGGGGCTCCTCTACGGTAGTTTTTGGTGTGCTTTGCCCATGGGGTAGGTACGTATATATAGGGAGGAAAACTCTCCACCTCCATGTCAACTAGCGATATGGTGCTAATTGACGTTGCACCATCCACCTCCGCTAATAGGCCTAAATAATAATTTAAGCCCATTAGTAAATAAATGCATGGGCCTTTGAGATTTATTAGGATTATTGTACATGGGCTTTGAGAGTTGGAAAACAAATGAGAGATTTATTATTTTTGGAATTAATTATTTTTAGAATTAATTATTTTCAGAATTAATTATTTTCATGGATAAAATAATTCTAGAAAAGTCCAGAATTATTATTTAAGCCGCGAAAAATACTCCGAAAGCTCCGAAAATTAATGGAAATTTTCCAGAGATATTATGGAACATGAGGAACCCAAATAAAGTATTTGGAGCTCACTAAAAGGTAATTTTGGAGCATCTAAAAATTAGATTATGCTTATAGACAAGTGGAAATAAGCTACAGAAAAAGTCAGAAAAATTCCCGAGAAGTTTGTAGAGATTGATTGATGGACGAGAAACTGAAATGAGTGATTCGGGTTACAAAGAAAAGATTTTGAGAGGCTCCAAACGAAAACTTGAGCTGAGAAACATGGAATTTGATTGCAGAAAAAGGATAAAGGTATAGCAGAGAAGGAAAATTACCTACTAAACGTATTTTAATAAATACAGTTTGAATTGATTTTGTACCTTGGTCAAAACCAAACAATACAAAAACACAAATGCATCAGCATGTATGCACAACAATGTTGCTACATCCTAAGATGAATTTTAATTCAATGAAAATTTTGTTTTACTATGTTTTATGAGCACAAAACATTCATAATTAAATCATTTTAGCTCTATTTTCAAAGAAGCAAATTTTAGGGTGTTACAGAGAGTTAGTGTCTAATCAAGGAAAGCTAATGGATAACTTGTCTAAGAAATTGGCATCAAATGATAAAATACTAGAAAATATAAATAATAGAATGGATAATTTCTCTACTGTCATCAAAAACCAAATTAGCTTTAATAAAATGATTGAATCTCAGTTAAATCAAATAGCTGCTGCTGTTCCTGCTACTAACCCCGGTATACCATCACAACCGGAAGGATTAGAATCTGCAAATCTTGTAGACATGTTTGATGCAGGTAACTATTGGAGTAATCCTGCTGTCGGAGTACATAATGACCTTCTGCCAGTCAAGAGAGGCGATCCAGGACGTCACGTCATCCCGATCTCCATCGGCATGGTGGACTTCCCAGAAGCACTCTGTGACTTTGGCTCTAGCGTCAACATTATGCCCAGGGTACTCTATAAAAAATTCTTTACATATCCTTTATCAGAAACAACTATGTGTTTGCAGCTTACAGATCGGACACTAAGCTTTCCTAAAGAAATATTAAAGAACATGTGTGTCCAAGTTGGTACCTCGTATGCTCCAGCTGACTTCGTGGTGATAGAGACAGGGTCCGATGAGAGGTCACCAGTTATTCTGGGAAGGCTATTCCTGAACACCTCAGGAGCTGTCATCTACGCCAGCGCTGCGAAGATCAACTTCAACATCAAGGGGAGGAAGGAGATGTTTTCCTTCAAGAACAAGATTACACAAATCCCAGAGCAACCCCAACATGAACCAAGGAAGAGGACTAACAGGAGGAACAAGCAGAACAAGAACAACCAAGGATGGACCGAATCAGCTAAGATGGTCACTGCAGTTCAAGGAGGTCAAGACCCACGACCCAAGTCGCCGTTCCTAATCAAGAAGGACGACCTAGGCATGCCAAGCATTGAGTGCTCAATCAATGGATACTCCTTTCAGAAGGCGCTCTGCGACACTGGATCAGGCGTCAACATAATGGCCACAGTCACCTATCAGCTCTTGTACGGAACCATGCCCTTAAAACCAACATACACTCAGCTCCAGATGGCAGATCAGACATCCCGAAAGGTCGAAGGTATAGTAACCGATGTCCCTGTTAAAATTAACGATCATTTTGTCTATACAGACTTTCAGGTCATTGACATGAGAGACGACGAGTACGATCCACCCATCATCCTAGGAAGACCGTTCCTAGGCACCGTCAAAGCAATCATCTACATTGGAACCGGAGAAGTCCATATATATTTCCCCTCTGAGAAGGTACGCCGCTACTTTAATGACCCTAACTATATAGTTGAAGATTCTAAGCAGGTCAGGACAAGAAGAAAGCGACGTAACCGTAACCAAAGGAGGCAAATCATCAAGGACGTATGGGCAGACTATGAAGGAGAGGTCATAAGGCCCGAGGATACACAATAGGAGACTAAAGCACCAAGTCGGGTATGCAAAGCGAAGACAGTTACACAAGAAGAGGAGGCGCTGTCGGAACCACCGTCTACGCCACCCAAATCCCAGGACAACTAAGAAGAAAAGAAGTCCTGTTCGGAGAACTTAAAAACACCGAACGCCGTGCCAAGAGGAAGACTAGCAGATGGAGGACATCCTAATCGTTGTCAGGGTGCTGCCGACATTCAAATACACCTCTGCACCTGCTAGCTACATCAGAAGAAATTACGTCAAGATCCAGCTTGGAGGAGAGCACCCCCATTTATCCTGATAAGTATTTTTATCTACATTTATACCTATGCTTTATTAAAATAAAAAGATGCATAATCATAAAAACCCAAATAAATATTTTGTGTTTATATATATTTGCTTAGTTTAATAAATAAATAAAGTAGCTATGCTAAACTGAATCTTGAAAATAAAACTCTAGCATGGATATGATGAACAGTTGCTCTGCCTAATTTTCAAATTTGTTCTCTCTCTAGTTTAGACATAACTGTTATAATTTAAAACTGGCTCTAAACCTGAACTAGTGGGAAGAGAACTTGATCTGAAGTCTAAGTTGTTAGCGGATATGATATGGGAAGGTTGAGCTGCTGTTTATCTGTTCCTAGAGATGCTAGAATTCTGGAGAATTTTATCTTTGAAAATCTTTAAAATGTTGCATGATGAGTTCCTGTATGATGAGAGTTTAAATTTCTACCACAGCCATATATACATGCTTGTTAGAATAAGAGCCGCACTTTTACTACTTACTGCTTATGGGCATTGAGTGTGGTCAAGCTGTGTAGACCCTTAGGAACTTGTCATGTGGTTAAAATCAAGATTCACTTGCACGTTCACTCATACATGCTGCTTCTACTCCGGAAGTACGCATCCACATATATCCACTCATTTCCATCTCCAGATTCACCCAAAATTATTCTACTCCTGACCCGGGAGAGAATAGCCAAAAACATTATCCCATTCCTGTTATTCCCTGTGAAGTTAATGCTCAAGTCATTTCTACTACCACTTGCTATATTTTCAAAAGAGGGAGATTGCTCTAAAAAAATATAAATACGAGGAAATAAAAAGGAGCAAGTGCTCGGAACCTCGAAGAAAGAAAAAGTGAGACGAGAGGTAAAAATGGACAAGTGTCCGACAGTAGAATTAGGGGTACAAGATACCCACCTGAGAGAAAAAAAAGAGAGAAAAAAATAGAGCATCTCATTCCCCTCGAAAGTTTTAAAAAGCAAGAAAGGTATGTATTCCCTCAAAAAGAGCATTAGACTTTTGTTATCACCATCATCACCATACACCACTCATTCACCACACATGCACATCTTGATTTGACTTATTGACTTGTTTCTCTGGATCCATGGTTTGACTATGCAATAAATGTTCTATGAGTATGTATACTGTATCTCCCACCTATGAGCTCCAGATATCAAAGCCTTATTAGAGTAGGGTGAGAGAGAAGGCAATGTCACTACGCCTTATACCATAAATACCACATACTTTGAGAGAGAAGGCATATACCATTACTGCCTTGGTAAGGATCCAGAAATACCACAAAAGAGAGACTCGAGAAAGTCATACAAGGAATCTCTGAGTTTTATTTGAAAAATTTGCAAAAACTCCAGAGCTATAGCTGATCAAGAATAAGAGACATGGCGTTTGACTAGACCTATCTTTTAACCACTCAAGATGCAGGTGACGGTTGCAAGCCCCATGGTGAAAGATAAAATGAGTAAGTTTTAAGTCTTGACAGTTTACTCTAACTCAGGGATGAGACCTTATTTGAAAGCATATGTACTGTCAACGTTCAAAGGCGTTGCAGCAACTTCTGATCCATAATGAGTCTATCCTTGCTCAGGGACGAGCAAGAGGTAAGCTTGGGGGAGTTTGTTGACGGTCCTTAAGTACCAAATATAGTTATCAAATAAATAAAGAAAAGGATCCAAATGCAACCAACACCTAGACTTAGGGTTTTATCTGACAGAATTCCACGAGTTTTGGTGTTTGTCTGTTTCTACAAGGGGTTATCAGAACATACGGAGGAAAGGCCCACACGTCGGGTTTACATAGAGATAATAACGTGTTCACCGATTTTCTATCATCTAGAAGACTCCAGAAGCCACGAGATCGAACGGGAGACCGAACGGGCCCGGAGGCAGGGCGCCCGCCCTGCTCCCTAGGGCGCCCGCCCTGGCCTGAGAGCCAATCAGGCTCCGTCTCGCGGATTATGCTCCACCGACCTAAGGGATCAAGGAAAACCGTGCGATTAATGTCGGTTTGATCTGACGGCCCACGTTCACTTGAGGGGGCTATATAAGCAGGACCCCTGGCCCCTGGAGGAGGCACTCCCTCATTCTCATTCTTCAAACCCTAATCTCAGGAGGAGAGTCTCTGATCAAGCCCTAGAGCCACCACATCAACTAGATCTCTAGTATAGCATAGCTACATAGGATTAGAACTAGAAGGAGTCAATCTTCGATTGGTTTCCGGATCTGTCAAGAGGATTCTTGGTAATTCCTTTACTGTTCTTCATTGTTCATCTTTATTCTTCAATATTATGAATACAACTTTGTTCTATTTCAATATATTGATTATGACTATGCTCTACTTGTTTATGTTTGCGATTATATTGTTCTTAGTTTATCGTAGTTATACGTTTGGTTTAGTTAGATTGGAATTATATACATGTTTAGGATCGTATAGCGTTTATCCATCAGATCCATGGGTAAATGATAAATATTGTGTAGGCGTGGTGCTTAGACCATATTTATCTGCGATTGCACCTTATATGCCGGATCGTGGGGTGGTCCGCGATGGTGACAGCTTCGTTGGTTCTTATATAGTCCCCCTCCCGTGTGTAAGGCAGGCAGAGCAACATTATTATGGGGGAGTGATTGCTATGTTTCTTATCTTCCTTGATAATATCACTATGCATGGGCGTAGTCCTTTTTCGTAATGATTGCCAAGTGTACTTGCACTAACTATGCTAATGACTTGCTAGAATATCTGTTGAGGTGCTTATCATTATTATATGTGGCTAGCTGATCAGATTAATTATCTTTGTCACCATTCATACTTTATCTATATTTTATGTGACACTTACCCCTGTATGCAAGAGATAGATGAATGCTCTCACTTATACATGCAATGATTGATACTCATTCCTATATTCCATTCCATAATCAACATTGATGTTAGTAATCCCTTCCCAGTGGTAAAAATATAAATAACGATACCTGGAATACTTCTCGGTTAAAATGCTACATCGGTATTAATCTGTGCGCTTGCAGATCTTATTTATTATTTATTTAGAAGAGCAGTTGCATATTTCAATACCGCGTCTCTCATGTCATGCTGGCGATGACAACTTGGCTTAAGTGGCATGAGGGATAGGTTCGGCATTTTTGGCGCCGTTATCATAATTAGAAAACTAAGTCTACTTTTGGTAATGACGTTAAGAATGCCCAACAATCACCATTGCTATATCATGTTTAATTATTGTTGATTATTAATATGTTCATGTTAATGCTATTCGTTATCATTATTACAATTGATCATTGGTTCTTTAATGGGAAGAGATTTATCTTGATGCTACTCAATTGCTAATTATATGATTAAAAGCTAAACGCAGTTAAACAGTGTCTAGCCTTTTTGAGCCTCATGAACCCTGTGTTATATTTGTTGAGTTCGACATGGACTCACCCTTGCTATTTCCACCATAACAGATGAAGATTATGAGGAAGATTATCGTAATGAGTACTAGTCTTGGTGTCAACCAGTCAACCGTGTCCCTGTGTGGAGTTTCCGCTGGAGATTACTATCAGTTATTATTATCTATTGTTCAAGACTATGTCTTAAATACTTATTCGTTATGTAATAAGCACTGTGATGATACTATGTAATTTGTCTACTTGTGTGTGCGATCATGTCCTGGGGCGCACATGAGTACTTTATGCATCCTATTTTTGTCCTTAAAAATGGGTGTGACAAAAGTTGATTAACAGAGAAATCTCAGATGTAGGTTGACTTCCGCCAAGGTACAAGTCGTACAGAGAGCACCGACAGGCCGGCACCTCCTCCAAACTCTTCCCTTACTCTCTATCTCTCTATTTCTAAAGACTAGATCCTAATGAGGACTAATCTTCTCTTGATAGCTAGCTCTGATCCTGATGAGGAGGATATAAATTAGGGTTTCAAGATGGCTCAAGGGAGGGGGCAGGGACTGGTATATATAGGGGAGATGGAGTAGGGGGTAAGGAATTGCCATGTCATCAATCCGCGTTAACTCTCTCGACCACCGTTAGATCAACCGATCTAAAACCGCCTTAGAATCAATGGTGTAGATCGTAGGAAGGAGTACAAGGCGGTGGAGGGCGAGTGGGCCCCTACTGGGCCGAGCGACCTCCCTAATGGGTTGCCCGGCCCACTATGGTGGAGTTTTGGCCCAAGTTTCGTCGGGGTGTCTTCTGAAACCTTCTAGAGTTGTGTTTCACAGTTTTCGCAGGTTGAATCACACATGGTCATCAGTTTGCTTGTTTAGAGTGTATGACAGTGGTTCCAAGGCTATTTTCTAGATAAATCCTCCTGCATACAAATATTCGGCAAAGCTCGTGGAATTCATTAGTTTAAACCCCTATACCTATGTTTGGTGATGGAATTAAATATATATGCAAGTTATGTTGACGGTTTATAATTGAGTTTGTGACCGTCAACATTCATCCTAGAGGAAATTAATATGTCCATAGACAATCAAACAACATTGGTCCATTTAAACATGTCGCCACAGAGAGATACATCAAATGCAACTTAGTTTAGTGCTCTCCTAATGACTCCGAGAACAAGGGAACATATGGAATGAACAATGTATGAAACAGGTGCATCACTATTTAAGTCGGGTCTAGGTGCACCTCTTAGCCTCATTATTCCACACACTCTTTCTCATCCTTGCTCTCCTAGGCAACGGCCTACTACACTGGTGGTGCAAGGTGCTGAACAGAAGAGCACCTTCTGGATGATTGCACATCTTCTTTCCAGATCTTCTATTAACAGATGATGTGCAATTATCCGGATGCTCTTCTATTCTGCTTTGGAAGTACATAACTTCTTTGGAGGACATTCTGCTTCTATGTGTTTAGAACTTGATTTTCTAGAACTAGCATCAGCTTTTGCATGCATCATCAATAACCCTGGGGCACTTATTTTCGTTACGCAAGCATTGAAGAAGAGGCGGTGATTGATTCACATTAAGCACATTTATAGCATCAGTTGTAGACTTTAATCGCTATTCTTCGGTAGTCACCACAAAAAAAAATTGCCGCTAAAGAAAATGTAGATTCAACGATAGCTACTGCCTCATCAGCATGTGCCCTGCATAGGATGACTAATTGTCAACATGTAAGTTTAGCAGTAGGAAAAAATGAAGGAAACTATTTTTTGTCCACCTTTCTTATGTAGTAACTTCCTTGTCGATTAGGATATGGTGGTGCTCACGTTTTAATTCTTCAGACTGAATAGCAGGCTTAGAAATGGGAACACAGAGCTATTCAAGAAAGAGAAAGAAAAGGTGAGGTGAAACTTCCACTAGCATCTGCACCTCTCACGGTCAAGAGAGAGCAAGAGGCAGAACAAGAGTGTTCCCTTTACCATTCCAAATGGAAGAGAAGGAAGGAAAACAAGCGTGTTCCCATGCACCGTCGCAAAACTTCCACTAGCACCTAGATCGAGCAGCCCCGCTATGCCTAGATCTGGTAGTACCCAATCTTAAAGGCCTTCTCCTTGAAGACTATGCTGCTAATAAATGGACATTGAAGCATATTGTCATCACACTGAAGGTGTTTGAAAATTTTCATCATGAGGACAAGAAAATGCTACAACTGAAAACGACACAGTAACAATCATCACAACAATTTCATTGATAACTTCAGTTACATTCTACAGTTGTACAATAACAAAGACCTATCAAAAAAACTCAATGCTTCTGTCTCCATCGCGCTTATGATGTTTGGCCGCTTGTGCAGCTTTTAGTGTCGTTCTTATTGTCCTTGACAATTGGGACTTCTTGCTCTTTTTAACCACTATGACCTTTCCTTTGAGTTTCTTGTCCCTTCGAGGGGTCCTCCTTTTCATATTTACCAAAAATACCTAAAAATTGAGTTTCTTGTATATGAAATTATGTAACATACCAAAAATAAAAACATAATCTAAAATATATAGTGAATTACAAACAACAGTTTCATACTTACCTAGAACTAGAATCAGCTTCTACACTATCAACAATAATAGTGAAGAGTTAACTGCTATATAGGTGGCTTGAGAGAAGGCTGTAAAGATCCTTATAGCCGGTCTCTAAGCGAGCCCCCTTAATTGCAAAAACTTCCACTAGCACCTAGATCGAGCAGCCTCGCTGCGCCTAGATGCCGGTAGTACCCAATCATGAAGGCCTTCTCCCAACGCCGCTGCTGTCACAAGAGGAGTTAGAGAATTAGCACCATGGTGATGAAGAAAATATAGCTAGTTGGATCAAGAGCTTTGTTTGTATCTATCTATATCTAAGGAGGAAGGAGTGTATGGATTGCCAAGAAGCACATCCAGCCCTCGCTTAAATAGGCCAACCTTGAAGATGGAGAAAAAGAGAGGAGCAGTATAAGCATCAGGGAAGACGAGGCATACTCCATAGGAAAGTAATGGTGATGCAGTTGTGTTGTTGGTAGTTAGTGGGGAAATAACTCACACTTAATTTACTACCACCGGTACACCAAACGGTCATGTAGGGCCAGTGGCCATAACGCCTATCTCAGTCGGTTTGGCGTTCCAAACAACGGTGGAATTCAACCCCACTACCACTGCCACATTGATG
This sequence comes from Saccharum hybrid cultivar R570, assembly GCA_038087645.1. NCBI lineage: Eukaryota > Viridiplantae > Streptophyta > Magnoliopsida > Poales > Poaceae > Saccharum > Saccharum hybrid cultivar. The sequence continues at coordinate 2,408,455 of JAQSUU010000423.1, forward strand.
GTTTTCAATTGTCGGTTTCCTTCCCTTGGAGGCCTCGCTATCAGTCCAACTAGCGGTGGAAGTATAACACCGTCGCTTCTATCTCTATGGCAGTGAAAGTGGTGATGGTGAAAAGTCAATCTGTAGTAGCGATATGCAACATCTAGACAGAACACTTGTAACTTGCAACATGCACTTGTTGCAATAGAAGACTAAAACAGATGAAACATTTTGGAACATACTACTGCAACATATGTGTGAAAACATATGCAACATCCAGATCAAAACGCTTGCAACATATGTGTGGAAACATATGAAACAGTTTGAACAAACCTTGCAATATGTCTCTGAAACACTTGCAACATGTGCAACATACCCTGATCTACTTTTGTAACATTCATATGACTTGCAACATGCCCCTAAAACGTTTGAAACAATTGAAACATACATTTATAACATAGGAGGAGAGAGGCCTAGGCCGGTCGATTCTGGCCAATGGGGTGGGAGCCTGCGGCGACGATGGTGGGGGGATGGGGGGCGGGGAGTGCCATGGCCGCTGGGGTGAGAGGGGGCGTCGCTGGGGTAGGGAGGACGTCGTGCCGGGTGAGGGAGAGGGCCGCCAGATCTGCGGGCATTGGGGGCTCCTGGTGAGGATGCCTGGGTGGGAGAGGACACAGGGCGTTGGTGCCTGGGAGGAGGAAGCGAGGGATAAGTTTTTTAATATACATGCGGGCGGAAGCAAGCGGCGGTGGTGAAAAACCATCTGACGTTTGTTTGGTCCGTCCGACGCATGACATGTAGCATTTCCGATCGAAATCACGTCAAGGTGTAGGTGTAAACTACCGGAGTATAGATAACAAGAAGCTTGATTTCATAAAACCAACCAAACCAAATGTAACATGAAATTCGAATTGCAACTTCACCAGATCAGGAGTGATCCATCCAACTGGAAATCCCTTATAACAATTGAGCCTTCAACAACTCCAATTTAACAAAATCTAAGAAACCTAAAAAAAGAGGAAAATTGGAGAAACTTCACACTCATGACGCTTAAAGAAGAGATTTGTAGGGGATCATCCGAGCCTTGTGCACACATGTCGTAATACCAATTTGCCTCCAAAATTTCAGTTAAATCATAGTTAAATCCTAAGATAAAAAATCTCAAGAATAGCTCCAAAAATCTCCAAAATAACAAATTCCTTATTTGGAAAGATGAGGATTATTTAAGGATGTATGATTACAAGCAACTTCCAGCACTAATTAAAACTAAGATGTCAACAATTTCAATAACAAGAGCCTATTCCTCCTATCCCTACCCTAGCAGTCACAAAAAAAACCTAGTATCCTATCGCAACCAAGAGAGACACCAAGGATGGCCGATGCAACCAGCTAATATAGACGCCTATCGAAAGATCAAAGTGCCCTTGTATGAATGTAGCAGAACCTCCTAAATTATATGGCCCACATGCATCTGTCATTGTCCCTAAGACCTCTGACGGCTATGCATGTACACCAGATAACCTAAGAAGATCTGTCGGGTGCCCTCACAGGACCCCGATTCAACTACATTTGACAACTCATACCAGGATCAACAAAGGAGTAACTACAATATTACAACATTTGTACAAAACTTACATCAGAGTGCGAAAGAATAATAACAATGAATTTATAAATCATGATTAAGTTAAATTTTTACAAACTTAACTTGTATTGCGGAAGTCGAGTAGAACTATAGAAGACAACTTAGGTAGAGCACCTAAGTCAAGAGAGGACAATTAGATCATGTCGAGCCCACCGACATGACCTAATTAGCAGCACCAGTTAGCACTTGCAACAGGGGTTAACAAACCCTGAGTACTTGAGGGTACTCAACAAGATTTACCCGACAAAAGAAAAGATTCCAAGGGCATGCTAGCTTTAGGGAATCAAGGTACGGGTATTCAAGAATCAAAATTTCTTTTGCAGAAAAGCTTACTAAAGTAAGTCCTTACCTTTAATATTTTACTTTTACCATTGATGGTTCATTAACCAATTCTAAGTGATCCTAATCTAGATCAAAGTAATTATCATCAACCATTCTCATTCTTTCTTTCAATTCTAGTTCTTAACTACGATGTAAGTCAGGCGATCGAGTCTCCATAACCGAGGAGCAACGACGATTCGAACCGATTATACCCAGCTGGGGATCTCTAACATCACGACATATGTAGAACCGAATCTTGCATATATCAACCCTCATTTAGATCTCCCAAAACCAGAACGTGTCCATCGCCACCCGAGAGTACAGTACTCCTCGAACCCGGCCCGATTCTAGCCCCGAGGATACACGCTACTCCCGCCATCTCTCCACTCCCAGTGCGAGGTTAGACATTCTCGTAATGGAATCACTAACATTTTGGGCTTACCCAAGGCATGAGGCTAGTTGCAAAGTCTCGAAACACAAGCAGGCTTACAACGGACGGTCCTTAACTGACAAGGCGGAAACACTACATTGAGACTCCTTTCCCAATGCATGTTAGCAGTGGCCAAACCACCCGCCCGATCTTTCAAGTTCATTCTCATACTTCAATATTCATTAAGTATGCCATCATGGCCATATAAACATTCATTTAAAAAGCTTAATTCAGTAAGCATGGCAAGGCATACTACGCATTTTCAGTAAAACAGGTATCAAGGGTGATATCGTAATAATCAAGGATGATAATGCAGCAATTGGGTTATCACTCAACTCCTAATTACTTAATGCAGTAAACCATAATATAAATAATAAAGATTTGTAAATCTCAAGGTAGGGTTTAAATGCACTGGGGCTTGCCTGCGTTGTAGCGGTGGTTAATTCTCGTAGAAGTCAAGTTTGATGCCAACATCACGGGTGGATGACACCTTTCCGAAGATTGATCAACACCAACCTCGTCATCACTTGTTCACCACGAATCTTCTCACTCTCGTAGGCACTACACGTATATAAATGATGTGATGCTTAACATGATGGAATGCAAGCCGTGATGCACAAAGCATAGCATACAAGAGACATTTAGAAAGGATAAACATTAGTTATCTACTTGAGTACAACTTTCCTTCGCGGTACAGTTGCAAGCTAACAAGGTTAATTTAAAGGTTAACTAACCATAACTTTATTTTTACCCAAGAGGTTGCATCTAATAACAAGTAATTTTACCACAAGACCACTAAGTATTAACATAAGAAATCATTAACCAATAATGATCTATGTTAAACACATTAATTATCATTAACAAATCATAGTTAACAAGTTAATCATAAACTCAAACAATTACTTAAAATGCCAAGGGTCATTAAGTACTAATGGCCCAAGGTCATCACTCAATCAAAAGAGCACACAACACTTAAAGTTATTGATTTAACATTTAATTAATCACTTAAATAATTAAGGCATAAATTAAGAATAGATAAAACTTCCTCAAATTGAGCTCATACTTTTTCTATGGGTTAATCATGGTCTAAAACAATGTCAAAACAAATTTCATGATTTTTGGATTAATATTTTATTTACTAAAATTCCTGAAAGTTGCATTTAATAATTAATTGAGCTAATTAAATAACTTATAAAAAGTAAACAAAATTGACATTTCATATTTTTCCTAATTAATATACCGTACATAGAATCAACACAAAAATGTTTATCAATTTTGGAGCTCTAAATAAATCACCACAAAATAAACAAAATCAGTTGCTCAAAATTCTGCACTCTACAACTTTTCTTTTGGGACCAAACTCAGATTTTGAATAATTTTTGAAATTTGGATTTGAATTCAAAAGGGGACAAAGGTAGGGTTTCTGTAAATTCAAAATTACTTTAAATTTTTGAATAAAACTTGAAAATCTGTAAAAAGAGAAAATGTAAAACTTTTGAAGATCTACAACTTTCATAATCGGGCCATCACCCAATTATGCCTACTTTTTGAAATTTAGTTTGAAATTCAAATTTAGGGTTTGAATCTTTTCAATTTTATTCAAAATTTTACATTGAAACTTTGAAAACCTAGAACACCAAAGTTGTACATCTAGATAAGACCTACAACTTTGCTATTCAAAATATTTTCAAATTCTGCCTCTATTTTGAAATTTGAGTTTGGGGATGAAAAGGGGTCAATTTTGAAATTTGCTTCTTTTCAAAATTGCTCCACATTTTACACTAAAACTTTGAAAACTCACAACACAAAACTTGTAGCCCTTGAAAAGATCTACAAAATTGGTTTTAGACTTTTTCCCAAATTTTACTTAGATTTTGAAATATTTCAAAAGGGGTAGAACAAGGTTTTTCTTTTCCGCAAATCAGGGTTTTGAATTCAATTGATTATTCTTTTTAACTAAAACATGATTAATTATTTAACACTAATAAAACTTTATTTCATGTGATAGGCAATATAGCATAAACACATATAAAGCATTTATTATTGAAAACAACATAACAATTCACTATTGAAACATGTGAAACATGGTATATGAAACATATGCAACACATGCAACATGATTAAAATAACTGGTGCAAAATGAGTGCATTGATGGCATGTCATTTGATGTTTATGCTTGATGATGCTTCATGATCAAGTTTTAATTGTTTCCTAACATCTGGGATGTTACAATAAAGTACAAAGCCCCAATACCCCATAATGTTTTCATGACCTCGCTTTTTTTATGTCAGTATAACGAACGGATAAGATATCTTCATGACCTTGCTTTACCTCGATGTAAGCTTCGCAATGACGCCACGCATGCTCCCACTCGTCACTTAGGTTTTATGGCCTCAACCACCAAACCGTCAAATACCTTGGCTGTTAGGACCAATCAGGCAAACTCTCCTGCGTACTTTGTAAAGTGTGACCCATGGTGACGAGGCATGTCCTACCTTTGCCAAGGTCGTGCCTTCGCCTTCCTCCTTGACTTACGAATGTTATCTTCATCATTCCGATGTAGACGCGTGTCCTACCTCCGTCAAGTGCTCGATGCCATCTTCCTTGTCCTTAACTTGGTCGATGATGTATTTATTAACTCTTCACTATCTACTCGGTCCATCGGTCCCAAGCCTCCTCACTCGCCCTTCATCGTTCTTGTTCCTCAGAACTAACCTTGCTTGACCTTCACCCTTTGTCACCAACCACCATATTGCATCTATCACCTACACTTCACAAGCAGAGAGATGCATCGCAAGACATGTCTTTCCACATAACTCATCACAACACTGCCCATTAGCCATTATCGTAATCAAGCATATATGAACCAACAACATAACTAGGAAAGTATCAAATCATCTTGGCATTCGCTCATCATTCTTTAGTCAAAGGCACGTGCGTATCAACCTTGAGTTCTGAACATGTTGTTTACAGAAACCGTATGACTTTGCATTTGTGTAATCTGAATTCTGGAATGCTCAGGTTAGCATCCGGAACATGTTGCTAAGCAATTGAATGGAGAAACATTTTGTTTCGGTGTAATTGAATGGAACCGAGGATGATGATTTGTTTTTGGCAGTGAAACATTCTCTATCTCTGCCTGTGTCTTATTTTGGGTCGATCGCTCCATATAGGATGGCTCCTCCCACTCCGCGTTGTTTCAGTTGGTCGGTTAATTTCGTCGCCTTCCTGAGTCGGTCCAGCCCGGCCCCGGCACGCGCAGGATATGCAAAAAGCAGGGAGATGAAGATCGGTCCCTCCCCCCCCCCCCCCCCCCCCCCCCCCCCCGGTGTTTGATGCCGAAAAAGAAAGTAGTTTGCGTCGGTTCCAGCCGAAATGACCTGTCATGCTCATGCATGTCTCCGGCCGCTCCTTTCTCCGATCCCCCCTCATTCTCGCGTACGAGCCTATAAAACCGAGCCCAACGCCTCCTATGCCCCTTGTCGGAGCTCTGTGTCCTTGATTGCGTCGTGCATCTTTGCCGAGCTCCGGCCATTATTCCCTTTGCTCCATGTCCAAGCCCGCCCTGTTCTTCGCAGGTACAACACGATCGCATGAAATTAATTAAAGTGCTGTTTTCGTTTGCAATCTGCCATGCATCTCTCGTGACATTACATTCCCCGTTCAAGATTGACCTTCGACATTTGCTGACATCAAATTCCTCGGCCCCTCGAGCCGCGTGCAGATCCGTGGCGCCGTCGGCGGACTTGACCCGTGGCGGCGAGCCGCGGCCGCGAGTGGTGTAACCACTGGCCGCCGCTCGCACCAATGGCGCCCCCGGATCAGGGCTCCGGTGCCACGCCCACGCCCGAGGCGGCCTGGGCAGCCGCGCTGAAGACGACGGAGATGCCCTGCACCTGCGGCCGCGAGGACCCCATGCCCCAGCACCACCACGAGCGCACGCTCTCCAGCAATACCTCCTTCTCGTCCCCCACCGCGTCGCTGGCGCTATCGTACGCGTCGTCGTCGACCAACTACCTGCCGGCGTCCAACAAGCTGTCGTGCGAGAGCATCCCCTACGCCGGCTCCGGCCCCGACGACCTCATCAAGCTCTCGTCCTTCTCCTCCACGTCGTCCTACGAGAGCTTCTTCCACATCGAGGCACTCAACGACTCCGACTTCGGGCCCGGCATCGGCGACGCGGACGCGGACGCGGCCGCCGCGGCGGCGGACAACAACGAGTTCCTGGACTTCGAGCCCTGCACGACGCGGCCTCCGGCGGTCCAGACGATGATGCCGCCGCAGCAGGGCAGGCAGAAACCCGAGGGCGCCGCCGCCGCCGCCGCGGCGGCGTACGACCCGAAGAGGCTCCCGTCGTCCATGTTCCGGACGCGGTCGACGAACCCCGCCGAGTGGAGCGCCACCTCCAACGAGTCGCTCTTCAGCATCCAGCTCAGCAGCTCCGCCGCCGACCTCACCGCGAGATACGCCGACTTCTACTACGACGCCGCCGGGTTCCCCCGGTTCCCATCCCTGGGGCGCGACGCGGCGGCTCTGAGGCAGCTGCCGTCCTTGTCGGAATCGTCGGGGCGCTCAGGGGGGCTGTGCGTCAGGCACGACTGCGCCAGGTGCTGCAGCGGCAGCAAGACCAGGAAGTCCGTCAGGTTCGCCGCCACCGAGAGCGTCTCCGGCGAGGGCAAGCACAAGCACTCTGTCGTCGTCTCCACGTACGTGACGTGACCCAGCCGCCCAGTCGATCGTTTGCGTGAATGCGTATGGTCTGTTATTAACGCGCGCGATTCGTCGCCGTTCTGACGAGCGAAAGTTTGATATGATTATGCAGGCTTGCCGTTGAGATGAAGGAGACGGAGGCTCCGGCGGCGTCGGCAACCACGGCCCCGGCAGCAGGGTGGTGCGAGTTGGGATGCTGTTTGGGATCGTCGTCGCCGACGGCGTGGTGGCCTCGCTGCTGCGGATGCCACGGATGCGGCTGCCATTGCAAATGGTGGTTTTGAATTTGGCGGGAAGGGATGACTCTGCGCGCCCGTTGTACATTGAAACGAACTTTCATTGTTTTTGTGCTGATGAGAGGGTGTGCTGTGTAAATATATGAGTAGGCATAGTGGCGGATTGGCAAGAGTTCATAAAATGGCTGTCCATGCAACAACACCGTACCTTTTTTTTCGAAGGCGCCCATAAATACCCATGCATTCGTCTATATATATAGACGACGCATATAACCCTTACTCATCTAGGTAGGCATTCTCTCTTAAAATTGAAGCATCCATCGCACGCAGCCCTGCAATCAGTGGCGGAGTGTGAACCAGAATCGCGGGGGTGGGGGTGGTGGTGGCGCTAATCGTGATGAGAAACTCGCCGTAGGGGTAACATGCAGGGTCTCGGTGGTGCCAGCTAGTATCGTAGTAGTGCCAATGTCCGAGTTCTCACGTTAAAATAGAACTACCTAGTAAAGCTTACTCAATTTAGGAATTAAGAAAAAATGAAAGTAGGGCATCTCAGTGTACTCCAGCCATCGTGCACTGTACTACGTACCAGTACTACTTTCATGTCTACTCCCTCCATCCCGCATTGACTGTCGTTTAGGGATAGAATTTGAACGTTTGCATTCACTGCATTTGCCCTACACCTGAACGCCTCTATTGTCTATGTTCACAGAGTCTCTGATAAACCCATGTAGGAGCTATAACGACAGAAGTAAAGGGACAGAGGGAGTAAGATGGGAAGTCAAATCATAAATGTGAATGGACAAAAACAATAGAGCTGCAGTCTTCTGCAGTTTGAGCTACTACTGCGTAGGTGCCTAGCACTCCTTTGTGACTGCGAGCGTTGCAACTGGCTAGAGATCAACAGTTGGCAAACGTTTCAGACCCGGGGGCGGGGCGGGGCGGGGGCGGGGGCGGGGGCGCGGGGGTGGGAACGCCTAGTATCGCCTCTGGAAGAGCTCACGCGACGCCAACGCCAAAGGATCTGTTTAGATCCTTAAAGTAACAATCAGTTGCTAAACTTTAGCTCTTAAGGATCTAGATAGGAAGGCTAATAGATGTGCTAAAATTTAGCCAAAGCTCTAACTAGTTGCTAGCCAACTAGTTAGCAAAACCCAGCTAATAGGTTAATAGAGACCGATTGACGGAGAAATGACAAAAATACCATTCTCCCCTTTTCTCTCTCCTCTCTAGGCATGCTGTCCTCTGCCACAACAAGCAAATCTCTCTCTAAAACATTAATTTTATCAATTTTATATTAATTAATAAATGCACAATACGCGCACAAAACAATAATAAAATTTATAAAAAGAATGGTACATGTCTTGCTAACAAAAATTAAAACTATAAAATTATCAAACAATCTAATAAAGAACTTTTCCTATAACTATAATAATGTCTTGCTAACAAAAATTAAAACTATAAAAGTATCAAACAATCTAATAAAGAACTTTTCCTATAACTATGTAATATATCAAAGCCAATAACAACTATAAACATGTGTGTGATGCGCGTGCAATTCAGTAGTATGCCAAACATGTGAAGAATAGATAGCAGGACTGTGACGGTTAGATGTGGAAGCTGAGAAATGAAAGTTGGTTGTTGAACTTATAGTTTTCGTTTTCCACTATCCTAAATGGAAATAAATGTGGACTACTTGACCTTTGCATTATTGTAAATAATGGTGTATGTATTTTTTTATTTAGTATACTTGATATGGAATATTTGGATTAACAAAATCGTTGGATAGTTCTATATGACGTAGTTTTTTTTCTATTTTTATGAGTTGTATTTTGATACAGAAAGTCATATAGTGGTTGAACTCCTAGAGCTGCTTTTAGACGGAATTCAAAATGAGCTCAGGCAAACATAAATGGTTCTATTTTCTGTGCTAGTTCTGCAAAAGTGATTATCTAAGAGTTGAAAAAGTAACTTCTCTATACTTCGCTTCGAATAAATTGTTACATAGAATTTATATTGGCCCGTTTAGATTCTTGAAATTGAATTCATTTTAATAATTACAATTTAGACATGGATTAATCTAACTAATATGGTTGTATATGAAATATATTTGTATATTATTACTAGCCATACAAGGAAGATACTTATACGTTGCATCTTACTATTACTAATTAGAGGCTCCAATGGAGCCACCACATTAACTTTAACTAGATGCGTCAGAAAAAAAGATAAATCGTACAAATTCTCACAATAATCAGAAACATCTGACTTTTAATTTGGTAGACTCTAATTATCATCTCCGATAATAGCCATTAGATCTACTGTAATTTATAAAACAATTACCCACCTCTACCATTATAAAAAATACTTAAAGTAACCCCCTAATTGTGCATATAAATTACCCACCTCTGTCATTACGAAAGATAATTCAAAATAACCGCCTAAATTTGTATATAAATTACTCACACTTATCATTTAAAAAAACAATTCAAAATAACCCCTAAATTTGTATCTAAATTACCTAGTTTATCGTTATGAAACATAATTCATAATAAAACCTTCACATTGCATCTAAATTACCAACCTCTCTCGAATCTAAATGTAAATAGTAAATACTAATGTATGCTATTGCAAAAAAAAATTATATTTATAAAGTATGAGACATATATTTCTAAATTACAAACTTCTAGAAATATGAAATTAAGTAATCACAATGCTATGTTTGACCATGTATATATGAGATATATATTTCTAAATTACATACTTCTATAAATGTGAAATTAAAAAATCATAATGCTATGTTTGACCATGTATACCAAGTAGACATATATAATTAGGATAAATATTTATTTTAATAGCTTATAAGCATGGAAAATGTTTAATTAATAAACCATATAGCAATAACATAACATCGGCAATTCCCTTTGAATTATATTAATACTCCCAAATCATGAATTTGATAAATTGTTTTTAAATAACTTTATACATTTAACTAAAATGTCATATCAATATCGGTAATTTAATTTTTACAACTCTTTGATATATAAAATAATACTACACATATATAATTCTGTGATATGACAATTCAACAAGTACGGTGCTAGGGTGCAATCTGAGTTTCAACTTAATTAACATGCGGAAAATAATATTACTAACACCTAAACTCTTTCTAATAAAAATAAATTTCAAATAAAAAATAAAAAATAAAAAAATATTAGAGTTTCTATTTAACATGTGGAAAAAATTGTACAACTTGGTTAAAAGTCCAAAGCTAAATTATAATTCATGAAATAGAAGCAATATGAGTTTATATATCTTATGGTTAGGTTTAAACTAAATGCATGTCATGTTGCAAAAAAATACTAGAAATGTTAACTAGGGTCCTTAATGGAGCCTCCACTTTAATCCTCACGAGACATAATAGGAAAATAAAAGATAGATCCTAGAAATTTCTCAAAAAAATCTAACATTTAATCATTAATTTGGTATAATCTAATCACCCTTGACAATAATATCTATTGGATCTGTTCTATTTTCTAAATAATAATCCACCTCTATTATTACATAAAATGACAAAAATAACTCATGACTCTATATTTAAACTATCCACATATGTTATTAAGAAACATGATCTAAAGTAGACCTAAATTTACATCTAATTACCCACGTACTCTAGTTACAATAAATAATTTATGCAACCCAATTCTCATCTCATTACTAAGAAAATTAAATATGCTCTCAAATCTACATCTAAAAGATAATCAATATCTTTTATGAAAAAAATGTTTAAGTAACCATAGAGAGCATGTAGATGTTTGTACATTCTCACTTCTATCAATATTAATATATTAAGATTTGATTAAGGTAGGCATACACGTTATGTTTCATCAACAACGTATTTCCTTAACAACTTATATACTAATGATGCTAATAAATTTTTCTAAAACCATATCAGTAACCATGACATAATTTATATAGGTTGTTACTTTATCTATACTCCCTCCACCCCCGAATATAAGGCTAGATTTGACTTGGTGCGACCTTCAAGAACATATTTTGATCTATAATTTCTCTTATAATATATAATTTGTAGGAACAAAAGTTTCATTATTAGAAAGTATTTTTAAATACAAATCTAATATCACTACTTTGTATTATAAACTTTTGATATAATTAGGCTAATTGTTAGTTAAAGATAACAAAGTTCGAAGTTTGAAATACGTGCATGCCTTATATCCAGGGGCGGAGGGAGTATTTATATATTTTAACTAAATGTTTGTCACGTCTATATTGATATTATAACCATAATTGCACGTATAATTCATTGATAGGAAAATTCAATCATCTTAAGAATTGTGGGAGGCTACTGATGGTTATAGTTTTTTGGCCCTTTAACATTACTCTAGAGTAATTTGATCATTATAAGGCTTAATAAAATTTAAAATTCTCTTGGGGTTAGCACTGCTAACCCCATCAAAGATGTCATTTCAAGCTGTATCACTTATCTTAGGTGATATGGTGCATGTTTTAAATGATTGCATATGTTATTATAGTATTTAGGAATGTACTATACGACCTAAAATGCTTATTTTAAAATAGTTTAAAATGAGAGTTAGTAAAAGATACAATAAGCACAAGAGTTTTAGCTTGAGAAAAAAATCTATAGCAGTCAATAAAAATAAAGTTGAAAAAAATCAAAATTTAGATCCATGACTTAATATATGATGCAACAAGGGTCACCATAGTTAATGTCAAGGAAACAAACTAATTGCATATTAAAATATACAAGGTTCCATGCAAAGTAAAAGTATGAATATGTATGAAAATATACAAGTCAGTCTCTTGCAAAAAAAAAGCAATTAATAAGTTTATGATTATTAGATATAGACTACAAAGTATCTATTATGTCAATTTTGTAGAAAATAAACAAAGAAAACATACAATTTAATATAAGAAATTTTTATTAATTAAATAAAATATATTAATAGTACATCTTTTAAAATTCTAGCCCGTGCGAGAGCACGGGTTGATGGACTAGTTTCTATAATAGGGAACCGAGTTGAAAGCTATAAGTTGGAGAGTGAAAAATAGCATGGTGATCTATAGAATCAATTTCCATCTCCCACCTTATGTATTTGAGATAGGTTTATATGTGAGTTTGGGAAAGTTGAGGAATGTCAAATTTTAAGCAAAATAGCCTATTATAATAAGTAGATTCCAATTCCTCCAAATTGAGGGGATCCAAACGCCAGAAAATTATAGAGAACCTTTTCAAAATCACTTCTCTCCAATAATGGTTTCTCACGAAGAATCAAAGAGAGGAGAAAAAAGCTTTACCAAACATGCACTAAAACTTTAGATGAGCACTAAATCGAATTGGCATAGGTTATTTTCTTTTGCATATCAAAATCATTATTATCTAGCTAAGAGCACCTCAAGCAATGCCCTCTCATCCTAAAACAGGGTTCCTACTTAGGATTTAAGGGTTTCCCTACCTTTAAGGGCTCTATTTTCTAAACTCAACTCCAATAATAACCCTCAAATTAGGGCCCCACTTCTCACGACCCATTTGTTAAGTCACATTAATCTCAGTTTTCTTTTCTTTTTTTTTTTGTCTTCCATGTCCAACATTACATTGCGGAGGGAAGGTTGGGGGATGGAGGCTGCGCCGAGGTAGTGTCCGTGCTGGGGAGGGGGCGTCGGTGGGTGGAGGTCGCGTCGGAGGAGGGGACATCAGGTGTGGAGATTGTGCTGGGACAGTGTCCACTCCAAAGAGGGCACACCGGGGGACAGTGTCCACGTGCTGGGACAACATGCTCGATGGGAGAGAGGACGTCGGGGCGTGGTTTGCGCACGCAAGAAGATGTGCTTGTGTCAGGGGAAGAGGTGTTCGCGCCGTCATCACTGTAATTAACCACTCGCCTCTCGCACCAATGGCGCCCCCGGATCAGGGCTCCGGTGCCACGCCCACGCCCGAAGCGGCAGCCGCCGCGCTGATGACGACGGAGATGCCCTGCACCTGCGGCCGTGAGGGACCCATGCCCATACACCAGCACCACGAGCGCACGCTCTCCAGCAACACCTCCTTCTCGTCCCCCACCGCGTCGCCCGCGCTCTCGTACGCGTCGTCGTCGACCAACTACCTGCCGGCGTCCAACAAGCTGTCGTGCGACGTGCGAGAGCATCCCCTACGTCGGGTCCGGCCCCGACGACCTCATCAAGCTCTCGTCCTTCTCCTCCACGTCGTCCTACGAGAGCTTCTTCCACATCGAGGCGCTCGACGACTCCGACTTCGGGCCCGGCATCGGCGACGCGGACGCGGCCGCCGCGGCGACGGACAACAACGAGTTCCTGGACTTCGAGCCCTGCACGACGCGGTCTCCGGCGGTCCAGACGATGATGCCACCGCAGCAGGGCAGGCAGAAACCCGAGGGCGCCGCCGCGGCGGCGGCGGCGTACGACCCGAAGAGGCTCCCGTCGTCCATGTTCCGGACGCCGTCGACGAACCCCGCCGAGTGGAGCGCCACCTCCAACGAGTCGCTCTTCAGCATCCAGCTCAGCAGCTCCGCCGCCGACCTCACCGCGCGATACGCCGACTTCTACTACGACGCCGCCGGGTTCCCCCGGTTCCCATCCCTGGGGCGCGACGCGGCGGCTCTGAGGCAGCTGCCGTCCTTGTCGGAATCGTCGGGGCGCTCAGGGGGGCTGTGTGTCAGGCACGACTGCGCCAGGTGCTGCAGCGGCAGCAAGACCAGGAAGTCCGTCAGGTTCGCCGCCACCGAGAGCGTCTCCGGCGAGGGCAAGCACAAGCACTCTGTCGTCGTCTCCACGTACGTGACCCAGCCGCCCAATCGATCGTTTTGCGTGAATGCGTATGGTTTGCTATTAATAACGCGTTTCGTCACCGTTCTGACGAGCGAAAGTTTGATATGAATGATTATGCAGGCTTGCCGTTGAGATGAAGGAGACGGAGGCTCCGGCGGCGTCGGCAGCCAGCGCCCCCGCAGCAGGGTGGTGCGAGTTGGGGTGCTGTTTGGGATCGTCGTCGTCGCCGACGGTGTGGTGGCCTCGCTGCTGCGGATGCCACGGATGCGGCTGCCATTGCAAATGGTGGTTTTGAATTTGGCGGGAAGGGATGACTCTGCGCGCCCGATGTACATTGAAATGAACTTTCATTGTTTTTGTGCTGATGGCAGGGTGTGCTGTGTAAATATATGAGTAGGCATAGTGGCGGATTGGCAAGAGTTCATAAAATGGCTGTGCCATGGCTCCATGCAACAACACCGTACCTCTTTTTTTTTTTTTGCGAACACGCCCAGATACCCATACATTCATCTATATGGAGAATAGGAGCACAATATTATGATCTAAGAGCACAAAAACACATAAAGGAAGCACTAAGCAAGATCAAGACCTGATGAAAATGCACTAATTAATAGACTATTGAACTGCCAACACAAATGAAGTTGGAAACCTTACAAAGACCGTAGGTTTCAATCGAATCATGGCTACGATCTATAGAAAACTGCACAAAAAATCTAAAAATTGTAGCACAATCATCAGTTGATGAAATGCGACACAACCAGGCACTTACTAAGGTACAACAATAGCTTGCAAGATCAAAGCTATACATGGCATACGGTCTACATGACAAAATGTTTATCAAGATCAGTACAAATGGTATTAATTGTCTTAATGATTCCATTTTGCTGTACAAGCATCTATAATGCAAGGATCCGCCACGTTCATTTACCTAAATCAAATGTCATCCCCTTAACCGATCCAATTTAAGGAAATCAACCTCGGTGATCCCCGGGAGATGCCTTCCACATCTCCAATCCAATACATCAAGACACCGGATCCCGGTTGCGTACATATCATACCAATATAGTCATCACAAATCAAGATTACATTTCAATGAAAGATTACATAAATCAACAGAAGTCTCGTTGAATTAATAAATTAATTGTACAACATTAATTAAACTAAGTGTAGTTTTTGAAAGCTCTATGCTACGGATTATTTCTAATTGATAACTAGTGGTCGTCTTGCTCATGGGTGTCGCCGCTGTAGCTTGGACGGTTCTTGCCATTCACCCACTTTGTCGGCATCGGTGGGATGACATGGTCATGATGTCCTTTAGGTACTTGCAAAACAATTTAATGACAACACCGTTAGTACAAGATTGTACTCCACAGGACCTACCCAATATATATAAACAAAAGAATATGCATTTAACATTAGTAAGGAATAAAAGTTGGGTTGCATAAATAGCATTTTGTGCATGAAGTAAATGTTGTCTGTCAACTACACATAAGCATAGAAAGTATGTCATATATGAGCATTAAGCATAAAATGGAGCTTGATCTTCCACGAGTCCTTCATCGCCACAACTGCTCTGAATCTAGGAGTAAAGAACAATCAAATCCGTCTCAAAGACATCACGCATTCAAAGAAAACTCTACAGAGGTATACAACTATACCCAAACGGAAGGCTAGGACGAACCTCCATAACCCGTGCCCGAGTAAGGGTTGCCTCAAGTCCCCAAGCTTTCACAAGTGTGGCCAAATCGCCCATGAATGGTACGACGATGGGCCAAGGTACTAGCTTATTCTAGCTACCCTGCGCCTCACCCCGAGTCGAACCCACCTGGTTATTCAGTCACCACAAGCTACTTGTCTTACACCCCCCATCTACGACATGTGGTCTGTATGGGGGGTCACTCAAACTCACTACGAAAGAGATATGTTCCTTAATAACCTCTCCCGTCTTGCCATGACCTAACCCCT
This sequence comes from Saccharum hybrid cultivar R570, assembly GCA_038087645.1. NCBI lineage: Eukaryota > Viridiplantae > Streptophyta > Magnoliopsida > Poales > Poaceae > Saccharum > Saccharum hybrid cultivar. Next base: position 2,424,560 of record JAQSUU010000423.1, read on the forward strand.
TACCAGTCCTCGAGTCAAATTCATCATATAATATAGATCAAGTTTTAGCTCATTTCTCAATTTGATGTTGATTAGTGGACAAGCAATTGCTATATCACACGAATAGTGAGAAACTCATCATCGATTCGTCTTCTACCGTATCTGAGCAAGCTAAGCATGAAGAGGTAACAAATATTCTTCTGCTCATTAATATTTTCCCACACTATATTTCATATATATTGACTAATAAAAATCAACCAATGATGTAATAAGCGTCATATGGTGAGCATTATTGAGTGCCGCAAGCAAATATCTCTCTAAAACATTAATTTTATCGGCGGGTGGAGGTCACGTCGAAGGAGGGACATCAGGTGTGGAGGTCGTGCTGGGACAGTGTCCACTCCAGAGAGGGGATACCGAGGGACATTGTCCAAGTGTTGCGACAACATGCTCGATCGCGGAGAGGACGACGTGGGATGGTTTATGCACGCGAGAAGATGCGCTTGTGTTAGGGGAAGAGATGTTCACATCGGCATCATTGGAAGAGGTGTCCGTGCCAGAGGAGGAAGCCAAGCTGGGACAAAGCTTGCATCGGGGAGGAGCAAGGCTAGCAGTGACCAAAGAGGTGGTGGCAACTAAAGAGGGAGTGGACGGGTACGGGGCTTCCAACCGTGAAAAACATATTTAGGGGACCCTCAAATCTTATTAGGAATGAGCTCGAGAGCGGGATTTGAGGGCCTCCTAGTTTTAATGACCGGAGTAGAGGTCCTGCTAGTAACCTTATTTTTGAATTTTAGCCCTAAAAATAATAAAATAATATAGAGGCTGATTTAGAGTTTTATTGGAGATGTTCTAAAAGTGAACGTGGTGAGTAAGGGCATGTTTGATACAACTCAGCTTCACTGTTGAAGTAGTTTTTTTTTACTTTGGCTCCAGAAGCAGCTTTATCGATGAAACTGAATTTGTTTTGGTGATCCGTGTAGTAAAACAACTTCTCTGGATGGTTGGAAATAGTGAAATACCATAATACCTTTTTGTTTTTCCTTTTTTCTCTCTCTATTTTCTCTCCCTTTATTTCTCTTCTCTCCCTCTTCTCCACTTTAACTCTTCTATGATCCGCGTTGACCATGCCTTCCTCCTGCTACTCCCATCTCTTTCTCTCTCGCCATTGCCTATCTGTTCGTCCGCCCCGATGATGTCGCGTGGCCCAGCCAACTCGCACACATGCCGCCTAGCAACTCGGACACGCCGTGCCTCTCTGCGCAAACGCGCCGCTTGGTGACTTTGGCGGAGCCGGCTGCCTTCGCTTGTGTCTATGCGAGTAAGCCACCTACGCCCCCTCCATGCATGGCTACGTACCCGTTCGTCCACATGCCGTTCGCACAGCCATCCTAGCCGTGCCTGCACGAGGGCTTCACGCTGGCAAAGCAGACCATGGTTGCGCGGGGGCCACCAATGCAAAGCCGAACCGGGTTGAAGCTAGTTATTTTCACCTTACATCTCTCCTCTCGTCTCAACATAAAATCCATAGCTTTCACTCGTGAAATGGAGAGACGATGTGCTGATTGGTGGATGAAGCCAGAAAACAGCTCGTGAAGTTGTCCAACAGGCAATAACTTTTTAATGTTTGATTATTAATATATGTCATTGTCTCTTTATATATATTTGTATTTTCGTTTTTGGGCAACGAATGGTTTTGTTCTCTTAAGACGCAATCGATCCCATTCCCACGTCCTAATTTCTGATGAACCTTCCTGCGACCCGGCCAGTCACATGGACACGTGGGCCCGGGCCACCCTCCTCACGGTTCGACGCGTATAATAATTAAATTAAATAATATATAAAACAAACAGTTTGCTCTGATACGTAACAATAGGAGACTTTTCCCTGTGTGCCATTATAAAAGATCACAATTCTCTGTGTGCCTCTGGAAAAATTCAGCGGTCTTCAGTGCCACTACTCTAACTTTTTCGTGTCCTCCATGCCACTTCCGTCAGTTTGGGTTCTAACGCCGTCAAACTGCACGTGTGAAAAGACGAAAATACCCTTAAGTCTAAATATGTTATTATTTTTTTTTGAGCATCTTAACGACTTCAAATGAAAAAACTCAAAACTAGAAAGTTGTAGATCTTGTCGAGATCTATAATTTTCATATAAAATTTATTTTCATTTAATTCCGCAAAAAAAATATGATTTGATATGATTAATATATCTTAGAAAAATCATATTTTTTTTTGCGGAATTAAATGAAAATAAATTTTATATGAAAATTATAGATCTCGACAAGATCTATAACTTTCTAGTTTTGAGTTTTTTTATTTGAAGTCGTTAAGATGCTCAAAAAAAAATTAATAACATATTTAGACTTAAGGGTATTTTCGTCTTTTCACACGTGCAGTTTGACGGCGTTAGAGTCCAAACTGACGGAAGTGGCATGGGGGACACGAAAAAGTTAGAGTAGTGACGCTGAAGACCGCTGAATTTTTTCAGGGGCACACATACGATTGCAATCTTTTATAATGGCACACGGGGAAAAGTCTCTAACAATAGTCAGCACCCGCCACCATCGCCTCGCCGTCGCCTCCTCGTCCGCACCGAATCGAGAGAGGCCAACACGGCAACACTCGGACGGAGAAGAGGCAAGGAGACAGCAACCAAGCGTCGTAGCCCTAGGCAGCTCCAATGGCGGACTCCGACGACGCGCCGCCGCCGGCCGTGCACCGCCGCCCGCCGCGCCCCGCCCGCGGTGCTGCCGCTGCCCAGGGCTTCGCGGCCGCGTTGCGCCGCCAGCTGAGCTCCGGCGCCGCGGCGGCGGCACGCGCCAGCTTCGCGGCAGACTCCGGGGACGAGTCCGGCCCCGGGGAGCCCTCTTCGTCCCGCCGCCGCGACAACGGCGGGGACGCCTCGTCCGCCGGCGACGGCGGCCGGGGCGGGGCGGGGGACTTCTCCGCTTTCACGTTCCGCGCCGCGGCGCCTGTCCACCGGAAAGCCAAGGAGAGCCCCCTCAGCTCCGACGCTATCTTCAAGCAGGTGAGAGCAGAGGCCCATTTGATTGCCGCGCGCCCGCGTGAGCTGTTCGTCGAATTGTCACATACTCTGCGTCCGATTTAACGTTCTTCACCATGCTTGTTTGATTTCACCAGTTAGGATTTTCAACTGATGTGTAACCAATTAATCATAGCGGGGGAGTTTTCCAGCTGCATCTACGCATGTGGGATAAAGGTGTCGCCTTTTTTTCAGAGAATCTGGGAGGGGAAATTAACATTTTGTGCTGCATACATACGCTTGTGAGAAGCTCGAACCTAGCATACATCGTGCTGCCCACAGTTCATTCTGTTTTATTAGTACACCAACCTTTTGATGACATAGTTAATTAGTGGCGTGATATGTGGATTAGTGTGGATAAAAAGGAACTTTTTTGGGTAGCTGTGAGTTCAAATCACGTGACCTGCCATTTTACAAATGGGTCCAGTACATAATATGTGTGCTTCAGCTCACATGGTAAGGTTAAGGTCATAGTGAGGTCCCTTTGGAACGTCGGAATTTTTTGTGAAAATGAACTGATTCTTCCTGTATGATTCCTATGGACTTCCTGCCTAAAGGGGCCCTATGTGGCTATGCTTTTCTTTTTTCCTCTAATTCTGTTTCATCTTTTTGTGTTTTTTGGTGCTGTCTTATCAGAGTACATTGTTTTACCATCTAGCTGATTGAGCGCCTGTTAGCTAATACTTCTCTTTTTGTTTTTGACAGAGTCATGCAGGCCTTTTCAACCTATGTATTGTTGTTCTGGTTGCAGTGAATAGCAGGCTCATTATTGAGAACCTGATGAAGGTTCTTGTCATACTTTTTCATTGAGCAAATTGATGCCATTGGTCTTTCGCATCTCACTCAACATATTTGAGCTGTCTTTTTCTGATGCCTTTTGCAGTATGGCTTATTGATAAGGTCTGGCTTTTGGCTTAATGCTACATCATTGCGAGACTGGCCACTGCTAATGTGTTGGTAATAGTCAATACTACTCTATCGTCCACTTCTTCAGTGGATTCTTGTCTCCAAAACTTATCAGCTAATTTATATTTTCAGCCTTAGTCTACCTGTGTTTCCCCTTGGTGCATTTGCAGTCGAAAAGTTGGCATTCAACAATCTCATTACTGATGCTGTAAGCACACACCTCGTTGCTATAAAGCTTACTTTTTCTGGTGTCCAGGTTCTCATTAACAGTTTATACATTTGTCCATATTGTATATGGACGACAGACTATTAGTTTCATTTATAGAGACAGTTGTGAGACACCTTTTGTTTGTATTGTTTCTCCAAATTTTGCTTATAAACCATCGATTTATGGTTCTTTTCGTTTTCAGGCTGCTACCTGTTTTCACATCCTTCTTACAACATTTGAAATTGTATATCCAGTGCTCGTGATTCTTAAGTAAGTATATGTAATAACCTTTGAAATATATGGTTGATTATGCACTTCGCTCTGCATCAAGATATTGACATCTTGTTTATCAAGAAAGGATGTAGAAGCAGAATAAAATGCAGTATGCTGTCTAGTTCATATGAATCTACCATAAGTTTACTTCAAATGCCAAATCGCATTTGTAGCTTCTGGAAAATAGTGCTTTTGTACAAATACCGTGCCATTTTGCATTGTGTTAACACCAAATTCTGTAACTGGGTTCAGGTGTGATTCTGCAGTTTTATCAGGCTTTGTGTTGATGTTTATTGCCTGCATTGTTTGGCTGAAGCTTGTATCTTTTGCACATACAAACCATGATATAAGAAAACTGATCACAAGCGGCAAGAAGGTACACTGTGTGCTATATTGTTTCCTCCTCCATTTGTTTTATATTTGCTTTAAAGCTCCTACTTGAATTATGCAATTAGTTGGTCAGAATGAAGCAAATATTCAGCCCTCGTTTTTCTTTGTGTTTTATAAATACATCTGAAATACCATCCAAGGGGATTACAATTCTTTTTACTTGATTGAAGTAGGTCTCAGATTTTCTTTTGTAGAGTCCTTATGGAAGAAGAAGATATTGGCATTTATCCTTTTTGGTGTCCCTTTTGTTTTCAAAACACATCTGAGTAATTATCCATGAGAATTTGATTTAATTGAACAAGCACTTAGCAAATATTTTAACCTACTCTAGTGATTCTTCTGCTACTCTCAGAATTCTTTAGGAGTTGTGACACTTAATGCACCAAAGGGATTTTAACATAAAAAATATTTACAATGAACATTGATATGTTGCTGGACCTGCTGCTTCTCACCACTGGGGTTTCCTCCCTCTCCTGACTCCCTTGTACTTTGTTACTTTTAAAGATGTTCGTAGTAGTCCAGCCTTCCCTGGCCCAAGGTGCTGGGGTTAGCTTGGTCGTGGGTTCGTAAATGAAATGCAAAAATATGCAGGTATCTGTATATGTTATGCTTAAAACTATTGTTACTAAATATATAATATATCCTATTCATGTTAATACTTCTTTAAGAAAATATAAAAAATACTAATATGTTGGGCTTCAGGTAAGGAGTTGAGAGTTTCTAGGTCCAACCTGGTCCGATGCATGATCACCTCAATTACTACCGCTTATGTTCTTTTTATATGTATTTAACTGTTGTAAGTTAATACACCCTTTTTATTAGGTTGATAATGAACTGACCACGTCTGACAGAGATAATTTACAAGCTCCAACTCTTGGGAGTCTAACATACTTCATGTTGGCCCCGACACTCTGTTATCAGGTAATTTTCTGATCATGTATGTTGATCTAAAGCAGATATATGATTTATTTATTGCCTTTTGACTGCCCATTTCTGGTTACCAGCAGAAAGGGTGCTAGCAAGGTGTAACATTTTAGAAATGTACTACTTTCGTTTTGCATGCAGCCAAGTTATCCTCGAACACCTTGTGTTAGAAAAGGTTGGCTGCTTCGTCAAGTTATTCTATACTTGATATTTACTGGTCTCCAAGGATTCATTATTGAGCAAGTAAGCTGTTTATATATCTCCATATATCTTGTAAAATATCCTCATACATTTCTTAACCTTTTATTGATTTTACAATCTTGCAGTACATAAATCCTATTGTTGTGAACTCTCAACATCCATTCAAGGGAGGATTACTGAATGCTGTAGAGACTGTTTTGAAGCTCTCATTACCAAATGTCTACCTGTGGCTTTGCATGTTCTATTGCCTTTTCCATCTATGGTAAATTATATTTTCTATCTATTCATTCAAATTCAAATAGATGATCAATCCTGACATTATTCTAACATCAGTCATCTATGTGTCTTCTCACAACTTCCATGCTCTGGGAGAAAATTATTTCCTTTTCGGCTCTTGCAAATATGCATGTTTGCCGTTTTGAACTTATTCATCTATACAGGTTAAACATACTTGCTGAGAGTCTTCGATTTGGTGACCGTGAATTCTACAAAGACTGGTGGAATGCAAAAACAATTGATGAGGTGAAATACTAGCGTGTTTGTTGCAACCTAGTATTATTTTATTTTTCAAGTATAAAAAGGAATCTAAGTAACAATAGCTGATGTTGTGTGTATTGTTTGCTGTTGTTGCTTGTGCTGCTGTACTTGGATGGGATCAGTACTGGAGAAAATGGAACATGGTATGCCTTTTCTTTCTTTGCAATAATAATTCTATCAAGAATGTACTGCCAGACATGGTATACACAGTTGTGGTTAGATGTAATCATCTTAAAGCAACTGCATAATAAAAATGGCAAGTCACTGTAAAATTGTTGAGAACAATGAAATCTGGACTCTTTTGGTAGTACAGAGAACTATTCTAATTTGTATGTTCCAAGTAGGTTGAATAATACCATGAATTTATGGATTTATTCTTCTCCAATGACCTTTGTTGGTCCATCAATTTTATATTAATTTCGTTTGCTGAAATATTATGACTAATAATGTCCACATTTTGGCAGCCTGTGCATAAATGGATGGTTCGTCATATATATTTTCCTTGCATGCGAAATGGTATATCAAAGGTAAAATAATATTTGTGTAGATGTTCTGCTCAGGGTTGCTTCCAGTGCATATCAGACTAAACTGTAGCTTCATTACAGTTTGTGCCTTGTAGATCCCTTAACCAGTCAGTGCTTGCTTTGTAATTCCTAATTTTTTCGAAGTAACTATAAGAATTACTCCATGCTGTTTAGGACAATCTAATTAGTTCATCAGTGAAACTGAAGTTCATGTACTCATAAATGTTTAAGTCCAACAGTAAAAGTATCATTTGAGTTTATTGAGCAATAAGAATGTGCTTAATTTTGTATGGATCTACTGTCCTCCAATCTAGCTGCTATACTGGAGGTGCTGTACTCTGTTAAGTCCAATCTTTTGTGCTGTTGTTATTACTGTTCAAAGAGTCATTTGTGTTGTTGCAGGAAGTTGCTGCTTTTATAGCGTTCTTTGTTTCTGCTGTACTTCATGAGGTAACTTACTCATTTACCTTTTCGCTCTTCATATGCATATATTAGTTATATACTTCTTTATTTTTAAATGTGTCCTTTCGAGTTTCGACATGCGTTTGTTCAAACTTACCAGAGATTACTTGGATGAAGTGCTCTATATAAAATTCTATATTTCATAATCCAGTCTCTTTGGAGAAAATTATGACACATTTTCTTTACAATTGTACACCAGTTATGTGTTGCTGTTCCCTGCCACATACTCAAGTTCTGGGCTTTCTTAGGAATCATGCTTCAGGTAATCCTATACAACCCAAGATGCTGTATGGATTAGTATCCAAATTTTTTTTTCTGTACTCATTTCTTTTTTTTTCTTTACTAGTTCTTTTTTTCATTTGCTATATAGTCTGGGGTCTTATGACTACCAGAAGACATCAGTCATCTAATATGGCTCCTTGTATCCATGTGGTCTCCTAAACAGAAAACTGTTCTGACACCATGTTTCTTTTCCTTTTTTTACCAGATTCCCCTCATCATATTGACATCATACCTCAAAAATAAATTCAATGACACAATGGTGAGCCATATTTTCCTTAGTTGTTATTTTTTCTGAGGAAATCCTTAGTTGATAAGTTAGGATTGTCTTTTTTATGGGAACCTGTCTAATTTGTGGTATATTCAATAGGTTGGCAATATGATCTTTTGGTTCTTTTTCTGCATATACGGGCAGCCAATGTGCGTTCTATTGTATTACCATGACGTGATGAACCGGACTGAGAAGACAAAATAACTTTCTGTAGACCCTTTTTGGTGTTTCATTTTTCCATCATGGAACCTGAAAGCAATAATCTGTGCACACTAAATAAAACAGCATCGTATCTTCCAGTTTTTTGTGGTAATCTTTCTAGATCTTTGTCACGTGTATGGTGGATAACCTCATGCCACCATTGTATCTGTATATAAGTCTAAGTCTGCTGACGTTCTACATGTAAATGTAATGGCTAATTATTGTCCCGCTTTCTGCATTAGTAGTTCTTCTTTTCTCGTAATCTTTAATATTAAGAAAAGAAACTCTTAGAACACACTCACACCAGACACATTCTACTTCTACCTGGTGATGATGTTATATAACATTTTGGTTAATTTGATATGTAGACCTGTGATGCCCTCTCACTTTATTTGATTTTGAATATAAGGCCCCGTTTGGATGCAATTTAGAGTTTTATAAGAATACTATGTTTTTTTGTAAAATACTTTGGTTTTGGAGCATCATGAAGTGTTTGGATGGAACAAACTTTATAGTTTTGAAAACTTTATAGTATCTTGAAGCTCGGTGGTTATAGATTTGATGATGTTTGGATGCTCTCTAAAATTAAAACGTAGCTGCTGAAAATATGGATGGACAGTGCTCCTGATATAAGCTCTGAACATTTTTTTTGGTAGTTCGATCGATTCATTGGCAATACTATAAATTGGGCTTAGGTAGTTCTTTTATGTTTGTTTTTAAGTCTTTGGCCTTAAAACAAATTTAAAGATGGCATGGACAAGACTTTTAACTTCTGTAAGTTAAAACTGTTTGACTATTTCTGCTGGTAAACTCTCGGAGTAATTCGTGCGCATGTTTATTGCAAATGGCATGGATAAAAAATAGAGAACGAAACTTATATCCGCCGGCAGCCGGCGTTCTACGACCGGAACTTGAGTCCTATCTTGTCGACCGTCTCCCGGTCGGTGAGGAACGTCTTGGCGAGGAGGTCGTCAGCGAGGCCAGATCCAAAGAGCGCGTCGCCGAGGAGCACCAGGCCGGGGTTCTGGCTGCTGAGCGTGGCGTACAGCGCGGCGGGGGCGGTGCCGTTGTTGTAGAGGAAGTGGACGAGGCCCTGCGGCACGGCGAAGACGTCGCCCTTGCGCAGCACCTTGGCGAAGAGCTTGTTGTCCGGGTACGACGTGACGAAGCCGAAGTAGACGGTGCCGTCCAGCACCACGGCCGTCTCCGACGCCCGCGGGTGGTAGTGCGGCGGGAACACCGCCCCCGGCGCGACGTCGACGCGCGCGTGCGACGCGCCCAGCGTGTTCAGGCCCGGGATCTGCACGGGCAGCGCCGTGAACCCGTACCGACGGCTCGCCGTGCCGCCGGGGTGGTCCACTCCCGCGAAGAAGAAGTCGTCCGGGGTCACGGTCGCCGGGTCCTTGCACGGGACCCGTTCACGCGCACTGCATATGCGTGCAGTGCAGACATTCAGTCGTCGTCATTAGTTACTGGCCGAAGGTTAACAAGTAATGAGTGCTAAAACATGGGATGGATGGATCGAGCAAACCTTTGGATGTAGAGTCGGCGACGCAGAAGTCTTGGAGAGGGTTGGGGTCGAAGGCGGCGCCATGACCGGCGGCGAGGGCGAAGACGGCGGTAAACACCAGAAGCAATGCGCTAACCATGGCTGTTGATACTAGAAATGATGCTGATGACTTTGTGACTTTGTGGACGAGTAGACAAGACTTGATAGCTCCTTTGCTGGATTGACATTGGGCCTTGTGATTCGGCACATATATATAGGGCGACTGGCGAGAGTCTGAACCAAGGACTAATGAATGGTCAATACATACTATGACAGTACATAGAAGGAATGACCTCCATGGAAATATGTAATAATGGAAATTCTTTTCGAAGAATATAATATCATACTCAAAATGCGCCAGTCAATGAAAAAAACATATCCAACTCAATTATTTACTGTTAACACAGCTCATTTCACTCATTAGTGCAAGCTGTATTTTCCACCAACCGAATGCATGAATGGTGTACTTATTATTAGCGATTGAAGTGATGTTAAGGAGGCATATATATGGCAGTGTGTCAAGTCAAAGCAAAATATAGTACAAATCAGCTAGTTTTAAAATCGATATTTATGCATTGTAAAACTTGACTAAGCGTAGTGGGACTTTGGAATTTCCTTCTGCAGCAGCCGTGATCTTGGCTTTGTAGATGGATTTGAATTTAGTTTGAACATGAACTTTCCAAGTGATCATGGTATATGTATGCTCATGGTTTATTTATGATTTCAAATTTAAATATATGCACCATGTGCTCACCAAATCCGCACTAATTAACGTATACTCCACCACGATTGCAACCTTTGGTTCTACTATTTAGCTCACTGAATAAATAAGCTGGTAGTTTGTCTTTGCCTCCACTCTACTGTATGATCTTGTCTTTTAGTCCACTTTTAGCTCACTTATGCATGAATCCAGGCTGTGTTTGGGAGACAATGACCAGTAATGAATAAGGAGTCATGCCAACAGATAAGTTCATAGAACACCTGGTGTATCGGATTTCCTATATATCTAGATATAAAGTATGTCTAGATACGTAAAAAATCCGATGTACAAAAAAAAGTCAAAGTAACTTATAATTTAGAACGGCGAGAGTAGCTGGGAATTAGCATGGCCGAGCCTTTTATTAACTTCTCTTCTAGCATGGTTGACCATTTTGCAAATATTCCAAAGTGACTACAAGGGCTCATCATTGCAAATATCCACCAAAGAGCTTTCAAATCTACGTTACAGGAAACAAGCGAAGCCACACTACCTCCGAAACACCAAACTCACTACTCTAATACTGCCCAGCTGGATCCAAAACTCAACCGAAGTATCCATGTGCCTTGATGTACCTTTTTTTAGATAAAGGAAAACAACGTTCCGGCCTCTCCACTTACAAATTAAGTGTATATAGCCATTCGAAACAGATCCAAATAGTATTTAAGCTAAGACAAAGACATTTGAGCTACAACACAAGATGACGCTTCGAAAGAAGAAAACGAGATGAAGGGTCGACCGTTAGTCAAATCTATAGAAAAGGTTTGTAACGGTAGTCTCTAGTTTTCTGCAGCCCAGCAGCCTCCACTACCACCACAAAAAAAATATTTTAGGAGATAGGTGTCCTGATTAACAGGGGCAGGCAAAAAATAAAACGGTCTCCTAAAATAACCAGTAATTTTTAGAGATGGTCATACTATTTAAGGAGACAACCCACCTCTAAAAATCATATTAACAGAGGTAGGCCTTTTAAAATGTCCGTCTATAAAAATATATGCCTATTTTAAGACGGGCCTCTTAAAATTGGCAAGCCCAGGTCCAGCCCATTGAGTCTAGCCACCCACGTTGAACCCTAAGTCCTCTCGTATCCTCCCTTCCTCCTTCAACAGCAACCTTCCCTTAGTCGTGCATCCTCTCCTCCCTCACGTGAGATTCATAGAGCCTTCCCTCTCCTCTCTGCTCCCTCCACTTCTATGGTGTACCCTCCCTCTCTTCTCTAGTCAATCGGCTTCCTCCCTGTGCTCACACACGCCAATGGATGACCTCTGCGCGAGGGGGAGCATCACCACCGCCGAGATGGCGCCTCCTGCGCGCGGGGATCGACAGATCCACTCCATGCATAGTGGTCAAGGGGAGGTGTCGCGGGTTCATAACCGTGACAAGCATTGTTGTTCATCGGATGTCAAAAGTGTGGGTCTCTAGTAGCTCGGGTACTCAAGAACACAAAAGAGACACATCGGTTTATCCTGGATCGGGCTATAGAGGCCCTACTCCAAGCAATGAGGAGTTCTTCGTATTCAACAACACCCAAATCAGGGGGTTACAACGAAGGGTAATGAAAGTTTGGAAGGGGATCGCTCGGTGCTATTCTATAGCTCGTCGGCGGTGAGGTTTCTTCCCCAATGAGTAAAGGATTGGCCCTCTCTCTTGCTGGGCTGCCGAGGGGAGAAGCACTTAGCTACTTCTCTTGGAATGTCTAATCGGTCGGCTGAACTCTGGTTGCTCAGCCCCCTCTCTACCGGAGCTGACCTTCCCCTTTATTGCGAGAGAGGTTGGGTACAAGTCGGTTTGGGGGCTTTGGTCTATAGTCTTCGTGCGCCAGGGTGCAACAGAGCCCTGCTGCAGCGTTGGTGGACCTCAGTTTCGGCGTGGAGTTGGCGAAGCTACGGGGCGCCACCTAGCGTCGCTCATGCTCCTGACACTTGACCGTCAGAGGCTGTCTGCTACGGTTCAGCCTCCACCAGGTGAACCTTCTCAAGGCTTCCCTGACGATGAAGGAGCCCTGACTTGGGGGGCTGATGAGTGGGCCGTGGAGCCCCTTGCACCCCTAGAGTCGGTGAAGTCGCTTGTCTTGTTGTGTCATGCGAACTGCGTGACCATTTTGAGGGAGTGGCGGACAGTGCCTCCTACTCGTTGAACGGGCAAGCGTCGTGGGATCTTCGTACCTGTCGAGGCATCGGATGCCTGATGAGTCTAGCTGATGCTCGGGACATCAGTTCCCTGCCCGAGCATTGGCTTGGGCTGGTGTTGGGCTGAAGTCAGGGCTACCGTCGCTTGGGAGCATGGGGCCCTAGCGAGCCCCCGAGCCCTGAGCAGTGGTCATAGGCATGCTTGGGTTTTGCCCAACTCCGACCAGAGGGTGCATGCGAGCATACCTGATGGGTATAGCCCCCAATCCCTCAAGCGTTCTTTGAGAGATCAATCAGGAGCTTCTCTCTCGGGGACTTAACACACCTGATGAGGACATGACACCATCGGATACGACCATTGATTATAAGGTGCGCTCGTTCCTACATTTGCATAGTAATTTTAGGTACAATTCACTTGGTTCCATATGTACATGTCGTTATTTGAATGTAGGTACAAATGTGTCTCAAAGTGCAAGTCCATCAAAGTTAAACTTTCGGTTCGTCGGCAGCCCGACAATTCTTCATTGGGAAGGCCATAACTCATCCATCCGGAGTGCGATCGAGGTCAATGAGCACTTGATGGAAAGCTTGTTTGATAAGCTTTCAAATAGATCTAGTCCCATATCAATATCATGTCGGCAAGGCCTCAAAATCATCAAGATATTATGTCGCTATTTCTGCTGGGAGCTACACTGTCGTCATGGGCTTGTTAGCCATCCTTGGGACCCTGGCCCAAGTGGAAGCACACCCCAAGGAGATGCAGAACCCACCAAGAAAGCCTTTGGACGTCCTCGTCCTTGGCCACCACCCTAGGAGGCCAGCAAGGACGTCTAAGCCAAGCCGGAGGCCCAGTCCAATTCGAGTTTCGAGTCTGCTTCGGCCTTCTAGACCAGTCTGCAATAAAACAGACGCCCAGGACGCATCCGGACTCCGTTTTTGATGATCGACATATGGATGGAAAGATAATTTTATAAGCTAACCAATGGCTTTAGTTTGAGGCCTAATTTCTATCAGAGTCAATGGGAATCGTCAAAACAAGTTGACATCCAGAATCTGTCAGAGCGCGCTGTGTCGTCGTCTTTTGGGTCGTTTGGGCCATGTAACATGTCAAGACTCCTTAGGGACGTGAGTTGTGGTCCTTGGATGCTCCTTAGGCTATATAATTAGTAGCCGCCACCTACATTAGGGTTTGGGTTTTGCTTTAAATCAATCTGTCTTTGAACAGTCACCGTTATCGGTTTACAAGACTCCAACTTTGAGTGCTTAATCATATATCCGCAATTGTCACTTCAGTTGAGTTGCGTTTTATCTTATTCTTACTTGTGTTCTTTGATTCGCAGTAGGGATTAGACTTTGTGGTGAGGTCAACCGGATTGTGACACGGTTGATAACCAGAGGAGACGTGGTGCTAAGGTTGTAGGGTTTGATCTTTGTGATCTGAAGCCGGATCGGCGTGTCGCTCTCCGACCAAATCGTTGTTTATCTTGAACCTGACAGAAGATCGAGAATCACGTTTCCATCAAGTGGTATTCAGAGCCTCAGGTAAACCATCAAGATCATATTTATCCTAGTTTAATTGATTTTCACCTTCGTCCCATAGTCCACCGCCATATTTGTTTCCTATCCTACAACCATCCGCGTCATAGCCTTTGCATATTTCAGTTTTAGAGTCCGCCGTGTTGAGTTTGTCCTAGGTCAAGGTCTTGTTGCTGGTTTAGATTGTGTTCTTTTCTAGTTTGTGTTGATCCCTCCACCCGCCGCCATCCCGTATCACCATCAGTTTGCATCTTGTGTCCACTGAAACCCTGATTCGAGCCGCTTCCTTAAAACAATCACAACTTTTGCATCCGAACTCAAAACAGGGCGAATTTTATATCTACGGAGAATGCTAGAAAATTTTATATCCATTTCACCCCAGCAAAGCTAGGTTCATAAAAATTATATTTGCGAAATTCGATCAGGAAAATCGAGTTTCTAGGTCCACAAGTTTTGATATGCTTTTTGGAGCACAATCCTGATTTTCTATAGGCCTCATCTTTTATCCAATTGAGTTCAAATTTTTTGGGGTTTATTGTTGTGTGCTCCTTGCTGAGAAAAAATATCAAAAGAGCAAAAGCAAGGAAAAAAATTTGAACAAAAAAAAGAGAAAAGAAAGAAATAGCAAAAGAGAAGAGAAGAGATAAAAAAGGAGCACATAAGGAACACTTGATAGCTCTATTGTTTGTGGTGCCTTTTGCCTTGTCCGTATTTCCATTGCTACTTTTCATACTTGTTTCACTCCCTTGTGTGTCACAACTGGTGCTAGGAACACGTATAGGCCAGCAACTAGGACAAGTGCTCTGGATATTTATTGAATATTACTATCTATTACTGAATTGTGTGCCACATATATATATTTGTTCTTTGTGTGTCTTCCAAGCTCCACATATATACTCCAGATCAGTACAGAAAAAGATCCTTGTAATCTTGGTGCCACGCCCTCACAGGTATCACGAACTAGCCACCGGTTGTACCGTCCACTGCTTTGCATTGGTAAGAACACTCGTAAGAGTTTGGTAAGACGTGTAAGAGTGTGATTCCACCAACCCATAAATAGTTGACAGGATATTTATTTTGAATTCTAATCAAACAACAAGTTTCTGTTTAAGTGTGAATTGCAGGAAATCGTGGACCAGATGTTTGCAAGGATGGATCGGATAAAGAAAAATCAACCATCACAAATATATCATAATCATCAAGGTATGAGAGGTAAATTAACCATACCATTCTATTCTGAATTTTATGATGGAGAAAAATATTTTGATTAAGAGATGGTTGTAGAACAAGAGTTTAATTCACACCTAGTTCCTGAGAAACATAGAGTTAAATATGCCACTAGAGAATTCAAAGATTTTGCTCAATTCTAGTGGCGAGAACTAGGCAGTTTGCATCAACAACCTCAATCATGGGGATAGACTTAAAGTAGCAATGCGTGATCATTTTATTCCTCTATCTTATAAACGTAAAATGCAACGCTTAGAGCAAGGTAATATGTTTGTCCAGGAATATTATGTAGAGTTTCAAAAGTGTGTAATATGTTGTGGGATAGAGGAGGATCCGGAGGATAAAGTTTATCGTTTTTATGGTGGTTTGAGACGTGAAATTTAGGATATTATTTATTATAAAGATTTTAACACTACAAAACCAGTTGTTTCAGCTAGCTATGTTTGCAGAAAAAGAATTACAGGGACATCAATAAAAGAACCAGACCAACATTGGCGACAACCTCAACCAGGTTTTAGCAAGGGTGGACCAAGCATCGCAAAGATCGAGACTGCGATAAGCAGACGAGTGGCCGTTTCCACTGTTACAGTAGCATCTTCACCACCACCTCCCACACCCACTTTGGAGCATGGTAAAATTTTAAACTCGACTGAAATTGTACAACTTAATAAAGAGAGTGTTTCTACTAAGAACAAAGAGGTTGATATTAAAAATAAAAATCACCAAGTACCTAAACTAGAAGATCCTTTTATGCTTGCTACAAAATATGATAATGTTCAAATTGGTGATGATGTGCTGAATTTGTCCACCACTTATGCTATAATAGAGCAACATTTAGTAGACACAAAGTCTGAATTTTCTTTGTCACAAAATAATTGTTCTGACAGTGCTTGTGATAAAGAAGAGTTGTGTGACAATGCTTTTAATATACATATGCCACAACTAGTGAATGAGCATGATGCTTTTGTTTTGGAACCAAATACTTGTACTGAAAATAAGAATTTGAATAAGCATGATGCTTTTGTTTTGGAACCAAATACTTGTGCTAAAAATAAGAATTTGCTTCCCATTGCTGATAAAAAAGATGAGCCAAAATTATTGTATTCTTTAGATACTTTGGGTTATATCGAGTTTGATACTCTGTGTGCTCTTATTACTTTGGAAGAGAAATTTTGGTTTGCTGATTTGTCACGGTCATCTAGATGTACATTTCACTTTATTGGAAAATATAATAATAAATGATAGTATATGGTACACATAGTTTATATTTGTTCAAATCTGAAATCTCCTTTTGTTGTGCAACAATATGATAATTTCGAGGCCTACAATAGATATAATCATGTCATGTCAAGATCCCCAAGTTTTTTTATAAAGCAACAAGTTAAATTTCAAGAAGGGGAGCAATATTGACTACTACCTATAATCTGTCCTCCAACTAAGCTCAAACCGAGGATGGTTTGTTGTCAAGAAGGGGAGGATGATGAGGACACGATACCATCAGATACGACCATTGATTATAAGGTGTGCTCGTTCCTACATTTGCATAGTAATTTGGGTACAATTCACTTGGTTTCGCATGTACATGTCGTTATTTGAATGTAGCTACAAATGTGTCTCAAAGTACAAGTCCATCAAAGTTGAACTTTGGGTTCGTCGGCAGCCCGACAGTGCTTCATTGGGAAGGTCATAACTCATCTATCCGGAGTGCGATCGAGGTCAATGAGCACTTGATGGAAAGCTTGTTTGATAAGATTTCAAATAGATTTGATCTCATATCAATATCATGTCGGCAAGGCCTCAAAATTATCAAGATATTTTGTCGCTATTTCTACCAGAAGGTACAGTGTCGTCATGAGCTTGTTAGCCATCCTTGGGACCCTGGCCCAAGTGGGAGGACACCCCAAGGAGATGGAGAACCCATCAAGAAAGACTTTGGACGTCCTCCTCCTTGGCCACCACCTTAGGAGGCTAGAAAGGACGTCCAAGCCAAGCCAGAGGCCCAGTCCAATTTGAGTTCGAGTCTGCTTCGGCATTCTGGACCAGTCTGCAATAAAACGGACGCCCAGGACGCATCCGAACTCCATTTTTGATGATCGACATATGGAAGGAAATATACTTTTATAAGCTAACCAATGGATTTGGTTTGAGGCCCAAATTCTATCAGAGTCAATGGAAATCGTCGAAACAAGTTGACGTCCAGAATCTATCAAGGCGTTGCGTCGTCGTCTTTTGGGCCGTTTGGGCCATGTAACGTGTCGAGACTCCTTAGGGACGTGAGTGGGGGTCCTTGGACGCTCCTTAGGCTATATAATCAGTAGCCCCCACCTACGTTAGGGTTTGGATTTTGCTTTAGATCAATCTATCTTTGAACAGTCACCGTTATCGGTTTACAAGACCCCAACTTCGAGTGCTTAATCATATATCTGCAATTGTCACTTCAATTGAGTTGCGTTTTATCTTATTCTTGCTTGTGTTCTTTGATTCGCAGAAGGGATTAGCCTTTATGGTGAGGTCAACCGGATTGTGACACGGTTGATAACCAGAGGAGACGTGGTGCTAAGGTTGCAGGGTTCGATCTTTGTGATCTAAAGCCGGATCGGTGTGTCGCTCTCCGACCAAATCGTTGTTTATCTTGAACCTGACGGAAGATCGGGAATCACGTTCCCATCAATACCCTATGTTTGACTCTCGTCAGGAGCTTGTAACAACCTAGGTTTTTAGGCAACCAAAAATATGAGCTTTTTAAAAATTTTCCTGCAAATATGTGAAGCATGTAGTTCTAGGTCTAACTCGTGTCTAACCGCTAATGAATCTTTGTATTCATGTAGGCTTACTTGCAGGAGAGTGCTTGTGCTCTTGAGTCGGTTTCGTATTTGAGTCTCGTCGGTGTTGGAGTACACATATCTGTAGCATGGTTCCTCTCAAAAATCCATTAAATTACATCTCAAATTCCCTTTTGGAATTCAACTCCAAATCTCTTTCGAATTTCCCTCTCGGACTCACCATTGAACACATCGCAAATCGTGTTTGAGCTCGTCTCAAGTTCCTGTGAAATTTCACTTCTCAAATCTCTATCCAAGTTCCTAAACCCCCACCTCCAATTTAATTCAAAGCCCTTTTAAATTGCTTCCCAATTTCCTAAGTCCCTTTTGGTTAAAATGAAAATCTCATTTTCCTTCTTTTTCCCCAACCAGCCCAACCAGCCCATCCTTACTTCCCCTTCCCCATTTCTCTTTTCACTGGCCCAAGCAGCCACACCAGGCCACCCTTCCCGCACCACCTCGCCTGGCCCAGCACCACTTTCCCCTCCGGCCCATGTGCGCACAGTGCCGTAGCCCAGCTACCGCTCGGCCCCCGCAGGCCCAGCTCTGGCCCCCGTGGGCCCGCCAGCGCAACACCCCGCCCCCACAAGCCCAAGTGGCCAAGGCCGCTCCACCCAAACCCTAAGGGGTGATGCGCCTCAGCCCCAGATGCCGCCACTGCCTGCTACGCACCCGCACCGCGCCCCTAGGAAGCCGCCGCCACAGCGTCGTCCCATCCCACCTGCCTCGACGTCCGTACCACCGCCCGCAGGATGAGCGCCGCATGTCCCCGCTCTCGCACGGACGACGAGGATCACCGGCACCCCCTAGAACCCTAGTTTCCGCTGCTATAAAAGTCGCAACGCTGCTCCTCTACTCCTCCATTCCCTACCACTGCCGCCACTTCCTTCTCCCCTTCCTCACAAGCCTCGTCAAGCCCTTCGATGCCCAGCTCGCCAAGCTCCGCTGGCCACCGCGCCACCCAAGCTCACCTCTGCTGCCCACCGAGCAGGGCACCACGAGCTACTACTCCGCATCACCGAGCGCCGCCGCTTGGAGCCATCCTCGCCAAGCCACAGCTCGGCTGCGCTGTGCCTCCGTCACGACCACAAGGTCACAGCCAGGCCACGCAGCCACACCACCTCATCCGCATCCACGCCGGGGGCAGCCTGACCACGGCGCCCAGGAGCATCTCCACGCCGTTGAAGCCCGACGCCCTCCTAGAACCGTGACGCCGCCGCAGACATGCTGTCGGTCTCCACTGCCGCACCGTGCTCTTCAAGTCACGCCCCATGGATGCGCCTCGCCTTTTGGAGCTCTGTCTGCGCCACCACGGTGAGCCCCTCACTAGCCACGCTCCGACCTCGTCTCCGGCCCCGGCTGCATCCGCGACGCCCTGCTGGAGGTCCCTGACGACACCAAGCCGAGCACCCGAAGACCGGCGCCCTCCACCTTGACCCGTACCGCGTCACCGAGCAGTGCGGCCCTGTCCCCATCGCTGTTTCCCTGCACCGAGCCGGTCACCGCGGCGCCGTACTCCGCCTCGACCTCACCACAGCTCCCTGCACCTCATCCCCGTGCCGAACCGTGACGCCAGGACATCGGAGCTTCACCTCGCCGCGCCCCTGCTCGACGTCATGCCGAGCCCATTGAAATGATCTCGATTTTCCTCAAAGGGAAAATCCACAGATACGATTTATAATGTAGTAGATCACGAGAGCAATCCATCACATTATCAGTTATCAGCTAATATCATAGTCATACATCGTAGAACTACAAGTTACAAGACTTTACAACACTGGTTAACACACCTATTACATAGATTAATCTAGCGGAAACACACACACACATCTTCATCAGAGTTGTTGTAGCACATCGGCAGGTGAAGGCTCCTCCTTCATGGCAGTCATCAGAGTTGGCATTGAATGTCAGCGGGCGTAGACTCCATCTTCTCAACCACACTTGAGCGTAGGCACGAGACCATCTACTCCTAATCCAAGTCCTCGTGGTCGTCGTAGACTTCATTCAAACCTATCCAAAATCTATCGGTACGATTTGTACTGGCCACTGTCTCCCACCCTATGCTTTTGCGTATGCTTTGTGGTAAGTGGAAAGCAAGGATAGATCAAAAGGCCTATATATGGCTGTAGGTTTCCTATGCAAGTTCAACAAGCTTTTATAATAATAGTTCATCAAGTTTTAATCCATCTCAATCACACGTTCTCCCATCCCATCACACACATCTCACCACACTCACTCTCTAGGCGGCAAGGACGACTCCCGCTCATACCTTGCCTCAATAGCCAAAGCCGGATCCAACACCAAAACCCAGGGGAAAGGTAGAAAGGACTCCTCTCTCTAATCAAGTGAAGTGTAGGTCATAGGAATGTCCATATCTGTGGATGTGGCTAAACGTATAGATCGATCAACTCTGTAGAGCGTGTACACCTGGTAATCCACAAGATCACTATCATCGGCGGTGCCCCGCCTAGGCTGATG
Source organism: Saccharum hybrid cultivar R570 (assembly GCA_038087645.1). Classification (NCBI taxonomy): domain Eukaryota; kingdom Viridiplantae; phylum Streptophyta; class Magnoliopsida; order Poales; family Poaceae; genus Saccharum; species Saccharum hybrid cultivar. Next base: position 2,445,258 of record JAQSUU010000423.1, read on the forward strand.
CCGACTGCCTCCCAACCGGTATGGTACCACCCTACCACTCAGCCCTGGGCCACCCCAGAGTCCACCGAAATGCTGAGACTATGAGACGTAGTACCGGGCCCCCAAGGTCACTACGCTGTCTTAGGAGGGTGTGGGCCCCCATGCCCGTACCTCCCTACACTATCACCTTCCAACCTAGTAGTAGTGGCACCGCCCTAGTTAGTCGGGTAATCGTCTCCCGCCCATTAGGAGCGAGTGGTGTGCACGAATGGTCCTATGATTCTGGTTCTCAAGACATACCAGTCCTTAGGGGGACCGGACAGGATATCTTCTCAAGGGGATAACCAACACCCCGTGCCTCGACGGCACCTCCACCGGGGATAACCAACACCCCATCTGCTCACATATGCACCCACCACAGGTACCTCTCATGAGGGATGCCCAGGTCACACCCCTCTGGCATGACTTGCCCCAAAGACTCGTCGTAGGATCTTGTCCGATCGACCCAACCCTCACCACACACCTAAGACGCACGCCAAGATCTCCCCACGTTCATTATCCAGCTTTACCAAGTTATTGGCACCATGTGCCTTATCCACTCTCGTTATCCCTTCACCAAGCATCACACCACAGGTATAATGCGTAGTGAAAGTAAAGTAGTAAGTAGAATGCGAGCGTCAAGCCTAAGAGCGTGTGTGCAGGGGAATAGGTTGTGACAAGGTAATGGCTTACAAGCAGTCTACCATGCAACCTATCACAGTTCAATTGAAAGAAAGTAAAGCACTAGCATCTACATGTAGCATATCTAATAGGTTCTACGAGATTGGGTGGGACGTGGAACACCTATTAAATGTCACATCCGAGATCCTCAGTGCACTTGTAGTCATACTCCTCCATGGCCCTTCCTCCATCCGCATGTCCTTCCTCCAATGGTCCCGATTAGACCACTAGACCTAGAAAGATTGTGAAAAGAGAGGCAATAAGGCACAGAAAGAACAACTACACCGAAAGAATGCAAAAGGAAGAACGACTTAGCCCTCTCGACGGATGTCCGATCCCTGGGCCAAAGAACAGGAGTGGTTGTTTGCTAAGCACAAGCTTATGCCTTAGCCTGGCCAGTATTTCCCGGGTTGATTGTGTCGACCTGTACGACTTAAATAGAAATAGCATAGGCCTTAGCTCATCCTAAGCAAACACCACGGCTTGCGGCTTTCGATCCAATCATCATGGAGACTGACGAAAACCAAAAAGACTGCAAACAAGAGAAGTTTTGTTCCCTCTCAATCTGTACGCCATTATATTTGACGAGAACCAAGAGAGGGTAGAACGGGGAGAGAAGAGCAGAGGCGGTCTACTTCTTCCAATACACACGTCACGGCAAAAGATGAGGCATCAGAAAGGAGCAACACACAGAATAACATGAGCTCCCAAACAACTTGTAGGGTACCAAGACCTAGGTGCACTAAATGCACTAAGACATCTCTAGGGTCCGAAGCGGTGCGATTGTCACCGCGAGAACCTTAGATATGCTACGGTCCAAAGGGTACAAGCATACAAGGGCTCGAACACGGAAGAACCAAAAGACGGAAAGAGGCACGTGATTCACCTTCCTTTGATCCACTCGCCATAGCAACGACGAGAATCAAAAGAATGGAATCAAGAGATCAACAAACGCTGAACAAGCGAAGAGCTCAACCCACATTTCACTAGATCGATGGGGGTTGAGAACAAAAGAGGAGAGAAGAAATAATGGAATCTGCACCCTTTCATCCAACTCGTCATGGGATGGGCGAAGGTTGGAATAAGAGAGGCACGATCCCCCAATCCAAACCCACTAGTAGGGCACCATGACCGTGCAACTAAACGACACAAGGCTATTCCTACGGTCCATAGCGATACGGTTGTCATCGCTAGACCTGAAGGAACACTATGGTCAAAGTGGCACAAGCGTACGAGGTAGTTAGGATAAACAAGCGAGTAAAAAGGGTAAAGACCGATGGTCATGGCGAGGCAACTCGTGGCCATGAGCTTCACCCAACAAGTTGGCTTCCGTAAGTTCCACGATAATCGTCCCCTAGTTCATCTCCTATAGACTAGGCCATGACGGACTCATCGTGTGCGGGTAAGAAGCGCTCCGATTTCGAGTCCATGGTGGCCATGCCCTAGAGACGTAGGAGGGGCAATGATCACGGTACAACAAGGTCAACTAAAAACAAGGGGCCGAGTTACGCTCGGCATCACGCCCACGGCGGGATGAACCCACGACTAAAACGCTCGAACGAGGTACAACTCCCTTGACCGGCTCAAAGGCATGGTCCGCAGAAGACGGCAAGCAAACACACACAAAGAGCAACGAACCACAACGCACCAACAAAACACGAAACGACGTGGAGTAGCACGTATCCATAGCAACACAGGAGAGATAGACTGGCATGAAGGCACGACACAGGCATGGATAGATAGTTAGAGATACTAAGTAATAAGTGTAAGAACAAGAAAGGGTTTTCGTCGGCACCGAGGACGGTGTCGACTAGGGTTCAACCTTGATGCGTGGAAGATGGAGGGCAGCTGCAGCAGCTCGACACTTCACGGGCAGAAGGAGGCACATCGCGGCTCCTGCGCGGGCGCAGTTGGTCGTGACCACATCGTGCAGGGGGAGGAGCAGAGGGCGGCGAGGTCGTGGGCTCGACGTTGTGGCCACGGTCGCGGTGGAGTGTGGCTTGGCGTGCTGGGGAAGCAGACGCGCGGTGCGGCTTGACGAAGCAGGACGCTGAGGTAGAGATCGCTGCGGTACACCGCTGACGAGGAGCCGACGGCGAGGATGAAGTAGATCGGCTTGGTCGGGGCTGTGCTATTGGTGCCATGGCGAGCAGACGGCTGGGACGCAAGGGCGCATCGAGGCAGAGACACATGGCCAGGAGACGAGATCGGCGGGGCCACGACATCGCAGAGGCGGTGCAGACTGACTCAGTTGCGTGCGGAGGCAGCGTCGCAAGGCTCGGGGCAAGGCGATAGTGGACGGCGAGGAGGTGGAGCTCGGGGTGAAGATGGAGCACGACGGCGAGGTGGGGAATGGAGACATTGTGGATGCCCTGGATGATGGCGTCGCGGTGGCTCCAGCGCGACCTCGTGGCGAGGCTGCAGCGGCGCGTTCACGGCGTGAGGCAAGGCTGCTCGCGCGGCATCGAACGCCTCTAGCCCGCGCGTGCTGGTGGCTTGCAGTGGCGTGGCTACGACTGCTGCACAGTGTAGCAGTGGCAGGTGGTGGTGTCCGCGCGGTCGGCTGCAGCGCAGTGTGTTCGCACGGCGAAGGAGGACACGGCGCCCACTAGGAGCAGCAGATGGCGGTGCTCTGTGCTGGAGGCAGTGAGGGCAAGAAGAGGAGGGAGTGGCGGCGGCTGGTGGGAGTGGTGAAGGGTGCGGCTGCTGCTGCCTTTTATACGCGCGAGGCTAGGGTTCGGAAGGGTGCCGACCATCCTAGGCGTCCATGCCCGCAGTGGGACACACGGCGCTAGATGCGGAGTCTGCGGTACAAACACCGAGGCGAGGCGCGGGTGTCTCCACATCGCGTGTAGTGGCAGTAGGGGGTCTCCTGCCTGGGAGCGAGGGTTTGGATAGGGGACTTGCAATGCTGGGCCAAGGTGGTAGTGCGAGCTGGGCCTGCTCTTGGCGCTTGCGAGGCTGCTACGGCCGAGGTCCAAGGCCGGAGAGCACGGAGCTAGGCCAGCAGATTGGGATCATGAGTTGGGCTACATTGGCGGCTTGGCCCAGAGCGAGGAGAAGGAGGCCGGGCGGGCCAGGAAGAGGGCGGTTCGGCTACTGGTGGGCCTCGCGGCCAGGGCTGGGCCAAGAGGGGAGGGCACGGATAGATCCCAGGCTAGGCCGAAATGAGAGGATGATTTCCCTTTTATGTATTTTGACTCATGAACTTTAGAGAACAACAATAAAGGAATCCAAATAGATTTGAGGCAATTTCAAGAAAGGGATTGGGGAAAAGGAAAAGAACTTTTCCTTTCACGATCTTATGAATTCGAATTACGGAATTTGAGAAACATGCAAGGGGGATTTGAAAAGAGATTTGACATGAGCTCAAGGACGGGATTGTGAGGGATTGAAAAGAGACCTAGGACGTATTGAAAGGGAGGATTCGGGAATAAACTTGAGAAGGGTTTTCAAAGGGGGGTTCGAAAAGAGATCAGAAAGAACTCACTGGTGGTTTGAGAAGGAACTTCCTATTGAGATTGGAGGTGAATTCAAAAAGAATTCTCGAGGAGATTTGCTATGGATATGGGTACTCCAACACCAACAAGACTCAAACACTGAGCAAACTCGAGAGCACCGACACACTCCTACATTCAACTCTATATGGATGCAATGATTTGTTCGTGTGTTTGTCTTACGTTTGACCTACATCTACATGCTTCATACATTTGTAGGAAAAATTTTAAAAAGCTCGTATTTTTGGTTACTCGAAAACCCGGGATGTTAAAGTCCACCCCCCTTACAGGAATCTCGTCGTTGAGATTTAGGGGTCACTATACTTGGAGGATAGCTCAAGGGGTTTAACTAAGGTAGATGGCTTTTACTAGATGTTCAACATGCATTATTGCATCAGGTTTTGCAAAGAAACTTTTGAAAGAAGGGCTCTTAGAAAGTAGTTTTCACAAACCTTTTCAAATTGAGAAAGGAAAGGGAGGCAATTTTGCATTCTCAAATCGATTTTTGGAGAAGAGCCTTTTCTCAAAAGAGCTTTTTGAAACTTTCGCAAACTAAGTTCAGATTTTTTTGCCTTTTAAAACCATTTTGTTTTCGTTAATCAAAGGTTTTTGGGAAGCCATTTTAAATACTAGTTGAATTCATTTTCACGTGCCAAGTTTTTCGCAAGGCGAGTTTAAAGAGCCATTTGTGGAAGCTATTTTGCTTTAAACAACAGTTTTTGGATCAAAACGACAACTTTGAAAACAGTTTTCTTTTTGGAATGAAATTCATTCTTGCAAGATAGGGAAGCAACTTGAAATAGTTTTCATTTGAAAACAAATTCCCTTTTTGAAGTTGGTTTTAGATTTGGTAAACCAAAACCTTTTGCAAATAAAGCATTTTTAAGAGGCTTTGAAAACAGGTTTTCATAAATCCATTTTTGGAAAACGCCATTTGGAGGAGGCCGCTTTTCTCAAAAATTTAAAAAACCCAAACAAAGGGTTTGAAGCATCTTCTTACAAAGCATTTTGAAATTGGTGCAAGGTTTTCAAAACGTTTGAAATAGGCCAAGAGTTTTGAATGGGGCAAAATTTTTCAAAATTCCATTTTTTTGAATGTCGTTTTTACTCCAAGACAATAGTTTATTTTGCAAAACTTTGAGTTTTGAAACCTTTTGATAAAACAAGGCAGGGTCCTTAAGTAGAGATTTTTGAAATCCAAAACATTTTTTTAGAAGTAAAATTCTTTTCAAGTTGTTGCTTTTTAAGTAGGGTTTTTTTTTTGAAAAGCTACGCCTAGGATTAGAGTTGTATGCGGGTACCATACGTTGCCTGCAACAACAATTTCCAAAGCTTAGGGAGAGAGGGGAGAGTTTTTGAAACCAAACCATTCTGTAAACTTTTCCAAATAGGCTTTTTGGACAAAGACGTTTTGAAATAGTGAGCAAGCGGAGTTTTAAAATCATTTTGATGAAAACGTTTTCGCAATTACCCAAAACTTTTCAAGATGAACGGTTTTGAAACCTTGTTTGAATGAGGAGGGGGGTGACTTACAAAACTTTTAAAATCCAGGGTAGATCAGATTTTTGAATACGGGTTAATATTAATGCAAGTTCTTAAAAACAAAATCTTTTGGAAGCTTTTGTTTTCTAAATCAAAACACTTTTCTTTTGAATGATTTCAAATCAAGGATTCAAAAATCATTTTAGTTTGTAAACAAAGAGTTGCTTCCCCCTTTTTTTAAACAAACTTTTGAAACTAGATTTTGGAGAGCTCATTTTGGTTTTTGTAAAAATATATTGGGAAGATTGCAAACAAAAAAAATTCGCAAGGATTTTATAAATCGATTGCAAACCATTTTTGAAAGCAAGGTTTACTTTGAAAGGAATTTGGCTCCTAAGTTGAAATCAAAAGCTTTTAAAATAAAACCGAGCCAAATACTTTGGTTTGAAAACATTTTGTTGATCGTAAAGCAAAACTTTTGTTTTTCGAAAGTGAAATTGTAACACTTTTGAGAAGGGGACAGGTTTTCAAACTGTTTCGCAAAGAGCTTTTAAAATCAAATCGACTTGAGAAGAGATTTAGATCTGCTTTTCTTTTGAAAGATTAAAACTTTTTAAGAAGTTTTGAAACCATTTTCCTTTGAAATAGAATTGCTTTTGTCCAGAGGGGGACCTTTTTCAACCAAAGGAGAGGGGAATTTTGAAAATGCATTTAGTCAGAAACCAGAAGAAGTTTTGAAATGGTTTGGTGCAGACATGATGCATCGGATTTATATTTTAACTCTTGTTAGTCGAGGTCACTTATCCAGTCATAGGATAGCATTATGTTTGGCCGGCTAGGTTGTCCGGTACCTGGAGTCTCACGTACACAAAATAGCTTCTATAGCTTACACTCAAACACTAAGAAACATAAGAAGCACAACAAACACAAGATCCAGGCAATCAAGCAGCATTACAATTCCTATATGCATAGTGTTGGCAGAAGGCGACTCCTAAACCTTGAAGCCTCACACATGTACCGACTAGCGTGGGCGGTAAGGGGTATATTTCATAGAGGTCAACTTTTCATGTTTGGGAAGGCCAGTTAGCAGCAGAATTTAAGGCGAGGAGGGATACAAGTGTTAGTGTAACACCCCAGGTGTTTGTCCCTCACTAAGCAGTGGGTTTGAGCTCAAACATGATAGATTAAGTGGAGATGAGCCTAACCTAAACATTGAATGTTGCACCATTGCTTTACATATAGGCCATTTTCAAGATATATGCTTGGTGTTATTGCAATATCTTCATGCGTCTCACCTTAGTACCTATCTATATTGATCCCTGGAAAAGTTTCATGAAGTTTGGAATCAAAAAGTCACATGAAATGATAAGTTATATCCTTGTTGGAATGGTTTTACTAAGTGCTTGAATTGCACTATTAAGTGAATGGAAATATAGGTCATCAACCAAACCTTGCAACCTTACCCAAAAGACTCTAGATGAACTCTACAACAAAAGTCATGAAAAGTTCATGTTGAGCAAATGTCAAGAAAATGCCCCGATTGGCCTGAAACCCTAGTTTAGGCTTTATCGAGTTGCTACTTTGACCAAACTGAAAGTTGGACTTCTGTACTAGTTATGAGGCTTGACCTTAAAGAAAAGTTGTAGTTCATCTTGTGTGGAACAAACTTTGTTTAATGGTCAAGAGCTAGTTTGTCCTCTAACCTAGTCAAAAAGAGCTCCCAAGATTCAACAAAGTATTGTTTTGCATCTCAGAAATTTGGCTAAGTCAAAATGGAGTTCAGTTTCGGGTACCCTAGTTTGGAGCTTTATATCTTTCAAAACAAGCTGATCTAGACCTTGATCCTTTAATAGAAGTTCCTGTTTATGTTGTGTACAACAAACTTTATTTTTGGAGCATACCCTAGTTCAGCTTGGAAATGAGTCTAACTGGAGCTCGAAGTTCGAATCTGCTGCTGTTTCAGGCTTCAAAGTAGTTCTAAGTCTGGAAATCAACGTCATTAGATTGGCGTGCCGCGTTCTCATGATTTTGTTAAGAAACTCAGCTTGCTTCCAAAATAAAACTTGTAGCCAATGTCATGAAGGAGAGCATGTTGAAGGTTGGTTTAAGTTTGACCACGTTTGACCTAGTAATTAGAGTCCCAACCGAGTGAAACTGAAACATCACTAAGTTGCTGACAGTGTCAACTTTGGAGTTAATTATCTCCTAATCTAGAGACCTAATGGCCGAGCACCCTTAACCATAATTGGAGAGCTTTAGGTGTAGATCAAACTTCATTTTTGGCCTATCTCTAAATTCGGTCCATAGACGGCCCAAATCGGTGCTCCACTTCACCCACACCGCCACTCGCCTGGTGTTCATTGAAATGCCGCAAAGGGCGACGCGTGTCCGAGCGCGTGGCAACCATGCCTAGCTCGCGCCCCTACCTCCCTAGACGTGTGCCCTGCTCCTCCTGGCGTTGTTGTGGACGCCGTGCTGCCCACAGTCACTTCCCCCTCGCTCTCGGACGTGCCAGAGCGGAGCAGCCATGGGCGCCGCTGCCAAGCTCCATGGCCGCTGCTATCCTCCGGCCTCCTCCCTCCTTGTGCCTCAATCGAGTGCGATGTCATCTTCCCCAACCTGCGCTGCACCTTCCGCACCGTTTTTCCCGGTCCGAACCGTCGTTGGAGCGTGCCGCCGCCATGGCCGGCCGGCCAAGCTCCATGGCCGCCGGCATTCCTCCGCCACAAGCCTCCTTGACCTCAGCCGGGTGTAGCACCATCTTCCCCTCCTCACACCGCCCCTGACATGCCCTTCTTCAGGCCCCGTTCGCAGCCGACGAACGCCGCCACCGGAGCCGCCGTGAGCAGCACCGCCGGAGTTTGTGGGCCGACCACAGTGCGCCACCTCTGGCCGAGCTACGGCTGCTCAGGGATGCGCGCATACCAGGGCATCGCCACGGCCCCGTCGCTCGCCGTCGGCGCCGCCCTGCCGCCGGAGCCGCGAGTCCGGTTCTCCCCCTCCTCTGCTCTGTTCTAGGGAAGAAGAAGGGAAGACCCTGTGTACTCTTTCTCTTAGGATGACAGGTGGGCCCGGCTGGGGCGACGGGTCCCGCACGTCAGTTAAACGGTGAATGGTTTGGGTACTGGTTCGGGTGCGCCTAGCAAATTAGGATAGGTTTGGGTAATGTTGATTTTGAATTTCAGATTTCATGTTAAATCTTCTAAAATCCATATCTCATGCTAGGAAACTCCAAAAATAGTAAATGTGGACTTTTTGGAAACCTTGAGAAAATCTCTATGCAGTAGAATCATAAAATGTTACTTGTTTGTAGAAAATTTCTGGTGTTTTGATTTAAGTTGGAAAAGAGCTCTAAAAATGCCTTAAACTTGACCAGAGAAAGATCTGGAGTTTTAGATATCCAAAAATAGTGATTCTTATTTTATTAATCTTGTGATAACATGTAATAACTAATAAAAATATTAAACCTATTAGTTGTTCCCTGTTTTCTTAGGGTTTTGATTTAATCTTGCTAAATGAGTGAATCTACATTGTTTTTCTTGACAATTTCATATCTTGAGTTGTGTTGTTCCAATTGAGGTGAAATTTTTATGGTAGTCTACTTATGATATGTGTGAACTATGGTTAAAATTTCGTAAGCATTGGATGCTGGATGAGTGAGATATAGGTTTAACTTGCCCTCACATGATTCATTGCGATAGACATTTGTCTTTTTCATAAAGGTTGATATAAATGTCCATATGGCTTGAAATTTAGAAAGTAGACTTTTGGGGCAATATTTAGGCCACTGTAATTTTGGTAGAATTTATTGTGCACTTTGGATAGGTGTTCATAATTCCACCTAATTATCTAAATAAATTAAGAAATGTATTAAAAGAATTTATTTAGTAATAGACACTATGTTTTCTGGTGTTCATTAGTCATGTGTGACATGATGGTAAAGTTGGTTTTGCACAATTATATGTTTGCAACATATGTTAATAATTATTTCTTGCAATTATTAGTTTTTGGACAGATCTGGGAACTTAGCAAAGTTCTTCACGATAATGTACTTTGATGTGAAACTTGTTTATACAAAAATTGTAGATAATTCATGTGTCTAGCTGCTCTTAAAATTTGGTATCATTTGGCCAAGTAGTTTATGAGTTATAGATGTTTAAAATCAGGTCCCAGATTTGGTTGCTCTCTGTTTGGAGCAGACCCGATTATGTAGTTTCATATTTTCGACCCATTAAACTTGGTAATCAGGCTTAGTGGATATTAAATGAATTGTAGAAAATTTCATAAGATTTCCAGAATGTCTTGTTGCACATCTTTTGGAGTTGTGGATCTCCAGTTATGATTAAATTACTCAGCTGCTGTTCTAAGGTCCAGAAAGTGGCAAATTCTAGTTCTAGTGCTTTGATTAACTTTGCCATGCTAGTGTGTTGAAGTGTGACTCATATCTTTGATGGTACTTGGGTTGGTACCCTATGATCTTATGAGACTTGTGTCTTGATTGATGTGCTTACTGTCTCCTATGTTATGCCTTAATGAGGATGAAGTTGATTAGCTCTAGGTGCTTATGTGAACTTTGGTATGCTTGCTGATTACTTTGTTTATTGCATTTCTATGTATTCATACGTATGCATTATTGCACCTCATTTAGGTACGCTAGCTAAAACGCGTGAAGAACTTGATGTGGAGCTAACCTGAAGACGGTGTTTGGTGGATCCATCCCGAAGATGGAAGAATCGGACAAGTGTCAGATTGGGAGATGCTCGCTAAGCGGGTTTCATCTGAAAAACTCTAACTTGAGTCGGATCATCCCAGGCAAGCCCCGGAGCATGATAAGCCTCCTACCTTCAAAGCAATTAATTATATATATATATGATATAAGTATTGTTGCATTAAGTGGTAGGAGTTGGTTGGAAACCCTTGCTGCATTATATCATTCCTTGTCCAGATATATGAATCCTTGAATCCTACATAGACCAGGATCGAGTAGATGCTTAGGCCTGCTTTAAGCGGTAGAAGTCATGTGATTTCCTGTCACCTGCGAGATGTAGGGATATTCATATATGGCACGGTTGGCTATATTTGCTATCATGGAAAAGAACCATGTGCTAATAATATGAAAGGAGACCGGGCGGGATGACGATAGTGAAGCAACAAGGCATAGAGGTCTTGGGTGTGGATCTATCCCCGTCTGAGTCGTTTAAGGACTGATTCGCTGTACGTCCTTGAGTCATGTTGAACGCAGTCTAACACTTAGTTGGCCGGATAAGCCGTTCCGACCGCGAAGCCGAGTAATACAGTTCAGGCCAGGAATCGAAGGGTAGGTTGCATCTTGGAGGAAGTAAGGATGTGCTTGAGAACATTGGCATAAGACCAAGGGGGGTTAAAGTCCCTATCATCCTGGCAGAGTGTTGCCCTTGGGGATGCGGCATCAGTCGAACCCGTGCTTTCCTGAACTGTACCAAAGGTGACTTGTGTGACCCTGCCAAGGGTTCTGCGCGGTTTGTGTTAGAAATACCCCTCCAGCTGGATAGGAACTCGATTCGAATCGCCGTCGCTCCCGGTTAGTGAGCACTTGACTTGAGCAGCGACAACATAGATTCACTTAATTGAACGGATGGTTAATGGGATGATGATGGAAATGTTGCCTCAATTTATACTTGCTATGGTTAATATTGTTTGCTCCTAATCAAGTGAGTGCTCTAGTATAGGTTCTAATATAGATGACAGGTTAATGATAATTAACTTGATGCTTAAGCATTAATGAGTACTTATCTATATTAAGCTTTTATGCAAAATGTTGTCAAGCTAGCCCATTTTATATCAGCCTAGCATGATCCTTGGTGTCACTTTATTTCTGGTTTTTGGCGGGTAAGTCTAGCTGAGTACCTTCTCGTACTCAGGGTTTTATCCCCACTTGTTGCAGGTTGTGATGTATCATGGCGACTGCAAGTGTTGGTTGGCTGCTGCCTTTGTGGCGGAGTGTGATCATGGGCATGATCCTTCTTATTTATCTTGTCTCTAATGCTTTACCAAGACGCACGCCAAGATCTTCCCACGTTCATTATCTAGCTTTACCAAGTTATCGGCACCACGTGCCTTATCCACTCTCGTTATCCCTTCACCAAGCATCACATCACCAGTATAATGTGTAGTGAAAGTAAAGTAGTAAGTAGAATGCGAGCGTCTAGCCTAACAGCGGGTGTGCAGGGGAATAGGTTGCGACAAGGTAATGGCTTACAAGCAATCTACCATGCAACCTATCACAGTTCAATTGCAAGAAAGTAAAGCACTAGCATCTACATGTAGCATGTCTAATAGGTTCTACGAGATTGGGTGGGACGTGGAACACCTGTTAAATGTCATATCCGAGATCCTCAGTGCACTTGTAGTCATACTCCTCCATGGTCCTTCCTCCATCCGCATGTCCTTCCTCCAACGGTCCCGATCCGATCATCGTTATCCATGACACAACTACCTCGATACAGCGACAAACAAAAGAGCAATCAGACCACTAGACCTAGAAAGATTGCGAAAAGAGAGGCAACAAGGCATAGAAAGAACAACTACACTGAAAGAATGCAAAAGGAAGAATGACTTAGCCCTCTCGGCGGATGTCCGATCCCTAGGCCAAAGAACAGGAGTGGTTGTTTGCTAAGCACAAGCTTATGCCTTAGCCTGGCCAGTATTTCCCGGGTCGATTATGTCGACCTGTACGGCTTAAATAGAAATGGCATAGGCCTTAGCTCATCCTAAGCAAACACCACGGCTTGCGGCTTTCGATCCAATCATCATGGAGACTGACGAAAACCAAAAAGACTGCAAACAAGAGAAGTTCCGTTCCCTCTCAATCTGTACGCCATTATATTTGACGAGAACCAAGAGAGGGTAGAACGGGGAGAGAAGAGCAGAGGCGGTCTACTTCTTCCAATACACACGTCACGGCAAAAGACGAGGCATCCGAAAGGAGCAACACACAGAATAACATGAGCGCCCAAACAACTTCTAGGGTACCAAGACCTAGGTGCACTAAATGCACTAAGACATCTCTAGGGTCCGAAGCGGTGCGATTGTCACCGCGAGAACCTTAGATATGCTACGGTCCAAAGGGTACAAGCATACAAGGGCTCAAACATGGAAGAACCAAAAGACGGAAAGAGGCACGGGATTCACCTTCCTTTAATCCACTCGCCATAGCAACGACGGGAATCAAAAGAATGGAATCAAGAGATCAACAAACGTTGAACAAGCGAAGAGCTCAACCCACATTTCACTGGATCGATGGGGGTTGAGAACAAAAGAGGAGAGAAGAAATAATGGAATTTGCACCCTTTCATCCAACTCGTCATGGGATGGGCGAAGGTTGGAATAAGAGAGGCACAATCCCCCAATCCAAACCCACTAGTAGGGCACCATGACCGTGCAACTAAACGGCACAAGGCTATTCCTACGGTCCATAGCGATGCGGTTGTCATCGCTAGACCTGAAGGAACACTATGGTCAAAGTGGCACAAGCGTACGAGGTAGTTAGGATAAACAAGCGAATAAAAAGGGTAAAGACCGATGGTGATGGCGAGGCAACTCGCGGCCATGAGCTTCACCCAACAAGTTGGCTTCCGTAAGTTCCACGATAATCGTCCCCTAGTTCGTCTCCTATAGCCTAGGTCATGACGGACTCATCGTGTGCGGGTAAGAAGCGCTCCGATTTCAAGTCCATGGTGGCCATGCTCTAGAGACGTAGGAGGGGCAATGATCACGGTACAACAAGGTCAACTAAAAACAAGGGGCCGAGTTACGCTCGGCATCACGGCCACGGCGGGATGAACCCACGACTAAAACGCTCGAATGAGGTACGACCCCCTTGACCGGCTCAAAGGCATGGTCCGTAGAAGACGGCAAGCAAACACACACAAAGAGCAACGAACCACAACGCACCAACAAAACACGACACGATGTGGAGTAGCACGTATCCATAGCAACACAGGAGAGATAGACCAGCACGAAGGCACGGCATAGGCATGGATAGATAGTTAGAGATACTAAGTAACAAGTGTAAGAACAAGAAAGGGTTTTCATCGGCGCCGAGGACGGTGTCGACTAGGGTTCAACCTTGATGCGCGGAAGATGGAGGGCTGCTGCAGCAGCTCGACACTTCACGGGCAGAAGGAGGCACATCGCGGCTCCTACGTGGGCGCAGTTGGTCGTGATCACGTCGTGCAGGGGGAGGAGCAGAGGGCGGCGAGGTCGTGGGCTCGACGTTGTGGCCACGGTCGCGATGGAGTGTGGCTTGGTGTGCCGGGGAAGCAGACGCGCAGTGCGGCTTGACGAAGCAGGACGCCGAGGTAGAGACCGCTGCGGTACACCGCTGATGAGGAGCCGACGGCGAGGACGGAGTTGATCAGCTTGGTCGGGGCTGTGCTGTTCTTGGCCATGGCGCCGTGGTGAGTAGATGGCTAGGACGCAGGGGCGTGTCGAGGCGGAGACACGTGGCCAGGAGACGGGATCGGCAGGGCCACGGCGTCGCAGAGGCGGTGTAGACCGACTGAGTTGCGGGCGGAGACAGCGTCGCAAGGCTCGGGGCAAGGCGACAGTGGACGGCGAGGAGGTAGAGCTCGGGGTGAAGATGGAGCATGACGGCGAGGTAGGGAACGGAGACGTCGTGGATGCCCTGGATGATGGCGTCGCGGCGGATCCAGCGTGACCTCATGGCGAGGTTGCAGCGGCGCGTTCACGGCGTGAGGCAAGGCTGCTTGCGTGGCATCGAACGCCTCCAGCCCGGCATGCCGGTGGCTTGCGGTGGCGTGGCTGTGGCTGCTGCGCGGTGCAGTAGTGGTAGGCGGTGGTGTCCGCGTGGCCTGCTGCAGCGCAGTGCGTTCGCACGGCGAAGGAGGACGCGGTGACCACTAGGAGTAGCAGACGGCGGCGCTCTGTGCTGGAGGCAGTGAGGGCAAGAAGAGGAGGGAGTGGCGGTGGCTGGCGGGAGTGGTGAAGGGTGCGGCTGCTGCTGCCTTTTATACGCGCGAGGCTAGGGTTCGGAAGGGTGCCGACCATCCTAGGCGTCCGTGCTCGCAGTGGGACACGTGGCGCTGGATGCAGAGTCTGCGATACGAATGCTGAGGCGAGGCGCGGCCGTCTCCACATCGCGTGTAGCGGCTGCAGCGGGTCTCCTGCCTGGGAGCGAGGGTTTGGACAAGGGACTTGCAATGCTGGGCCAAGGTGGTAGTGCAAGCTGGGCCTGCTCTTGGTGCCTGCGAGGCTACTGCGACCGAGGTCCAAGGCCGGAGAGCACGGAGCTGGGCCAGCAGATTGGGATCGCGAGCTGGGCTACATTGGCGGCTTGGCCTAGAGCGAGGAGAAGGAGGCCGGGTGGGCCAGGAGGAGGGCAGTTCGGCTACTGGTGGGCCTCACGGCCTGGGCTGGGCCAAGAGGGGAGGGTACGGATAGATCCCAGGCTGGGCCGAAATGAGAGGAGGAGGATTTCCCTTTTATGTATTTTGACTCATGAACTTTAGAGAACAACAATA
Organism: Saccharum hybrid cultivar R570; assembly: GCA_038087645.1. Classification (NCBI taxonomy): domain Eukaryota; kingdom Viridiplantae; phylum Streptophyta; class Magnoliopsida; order Poales; family Poaceae; genus Saccharum; species Saccharum hybrid cultivar. The sequence goes on from JAQSUU010000423.1 coordinate 2,460,457, forward strand.
AAGGAATCCGAATAGATTTGAGGCAATTTCAAGAAAGGGATTGGGGAAAAGGAAAAGAACTTTTACTTTCATGATCTTATGAATTCGAATTACGGAATTTGAGAAACATGCAAGGGGGATTTGAAAAGATATTTGACACGAGCTCAAGGACGGGATTGTGAGGGATTGAAAAGAGACCTAGGACATATTTGAAGGGAGGATTCGGGAATAAATTTGAGAAGGGTTTTCAAAGGGGGGTTCAAAAAGAGATCGGAAAGAACTCACGGGTGGTTTGAGAAGGAACTTCCTAATGAGATTGGAGGTGAATTCAAAAAGAATTCACAAGGAGATTTGCTATGGATATGGGTACTCCAACACCAACAAGACTCAAACACCGAACAAACTCGAGAGCACCGACACACTCCTACATTCAACTCTATATGGATGCAATGATTTGTTCGTGTGTTTTTCTTACGTTTGACCTACATCTACATGCTTCATACATTTGTAGGAAAAAATTTAAAAAGCTCGTATTTTTGGTTACTCAAAAACTCGAGATGTTACACCCATGCTCGTCGAGCAGCAGCCGAACACCCGCTACCACGGCCGCACCTCGCCTTCGTCCTCAGGAGCCACTAGTGAGCCACCAACACCCAAGCTGCCACCCTTTTTCCTTCGTGCCAACATTCTGTGCCTGAGACTGGCCTTCGTGCCACTGTTCTCCACTGTTGCAGGGAGGCCGACCACCCTGCCCGCCATCGTCGAAGAGCTGGACATCGATGCCACCCCGCTGGTCACTTTCCTCGCCAACCCTGGCCACGTCCAGCAAGCTGCGTCTGGCGTGCTGCCCTGTCTAGCCAGCAGCAGGCCACAGCCGGCCAGGAGAGGCCACAGCGGAACAGAAGCTAGGTGCAGCAGCCCCGCCTTCCACGCAGCAAGGTCGACCTCCTTTTAACCTAGTCGACGCCGTCCTCGACGTCGGCAAAGCTTTGCATTTTATTTCTTTTGCTGACTCATACATCTTTGTATCGACAATCATCTCTACTTGTCCGTACTGGGTACATGATCTATCAATGTCATCTATCATATACTTGTTCATGATTATACTATCCTTACATGCCTGTGCCGTGCCTTCACTACCAGTCTAACTCTCATTGTGCTATGGATAAGTGCTCCTCCATCGATCGTCGTGCCATTTGTGTTGTTGGTCGGCGTGTTGTGGATCTTGTGTGGTTCCTTTGTTGGTCCTGTGTTGTTTGTCTCCGTCTTTGGACCGTGCCTTTGAGCCAGTTGGAAAGTGATATGTTTGAACGTGACGATTGCGAGTTCTCCTCACCATGGCCGTGACGCCAAGCATGTCCCTTCCCTCGTGTTTAGTTGGCTTTGTAGTGCCGTGTTCATGGTTCCCTCCTACGACTCTAGGACATGGCCACCATGGGATCATTAATGGTGCGCTTCCTACCCACACATGATAAGCCCATCTTGACCTAGTCTATAGAGATGAACTAGGGGACGACTGTCGTGGGATTCATGGAAGCCAACTCGTAGGTGAAGCTCATGGCCGCGAGTTGCCTCGGCATGGCCATTGGGCTTTACCTCTTTTGTTCACTTGTTTTATCCTGACCATCTCGTATGCTTGTGCCACCTAGACCATAGCGTTCTTTTGGATCTAGCGATGATAACCGCATCGCTATGAACCCTGGGAATTGCAAAGTGCCACTCTAGTTGCACATAGGTTGTAGTGCCCTATGAGTGGGTTTGGATCGTGGATCGTGCCTCCTTTCATCCAACCTTCATCCATTCCTTGACGAGTTGGTCGAAGGAGTGCGGGTTCCATTCTTTCTTCTTCCTCTCTTGTTCTCAATCCCCATTGATCCAGTAAGATGTGGATTGAGCCCTTGGCTTCTTTGGCATTTGTTGCTCTTTTGATTCCACTTCCCCGATTCCCGTCGTTACTATGGCAAGCGGATCAAAGGAAGGTGAATCCTGTATCTTTTCCTGTCTTTTGGTTTTGTCATTCCTAAGCCCTTGTATGCTTGTACCTTGTAGACCATAGCGTCTCCTTGGTTCTTGTGGTGACAACCGCATCACTGAGAACTTTAGGGATGTCTTAGTGCATCTAGTGCACCTAGGTCTTGGTACCCTACAAGATGTTTGGGCGCTCATGTTCTTTTGTGTGTCGCTCCTCTCCGATGCCTCGTCTATTGCCATGACGTGGGTATTGGGAGAAGTAGACCGCCTCTGCTCTTCTCTTCCCCGTTCTACCCTCTCTTGGTTCTCATCAAATATAATGGCGTACGGATTGAGAGAGAATGGAACATCTCTTGCTTGTAGTCCTTTTGGTTCTCGTCAGTCTCCATGACGATAGGAATGAAGGCCGCAAGCCATGGTGTTTGCTTAGGTTGAGCTAAGGCCTATGCCATTTCTATTTAAGCCGTACAGGCCGACACGATCGACCCAAGAAGTATTGGCTAGGCTAAGGCTTAAGCTTGTACTTAGCAAATCACCACTCCTGTTCTTTGGCCCAGGGATCAGACATCCACCGAGAGGGCTAAGTCGTTCTTCCTTTTGCGTTCTTTCGGTGTAGTTGTTCTTCTGTGCCTTGTTGCCTCTATTTTCGTAGTCTTTCTAGGTCTAGTGGCCTGATAGCTCTTTTGTTTGTCGCTGTATCGAGGTAGTTGCGTCAAGGATAGCCATGATCAGTTCGGGACCGTTGGAGGAAGAACATGCGGATGGAGGAAGGACCATGGAGAGCAACTACAAGTACGCTGAGGATCTCAGAGTTGACATTCAACAGGTGTTCCACGTCCCACCCAACCTCGTAGAACCTATTAGACATGCTACATGTAGATGCTAGTGCTTTACTTTTATGCAAATGAACTGTGATAGGTTGCATGGTAGACAACATGTGATGTGATGCTTGGTGAAGGGATAACGTGAGTGGATAAGGCACGTGGTGCCGATAACTTGGTAAAACTGGATAATGAACTTGGGGAGATCTTGGCGTGCGTCTTGGGTGTGTGGTGAGGGTTGAGTCAATTGGATTGGATCCTACGACGAGTCTTTGGGGCAAGTCATGCCGGAGGGGTGTGACCTGGGCATCCCTCGTGAGAGATACCTGTGGCGGGTGCATGTGTGAGCAGACGAGGTGTTGGTTATCCCCGGTGGAGGTGCCGTCGAGGCACAGGGTGTTGGTTATCCCCTTGAGAAGATATCCTGTCCAGTCCCCCTAAGGACTGGTATATCTTGAGAACCGGAATCATAGGACCCTTCGTGCACACCACTCGCTCCTGATGGGCGGGAGATGATTACCCGACTGACTAGGGCGGTGCCACTACTACTAGGTTGGAAGGTGATAGTGTAGGGAGGTACGGGCATGGGGGCCCACACCCTCCTAAGACAGCGTAGTGACCTTGGGGCCCGGTACTATGTCTCACAGTCTCAGCGTTTCGGTGGACTCCGAGGTGGCCCAGGGCTGAGTGGTAGGGTGGTACCGTACCGGTTGGGAGGCAGTCGACATCAGCCTAGGCGGGGCACCACCAATGATGGTGGTCTTGTGGATTACCAGGTGTACACGCTCTGCAGAGTTGATCGATCTATACGTATAGTCGTGTCCACGGATATGGACATTCCTATGACCTACGCTACACTTGATTAGTGAGAGGAGTCCTTTCTACCTTTCCCCTGGGTTTTGGTGTTGGATCCGGCTTTGGCTGTTGAGGCAAGGTACGAGCGGGAGTTGACCTTGCCGCCTAGAGAGAGAGTGAGATGAGATGAGATGTGTGTTTGGGATGGGAGAACATGTGGATGAGATGGGTTAAAACTTGATGAACTATTATTATAAAATCTTATTGAACTTGCATAGGAAACCTACAGCTATGTATAGGCCTTTTCATCTACCCTTGCATTCCACTTACCACAACGCATACGCAAAAGCATAGGGTGGGAGATAGTGGCCAGTACAAATCGTACTGATAGATTTTGGACAGGTTTGGACAAAATCTATGACAACCACGAGGACATGGATTAGGAGTAGATGGTCTCGTGCCTACGCTCAAGTGTGGATGAGAAGATGGAGTCTACGCCCGCTGACATTCTACGCCAACTCTGATGACTGCCGTGAAGGAGGAGCCTTCACCCGCCGATGCGCTACAATGACTCTGATGAAGATGTGTGTGCGTTTCCGCTAGATTAATCGATGTAATAGGTGTGTGAACCAGTGTTGTAAAGCCTTGTAACTTATAATTCTATGATGTATGACTATGATATCAGCTGATAATTGATAATGTGATGGATTGCTCTCATGATCTACTACATTATAAATTGTATCTGTGGATTTTCCCTTCGAGGAAAATCGAGATCGTTTCAGAGCCCCTGAGCCCTTCGTGGCCTTTCGGGTCAAGCTTGCGATGGTAACGAGGGGCTGAGTCCGATCTTTAGTGACCAGGTCGATTGCCATGGTTGTGGCCTTAGCTGACATTGGTCAGATGCCCCCTTGGGAGCAACCGAGCTCTTGGTCGAGGCGCTCGGCTTTGGGGCCGAGCAATACTTGGTTGAGTGTTCCGTGAGGGAGCCCCGAGCGAGGGCCCAGCCGACTCATCGGGGAGTCACCAACTCTCAGGGCCCCGGCTCTGTGCTGATCCATCGCTCGGCATCCCACACCCTTCTAGGGTCTCGGTAGTATGCCTTCTAGGCTCTTGCTGCACTTAGTGGTGACCAGGTGTGATCTTTGTACCATGTTCAGGAGGCCCTTGTTGGGCCCACAACTCAGTGCCCTTCGCCTCGATACTTGGAAGCACCCGAGGAGTGTTCACAAAGCACCCATTGGTCAGGTCCTGGAATCCCCGGTGAAGGGCTGGCGCAGCCCCCGAGGCTGTTGTGGGGGCCTCATTTTCAGTGGGTGGGGTAGTTTCTACATGTGCCCCTCCCTCTAACGCCTGGTGTAGGCACTTGATGGAGTTTGAGCGACACGTCGGTAGGTGGAGTTAACATGCGCTGCGTCCATGCCGCTCCATGCCTCGTGTGGGGCAAACCACCATGCCACGTGGCATCGATCCATCGGTGGAGAGGCCGTGGTGCTCCGGCGTGCAGATCCAGGTTGTTGGCAAAGGCAAGCGGACTCGAGGGAAGGCACGTCCCCTCAGATCTCGCGCTGAGGCATGAGCGGTGTTGGTGCTCGAACCATCATATCACGAGACCTAGAGTCCCTTAGCTTCTATAGCTGCTAGCTCGGGGTTTGAAGATACCTTCTTTGGGGAGAGAGGGGACGCTTCTTCATTCAAACTGTTTGAGTCACTGTCGCCCCACTCATGTCATCTTCCTCCTACATTGGCACTTTTCGCCTCCCTTTCATCACTTGGACAAGATGGCGGAGTAGGACTTATCGAAGGCGAAAGGCGAGATGCTTGAAGTGGCTCAAGCATGGTGGATCCTCCCTCCTACTAAGGGAGTAGGGCGGGACTTGCTGGATCCGGAATCGATGGAGCTAGTGCTGGTCGCGTCACAGGTTGTCTCCTTCATCCCTATTGATGGTGGTTATCATCCATTATAAACCACCATAAAACTTGAAATCATGCATGAAAATGATCACCAACATAGACTTAGGGGTTTAAACTGATAATTTTCATGAGTTTTGGTAATTCTATGTTTTCAGTAGAGTTTATTCAAAAAACCATCAAGAGGGATCAAAACGTCAAATAAAATCACACTTATCCGCAGCGAAAACTACTCGAGAAGGTTCCAGAGGACACCAGAAGCCACGCCACCAAAGTAGACCTACAGAGGATGACATGTGGGGACGGTCGGCCCCACCTACAAGCCGACCAACCCCTGGGCCCACCTATCAGTCGCCGCCTTGCTACGTCGGTTTTCCACCGCCTTAAGGATTGCATCTACGCCGTTTATTCAAGTCGGTTTGATCCGATGGCTCAGGATTGACGCTCCGTCCTATATATACCAACCCCTACCCCCCTCCCTCAGGCATTATGAGATCTGCATAAGTCAAGAGTAGACTAAAAATTAGGGTTTCTAGAGAGAAGAGAATAAAACTCCAATTCTTCAAGTTCTAGTATAGGCTAGCTAGCAAGGTTCAAGTAGAGTTTGGGCTATTGCTTAGGATTTCGGATTCGCCATCTGGAGACTGGTATAGCCATTGTATCTCTCTTATTTATGACTTTATGCTAATTCAATATTATGTTGCTATTTATTATGATCCTAGTTTGCTCTAGTTGTATGCTTGATATAGTTATGATTGATGATGAATTTATGCATATATTCGCAAAGCGCTTAGCTCAATACTCAAGAGAGTTAAGTGGTCGACATTATGTAAGCGTGGTGCTTAAATATTGTTTGCCTATGGATACATTCTATAATTCTGGGTCATGTGGTAGATAGCGGATGTGACACTCCCGTTGAGTCCTTTGTAGTCCCCGTTTGTATAGCAAGTAGAACCCGGTTGTGAAGGGAATCAAGCTCTGTTCTTGATTTTCCTTAGTAATATTCCTTATGCATAGATTCAAAGTTAATCATACTATAGATGAGAGTATATATACTTGGGTGTACAAAAGACTTAGTAAATAAGGAATGACATAGGAATCCTTTGCTCTTAATGAATCTCCTGCCTAGCCATACCACATTTATGAGTTTCTATTTCTATCTCTGGAACTACTATCAATATTTCATACTTATCTTATATTTATCATTTGACTTACCCCTGCTATGGCATGAGAGTGATCTTATCATAAGTATATATATTTGTCAATGTCTCTGTGCCAACCCCATAGCTCCTCCTCGTGGATAAAATATAAATAATGATACCTGTTGGGGATTTGACTTCGCCAGAAAATACAGTCCCGAAACTTTGAAGTCAAATTTGTAATTGTCATAACAAAGTTTGCCTGCAGGGAAAGAAACAGGGCGAAGATGAAATTTCGACTTCGCCGGGAAAAAGTCACCTTCGTTGGAGAAAACTTCGTCTTCGCCAGAGAAGAAAGAAAGATTAAAGCAAGGCTAAGCGAAGACAAGAATTTGGCTTCGCTTGACAATTAAAGATAGAAAGAAGACGGAGCAAAAATTGACCAAATCCAAAATACGAAGCCATCCAGAAGATTGATGGACAAAGTTGAAGAATGAAGACTTAGACATCGAAAAGGACCACTTTGCCCTTGTAGTTGAAAAGGGTTGTAATGATTTGAGTTGGGGGTAAAATGGTCATTGATGCACAAAATACGAAGGCTAGGGCCCTATAAATACCCCTCTAACATGTATAGTATGACTATGGATTGAATGCAACTTTACACAACTTTATCTTGTCTGAAATGTTTTGATGATTGTGTGAATTGTGTCATTTGACTTGAACTTTTCACCCAGCATCTGGCGCCCACCGTTTGTGTGTGCATTTAAAGATCCTCGCGACCACAAGAAATCAAATGGCAAGACCAAACAAGAAGGCCATCAACGGGGCAACCGAAGACGAACCACCACTTGGCGAAGACCGAGGTCTTACAAAAGATGTTTCCCAAGATGCAAACTCTTCAAAAACAGGCGAAGCTGAATAACAAAGACTCAAAGAACTTGAAGAACAAGTTTTAAGAAGACAAAAAGAACTTGAAGAATGTCGCGCAAGAGCACGAGAAAAGACACTCAAACAAAGAATAGAAGAAGCCGAAGCTACCCTCCGCAATTTAAACGAGCAACTGCAAAATGCAAGTTATGAAGTTATAAATCAAGAAGAATCTCATCCGGCAACAAGAATCTCTCAAGAGAGAAACAACCAAAAATCATTCATATCATTATTCATATCAATTGATACAAGCTCCCCACTGTCAACAAATTTGCAGTTAGCTCAATGGCCTATAGGGTATAAATTCAACATGATGTGAGCACGAAACAACCACAACCACAACCACAACCACAACCACAACCACAACAACATGAGCTACAATGGAAAACAATTCAACCAAACAATGAAGATGAGTAGCTTCGGCAAGCCAACACAAGCATCTTTACAAAACAAGCACAGTCTCGTTCTATCCCTAGTTGCATATAGCAAATGGACAGCTAGCTTGGATGTCAAATCAAGCAACACGTAAAGTACTATCCAAACAAAGCATTGGTCAAATTAACCAGCGAAGTCAAAGCAAGATGCAAATTGAAAGTTCAAACATGAATCCGTCAACCAAAGCTGGAGATTATCCCTTAAGCAAAGTCTATTGCTATATTCAAGACAAAGTCTCTAGCCAAGCGAAGCCAACTTCGTTAGGCCAATCCTGCATCTACCAATGATAAATCAGAAACAAAGTCCCAAAGCAAGCAGAAGCAAAATAGGAACTGAAGACTAGAACAACAACATACACAAAGCAAAGAAGCATCGTCGAACGGTCGAAGGCCTAAATATATATATAATCCTGGTCTCAGTGAATAGAATGCAAAAAGCTTTTGAGCTATTCGTTTCCCTCAAGAAGCAAGCGAAGATTACCTTCAAAATAATCTTCAGACTCCGTCAGTACGAAGACTGCAATAAATTATCTTTAAAATTTGAAAAAAAAGAAGAGGCAACAAAAACCTGTCAGCATGAAGCCAATAACACAAGAAGTGAGACTTTGTCTTCAGGCTGTCACTTTTAGTCAACAATCGCTTGTCGGTATGAGGGAGTCTTCGTCGTGGAACAGTGCTCAGAGCAAGTGCACAACGCCATATCGCAAATGAATGACAGACACTTGTTCTTGTTCCCGCTAAGGGGCTTCGATCAACGTCATGTCCCAAAGAGCCCTCCCAGACACCAAGCTTACCCTTTTGCAAGACTAAATGCATGCAACAAACAGTATATCGACATCACTTGGATCTCGTCCAACAAGAAGCTTGTGCAAAATGAAAATCAAAATGAAGTCTGCCCCAATGCGAAGACTCGGTCTGTAAGCGAAGCTACCGCTTGCGAAGTTTAGGCCACTACGATGATTTGGCTAGGACAAAATAGGGTGCCAGGCTAACTGAGAAAAGCATGGCCCAAGAAAACAATTCAGGTGCACTCCAACCAAATTTGCACCTACTACTCAGTTCGGATTCAGCAACTCACTTTACATTTACATTATCATTGTTTTAACATATTTCAGTTGTATATGAACCTTTAAAAGCTGACAGGTTCATGCAAGTACAGAACCATCGCTAGACTTCGTGAGATCATTATAAAAAATACAAAAGATAATATTTTTTCTCTGCATACACGCATGAAGACATTAAATTTTCTATTCAAATCTTTCTTATGAGCACATCTTTCGTATGAGCATTTGTCAAAAAAAAATCTCGTGTGAGAATTTGACCCTGTCAAGTTCCATCAAGTTGCAATAACGTATTGTTGCTGTAATAATTTGAGACCCATTTATTTCTATCACATGCACGCTGGAGACTCACTTTTTATACACTGTCGACTTTAATTACAAAGATCTTTTAAGCTCGTAAGTTTTACCAATTTTGCGAAATCATTACGTTCCTAAGTAGACGTCGCCTGTTTTATTTTTCAAAAAAAATCATGGCGCTCTCACCTTCAGAAAATATTCTAGTCTGGGCATTATTCAAAATTCATGTTTATTTCCAAAGCTCTAAGGAGCAAAGATCTGCAACAAGCAGAAAGAAAAGCTCTAAGGAGCAAAGATCTGCAACAAGCAGAAAACAAAGCTCTAAGGTGCAAAGATCTGCAACAAGCAGAAACCAAAGCTCTAAGGAGCAAAGATCTGCAACAAGCAGAAACCAAAGCTCTAAGGAGCAAAGATCTGCAACAAGCAGAAAACAAAGCTCTAAAGAGCAAAGATCTGCAATAAGCAGAAACCGAAGCTCTAAGGAGCAAAAGAATTGCAAATATGCAACAAGCAACCTAAGGGGCTGCTCAACCACTATACATATTGAATATTTCCCCTAATAACATCCAAAGTCTTCACCATTCTTTCTTCAAATATCCCTGGAAATAAGGAAACTACCAAAGGGGCTCTCCTATAAAAAAAAAGAGACCCCAAATTATAGAGAAAGAAAGAGTACCAGAAAACGAAAGAAGGCCACGGAGCATCTTCACAAAAGAACTTGTTTCATTTATCACAGAGGAAAAGACTATGGCCAAACAACTCAATATAAATCAAGGCTCCCAGAAACAACTTCATGGATTAAAAATCCAATGGAAAATCGATACCACCCAAAGCGCAAACTTGATAAAAAAACTCGTATCACCCCTGCTCAAACGGGGGACGACGTCTTTAAAAGAGCAAACAATTTAAATTGCACAAAGTAACATGGTAAAATTATAATATACAAGATCCATAAAGCAATCTAATGTTCCATGATAACAACCAGCATGTAGGGGCTTCCGAAATTATTTCTTGAAAAGGACCTAATATTTAGCAAAAACTTTACTTAGTAACAAACAAAAACATTGATTGAGCCAGCTGGTCAACGAAGACAAGAAAAGGTGTAGCAGGAGATTTTAGATCCAAGGTCGAATCCTGATGGGAACAAGCTTTTTGCGAAAACCATACAAAATTCATTGGAAAACACTCTGAAGTTAGAAAGCAAAAATCTAGGCTCAGTTCGGCTGGCTGTTTTATTGCTCTGTTCGCATGGCTGAAAAAGTCATGGCTAAAGTATTGTTCGCTGATTTGTTGTGAGAGAAAAACACTGATAAGCTCAAGTGAATAGAGCCTTAGACTTCAGGCGTTGATGAAAACTCAAAATAAAAAAAAGGGGGCAAAGATTTGATGAAACCTCAAACCCACCCAAACCATACATAGAGGGGAAAACTTGAGTTAATACCAAACACTAAGAATGCCTTCGTTGCCTCAAGCTCAGCGATGTCTTTAATAACACTTAGGGACTTCATCTAGACAAAGGATTCTTTGTTAAATCACCAAAACAAATCTTTCTTCTCTTAAAAATACCACAAGAAAATCTTTAGAACTTCTCCGAGGGGCTCACATAAATGACACGTACAAATTTACAATGGATTTCCAAGCAATTAGGTTGTTTTCAATTCGGTAGAAGTTCTTTGCATAATGAACAATCAACAAAGCAGTCTCTATTGTAAATTCTCATCAAAGTATAAATGAGAAAACTAGTTCCCCTAAAAATAATCCTCTTAAAGGCCGAAGAGTATACTTCAAATATACTCATGCATCGGCAAAAACAACCAAAGTAGGTAGCATCATTATTCGAACAAGCAAAAAACGATGCTAACCTATCAAAAACATCGTAAAAGAACATTTAATTCACTAAGGTGAATTCTTGACTTCAAAAACGAAGTCTACATGTTGCCTTCCCCAAAAAGAGCGAATAGCGTTTTCAAATTCACTAAGGTGAATTTTTTACTTCAAAAACGAAGTCCACATATTGCCTTCGCCAAAAAGGGCGAATAGCGTTTTCAAATTCACTAAGGTGAATTTTGACTTCAAAAATGAAGTCTACATGTTGCCTTCGCTAAAAAAGAACGAACAGCGTTTTTAAATTCACTAAGGTGAAATTTGACTTCAAAAACGAAGTCTATGCGTCGCCTTCGCTAAAAAAGTGAGGGACGGCGTTTTCAAATTCACTAAGGTGAAATTTGACTTCAAAAATGGAGTCTACGCGTCGCCTTCGCTAAAAAAGTGAGGGGACGGCGTTTTCAAATTCACTAAGGTGAAATTTGACTTAAAAAACGAAGTCTATGCGTCACCTTCGCTAAAAAAGTGAGGGGACAGCGTTTTTAAATTCACTAAGGTGAAATTTGACTTCAAAAGCGAAGTCTACACGTCGCCTTCACTAAAAAAGTGAGGGGATGACGTTTTCAAATTCACTAAGGCGAATTATGACTTCAAAAGCGAAGTCTATGCATTGCCTTCGCTAAAAAGTGAGGGAAAGACATTTTCAAATTCACTAAGGTAAAATTATAACTTCTAAGCAAAACCTACTAGTCAATTCTGAGACATTCTTATTTCCATCATGAAAGCAAATTAATTTATTACATAGAAGATCATAACAAAAGTTACATTCATTCGCTTTCCGAAGCAACAAAAAATACAGCTTCGCTAATCAACTCCTCAACAACCCTATCTAACACTTGATCAACTTTGCATCGAAGAAATTCTTCAGAGACAGCTTGACGAAGCACTCGAACATGATGACTGAAAAATACAAAACGCCACAATTACTTTACATATCATCACCACAAGAAAAAAAAACTAGTGCCAAAATAAACTACCTGAGAAATTTCGCTGAAGTCAACAATTCGTGGAAAATAACATTTCTCGTTCCTAGCGATAAAATTTTTACATTCAAAATCTAAAAGCAACACATCATCAGCAAATAAACTATAACGACCAAAAGTCAAAGCATCAAAACATAATGCTTACGTCAGCTTACGTTCAACAAAAGTATCAAACGTAGGATCCACCTCATTAGTCGCATACTCCAACCACAGCGAAGGTTCAATGACAAAGTTATCCTTACACATTAGCAACGGCAAAATACCAACTCCATCCTGCTAAGTTTAATATTTACAGATGTCAAATAGCATTGCAGAAAACCTCACCCCTCAATTAAAAAAACCTAAACCCCCCCAACTTCAAGACCAACTAAAACGGATGGTCACCAACATCATCATCTCTTGCATTTTCTTCTTCGTGTTTTTCTTGCTCCCTCTGCACCTTCTCATCAGCAGTAATCTCTTTTTCAAGCTGCTGCAAAAAAACAAAACAAAATATTAGTACAAAAAAATTTAATAATAAAATAAAGAAGAGTCAATAAAATTATTAATCCAACCTTCTCCATCTTCTTCTTCGTCTTCAGAAAAGCATTTTCCCTTCCACCTATATTCCAATACTGATTAAAATATTTTTTGCAAAGCAATTAAGTCCGAGAAGTAACTTGACTCAATTGCTCCACAGAAGGAAACTTATAGTCCTTGTTCAACATTTGTTCATACAAAGGATCCTTTGCCTCTTTCGTTAGATGAAAAAGTGCACAAGTTGCATAAACACAACTCAAATCCACGCTAGTCTGAATAAGAGTTGGCAAATCTTCATATTGGCGGCACAACCAAGCAAAAAATGGATCAAATTCTCCAAGCTCCCAACAAGGATCCTCTGGCTTCGCTCCAAATTTATCATAACAATTTTTGCAAAGCTCCCACAAGCGATTGCACTTATCATGAAAATTTTGATCTTTTTCAGAAGATTTCTTCTCAAGATAGTTCTTCTCTCTCACAATTTTTTCAAGTTCTTTTTTCAAATTATCACAATCCTCAATCTTCGCTTCAAGCTTGGCTCCAACAGAAATACATTTAGACTCCATATCATGAAGAGCTTCAACTGTCTGTATCCTCTCTTTCTCCTTAGCAGCAAGTTGAGACTTCAAAGATTTAATCTCTTCAACCAAACTTTTCTCGTGAAGTGTTGCATTCTTTGCATCATCCTCAATCGATTTACGCAAACTCCTTTGCAAAAGAGCATTCTACAAAAACAAAACATTCGCATACGAAGTCAAAATATATTACAAATCAAAATAAGAAGTTTAAAACAAATTTACACAACAAAGTCAAAAAAGTCAAAACACACGAACCTTGTAAATCATGGAAACGCTAGCGTCTGCCAACTCAAGTGAAGATTTACCAATGAGTTCGGCCTCTGCATCAGAAACTGTGAAGGCATCATCAATGTACTTTGACAACTTTAATTCTGGCTTCTTCGGCATAATACGAAGTTTGTCCAAACCAATCCCAATAAATTTGAAAGTGTATAAATTCACACCTTGAGCCTAGTAATATTCCATACAACGCTTATAAGCAGCAGGATCCACTCCATCAGGAATGGTTTCCAAAACTTCGGCTGGAGTAGAAGGTTCCTGGGCAACTTCTTTTATCTTCTCAACATCCACAGTCATCTCTCTATGAGACGAAGAGTCTGGGAAAAATTCCTTTGCACAAAACCAAACCACGAGTTAATCAAATATTCAAAGTTAAAAGACAAATACGAAAAAATATATATACACAATTACCAGTAGAAACTCCGTTCTCAAGATGACAGGCAACTTTCTCACCAGTATTTACATTAATTGTGGACTCAGAAAGATGAGAAGCTCGAGCATTTTCAGCTTCCTCATCAAAAACATCATCGTCAGATTCATCAAAATCAAGAGTAACGGTAGTGGTACCCTTACCCTTAAGAGCCCTAACTTTTGGAGCACCAGTCTCCACAGGTCCACCTCCCAAACCAGTATTTTCTTCTGTCATAACTTTGGGGGTGATGCAACTTTTGCAATCCCTGATGGAGTTTCAGCCACAAACCTTTGAGAAGATGGCCCGGCAGTCTCCTGCGAAGCCAAAATAGCAACCTCACCTTCTTCTTGTGAATCTATAATAACATCCTCAACAGTGGCAGCAACAATAGGAACTTGAACGCCAATAACTGGAGAAGACAAAATATCCTCGCCAACATTAATTTGGGACGAAGGCAAAGTAGCTTCGCCTAAATTAACATTAGAATGAACATTGGTCTCCAAATTCTAGAAACAATCATCAAGCGGAGTCAACATTAATGGAGTCAACCCACTAGAATTAAAAACTAAACTAATCATCCTCACCTCTTCAACACGAGTCAATTGGCTAAGAGTCTCTTGACCCATTTCTTCATCATTTCCTCCAAGTTTTTCAGAACCAGAAGGCGTAGCAACCTTCTTCTTCTTAGTAATTTTCTTGCTAAGCTGACCACCAGCTCTTTTCTTCTTCGTCACATTTTCTATACTCGGTTTTACTGTACGAGTATAAGCAGGCAGAGGTCTTTCACCATACTTAATCTGTGCAATATCAAAAACTCTGTTCAACCGCTTATAATCTTTTCCTAAGATTTTGTCCATTAAATCTTTTTCTTTCTTCAGAAATTGACCAATAATTTCAACTGCTTTAATTTCAACAGCAAACACAAATTGCGCATCTTCAGAATATTTCTTCGGGCAAAAAGATTCATTATCTGGAAAAATGTAACTTTTTCCTCTCACCATTTTCTCATAAAAACGAACAAAACTCCAACCTTTCTTCAATGGCTAGATCCGAGCTGCAATATATTCTTCGCAGAAATCACGAGCACTTTGTATACTAGCAGAAATTGTATACATTTTCTCACAAGTTCTTGAACCCTTCGAGCTTGGAAACTCGGGTTTGCAATTAAATGCATTCTTACTCATCTTCACAGCCAAAGGATATCTTTTCACAATTCTCCTAGAATCATCCTTTTCTTCGACAAAAGGAACCGTATGATAAAACCAATAACGGTACCAATTTTCAACCCATTTGTTCTTTGAAGCTGGAGAAATCTGTTTGGCACCTCGAGCAGGCTTAAAACTGCAACAACCAAAGTACTTGATGATACTTCTGCCATCAACATTCTTATTCCTGAATTGTGTATGCATTTCATGAAGAGAGCAAAAAGCACCAACATCTAGGTTACCCCTCTGAGACGTCACTGCCCAAATAAAAAGCGCAATCTTCGCTATCCCATTTAGAGTCAGATGATGAATCTCAATATTATATGCCTTCAGAATCTCTTCAATGAAATCTTGACATGGCATACGAAGACCCGCTGCAAACTGATCTCGAAAAACAACACACTCATGAGGTTTAGGCTTAGGAATCATTTCATCTTCAGAGGGCAACCTAGCATTAGCTTTCTCTAACATCCTATTTTTAACCATCCAATCTAACTCAGCTTCATCCATCAAAGTCTTGCCAAAATTCAAAGACTTTGTATCATCGCTAATCAATTCAGACTCCGATGCAGAAACATCAGATAAATCCTCTCTAGAATCAGATTGATTAGATTCTAACGGAGAATTCTCAGAAGCAATCTTCTCTAGATCAGACATCTAAAAAACAATATAAATAATAATAATAATAATAATAATAAGACAGAAATTTAAATAGCAAGAAATCAAAAAGTAGCAAAACTTTTACCTTCAAAGAAATAAATAACCTCCACAAAAGAGGATCACTTCGCAACAAAATCGACTTCGCATCAAACTATAAAACAACAGCACCTCCCCGTCTTCGATAAAGCAGAAGAGACAGGGGGAGGCACCGCGGTATATATAGGCGGCTTCGAGTCAGACGAAACGATTTTGGTCAAACTTGATCGTTAAAATTCAAAAACAAAAGTGTCCTTCAAATCAATGGACATCAACGGCCAACTCCAAAGTTCGGGACGACGTTTTCTGTCTTCGTTTTCAAATCAAAACTTCGCGGGATTCAAACCTTTGGAGTAGGCCTTCGCTCGCGAGGGGCTACTGTTGGGGATTTGACTTCGCCAGAAAATACAGTCCCGAAACTTTGAAGTCGAATTTGTAATTGTCATAACAAAGTTTGCCTGCAGGGAAAGAAACAGGGCGAAGATGAAATTTTGACTTTGCCGGGAAAAAGTCACCTTCATTGGAGAAAACTTCGTCTTCGCCAGAGAAGAAAGAAAGATTAAACCAAGTCTAAGCGAAGACAAGAATTTGGCTTCGCTTGACAATTAAAGATAGAAAGAAGACGGAGCAAAAATTGACCAAATCCAAAATACGAAGCCATCCAGAAGATTGATGGACAAAGTTGAAGAATGAAGACTTAGACATCGAAAAGGACCACTTTGCCCTTGTAGTTGAAAATGGTTGTAATGATTTGAGTTGGGGGTAAAATGGTCATTGATGCACAAAATACGAAGGCTAGGGCCCTATAAATACCCCCTCTGACATGTATAGTATGACTATGGATTGAATGCAACTTTACACAACTTTATCTTGTCTGAAATGTTTTGATGATTGTGTGAATTGTGTCATTTGACTTGAACTTTTCACCCAACAATACCTGATATACTTCCAGGTGAAATGATACAATGGTATATTATCTGTGCACTTGCGGATTACGTTTATCATATATAATTTTCTCTGAATTTACAAGTGTCATTAACAAGTACCAACAATGCATTTCTGGCATCATGCTAGGGATGACAACCTAGTAAAGGTGATGCTAAGAAATGCCAACAGTCCCCTTCTACCTTGTGGGGTTCATTGTCCCAGAGCACTCCCTTTCCAAAGGTTCCTTCATTTCTTTGGCCTATGACTGCATGATCTAACACCACATGGAGTTGCACACCTTGTGGTGTTCGTGACCTTGTGTGAGTGTTATATACCTGGGAATCGACCTCCACTTCGACCTGTGGTGGCGGATCTTCTATCTGTCCTTGAACAAGGACGATGGTGGGTCTATGCAGCGGATTGGCGCCGCTGCCATCCAGCTTTGCGACAACATGAAGTCGCGGTACCTAGAGCTCTCGTTCCCCACCTCAGAGAAGGGGTGGCACAAAAAATGGTTCTACCTCTATGATCCCACCGGGTCGCTCCCCGCCTACTTAGCTGACCGCCTTGGGGCGGTAGCATTGCCATCGTGGAAGGGCGGTCCGACGGATGAGCGCCTCAAGCTAGTCGAGAGGCTGTTGGAGCGGATCACCTCCGTGAAAAATGCCGGTCTGATGGGTCAGGCGGTGGTCCGCACATCCCTATTGCGCTGCGTGCTTTCCCTGAAAGTGCGAGCCTTCCCAATGTGGGACTACATCAGATCTCCCATTCAGGGGGTCATCTCCGTTCCCCCGAGCCCCAGAGGGGTTTGAATGCACTTGTAGTACGTAGGATTGTTTAGGAGGCTTGCATTGCTATGAATTAGGCTATGCAAAGTAGTGGCTATTAGGTTCACCTTGTGTTCTAATCACCATGCCTAAGTGTTGTATTTTTGTAGTGGATTTTTTATAGGCCATTAAGCCCTCTCCTCTCTAGCCATCTAGATCCTTTCAGTGATGAAGAAGGTGTCAACTAAGTCAAGGAGGATAGCGATGGCATTGTGGCACTTGGTAGAGGCTAGACACACATCCAGATTGGGGATGACGATGACGAAGATGGCATCAATCAAGTCAAGACGGAAGGCAAAGGCATGTGGTGGAGGTCGGACACGCGTCGACATCGGTTAGTCATGCTTGGCGAGGCATGCATGAGGGCTAGCCAATTTGATCCTCAAACCAGGGATGGATGATTTGGTGGTTTAAGCCTCAAAACCATCGGAGGAGGTTTTAATGGTTTGGGACTCAAAACCAGGGTGGAAAAACCATCAGAGGAGCACTATAGCTTATAAACTGTCTCTGAAAATAAATTTTAGGGAAGGTTCTGTTAAGTAAACCGTCATTGAGAATATACCTATTTTTAGAGATGGCCGACTTAAAAGAACCCCTATTGACAATAAGATTTTGAAGGACGGTTGCTTATGTCAACCGTCTCTGAAAATTGGTGATTTCTATGCGCTGTTTGTTAAGTCCACGTTCCTAGAAATCGATTTTCAAGAGCGGTTGACTAAGTCATCCATCTTTAAAATGAGTTGTGGTACAAATAAATTCATATTTTTTTCAAATGAAGTTGGATGAAGATAAAATTTATATCAAAATTGTAGAGATCGACAAGATCTAAAACTTTATAGTTGATAAAATTTTTGTTTGAGATCGTTTAGGGTTCCAGATACATGAATTAAGTTTCTAGATTTTGAATTTCAAATTCTTGAAATTTTCAAATGACCTTGGATAGAGACATGCTCTATACCAAAGTTGTAATTGTCGACGAGATCCAAAACTTTGTAGTTGAAAATTTTCTCATATAAAATTATTTATTAGAAGTTAAAATATTGATGACAAGATTCGTACATGTTAGTACAAAAGGACTCTATCATATGTATAGCCACAAGTGATGGTGCAATTTGGTGGTTGGAGGTGGTACGCACCACTTTTTTTTCGATCGAGGGAATGGTAGCGGTTTTTTAAACCTGAAGATCGTTTTTAATCGTTAGCAAAAAAATTAATTGTGTACTAATAAGAATGACAGACAATTTCTTGTACAAATTTGTCTATTTTGTTTGCGCAAAAACAAAATAGTATAGACAATTAATATATCTTTGAGTAGCATACAACAGTCACACGCGAGACAAGAAATAAGCTAAAATTCCATAAGGGCGATCTCTTAATTGACAGAAGAAAGACTGCTCGGACATTATTTTAGAGAAGTCAACCTACGCACGCATCGCTTGAGACTTGAGCTTCTCGGCATCTGACAAGAACCTTTGGAACACAACGCGCGACGAACAGTGACGAATCTAGGATTTTTGTGGAAGGGTATGCCGCGCAAAAAATTTTCATATACAATTTAGTAAATCTATTTTAGCAATTTGATAATAATTGTAAAGTTGATATGTGATTCAGTATATGTGCACTAAGTAACACAATAAGGCTTAAATTCATGGATTAAGTTGAAACTATCCACTAAATATAGTATAAATAGTTCAGAAGCCAAACCAATAATTGAAATATAGGCATAAAAGAGTACCAGAGACTTACTATACTATTTTTCTGACTATTTTATTCGACGCTTTTGAAGGGACATAAATATCTTGATATCATCTTCATCAATTTTAAAGAAAATATCCCGCTCAATAAAAATGACAAGACAATCATCCAAAGACTATCTCTCATCTTATTTCTTAACTTTGTATTCACTAAAACCAGTGCAGAAAATACCCTTTTCAACACTTGCCATTGCCATAGGTAGAAGGAATACCAATTTGAGGAGCTCATAAACCGTATTATAAACTCTCATGAGTCTGCTCTAGCACCGCAGGTTCAACCGGATCAGGGGAATGATTAGAAGTAGTAGCAGCTGTTGTGTGCCTTTTTTGTTGCATTCTTATGGAAAAGAGATGCGATTATCCAAGTTTCTCTTCATAACTGCGTAAATATTAATAATTTGTTATTTGTGATGTTAGCAAATAGCTATGAATTTTCTATACAAAGATGAAGAGCAGAAGATTAAACTTTACCTAACAGAAATAGCGCGGTGAGCCTACGTGACTGCGCGGCCATGCAAAGACGAGTGATCAGAGACCGGAAGGCACTAGGGCAGCAGGGCAGAGGGCAGAGGGCACCGGCCACCAGGACGGCAGGACCAGGGCGTCACCGTCCGTCACGCCTCACCGTGTCGGCGTCGGCGTCAGGGCGGCAGCGTCGTGACTCCTCAGCCCCGATCCACGGACGGACCGTGATTATATAATACGAAAAGCCAAAAGTGAAACGCGTGTGTACCGTGTACGTACTGAGGTCTAACGAACCTTGCTGCGTGGGCCGCTTCGTGGGCCTTCTAGCGTGATCGGTGATCCAGCCATCCAGGTGGTTTTTTTCTTTTTTTTCTTTTATAAATACAGATGTGTATAATACGTATATTATATTGCACACATGCCGGTCAAACAGGGTATGCCGGGGCATACCCGGCATACCTGTGGCTCCGCCACTGGCGACGAACCACCGTCCTCCCATGCCGCAGCAGCCGCCTTGCTGAGCGCCGTCACCTGCGCCCTGAGCCGCTCCCCTTCCTCGGACTCCAGAACCATCCTCACCTTGGCCTCCACCTCCCCCGCCTTGACAAGCCCTTGCTGCCATCCTGCGACCTCCACTCCAATCCCGGCCTCCTCCACCATGAACACCTTGTTCATCTTCTGCTCCGCATATAATGGCCAACAGAGCATGGGCACACCCGCTGTAATGCCTTCCAGCACAGAGTTCCACCCACAGTGGGTCACGAACGCGCCTGTTGCCTTATGGCGGAGCACGTCCACCTGTGGCGCCCACAGCTTGAGGATGAGGCCACGGCCGTTTATTCGCTCCAAGAACCCGTCCGGCAGGAGCGCGTCGAGGTCTGGGTCGGCGCGGGGGTCAGACGGCCGCTCGGGGTCGTCGGTTGGAGGAGCTCGCACCACCCACAGGAACCGGTGGCCGGAATTCTCCAGGCCGACAGCGATTTCCTTCAGCTGCTCCCTGGAGTGGTTGCCGGTGCCAATGCTTCCAAAGCAGAGGTAGACGACGCTGCGCTCCGGTTGCTCGTCGAGCCACGAGAGGCACTCGTGCTTTTCTTTTTCCTTGCCAGCTTCCGCGAGCAAGGGCCCCACACAGTACACCGGCGGCGCTGCCGGGAGATGCCGAAGGTCCCCGAGAGCATCCACCGCCCGAGTCTCCAACCACGCGAACGTGTTCACCAGCACTACAGGAAACTGGCTCTTTGCCGACTGCAATTTTCTTTGCCAACTGTTTTTTTTCGACACTCGGCAAAGAGGTCCCTTTGCCAACTGGAATTTCCTGCAGTCGGCAAAGCAGGATTTGCTGGCAAAGAATTGCAGTCGGCAAAGGCAGGCCATGGTTGACGCCATCCACACCGTCACCTTTGCCGACTGCCACTCCGTTAGCAGTCGGCAAAGGTGCAGGCTTTGCCGACTGCCATCCTACAGTTGAAATCATTTACTCTTTGAAAGTGTTGTTTCAAGTTGACATTTTTTTAAATTCAAATTTTGAATTAATAAAACAAAGTCACATGAAAAGATGACCAAAATGAAAGTTGTAGATATGGAAAGGTCATAGAACTTTGTAGTTGACAACTTTTTCATTTGAAATTATTTTGTCATGGAAAACTATGTTTGAAGATTTTGTATTTTGAAATTCAAATTTTAAATTGTTCAAACAAAGTCGGATGGAGAAATGATCAAAACAAAAGTTGTAGATATTAATGATTTCTAAAACTTTGTAGTTGACAATTTTTTTATTTGAATTTATTTATAGTTTAAAAATTATGTCTTAATCAATTTAGAGTTCATAATTTTTTTGGAAGAAAAAAAAGTGTAATTCAGCCCATTACTATGTAGGCCAATAGCCCAACATATGCTCGGCCCATTACTTTGGCCCGATGTATTGCAGCCGTTGGATGAATCCCTGATGAATCAGAGCCGTTGGATCGAAAGCACTCGTATATAAGCACCTCTTCATCCCTCCCAAACCCTAACTCTCCCTCTCTCCCCTCTTTTATTCAGCGCGAAGACCTGGAAGCAGCGGTGCCGCGTCCCGGCGCTGGAGATGGTGCTCCCTCCGCGGCGGCCACCTAGGGTAGCGGCGCCTCCTCCACCATATCCGCGGCGCTCGGCCCCCTCCACCAGGACGACGATGAGGAGCAGCAGGAGGGCGGCGCGGGTCGAGGTCGTCAGGGCATGACGACGGCGTGCGGCACGGCACCGGCGGGAGCAAGCGCGGGCGCACGTGCGGGCTCCGCCCTAGCCTCTCCCGTCGGCAGTGGTGTGCGGCCTCGGTCCTCTTCTGGCTCGGGCACGCCCCCCTGTTAAGCAGTGGCACAACCTTGTCCAGTGTCAGATCCGGCCCCAAGGTGAAATATTTCCCTAAATCTGCCCGAGCTTACAACTTGTAGAGCCTCACCATATTTCGATCTGTGCAGGACAAGTTGGCTGCCTCCACCTGCTCCAAGCAAGCAGCAGCCAGGGGGAGCGTGGGAGCTCTGTTTCGCGGCCACGTCTCACTCTAGATCGAGCTTCTTGGTAATGAATCGATCCCCTATGTCATCATTACTCATATATGCTTTACTGCATCTTAGATTCTGAATCAATTATCAGTGATCTCCATTAATGTAACTTCTTAGCAGTAGATCCAGATCTGTTGCTAATGAACTGATTCGGACTAGTGGTATGTAAAGAATATTCAGACTAGTATGTATAGAATTTCTGGCAAACACTGAACAAAAATCATACAGGCAGGTGGCAGCATGAGGCATCACGTATGTGTAACTGTGTTGCCAAGACTATTTTATTGATTATTTGTGTAGACTTATAGTCCTTGCTGTAGTATGTAAGCTTGCTGCTTACTAATCCTTTACTAAAGTGTTATACTGCAGTAAGGAAAAAAATGTGTGCTTTAGCGCTTTGCTTTGTATGATGATTTATGAATTTCTAAGAATTAATGCATGTATGTGTCCTTTAATAAAGCGTCAATTGCTAGATGTGGTTGATGTATCAACTAATTTGAACTGTACTGCATGTCTGCGTTTGAAGAAAAAAATGTATACTGCATGTTTGCAGTTAAACTATGGTTGATGGATTACTAGTATCTTTATTTTAGAATTTAGATTGCTAACTTTCAGAGGCAGTTTGATAATATGCTCGGCAATGTTTTCCAGTGACTTGCTTATTAAAATCACCTTATTCTCATATCACTTCTGCCGTTGCAGTTTCGAACCAGCCAGTGATTGGGGGAAAGGCTCTTGTTTCACTATTGGTTTCCTTATCAAATAAATAGCTCATGCACAGGAGCTGTTGCTGTTTATTACATGCTGAAATACTATTGAATGTTATTTGGTTCGTCTTGCCTTTGACATTACTTCACTGCTGTAGTAGTCGATTAGAGTGGCACTTACACAAAGTGATAGCAGATTTTGTTCAGTTAGCTAGAGAAGTCACTCTGATGGCAGTACTATTATCTTAGAGGATACATAATGAAGTATTAAAGAATTGCTTCAGTCCTGTCAAGTCACAATCGAACAATGTATATATTTCTAGGTAGAACCGTAACTTATATGTGCTCTGTAGATTAACAAAAAATTTACTGGAATCAAGTTTTAATTTTTCTAGGTAGAACCGTAACTTATATGTGCTCTGTAGATTAACAAAAAATTTACTGGAATCAAGTTTTAATTTTTCTTTTGTCCTCTAGAGTATATAATGAGAGTCACACAATGTGTTTTGTCAATGCATGCAGGTGTGTTCCTGCTGCTCCTATTCTGCCTGTTCAACGTCATGTACTGATGAAGTCGGTTTCAGTTTGTCAGGTGAGTAGCGACAACAGTGTTTTGCACTGATATATCATTTGTTAAGTGCGCCTTTCATGCTACACTAATTGGCTTTGTTTAATATTTGCCATCCTACTTAGTTGCTTGACCTATATCTGCAGTTCTCAGTAGCTTGTTTGCTACTGGAGATTTTTATTTGATCAAGTGTTACTCCCCTCATTTCAGACTGCAACCATTTTATTTGATCACCACTAGACTTGTCACATGTAGATCTGTAGTTGTTTCTCAAGTTGTATGGACCGATATGTTTAGTAGTTCTTCCTACTTGGAAGAAACCATAATGCTCAGTATGACAAAGGCTTGCCCATGTATACATGTATATCTGTCCATTTCATATGACAAGTCATACAGTTGTATTTATGTGATCGTTCGCGTGCATTGGTTTGTTAATTCTCAGCAAATGTTACAGGTTGAAAGCCTTGGGAAAATTACCTGGAATGACTTTGCAGCTGCTATCTTGAACTGGAAATTACATGTAGGTTCATGTGCACATAGATGCTCTATGTTTAACATTCTCCTCTGTAGCTCACATAGATGCTGTTTTAGGTCTTCACCTCAGGATGACGGTTTTGACTGTTTGAATGACAGGTGATGAAGTATGTGGAAAAGAATTCACTCCAGTGGACCGAAGAAGAGCCCCACTCTTGGAACATCCTCATCCGGTGCTTTGTCCAGTATAGGTGCTGGTAGTAAATGTTTAGCTAGTAGTGGTTATTCCCTGGCTGTGCAATAGTTTGTTATGTTCATGCTAAATAGCTTTGATATGTTGATGCAAACACTGGGACATCTTTATATGTGTATTGGATTCACTAATATATATATATATATATATATATATATATATATATATATATATATATATATATATATATATATATATATATATGTGTGTGTGTGTGTGTGTGTGTGTGTAACAACAATAGTAATTGTGTGTATTGGATTCATATTGTGATGAAATTGTGATATAAATGGTGCTACCGGTGCTTCTGGTGAAATTGGATTATAATTTATGATTTTGCAGGGTTTTGATGCGAGAAAACAGAAAACAAAAGCAAAAAAAAAATTCCAGCTTTGCCTGGGCAAAAAAAACCCGGACAGAGTCTTTGCCGACTGCAATGGGAGGCGGTCGGCAAAGAGGTCAAACCTTTGCCGACTGCAACTCCGAAAGCAGTCGGCAAAGAACATTTCAAAAAAACAATATTTTCTTTCTTTGCCGACTGCCGAGCTGGCGGCCAGTCGGCAAACAATTTTTGAAAAAAAATTCTTTGCCGACTGCCGAGAAACCAGCAGTCGGCAAAGCCTGCCGTCAGGGCTGACGGCGCCACGTGGCTATGCCGACTGCTGGCGTGGCAGTTGGCAAAGGCTTTGCCGACTGTGTGCCACGTGGCAGTCGGCAAATCCGCCTTTGCCGACCCAGGCTTTGCCGACGGCTCTTTGCCGACTGCCACGTGGCTTTGCGGTCAGCAAAGCCTTTGCCGACTGGGTTTATGCCTTTGCCGACCGGGGCAAGCAGTCGGCAAAGAGGCGTTTTCCTGTAGTGCAGGATGCCGTCTACTACTTCCGGGATCCTGCGAAACCCGTCCATCATCACCTTGTATACCTCGCTCTCCGGATCCTGGAGCACCTGCTCGACGAGGTGAGACGCCGGCATGGGTGGGACTCCATGGAAGTTGAGAGGGGTGTCTCCTAGCTCCCTGAAGCTCGGTTGGTCCTCCCTGCGGATCGTGGGAAGCTGGAGGAAGACGGCGACGGTAGAGGCGTTCGTGGCGTAGAAGGAGTACGCCGGGATGCCGAGCTTCTTGGCGACGTCAAGCGCGCCGCTGGACAACGCGTCCACGACCACGGCTTGGACACTCCCAAGAGGCATGGCGCAGAGGAAGCCGTGGAGGAGCTGGTCATAGCGGCTCACGAGGTCGAGGTACCTGAGGAGAAACTGCGCGTCGTGGATGACGGTGGGAGGGTCCTCGATCCGCGGCAGCTTGTGGAAGGCGACGAGAGGCTTCGATGCTGCGACGCGGCGGACAAGGGCAGCGAAGGCGACGTCTTGTTTATCCGCAGGGTCGATAAGCGCCACCACGACTGCATACCCAGCGTCCAGGAGGACGTCGGCGAACTGCATCATGGGGACGAAGTGGCTAACGGCAAGGCCGGGGTACAAAACCACAGTCTTCTTCATCGCTTCGTCGAAATGGGGACAGAAAAATGCCGTGGAGACGAGTAGCCAAATAAAGTTAAGAGATATATAGATCGTTGAGACGTTGATGGCTAACCCGCCAGTATAGACATATAAGTAAACGACATTTAATTTGATTCTAGCTACTTTATAGTACAGTAGGTGTGTGTATGTGTGATTGATCTGAAACCAACCAAAGCTGCCGTTAGAGCAAGGTCAATAATAATATAGTCGAGTGCTCGACTATAAGCTAAGTTATAAGAGCAAGCTATACAATAGTTAGTATTTTATTTGTCTATATAATTTCTTTATTATTATATGTCTTCATTCTCTTTCCTATTCCTCTTCACATACATCTTTATTAGGACCCACTACTGTCTATGCTTCCGTGTCCAGCTTGGTGCTTGCATGAGAGCCGAGCTCTCTTCTCTCTCCTTCCTTCTCTCTTTCACATCAACAAAAATATTAATTAGTTTGGCTATAAGCCGATTATTGTACTTGATCTTTAAGGATGGGATGCTTACATGCATGTGCGGTGGGTGGATGTCATAAGGCCACATCGTGCCACACCTGTTTTCAAGGCATAGGATTTTATTAGTTTACGATAATACATCTTAAAGACCTTCCAGAACACACTCTCAATCTTGATTTTCTGACAAGATTAAAAAAATGCTCTCCAACAAATCCCTATCTCGACTCCCAATTTTTTTCGCAGTTGAAAAAATCGACCCAACCGCACAGAAATATAGACGCGCATATCGGTCGGCCAATTTAAAGCTGGGAAGACATGGGGAGGAATAAGAAGGATAGGGTTTCCAATATAAATGTACAAGAGACAAAGAAAGTATAAAAGTAGTTGGCGTGATTTCAAAACATTTTGAAATTCCTGATGCAAAATTGTCTATAATATTTTAGATGTGAGGTTTTGAAAACTATTGGAGAAACCCAACAAATATGCTGTCAACTTTTTTAGCAACTTTGAAAACTCATTGATTGCAAAAACACAAGAAACATGAACAAATAAACAAGTGAAGCCAGTACACCAAGCATACAAAAAGATTATAAAACATGTTTGTCCCTCACCTCTCGCCTACACCAAGCTTCGCCTCCCACACTGCTAACCTAGCAGCAGCCGCCGCCACCAGCCGGCCGGGCAACGGCGGCAGAATTGATCGAAAAACCGGCCAATGGGTGCTCTCCCCTTTGCCGGCCGGCAACGAAAGTGTGACGCCTAGGTGAACTACGGAGGGATGAGCACCGATAGAGGAAGCAGCGGAGGCACACTAGTCGTTCAAGGAATCCCCACAAATGGGTTAGTCGTATGAGTGGCCTGCATGTGCAAGCAGCATTGCTCTAGAGCACGCGGAATCATTCCAGAGTGTCCCGCGTAAGCAGCATTGCTCCACAGCATGCGGAATCCTTTCCCAAGGATCTACATATAAGAACTTTGTAAGGTCTGATTTGCTTCTTTTTTCTGCGTGGAACTACCTATACTTAGGGCAGGAGCAACCAGACCTACCCCATCGTTAGCCCCAAACTAAAATTCTTGCCCCCGTATGCAAGAAAAATTTGAAACCACAACACATCTATGCATGTCTGATCATCAGGAGAGAGACAATAGCCTGATGTACACGTATCCTAGTGCAAATCCAGTGGTGCACATCATGAGAGCACGTGTCCTTAAGGGCAGATTTTACTTTCCCATTCTCCACCGTTCTCTTCTGCTCTCTCTCAGGCCACCACTCTATACAACAAGAAAACTGGATGCCTATATGGATGTTGGGGTAGTACGTCACCGTGTTGCATTGGGGAAGCTCTTAAATGGCATAGCAATGCTCCCGTTCTTAGAGAAAAGCCTGCAAATAAGTACCGTTTCCTAAAGAAACAAAATATTTATGAACAGATAACATCCTGTTGTTCATCTATCCTTCTAATAATAATAAAGAGGCAAAATTTCTGGTCCAAACAAGTTTTCATCCAGCCTAATCCTTCCGCTTGGTTATACGTGGTAATTTTTTTCATCTGTCCGTATTTTTTCCGTGTGCGTTTGAGACTTTGTTTTTCTTCTCCGATTTCCATGTCCATCTAGCACTACTACAGAAAAAATTACGCGAGGCATTTTGAAAATGGCGTCGGAGGTAGACGGGCATTTCAACCGCCTCGGTTGATGCCTGAGATTAACCGAGGCGGTCATTTTTATTAACCGAGACGGTCATAGTCAACCGCCTCCCAAAATCGGTTTATAGAGACGGTTCGTAAAAGCTATTAACGGAGGTGAGCCTTATAAGAGGCCCGCCTGGGAAAATCAGACCATTTTCGGAGGCGGGCCTCTTAAAATGGTCTGCCTCGGTTAATATAGTCGAGCCCAATGACCGTTGGCGAAGCCCATATGAGGCTAGTTTCTAACTACAAGTATATATACCGAGAAAACCCTAAGCCACTCTTCTAGCCCCATCCCTCTCCCAGTCACGAGCCTGATTTCCCCCTCGGCGCTCTTCGTGCTCCTCTCCCTCGGCAATCACGTCTCCCTCCCTCTCCGATCCCGGCGCAGTCGCGCCCTCACCTCTCTCACTCCCTTCTCTCCCTCACTTCTCTCGGTGGCGGTGGTCGAGGGCCGGCCTTCCTTAGCGGCGCGGCATCGCGAGCACACCATCGCTGGTGTGAAGGCACGGCACGGCGGCGCGGCGCGGCGGTGGCTTGGCCTAGCGGGCATGGAGGTGCGGCGCGACGGCGGTCCGGCCCTCCCCTCCTCTCCCGGCGGCATGGCTCTCCTCTACCGCCGAGCAGCATAGTGGGCGGGATCTCGGAAGGTGGGCTGCTCTTCTTCCCCTCCACCTCAAGATGTGGCAGATGCAACGACGAGCAGCTCGATCCGATGGCGGGAGGCCGGATCCGGCGATGTGCGGCCAGATCCCGGCGGTGGGAGGCTGGCCGGATCCTAGTGGTGAGCGTGGTCCAGGCACCGGTGACCGGATGCGGCGGCGGCGGCCCGTGGATGGGCTCGGCGGGCTTACCTAAGGATGAAAACGGAACGGAAATATCCCGAACCGAATCGTATCGTTTTCTATATTTAATCCGATCGAATCCGTATTTTCTTGTCCGACTTTACTATTTTTGCTTTCGCATTTTAGATGTTTCGTATTTCAAATGTAAAAGTAGAAAACGGTTTAGACATTTTTCGACCGTTTGCTACTTTTCTACTTTTAATTTGAAATATTCCGAATTCAAAATTTGGTTTAAACCAAATTTGGCCAACTGCACAGGTCATATAGCCCAATTACAGGCTGCTCACCATGCAGCTACGTTCTTTCTACTGGTAGCCAACTACCCTCTCTTATAGACGGCGTCCAGCCTCATCTCCCTTCACCTCACGAGGTGGTGCTAAATGACAGGAAGCCAGCAACATCTACACGAAAGCCCACTTGGGCCATAGCCCATCAAGCTCATCGGTTTGACTCCCACCTGAGAAGTCAATCATTTGATAGTTTTTGCCTCAGCCGAATAAATCTTTGTTACTCAAAAGAAAAATCTGAATAAATCTTTAAAATAAAATACTACATCTATTCTAAAAAGATTAATAAAATTATCGTGACTCAGTTCAAGTTTATGTTTCTATAACATCTAATTTTAGTTCTGATTCTAAAATGGTATGCTAGTTGCTACATCTAATTTTAATTCCTATTATCCTGCTTCTAGACTTGCATTTATGTGTCGGCTATTGTGTTAAATACCTAAGACCAAGGATCATACACTTGTTAATTATTATATGCACTTGAACTTGATCATGTATGTACTTAATCATGTACTTGGTCCTGCGGGTCGGTATTCCGTATTGAGTTTTCGTATATCGACCGTGTTCGACATAAATCTACTCGAATCGATTCGTTTTCGGAATTTTCGATATTTCGTAAGTTCGCGTTCGTTTTCATGTCCGGTTTAACCGTTTTCGCTTTCGTTTTCGTATTTGAAATGTAAAAGAAGAAAACAATTTAGGAGTTTTTCGATCATTTTCATCCTTAGGCTTACCCATGGGTTTTCTTTTTTTTTTATTTTTTTATTTGATTTACTGAGGCAGACAGTAAACTGCCTCGGTAAAAAACTGATTAATGGTGACCTTTAGTCTGAGGCTTTTGTGATGCCCGTCTCATTAAATCAAAGACACCTGTCTCGGTTAAGTATTGTGCAGTAGTATGGTGCCTGCTTCTTTATTTTTCTTCTCTGTTTTCCGTGTCCTTCTGGTGCTTCTTTCTGATTTTTCAATGCTCGTTCGTATGTTTGCTCAGACTTTTTTTATTTTTTTCTAGTTTCCATCGTCCGATCAGTGCCCATTTTTTTGTTTCCCATTTTTTTTAGTACCTCCCGTTTGTTTTTTTTCTTGACTGTTATGTGACTTTTTTTCCATTATATTTCTGGTTTTACTTATATAAAGATAAAAAAATATGTACGCGATCTATCTATGATCGTTTCTAGAAGTTCGCTTAGATTGATGTCCATATATTAAAGAGCGAAGGGATTAGTCCAATCATCTATTTTATACTTTTGAAAAAAGTGCTCTCGCGCCTTTTGTGCTACGTATGTGACCTGGAGTCGTACAAGTTAGAGTAACTCACATCTAGCAATAATACACAGTTTGGTTCCAAGATGTTTGAGTTCAAATATAAAATACGGATGGAGTCTAGAAATTATGGACAAAATTCCTCAGCGCTGAGGCGGCTCGAGGCCCTTCCCTGGGCAACTAGGTCTCCTTCCCCATTCCCGTCTCCTTCGCTCTGATCTTGATCTGTTCTTCCCCCGGTGATCAAGATCCCACAACCCAGTTCCCCCAGTGTCCTCCTCAATTCTGCACTCCGCAGCCCTTATACAAGATTTGCTAGCCAACCCTAGACGCCTCCCTTCGCCCTTGGCGTCGCTCAGGCGTCGTCAATGGAAGGGGTGTCGAAAATGATGAAGGATCTGCAGTTGTCTGCGGCAGAGAGAAAGGGAGTCTGCATCGGTGGGACTCGGCGGGCGGAGAAGGGATCATCGTTGCCGCAGGCGATCGGGAAGCTTCTCTCGGAGAAATCTGCTCCCCCGGAGGCGCTGATCCAATCGCTCGGAAGACTCTGGTGCCCGATCCGTGGTGTGGAATGTAAGGATCTAGGCGACAATCACTTCTTATTCAGTTTTCATCAAGCGGCGAGGAAAAGGAAGGCCCTAGAAGAGGGGCCTTGGATGTTGTCAAATGACCTACTAGTGATGGCTGAGTTCGATAGGTCAAAAACCCTAGAGGAAATCGATTTCTTTTTCATTCCAATTTGGGTCCGAATCACCAAACTTCCTCTGGGTTCGATGTCAAAGGAAGCAGGAGAGTTGATCGGGGATGAGATTGGTGAATTTATTGAGGCAGATGTCGGTGATGATGGCATGGCGAAGGGCAGCGTGTTGAGGGTGAAAATCAAACTGGATATCCGGAAGCCTTTGATGCGTGGTGTGACGGTGCAAGCTGAGGAAGGAGGCCCAGATCGGTGGTGTCCGGTGATGTATGAATATCGACTAGATTTTTGTTATGTCTGTGGCATCATCGGTCACACGGAGAAGGCATGTTCGATCAAGCTCAAGAAGGGGGAGGTGCCTCAGTTTGGCAAAGAGTTGCAGTTTCGCCCAACACGCAAATGGAATGACGGGGCTAACAGCAGGGTGTCGGAGATGGCAGGGGGTGGTGCACGGTGGAGAGGATCCTCTACTGGACGCTGGGGCAGTGGGGGAGGCTCGGGCGGTGGGCTGTCCAGGAGTGACGGTCCAACGTGGAGGAGAAGTGATTCAGGCAGTAAGGATTCTGATGGTCTGGAGGGCAAAGGGGAGAAGGAGGTTAAGAGCCCCCCGAAGTCACTGCCGGCACCAGGTACGGAGGAGGAGAGGTCAACTCCAAGGGAAAAAGAGGGGCAGCAGGATGACAACCACGGGAACAGGACCATGCAAAACTCGGTGATTGAGGATGGTGAGGGCGGGCATGGTGAGAAGAAGGAGCCGGCTCTGGAGGAGGGAAAAAAGAAATCGACGAAAACCTTTAAGAGACATCCAAGGTCAGAGAAGAGGAATGAAGACAAGATGCAAATTGATGTGAAGAAGAGGTTGTTGTCTTCAGATGAAAACGATGATATTGAGGGGAGCAAGAGACAGAAAGCTGATGGCGGCAGTTTGTTTATGGGGGGCACGGAGTTGGAAAATCAGTTGAACGCGGGGCTGCAGGGTCAGTCCTGCGAGAAGAAACGAAGATCGTTGCGTGGAACTGCCGGGGACTCGAGAACGGCCCGGCGGTTCGAGGCCTTCTGAAGGAGGAGGATCCCGACATTCTATTTTTGTCCGAAACCAAAATGGACAGAAGTAGAATTCAAAGCTTTCGGTGGAAATTGGGCATGACGAACATGGTGGCAAAAGATTGTGACGGGAGAAGTGGTGGTCTTGCAATTTTTTGGAAGCGGGATGTCAAGCTGCATGTACGTACAGCGTCTCGGCTGTATATTGATGCAGATGTTGTGGAGAAGGATGGCTTTGTGTGGAGATTGACCGGGATGTATGGCGAGCCTCGGACAGATCACAAGGACCTAACCTGGAAGGCTTTGCGTACTCTGAACGCTGCAAGAAAGCGGCCATGGTTATGTCTAGGAGATTTTAATGAGGTGCTGGTAGGTTGGGAGAAGGAAGGGGTGTGCCAAGACCGTAGAGCTGCATGGATAAATTCAAGGAAGTGCTGGAATGTTGCTCCTTGACTGATCTGGGCTTCGAAGGCGACATATTTACATGGAGAAATAACAACCATAGATGTGAAGGGTACATCAGGGAAAGACTCGGCCGAGCGGTTGCGAATGTGGAATGGCGCTCTCAGTTTCCTGGACTCCGGGTGATAAATGGGGACCACCGCCATTCAGACCACCGGCCGGTGGTGGTCATCACGGAGGAACAGGTGATACACTCGACCAGTGAACAGCCCGCCTTCCGCTTTGAGGCGGGGTGGATCCAGGAGGAGACATGTGAGTAGGGATGAAAACGGAACAGAAATATTCCGAACTAACCGTTTTCGTTTTCTATATTATGAACCGTTTTTTAACATGAAAAATTGTCAGTTTCAATTGATTTCACAACCATTTTCAATCATTTTTTGTACTCTTTAATTGCTAAATGTAGAAATATCCCGAACCGACCGTTTTCGTTTTTCTATATCGTAAGTCCGTTTTCGACCGTTTCCGACCGTTTTCATCCTTACATGTGAGGCCATAGTGGAAAATGCATGGAAGCTGTCTACGAACGTGAGAGGGACAGTGGGTGATGCAGTCCGTGATGTAGCCGCTGATTTGTGGGACTGGAAATGCAATGTCTTGGGTGACTTGGAGAAGCGAATCAAGAAAGCTAAGAGAGCTTTAGAAGCCTGTCGCCGTGACCGTCTAAATGCAGCGAATGTTGCTAGGGAGCAGATTTTGAGATACCGACTAGACAGACTTGAGGAACAGAAAGACCTCTATTGGCGGCAGCGAGTGCATGTCCAGTGGCTGGAAAAGGGCGATTGCAACACTGGTTATTTCCACCAGTTTGCTTCGGAGAGAAGACGAACAAAAAAGATCAAAAAACTTGTGACGGAGAATAGATTGGTGGTGACGGATGAAGGGGGGATGAAGGCGCTGGTGACTAACTATTACACAGATTTATTTATGTCCCATGCAGGTGACCGTTTTGATGACCTCCTGCAGCACGTTACAGCAAGCGTGCCGGCGGAGGTGAATCAGGCCCTGTGTAGGGAAGTGAGCAGCGAGGAGATCAAAGAGGCGCTGGATGGCATCAGCGACCTCAAAGCTCCAGGTTCGGATGGGATGCCTGCTCTCTTTTACCAAAAATTTTGGCACATTGTAGGAGATGATATTGTTCGCGAGGTTAAAGCTTTCCTAGAAGGTGCTGAGATGCCACGGGGATGGAATGAAACAACTGTTGTTCTTATCCCCGAGGTCCAGTGCCCAGAAAAACTAAAAGATCTCTGACCAATTAGTCTTTGTACAGTGGTTTACAAAATCATATCCAAGGTGTTGTCAAATAGATTAAAAAAATATTCTTGCTGATATTATATCACCAAATCAAAGTGCATTTGTTCCAGGGAGACTCATTACCGATAATATTTTATTGGCTTATGAGATGACTCACTTTATGCAAAATAAGAGATCAGGCAAAGAGGGCTTTGCAGCTATTAAATTAAATATGAGTAAAGCTTATGATCGTGTTGAGTGGATCTTTTTGAGGAAAATGACGTTAAAAATGGGCTTTGCAGAGACATGGGTCAACACTGATGCGGTGTGTGACATCTGTCTCTTACAAAGTCAAGTTGAATGGAGGTCTAACCGAGGAGATTATACCTAAACGCGGATTGAGACAAGGGGATCCAATTTCCCCATATTTGTTCTTAATTTGTGCGGAAGGGTTTTCTTCCTTGTTGAATGCGGCTGAAAGGAGAGGAGATTTAGAGGGTGTTAAAATCTGCGTTGATGCACCGAGTGTTAATCATCTTTTGTTTGCCAATGATTCACTGCTACTTCTGAAAATCAATGAACGAAGTGCTCATCATCTGCAAAATATTCTAGACTTGTATGAGAACTGCTCGGGACACACAATCAACAAAGATAAATCATCTGTGATGTTCAATAGGAACACAAATGAGAGAGATAAGAGTGAGGTGCTGTCTATTTTGAATATCACCACAGAAGCTAGAACTGAGAAATATTTGGGGCTCCCTATTTATATGGGTCGGTCCAAATCAAAAACTTTTGCATATTTAAAAGACCGAGTATGGAAGAGAATACAAGGTTGGAAGGAGAAGCTCCTCTCTAAAGCGGGGAAGGAAATTTTGATAAAGGCAGTAGCCCAAGCCATCCCATCATATGCTATGACTTGCTTTGATCTTACCAAAACTCTATGTGACGAGATTGGTGCCATGATCTGTCGCTGTTGTTGGTCGCAACAAGATAATGAAAACAAGATGATTTGGCTCTCGTGGGATAGCATGTGCCAGACGAAGGACAAAGGAGGTCTAGATTCCATGACCTTCACTTGTTTAATTTAGCCATGCTGGCTCGACAGGCATGGAGGCTGGTTGTGGCGCCAGAATCTCTTTGTGCCTAGGTGCTTCGAGCTAGGTATTTTAGGCACGGTAATCTTCTAAATGTGGAAGAAGGCCCTGGAATTTTCTACTCTTGGCGCAGTATAGTCCGGGGAATAAAAGCGTTAAAGGCCAGCATGATCTGGAGAGTGGGTGATGGAAGTCGTATTAACATATGGCTGGACCCCCAGGTGCCTAGAGGCGTGACAAGAAGACTTATCACCCCACGAGGTCAGTCCCTAGTTACACGGGTTTCTGAATTGCTTGATTCGGTATCCGGTGATTGGGACCAAGGTCTTATCAAGGACATATTCCGGGAGCAAGATGTGCAAGACATCCTAGCTATCCCGGTCCACATAGGAAGAGAGGATATAATAGCGTGGCATTTTGATAAGAAAGGCACTTTTTCAGTAAAGTCGGCATACCATAACTTGCATGATCAAGCCAGTCGGGCAGCCAAAAAACAAAAAGGAGAACCCTCCACGACTCACCAAGGGAAGAAGCTAACATGGAAGCACGTTTGAAAATTGAAATGTGCACCGAAAATCAAACATTTTGTCTGGACTCTGGAGACTAGCACACAACAGTCTTCCATTGCAAATGAATATCAAGAGGAGGGGGATGGATATAGATACAAGATGCCCAGTCTGTTGGAGATTGAATGAGGATGGAGGTCATTGCTTCTTGAAATGCAAGTTCGCAGTCCATTGTTGGCGCGAAGCACTACTCGAAGATGTGCGGTCCTTGCTGCTTCAGAAGGCTTCGGCTTATGAAGTAGTGACGACCATCTTATCTTTGAATGATGACACTTGCATTAAGGCGGCGTCGCTGATGTATGCCTGGTGGGAGGCTAGGAATAAAGCTAATGCAGGAGAAGGGGTGCGACAAACGAGCCAAGTAGTCCAGCATGCTGCTATGCTGGTGGTTCAGACCAAGCTGACAAGGAAGAAGGAAATTAATGAGCCGCCACAACCACAGAGGTGGACGCGACCACCAGAGGGGCTACTCAAAGCTAACTGTGATGGCTCCTTCTCGGAGTCAAAGAAAGGGGGTTGGGGCTTCATCATAAGAGACCATCAAGGGAAGGCGCTTATTGCAGGATCAGGTTCTATTTCAGCAGTCCATGATGTCGAATGCACAGAAGCTCAGGCATGTGTGGCTGCTCTACAGGCGGCATCGAATCAAGGCATCCCAAGATTGATCTTGGAGACCGACTCAATGGTTACAGTAAAGACCCTGCAGTCAGACGAGATGGATCTGTGTGTAGCCTCTATCTTGTATAGAGAAGCAAGGGATTTGATTAGGTTATGTTTTATTTCATTACAAGTTTTACATATTCCTAGATCGTCTAATAAATGTGCTCACGAGTTAGCTCGTTTAAGCTTTGATTGGGACCCGGATCAGCCACATGTTTCGTTTGATTTGCTCCCTAGTTTTGTAAATGGCTTGGTGGTTCGCGATTCAGCTGGACCAAACATTAATGAATAAAGACTGAGGAGTGATGTTAAAAAAAGAATATAAAATACGGGCTCCATGTGTATACTCCCTCTGTCTCTTTTTAAGTTATTCTATTGTGTTCATGCTGATTAAACTTTCTTAAGTTTGACTAAGTTTGTAAAAAATATTAGCAGCATTTGTATTTCTAAATAAATTTACTATGAAAATAGATTCAATAATCTATCTAATGATATTTATTACGTACCATAATAAGTTTATTATGAAAATAGATTCAACAATCTATCTAATGATACTAATTATGTACCATAAATCACTTAGCTTCTTAATATTAAAAATATAAAATATATGATAACAGTCAAAGTTTATAAGCTTTGACCAATAATTTAACCAACATTTTTAACTATTGTAATAGAAAATCAATACTATTAGATTTGTAATAAAAAATACTATCTAGTAATCATAAGTTTATAATCATAAACTGAATATAATATAAATGAATGATCAAAGTATGTTTTAGAAGACTATGCCATATGAGATTACGCTTTATATAAACTGGACTGGAGGGAGTATTTCCCAAAGTGTGATCGCCCTCTCCTAAACTATATTTGACTCAAGCTCACAATACGTGCTCATATAAGTTAGAAAAACATGCGTTTATGTGTGCAGTGATGGTACCGAATCCGATTCTAATAATAGGTATAGATGACTTGACCTTACATAAATCTCTGAGTCATACATAAATTGTTCATCACGTGCCTACGCAACAAAATATATGTTACGTTGCAACACACAAGCATATTTGCTGAATTATATTGCTATACTACTCATGTAGCTTCAGTATCCATGCCAACAACACAACGCATTTCTGTAAACAAAATTTCCCTTTTTGATTTCCTTTTAATCTTAAGCAATGTACATGCACTCTTTGCCTACATACATCTAACAAAAGAATCACAAATGGTATCTACAACCGAAAATTGTTACCATCAATAAAGCAATGAACAGAAGAAAAAACAAAGTAATCTACTAATTAACCTAGCAGCAAAAAAGATCACTGGCCTGTCAATAAACAGCCTGGCCAGTTTAGTTATTCTTCTGATCGCCTAGTGAAACAATGAAACAAGAACAGAGTTGCTCACTGCAACCTGCTCCTCTTGAAGTCAGGCAGCGTGAGGGACACCGCCGTCTGAGGCTGGAATCCGACGGAAGCCAGCCTCGGAGACAGGATCATCGCCGGGCTGGGGCGTGGCGAAGGAACCGGGTCCCTCTTCCTCGACGGCGAGCCGGTGAGCCTCGGCGAGAGGTTGACGTGCTCCAGCGCCCTGGACTGGAGGTCCTGCGGGTAGTCGCGGACGCATCGGATGCGGGGGCCCGTGCCCGTCGACCACCGGCACGTCAAGTGGTTCTTCCTGCCAAGCTCAGCCGCAGCAGCACTCGACGGTGGCAGCGGCAGCTCGTGCTGCTGCGCCCCCTCTTCAGTGTCGATGTCGGTGTGAGCGTGGGTATCGGTGTCATCCTCCTCTGCTTCACTCATGTTCCCGTCGCCGGTTGCCCGGTGAACGTTGCCGTCGGCCGCGTCGGAGTCGCTCGTATGCTCATCCATGGCCGCAGAGGCCGTGTTTTGTTCTACTCCGTCAGCGCCGTTCGAGACGGCGGCGTTGGGCTGAGCTTCAGGTTTGCTCAGCAAGGGGTACTCGTCTTCTTTGTCGAGTGGGCATTTCTGAAGGAGCGCATAACAGTAACACCCATATGTCAGTTCTGAATCTTGCAGTGATCACTGACACTGTTTATGAAGAAACTATCAAGTGATGATTTGCTTACATTTACCTTGACATGTGTGATGTCGACACCGTTCTCCTCAAGGTAGCGGATGAAGTCTTTGAAGTTCTCTTCAGTTGGAAGGTAGTGACCACTGTACGGCCATATAGCCTGAAGAAATGCAAGCAACGCCATCAGTTACTTTCCTGAATGGGCAGGCCCATTTTTCATCATATATACCAAACAAAGATTTATTTTCAGTTTGATTGTGCGAAGTAGAACATACCTTGAGGATTCCTTCTTTGACGACCAATCTTCCGGCCGATGTTATGGCTCCCCCAGCTAAGAAACTCGAGTGCTGAAATGATCCTTTCTTCTTCTGCTCATAGCCAAAACAAGAAATTCAGAACTGATGCAAGAAGCAATTTTAATTTTATCTCGACAACAACAAATATGGTAAATTGCATTCATCGGCGTGTAGCAGAAAATACAAACTGCAATCTGGTTAGCTGAAATTTGTGTTTACCTGTCCAACATAGAGTGCCTTGGTGGTGCTAAGGACGAAAATCCACTTGGAATCATCCAAAGTATGCACAACAGCTCCATTTTTCTTATACACAAGTTTTCCCCTCTCCACCACGACTTCATACTCTTGTCTCTCTTTCTGCAATTCATAGCAAGAAACCGAACAGCAAGGATCAGCTGATCATCCAATTATATATTCAGGCTACTAACTGTTAAACATAGTGCTAAAAACTTGTATCATTAGCTAAAACATTATTATTAAACTGATGAGGGGCTTACTGGTCCAAGGTACTTGATGCATTGGCTCTGAAGTTTACTCCTAGGGCATTTCTCAAGGTTTACTTCTTTGCCCTCCCCAATGTCCAACCTGTACATTTCATAAACAAAACCATATAAATATTTACAT
Organism: Saccharum hybrid cultivar R570; assembly: GCA_038087645.1. Taxonomy (NCBI): domain Eukaryota; kingdom Viridiplantae; phylum Streptophyta; class Magnoliopsida; order Poales; family Poaceae; genus Saccharum; species Saccharum hybrid cultivar. The sequence goes on from JAQSUU010000423.1 coordinate 2,499,616, forward strand.
TCGTCTCACTTATTTCCAAGCTGGCAAATTCAAAATTTCAAATGGAGTAGCAACAAGTGAATTCAGGTTCACTTACCAATAAAAGAAGGGCTCTGTGCTCTCGCTCTTGGACCAGACATCATAGTAGATGTGCAAATTGTGCCCATACCGATGCCTCGGGTCAATCTGCCAGCCAACACACAGATGCAAAAGCAGCAGCAGCATTAGTAAACTAATGATCTTACTGGAGCTACAAAAATCGCTTGTTTATAGTATATACTAATGTCCTAGGTTATGTGGCATGTGACTTACAGCTTCGAGCCAGTGCTGCCGTGCCAGCTTCTGCGCCTTGCCGTTCTTCGACAGCCCCTTGGCAAGCTAACAAAAGCAACCAAACAAACAAAGCTCATGTCAGCAGCTGCGATTTCGATGGGGTTCAGTTCAAACGCATCTCTAGGGGCATTTTGGTGGATGCAAGAACAGCTGTAAAGCCGCGCGAGCTAGTACCTTGGCCACCCTCGTCCTGGCGCGCGCCCACCGCGACGCCGCCGTCTCGGGCTTGCCGCCGTTGAAGAAGGAGACGGAGCTGTGCTTGAGGGACGCGAAGTCCAGCGCCTTCCACCACAGCTCCTCGATGACCACGGCGCAGTCGGCGAGGTTCCGCCGCGTGCGGTAGCTCTTGTACACCTTCTGAAGCTTCACCGCCGCGGCGTCCAGCTCGCATTTGGGGCTGGACGACGCCCGCGGGCTCGTCGGGGTCGCCATGAACACCACCTCCGAATCCGAGTCGTCCCTGATCAGGCACTCGCTCGGCCTGCTGCTGTCGTGGTCCATGGAGGCGACTACCGCCTCTGCCTCCCACAGCTTGAAGCTCAGCGACGGCATCAGCTTGCCGCTGGAGAGGGAGGTTCTGTTCACCACCATGGTGCCGTCCTTGGCCCTCGGGCTGGAGATCTCGATGCCCAGAGCTTCAGCCCATTCGTTGTGGTACAATCCCATAAACTGAAGACCTGTCCTGAAAAACAAAGTCATTCAGAAATGAAAAATTCAGGTTGAGCAGGTGGAAAATGAGAAGCGGTGGGCTCTCTGCTCTGGTGACAGAGTCAAAGTCAGAGAGAAGAATGAAAGTGAACCAAACAAACACTGGCAACAAGCCGCCGGCGGAAACGACTCGAGGCCAAGGCAGCCAAGAAATTCCACGGCTGGCACCACACCGGTATAAACAAAAAGCTAGACGCACAATACCAGCCATGCCTAGAATTCTAGTATAAACATGCTTGCAGTTCTTGTCAGGGCAAAAGAAGTCAGCGACACCTAAAGCTATGTTTTTTTTTACTATTATGTAGGAAGGATGGCTGCATCTGAAAACGTGAAAGAAACAGCCCCAATTGCATTGAACTGGGTAGGAGTCATGAACCTGAAGAACATCATCAGGCCAGCGTCATTGCTAACGAAACTTTTGATTCAAAGCTCTTCATTTAGCACTTCAAGAACGACAACCCTCAGACACTAAATAGCAGGTAGAGGTCCTAAACTCCCAATATTACCTCTGCATCTAGCAGCTCATCATAGACTAATTCCGGTTCCAATCAAGAGCGAAGCTACGCCAAATTTGAGAGCAGAAAGAAATTAAAGGACTGATGATGTTCCTTACCTGGCGGTGGTCTCGGAGTGGGAACCCAACCTTCTCCTAAAGAACAGGAACAGCTGAAATCTTGGGAGCTTCTTAGAGAATAATCCTTTGGATCGAATTGGCTGGAATGTGATTTGGCTCTCGCTCGCTGCTGATGTAGTACTGCAACCTCAGGAAGTCAGAAGTCAGGTGGGAGCTGCCACTGCTCTCTCGTATATATAACGAAATCTAGGGCGGGGCCCGCGTCTCGCTGAATGGCCCAGCACTTCCTCCCGAGAGATGTGGAAAAATGCAGGAGCAGCCTGCGAAACGTTCCGGTTCCCCAAGAAACGCAAGACTCTTCGGTCAGGGCTGATGTTGCAACGCTGTTGCAGCTTTCAAATGGTTGAATTGAATCTTCTTCCGGTTTACACCTTGCCCAGCCACTCTTTTTAATACACGCCCTTTTAATTTGTTGTTAAGACTTTCATCCAGGACAGGGGAAGTCGGGAACAGAGAGATAGCCCTAATCCTCTTTTATCTTTTATTAGTCACCCAAATAGAAAAAAAGGTCCTAAAGATCATGTAGTGCCAAAATTGGATGACTAGTGCTCTCCCTTTTTGAGCTCATGGATTACTTTTTATGAAACCATAGGTGGATCTGATAGCAACTCTATGCGTGTATAGGAGTAAGCAATAGCAACGGCATGTTTGGTTTGGGGAGTGACCCCATACCGCATCTGCACATCTGTCATGGGCTCACTAATGGACGGTGCGCTCATCTGATGGTTTTGAGGGAAACAAGTCGGTTCGTGACTCTAGATTGCCGGTGGAATGACCCAGTGATGGACATGTCCGGGTACGGTTTTTTTTAGGTCAACTTCGGGGGGATCAACATGACCTGCATTCCATTTCACAGATGCCGAGGGAACCCGGTGGGTGGAAGGCGGAGCCTTTCCAAATTACATCAAGGATCGGAGTTGGGAGGCGTTTAGATTACATAGGAAACGGTTGTCTCCAATTGTTTGCTAAGGTCACTTCTCTTCTTGGGATGCGACAGCGCCATGTCTTGATCGCCTCCTTGCAGGCTGAGGTGAGCCGGGCCATGTCCGGGTACGATTGTTCCACACGGTACTGTTACCTGAACCAAAACACACTTTAAGTTGTCCAATCCAATCATTAATCCGGCACACATGCATGTATGTTTCAATTAGCGCCTAGTACAACATTTAGGGGTGTTTGGTTTGGGCAGCTAACTAAACTTCAGTTCATTTAGTCTACTTTTTACCAAACACATGGACTAAATGGAAGCTAAAGAGAGAGCTACAGTTTAGCTGCCAAAGGGGAGCTAAACTAAACTAAATGGAGTTAAACCTTACCTTTTAGTCTCATTTATCCAAACGCACGGACTAAAAGGCCTCTTTTAGTCACTCAAACAAAATACCCAATAACTAAAGTTTAGTTTATGGTTTAGCTACTAAAGTTTAGCAAGGAGAAACCAAACGGCCCTAGTCCTTGGTTTGTGGAGCTCTAGGATATGATCTCAGAATCTCTCGTACCGTGAGGATTCTTCCGAGAAAACTCTTTCACGTACGGCCATGTTTAGATACCAAAGTTGGTGCACCAACTTTGCACAGTAAATACTGTGTAACACTGTAGTAATTTATTTTTATTTGGTAATAATTGTTCAAACATTAATTAATTAGGCTTAAAATGTTCGTCTCGCAAAGTATAACAAAACTGTGTAATTAGTTTTTTATTTCATCTATATTTAGTACTCCAAACATGTGACGGCATTTTGATGTGACGGGGAATCTTCTTTTTTCATAGTGGAATTTGGGATAAAATCTGGTATCTAAACAAGGCCTACATTTAGGACCAAACTTCAGAGAAAAAAATAGTTCTTCCGATTTTTTTTTTGCAAGTTTCTTCCGATTAATGTTGAGCACTGTGCTTTCAATAAACAAAATATAACTTTTATTTGCAAGGAGACATGACATCATTAATCAATAATATTTTAATGATACAACTGACCACTTTTTTAGAAAAAAAACCTAGTACAATCGATCCTGTTTAGGTTCATGAGATGTCCGTACTGCTTAAATGTGTATTCTCAATAAATACACTCCATCTAAAGCATAGTGTCATTGTGTAAACATGGTACAGCCCAGGGAGCAGTTTTAATGGAGCGCTGACTACTGTTTCTTGTGCAATAAAAATGTGTAAAGCCCCACAAAATTGCAAAACTACAGAAACGCTTTTCGGACAAAAATTAGAGACAGAAGCAACAGGCACAGCCAAACCTTAAAAGTAGTGTTTTCTTTTAAGATAAATTATAAACAGCCTTTAAAGTAGTGTTTGATTGCACGTGTGCCAAATTTTAGATAAACAGTCTTCAAAGTTGCGCTTTGATACACCAGTACATGCAGAAAATGCCTAATGACCTTTCTGTATGTTTTTTTCTCTCTCTTGATGATCGAGTTCCATAGAACAGCACCAGCAAACGCGGGTAATGGACTGGACCATGCATGCACTGCACCATGCCTACCACAGTCAGAGAGGCAAGTGGTAGCTAGTGCTGGCCTAGTGCATGCCATGGATGGATGGGTGCATTCATGCATATGGTTTGCCATGCAGCTCGCTGGAGATGAGTGCTTGGGCCTTGGTGGTTGGCAGCAGGGCATGAAAGCAACCGAGGAACGAGTCGTGGCGTTGGACCGGATCCGATGCGATGCGTACACTGCATGCCTGCCAATGCAAGTTTGGGCGGTCAAGGCCGCCGTTGATCCGGCCATGCCTCAAGCCGCATGCATGGAAAATCTTGTGCTTGATGTATGATAAGACGAACCACCCTGGGAACTGCAAAACGTACGCTACCCGTCCACCTCATCCTTTAGCGTAGAAAAGAGCTGCACCGGAGGCCTCTAAATGTTACGATATCGACTGAATTGCTCTATATTTGGCGCTGTACAGTTTATATAGAGGACGTCCGGCAGCAGGAGCCAGCATGCGCGCGCTTGAGAGAGCAGGAGAGAGCAGAGTATCCAGCGCGGACCCCACTTATTTAACGTTGAAAAAAATGCTATAACTCACAAACCAAAAATCCAAATTAAATTCCGATTACACTATTAAATTCGTCTCAATAAATATTTCAAAACTAGATCACACATGGATATACTTAGAGAAAGTGACAAGTGGGTCCTACAGTGGATAGATGATGATATAGAGGATGAATGAGTGCGAGAGAATTAGATATAGAGGAGAGAATCTTGATGACTAGGATGTATAGAGGATGAATATAGAGGTCCATGAGTGCGGATAGCCTAATCACGTCATGCACATATATATAAAACTTATACGGGGAAGAATGTTTGATATGTTTAATTTGTGTAATCACGTCACACGGACACGGGGATATAAATAGTAAAACAAGAAAGCCAAGCCAGCATTTGCGTTAATTAGGGTTAATTTATTTCCGAACAAGTATATTGTTAATTGACGTGTGTTAGAAATTATCCGGAAACTGCCATATGGTTTGATTTCCACGAACCAAAAGTTGGTGTGTGGAGCCAAATTAATAAAGGCGCATCGTCATGCATGACAACATTGAGACATCCTCTTTATTAGGATGTGGACTCCTTGTTCATAATCGTTTTATAGCTTAATCTTTTTTTTAGAAAAAGGAATAGATTAATTATATTCGCTGGCCTACACAGAGATTATAGCTAGCTTATTCATATATATGAGCTAATTTTATTATTCCCTAATAAGGACTACACAGTGATAATTAAGAGGAAAGTGATGTACGGTGAGAGCGGGGCTATATATATGAAAAAAGATGAACTGAGGCAGACAACAGCTGAGCCTGAGGCCGGAATTAAGAGAGGAAGTCAAAACATTCCAACTTCCGGTTTCACCAGTTCAGTCCACACTCCACAACCGAGGGGTCTCATGCAATTTGACCCGGACGCCCAAGACGACGCCGCCCTGGGCCCTGGCCTGGGCTATACAGCAACAGCCGCACCGTACATGCCATGATCCGTGACGTATGCGCTGAGCTCTGAGCTGTGCCTGTGCTCTTAATTTGTTTCTCCTACATAGACCTCACGTACTCCACTGCCCATATATACTCCCTCTGTCAAAAAAAAAAAAGTCATTCTAGCTTTTCAAAAAGTCAACAGTTTTTAACTTTGACTAAATATATTTAACAAAATATTAATATTTATGGTACATAATTAGTATCATTAGGTAAATCTTTGAATATACTTTCATAATAAACTTATTTAAAGATATAAATATTGCACGCATTTTCTACGAACGTAGTCAAAGTTGAGAAAGTTTGATCAGCACGTTTCTCACGGCGACTTTTTTTATAGGACGGAGTAGTATATGCGTACAAGACTTGCGCTGTACGGACGCGCCGTCCAACGTGTCGCTGCAGGCGGGAGCGGGACCCAGACCCAGTGTGTGCTGCGTGTCCGCACAGCGACGTCGTGGACGACGCGAGTCCGGCCGCCTACCGCGTAGTACAAGGAGTCTCCATCGGCCCAAATATATTCTGGGATGCGATCCAATGAGACTCGCAGCCGTGCTTAGGAACGTAATCACCCACCCACAACTTTGCTAGCTAATCGCTTACATCAACACACACACCGTCCAATCCTTGATTATATTTTCGCAGCCTGTGGCCACGCCAGGGCGACAAATGGCGGGCCGCCACGCAGGCGGATTACCAAGCGGCTACTTCGAGATTACTCCATGCCTAATTAAGCCTGGTTCATGAGCCCAAAGCAATAACATGCCGCCTGGTTTGTTGGAATACTTACCTTACATAAGTTTGCCAGTGTGATTTGAAATGTGTAAGATCTTGTTTGGATTCATCATACTAAAGTTTGGCTAACTAAAATTTCAAAGCTAGATAAAAGTTATCTCAGCTAAACTTTAGCTAGGTTTAGTTAGGTTGAAGTAACTAAACTCAGTTAAAGTTTACCTAAACTTTAATTTTGAGACGGATCATATGTGTTTTTTGATCAGCTCGATGAGAGGAATGCAATGGTGCAATCCATTCTTTAATTTGAGAAAGTTGAAAAACCTGCCTAGCTAGTTCCGGCTAATAGTGCAGCTTTGGATGGTTCAGCCCCAAAAAAGATGTTTTCTTTGTCCGGGCTCCAATGAGATGATCCAAGTATGCTCGCTGACCATCTTGATGATATAAACAATAATGGCGGAGTCTGTTATGCACTTTGGACAATTTTGGATGTCAACAATGAGCAGTGATTTTGTTGTTGATCTCATAGTGATATTCTTGAATTTCGAACATTTATATATCTTAGAATTATTAGATCATGCAGGAGCATAGGTTCACGAAGTACATACGAAGTAGATACAAAATAAATTTTAATGGACAAATATTTCTTAGTAATTTTGTTGCGTTATAAGAGCATTGGTTTCTATTTCACCATGTAGAGACTTCTAAGTTGGTGTCTCCTTTAGAGTGACCATAGTCTCGTCGTATGCAAACAAGTAGTTGCAGAGAACGCAAAGATGCTACTCCCCGTTAGGAGCACAGGTATTTATCCGGAATGTGTCTCCCGTAAGATTTTATGCAAGATTTATCTTTTCAACGTGTTTGAACCCTGGATTTCACAGGATAATGAAGAAAAGTACATGCATGGAGATCAGATGAATGTGGAAACCAAAGAGGGCGCGGGCGGTCGTCCACACGGAGACGAAGAAATGAATGAATAGCAGGACGGACAGCCCACACGGAGGAGACGACGACGACGACGGCGTACGTGGCATCCGTAGCCAGAATGGATTGAAGAGACCTTGGGAACGAAGCTTGGTAGCTTACCTGGCCCCGCCGCAGCCGGCGGGGCGTCGGGTCAACGCCGGGATGCGTCTCCATTAAACCAGAGTACCAGTAGTACTCCCTCCGTCCAGGAAAACATGCAATTTTAATATAGTATCACGTTTTAGTATCTTAACTTTAACCAATTATAGATAGAAAAATATTAATATTTATAATATCAAATAAATATCATTAGTTTAATTATAAAATATATTTTTATAATAAATTGATTTGGAGTCATAAATATGAATACTATTCACTATAAATTTGGTCAAATATAAACTACTTTTTCTGGCACGCAATCTATAGTTGCATGATTTTTCGCACGGAGGAAGTACGTCCGATGAGCGAGCGAGCTGAGTCAACACACCCGGAACAAGCTTGGCGGCAAAGCTTCACCTCCGTTGACAAATCTGCCTGGCCGGGCGAATTTCGTGCATCGAGGACCACGCCCACGCACGTACCCTACGACCGTATTGTTGGGGGCTATTTTCGGTTCTTTGACTTGGTTGTGTGCGTCGTCGTCTTCTGGTTAGCGAAATTTTAAAACGAAAATATTTTGAAAAAAACGCGCAAATGAACATTTTTTTTTGCCAGCATTGTATTTTTAAACGAAAAGACAGTGAAAAAGCGCAGCGGTGTTGCGGAAACCTCGAAAGCCTCGCCGCGAAGCTACCGCTACCGTAACGCACCGTTGACGCACCGTGTTGAAATTTCACTCCTGCGCCTGCGCACGACGGGCCGAAGGGTGCGACGGACCGGTTCACCGATGCGGCCGTTTGGTTGGTCGCCGGGGAACAACGCGTGTGCCGGTCTCCCATGAGCTCTCGGAGTCCCCAGACGAAAACTAGGCTGGAATTGTTCCATTCAACCCAAATCCAACCTTTTTTTTACCTCTGGATTGGCTGCGCACGCACGTCGCAGCCTCTGAACTGGACATGCAATTAGCTCTCGTTTTCGGCGGCAAAGCATCGTACGTGCCTTCATTCTGCTTCGGCATACGAGTACGACGGTGCGATGCGATGCGTTCACTAGTAGAACGCAGATTCGTCAGTAGGATAGGAGTCTGAGTCGCTGGGCGGTCAACGCAGATGACCCAAGCGTTTGCGTCATCTCAACTGAAACGGACAGACAGATTTAGTGCAACTCGCTTGATGACGTCACATAAAGCTTGCGAGGACCGGCACCTTGTTGCAACACATTCCGGCCGCAAGACAGCTGTCCAGAGAGTGAAACCGACTGAGGCCCGTTCACTTCCCAAAATATTTTCTCTGCATCCGTCACATCGAATCTTTAGACGTATACATAGAGCATTAAATGTAGGTAAAAAATAACTAATTGTACAGTTTATCTGTAAGTGTCGAGATGAATCTTTTGAACCTAATTAATTCATGATTGAATAAATTTTGCCAAATAACAACGAAAGTGCTATAAGAATTTTTCTCCCAAATATTTCGGGTCTGAACACAGCCTGACCCCGCCGGATCGATCCTTCACAAGGCTCCGTCGACTCCGGATGATGTCTCCAACTGCTACCAAGTTCATCCGGACGGCAATCGAGCCTGGGTTCACAGTACGTAGAGGATTTCGATCGTCCGGTCGGTCGGTCTTTGTTTTCCGTCGTCGGATAGTTCTGCGCGTAAGTTTTCCACATGGCCCAAAACTGCATTGTTTTTCCGGGCCACTTAGCACTGCTAAAAAAACCATTTTACTACGAGCTTCCGTACCGACATGAAATTGCTCTTTTCTGTTCAGCATTCGAGGAGTCTAAACTACCAAGTTCATGAAGTTTGTTGTCGTTGCTTCCTAGCTTGGCAATCAAGGCACCACGAGAAATTAGTAACGAATGCCTGATGCGACTTTAGTTAGTACAGTACTACGTTGCTGGTGCATGTAGAGTTGTGTAGGATCAGGTCAACAAACACTTGCATTTGGGAGGGCCGGGCCAGATTTGTTGTACTTGTCAGTTGTGTGATAGATCCATCTTCGGTTTGGATAATGCGCGAGTACGGAGAAGTCCGTGGCAACTGGCAACTGCAGTGGTTAACCTGTGGTCCTGCTTTTAAAACTTTCAGTACCAATCTTATCAAAAAAGAAATCAGTGCCAATGCTTGTGTTAGGATATATATATACTATACATTTGGCAGTGGCACTTGGATCTGGCGCACACGAACAAATCCGAAACTTACATGAAGAGGTCGCAATTCCTGTTTTAATTTGATAGAGGTGCCAATTTCAATATCATATTAATTCACTTGCTTTTTTATATCTTGCGGTGAGGAACTATATTAATGAGTAATTTTTGGTACCATACATTTCCAAATAAGAAGTAATAAATAACCTAAAAGTAAGAAAAAACAATATTTTATCTTGGTCCTTTATAGTCTTCTTTTCCACGGTGGTCATCCTTTGCTTGTCTAATAGCAAAGCTTTTGTCGTGTTCGGAAAAGCACATTTTTTTTTCAGAATATACTATAGATCCACACACTTACATACATGGACCCGTATTCACCTAAATGAACACACACATTACCTATATATGGTAACATATTAAAGATTGAACCAAGAGATTTCGAGATTAGCAAATTAAAGTCACCATAGACGTGTCTCACAGTTGATAGGCATGTTGCGTACAACTAAAACAACAGCAATAAATCCTATAATTAGCGACTACTGAAGTAATTAACTTTTTTTATGAGAGTTTCTATTTTTAAGTAAATCTTCAATTTTTTTGAATATTTTCACTAATGATCGGAATGTTTTCTGGAAAAGACGCAATGACAGTTGAAACTAATTTCTGTTGGCAGGAAAAGTCTTCATAATTGAAGGGAAGGAAGGAAACCACGTCGTTACATTATACTTGTGTTGATGAATCACATAGAGCTTTTTTCCCCTCTGATGATAGCATCAACATTGTACTTTTTTTTTATAGAAACATCAACATTGTACCTGCGTATAAATCAAGGGAAGCCGCACTACCCACTGGCCCAACCTTTTTTTTTGAGCAAAACCCACTGGCCCAACATAGTCCTCAGGCCTCCTATGGGCCTGGTTAATTCCAAACACCCCACCCCATAGATCGGCCTGTTTATGAAGCGGGCTCATTCTTGTGGTTTGGATTAGGGATTATTGGTTATGACAAGCTCCCTCCCGTTTACTGAAATGCATATTTATTCCTAAAGTGGAACTCACTCTGTTTTAAATATGTAACATGTTTAGTCGTTTATTATAGATATTTTAATTAGTTTGTCTGGAAATAAATAAAACAACTTATCATAAATAATGTACATTTTAACTAATTAAAAAGTCAGATTAGCTAGTTTGTTCCGTTTGGTATTTTTTTGTGCGTGAAAATTTTGGTTGTTAGCAATGCAAACCGAAGCGACTGGTTCTTGCTTCCCACTACTTCAGATCCATGGATCATAATTAGGTCATCCGACATCCATGCCAGAATCGAATTCAACAGAAGGTAATGGCATTGATGGGCTTCCCTATCACTGTCAGTTCCCAGATCAGGTAGTGAAAGGATAAGGGCCATACTGGGTCAATCCTGTACCCAGCACCGATGAGGATCATTTCCCAATTTTTATTGATATATTTTATTACTATATTTAAATAGAGGTTATTGTCTAATATTTTGTTTTTGACATTATTAATGCATCACATATATATCCTCACTTCCATCAAGATTCTACTACAATCACAAGTTCTAATCTATATCACATGTTTCGATAACATATATATTATTACAATTGAGTCACCTCAAATTAGAAGAATACTAGTGTTTTTATAATTACACATTGCCCAAAGATAAAATGTTGAGCTTTCTATCATCTAGGATCGGACCACCTTGTTCATGATGAAGCTGGCTAGTTGCTATTGCGGTCCTATATCTCGGGCTCTAGCATCTCATTGGTACCAAGCGGCCCCGTTTGGTTGCCTCTGTTTTTTTAACACACATCACATCGAATGTTGCGGCACGTGCATGGAGTACTAAATATAGAGTAATTATATGCATGTCGGCACAGATTAAGAGTAATTTACGAGACGAATCTATTAAGCCTAATTAGTCCATGATTGGACACTAATTGCCAAATAAGGCGAAAATGCTACAGAACCTATTAAACTTTAATAGGGAAAACCAAACACCCCCTAAGCACTGCCATTGGAACAAAAATATAATTATTTTTTTAGTCTAATTCACCACCCATGTCAGGCCATTTTTAGTCCTTTCAAGGGTCCAACTTCAGTTTATATATCAAAATTAACTTATGAGCACTAATTTTTTAATTAATAATTTGAGATGAATCTAAATTGGAGGTTGATTCCCAACTTACACTGAGTAAATCTTAATGTAATCAATGTCTTATCCAAAAACATGTTGGAGCCACCAACCGGTTGTGTTGCTACGTTCCACCCAACCGATTTATGTGTCAAATTAAACTGATTTGTGATAATTACTAGAGGAACCACAACCAACATGAACTAGTTGTAATAGGTAGAGTCACAACCCTTTCAGGCCTAGTTTGCCATTGGACCGATTATGATAGTACCATCAAAACCGTTTTTTTCCGAGCAGTCGAAATGTATGCCTGTTGTAAAGGCTATTTCTATAGTAGTGTATCATTGAATTTATTGAGTGCTTTGTGGATCTTGCTGAATACCGCCGTACGTACTCACCCTTTTATTCTTCCGTGGTCTTAGCGGGGCAAGATGTGTGAGTTATGACACTGATGGGTGTACAAGATTTCAGTCACCTAACTCAAATTAAAATTTCCTGAAAGCTTGTTTAGAATACTTTGGGTAACAACAGGCCGGCCGGTCTATGACATGCATTGCTAGATCTCCCTGTAAGCCAAGAAGAAGCTACTGTAGCTGTACCTTTGTTTTTGTCAGTACTGTCCTAATGAAATACTCCCTCTGTCCCATAAAACTGGACGTTTTAGACTTCACCACGTAGATCAACGATGAGAATGAAAGACCTGCGTGCCCCTATGAGCTGCTACTCTTCTCGTTGATTGATAACAGGCCCGTACTCAGGCTCAGTGCTGAGCACCACTGCAGCACCACCCACGCCTGATCTTTTGCCTTTTATATTCATCTTCTGGTGACAAAAGGACCGCTGAGCAGGACTGACAGGATGGTTGGCATAGGGTGGAAGCTACCGGATTGGCTATAACGTCATGCTTTATAAGACAAATTTTGAACCTTCAAACGTCCACTATTGTGGGATGGAGGAAGTAGACCCTACGTAACGTACCTGTTTTTTCACTTAATTTTTTAGTTTAGCTGTACACGTAAACCGGAAGAAAACAAATGGACGGAGATAATGCCTTATCGGAAAAATACTGTTGAGCAATCATCGATGGCATGTGAGGCATGCAGTGCGAACCCTAATCTAGCTAACCGTCTCGATCGGTTGGGCAGACGACAAACAGGAAGAAATCAAACTGCCGACACCGACACAGATAGATAAATGGATGCATGCAGAGAAAACTTAGCATCTTAGCCCTGATTCCCTGAAGCTACACTTAGCAGCTAGCATAACCCTATGTTATTAGGACTTTTCATGGCGACTAATTACGACGTACTAGATCTGGTCACAAATCAACTGATGAACTGATCAGATCTCCTAAACTTCTCTTTACTGAAATGGAACATTGTAAATGCCAGTGTCGTCACTCATCACTAACATGAGTCTTAATTCCACAATAATCCTTCAGTTATAAGGAAAGGGTGCCTTTGGAATATCTTCATATTATTAATTATAAGGAGGGCTTGGAATATCATGTGGTACACGTAACTACACTACTTCACCTTTGTAGAGCGAAATCTAGACATCATCAGACAATGACCTTAACTATTCTGCGTTAATATTTTTTTGAAAACTTTATTCTGCGTTAATATGTCATGGCATATGTACTGAAAGCAAGTAATACATGGTGCAGGGCAAGCGCACATTTCCACCACTCATCGATCAACCGGCGAAAAGTTAGCACGCAATAATCCCGGCCGTATCCTGCAGACCAGATGTTCTTCCTCCTCAAACCTTTACAGAAAGATCGACGTACTGATCAAATGTGAAACTGCATCTAGTCTAAAGTTACCTGTCCGCGCGCCTAAAGTTGAAAATGTACGAGCAAATCAACCATTGAGCGAGATAGATGCCTAAACAATCAGCATGCATGATGTCACCAAAATGCAGACAGAACCCGGTGGGCTCCCCTTCAAGTAATAAATGGAGGCAGCAGTACAGTATAGTGTCCAAATTATTTCACCTAGCTAGCTCTAGCATTGATGAATCATTGCAGCAGCGTTCTCTGGAAGCAGATTTAACAATAATCATGAGCTGATGAGTTGATAATTGTTGAGAACCGTCCATCGATCGATCCAAGAATAGTTTAGCAGGGCCCCTCCTCCTGTCCTCCACTACGGACAAATTTGATTCCAAGGCATCAATGCATCATTAGGGTTCCATTATATAATATTATTTTTGTTGTGTTGTGGTTTGTCAGCTTCCTCCATATACTTGTTTCTTTGACTCTGTCTACTTGCATATATGCGTGCACCAAGGAACTACTAGCTAGTATACGTAGTAGGAGGGGAGGGTTGTCAAATTTGGTAACAGCGAACACGCATGTGTCCAGAGCTACATATATGCATGTTTAGTTAGCAGGCGATCGAGCATCCTAAAAGAAAGCAGGGAGAAGAATTGCTGATGAAGTGATGATGCGCGCGTGCGCGGCGGCATCGGATGGAATCGCCACCGACGCGAACGGCGCCGGCGGCGGTGGGCGGGCCAAAACGACCGATCCAGCCGGCCGGGCAGGTGCACCATCGCTGGCAAGGCCTGTCGTTTCTGTCATGGTTTATAATAACTTAACTACTCTCTCGCATGAACGGTGTACACTCACAATGTTTGTCTGCATGCGTCATGCGCATTGCCCACGCATGAATTCATGCATGTGTTGTACGTAGCTTCCAGGAGCTAGCTAGGCACGTGAGGAGGCCGTGCATCGCGGCGGCCGGTTTTACTCGTGTCACGACGGAATCCTGAGTGCAGCCACTGTGCAGCATTTACGTACGCATATGGGGAGACTTTTTTTTTAGGGTCAACTTAGGGGGATCAAGAATAATGCCCACCTGATTTCATTTCCACTGATGCCGGTTACCCTGGAGGGGCATAGCCCAAACAAGTTTACAATATAATCAGCAATTTGGGAAGGGGAGAGATTACATAACGAACGAGTTTCTCCAGTTGCTTACTATCGCGAGTTCCTTCCGCGGAATCATACAGCTCCAGGCCTCTACGGTCTCCTTGCAAGTGGCGATTAGGCAACCAACACTTGGCTCCAGCTCTCTGAAGACGACATCGTTCCTGTGCTGCCATATCTCCCAACAGCAGAGTAAGATCAAGGGGTGAGCTGCTTTCTTGTGCACCCTCGGCGGCACTTGTGTTTTCCATAGTTCAGTGACTTTGGCAATCCCTTCCGGCCTCCACCTGATCGTTTCCCAGAAGTTCGTGACGAACGTGCAGCCTAAGAAGATGTGGTCCGCAGTTTCATCTTCTCCTTTGCAGACCTCACATTGCGCCTCTTGTAAGATGTGTTTGTGGACAAGGGGCGTTCGACAGTGTATTCTCTCCTTGGTGAGCAACCATCCGATGAACTTTACCATTGGAGGAGCAAAGTTTTTCCAAATGAATTTGAAGGATGGGCAGACTTCGTCACCTTGAGTTGAGGAGTGGTAGATCACTCTGGAGATCAGCTTATGGGAGTCATCTTCAAAGAAGCTTGAGCGTTTGTCAGGTGTGTCGCTGAAGTTGACGTCGAGGAGGAGGGCTTCCAGCTGCTCAAGTTTGAAGGACCGAAAACGGCGACTAGAGGGGGGTGAATGGGAGCCGAAAATTTCTTTCGAAAATAATTGGCTACTGTCCCAAAATCACCACCAAAAGTGCGAACAAAACACCATGATGTTCACGACCCAACTAGTGAGTGGATGTTTCCTAGGAACACAGCGGGACACCACAAACGAGCACGAAACAAGAACTAAACCGAGAGTTAGAAAAAAGGATGCTCAACTTCCATGGAGAGGAAGTGAGTTCTCCACCCAAAGTACCCATGCCAACTGGTGACAAGAGTACTTAGAAAAAGTTCCTTGAGATGCTAGAAAGACAAAACAAAAGACGGATCTCAAAACGAGCACTCGAAGAGCCCAAACACAAATTTTCAGCAGCAGGTCCCAGAGGTTCCGTGTTTTTCCCCGGAGGCTCCGCGCTGTCCAGAAACAGCAGCACGAACCGAGGAAGAATGGGTCAAAACTTGATCAAAATAACTTGGATTGACTTGAAACTTTGTAGGTAGGTTCTTGGGAGTGTTGAGAAGATATCTTCAAGACATCAACACCCAATTTCAAGCCTATCACGAAAAATCAAAGAAGAACGAAAAAACACCGGTTCTTGAGAACTAGATCAAGAAATCGCCCGATCTGCGAGCTCGTGAGGATTTGGTTGATTTCCTTCGGTGGAAAGGCTCAACTCACGTCGTATCTTAAATCAAGGCAATAAGAACGAACCAAAATGGTCTAGAAACGAAGAATCGGCTCAAGAACGAGAGGGGGAAGAAGAAGAACGCGAAGAACACATCAAGAACACACGAATTGATTCAAACTCCGAACACCGGAGGACACGAGGTGGTTAGGGCCACCATTCCCTCAAAGATTCATGGTTCTTACACTAATCGGTGGATTAGTGGACCTCTCACACAAGCACCTAGAGGAGGGGAAATCCTAAAGGAGAAAATGAAAAATAGAGGAGGTGAGGAGGCAAGGGGGCTGCCATCCTCTATTTAACAGGGCTATTTTACATTTCCCTAAATGCCCTTGGATACATAAGAGCTAAACCAATAAGCCCAAGGGTGTAGAGGTCCAACCCGGTCTTCATGTTGATCCGACGGCCACCGCACCTCCTCACCGGTAGCTTTGCCTCGACGCGAACTCCCCGATGCCGTCACGTGCCATCCGTTCCGCCTCGGAACCTCCGCCCAGGTTTTGAGGCCCAAACCCGTAAACCTGCCACCGATGGTTTTGAGGCCCAAACCACAAAACCGCTCGCGAGTAGCGTACTCCATACACGTCCCCCGCCGATGGTTTTGAGGACGAAACCACCAAACCCCCGATGTCGACGCGTGTCCGACCTCCCGCCAAGCATGACGCCTTCGCCTTCCTCCTTGACTCGGCCCACTGGCCTCCCGCCAAGTGCCACGACGCCATCGTCTCCATCTTGACTCGGCCGACGCCGTCTTCATCACCATGTACACTTGCACTCATCGATGTCCCAAGTGTCAGCCACCGCGGCTAGTCACCCGGCCTCTTGGTCCCTCGGTCCAAGCCTCACATCCGCCATTCACTACTCCCGGTCCGTCGGCACGGCACGTCCTCCTTGACCTTCACCTCACCGTCGACTACCGCTTCCATGCTCCACACCTACACACCACGAGCCAAGAGACATGCACACATAGCTTTCGCCATGGTAGGGTTAGTTACCACTCAACCTACTTCGTGGATCACATTGACAATCATTCATCACAAAATGAACACACAAGGGTACTTGTCAACCTTGTCTTCGCAAAGTTAAGCAGCAGCTTGGGTGGTCAAACGCTGCTGCAGAAGGCTTCTCAAGCCTGTGTCCAACGTTGCTTGCGCTTTGAAGTGACTATAGAGCGCAGGCATGTATGTTGCCAGCGGGTCGTCCACCAACCAGCAGTCCCGCCAAAATGCTGTGTCCCGTCCATCCCCGATCTCAACCTTTGTGATGCCCTGGTATGCCAGAAGGAGGTCTCGCAGCGCCGCCCAGTGTGCCCCCTGCCGTTGCTCCATTGAGGTCCGAGAGACATGTGTTCTCCCTCGCCCATAGAGCCCAAGCAGAGCCCTCCGGGTGATGGAGGCGACGGATGAGCTTGAGCAGGAGGCAAACATTTTGGGTGTCGATCTGCTTGATTCCAAGTCGTCTGTCTTCCTTGGCTTGGCAGACGTCTTCCCAGGCTACCAGGCACTTCACGCCTGTCACCTTGTCCGAGCCCGTCCACAGGAAGGCTCGTCTTCCGGCATCGATTGCAGCTCTCACTCCTTGCGGTAACATCATTGCCCACATGCCATAGGTTGGCACTTCGGCCAGCACCGAGTTGATGAGGACCACCCGGCCGGCTGTGCTAAGGAGCAGCGCTTTCCAGCCTGCCAAGTATCGGTCCACCTTGGCAATAAGGGGGGGCGAACATTGACAATGGGAGCTTCACATTGGAGAGCAGTAACCCTAGGTATGTCTGCGGGAACATGCCCTCGCGACATCCCAGGATATCCATGAACCCCTGGAGTGCCCCAGAATGCAGGTGCATCGGAGTGACCGTGCTTTTGCAGAAGTTGATCCTCAAACCCATGGATGCCGAGAACATGTCCAGGGTATGCTTTAGGCGCCGAACATCCTCTTGATCTACCCTGACCAGGATGATGGTGTCATCCGCGTATTGGAGAATAGGGCAAGAACCATCAGTAAGGGGATGGCGGATGCCCATGTCCGCCTTGATGAGCGCTTGGAGCACGTCTGCGACTAGCAGGAACAAGTATGGGGACAGTGCATCTCCCTGCCGCAGCCCCTTCTTGCAGGTGATCCAGGGCCTTAGGATTCCATTTACCAACACCGCTGCCCTTGATGTCTTGAGAAGCACCTCCATCCACCGGAACCATTTTGCTAAGAAGCCTCTAGCTGCAAGGATCTTCAGCAGGCTCACCTAATTCACCGAGTCGAAAGCCTTGGCAAAGTCGAGTTTGATGACCAGGGTGGGGGTGCGACGTTTGTTGCAGCACTAGACATGTTCCGTCGCCAGCACGAAGTTCTTTGAGATGGAGCGCCCCTTTATGAACCCGGTCTGGTCGATGTCCACAAGCGCTAGGATCTATTTTTGCTGGCATGATGTGAGGAGCTTCGTTTGGATCTTCACTAGGCAATTTTGGAGGGACACTGGGCGGAATGCGCCTGGTGCCACTGCGGCCTCTGTTTTGGGGATGAGCACAACGAGTGCTTGACGCGCTGAAGATCAAAGTCCTCTCTGTGGAAAGAGTTGAGGAAGGACATCACCGTGTCCTTAGTGGTTTGCCAGGCTACTGCATAGAACCCTAGCCCAATGTCGTCGGGGCCAGAGGCATTGTGCACATCCATGGCACAGACAGCGCGCCGAGCTTCTTCAGCGGAGAATTGCATGATGAGCAGTTCAGGAGCCGCCTGATCTCTACCAGCATATAGCGGATCAAGGTCAAACACCTAGTTCATGCTCTCGGTAGTGCCTAGGATGCTGGTGTAATAGGCGGTGAGCACGGCCATCTTGTCGCTATGGGCGATTAGCGACACACCATCCACTTCGAGGATGTGGATTGGGTTCCGGCGTGCACAAGTCGACGCTCAGGCATGGAAGAAACTCGTGTTGGCGTCGTCGTCGCGCAGCACCCTGAACTTGCTCTGTTGTTTCCAGTAAGCGGTGCATTGGGCGATGATCATCGCAATTTTGGCCCTACATAAATCCTATAGGTGGCGTTCACCTGCAGATAGAGCTTGTGTCTCTTTGAAGACATCAAGCAGCAGAATTATGAAGGAGGCATTATTGTAATAATAGGGGCGAGAGGAGTGCTTGCGGGACCAGAGCTTGGCAGCGTGCCAAACCGCTTTGAGACGGGCTACTAGTCCGTCGGCAGCGTCCTCCAAGACCCAAGCATGAGACCAGGCAGTGGAAATCGAGGGGAGGAAGCTAGGGCTTTTAAGCAAGGCGTTCTCAAATCAGAATCTGTGGGATTTAGGAATGAAGGTGGGGATGCTAAGGATGATAGGAATGTGATCAGAAGTTGCTCCTAGCTGGGAGGAAAGGGAAGAGTTAGGGAAAGCCTCGCTAAAGGCTGTATTTATCAGAGCACGGTCAAGCCGGGCGAGCGTGGGGGTTCCTCTTGTTGGACCAGGTGTATAGCCGGTCGAGCAGTGGGAGCTCGATAAGCGTGAGTCTGTCAATTAGGCCATTGAAGGAGTCAATGAGGCGTCGATCAAAGTCAGCCGTGTTCTTGTCAGCTAGGTTACTAGTGAGGTTAAAGTCCCCAATGGCAGCCCAGTTAGTAGAAGAGGGGGGCTATTGATTAGAACTCCTCGAGGAAGGCTATGGTGTCGCAGTGTTCAGAGGGGGCGTAGATATTGGTGATGGAGAAGGTGTAAGAGGAGGTGGTAGAGGTGAAGGAGGTTGTCAGGTAGTGGTCGCTATGGGTGATCGACTCAGCAGTGACAATGTCCAAGTTCCATGCAGTGATGGCCCGCTGCGAGAGCCCTTAGAGGGGGAGAAGGAAAAGTCGCTCAAGTAGGAAGGGAGAAAGGATTTGCACGTGGCCGAGTCAATAGCACATAGTTTCGACTCTATGCAGACAATGTGAGGGTGGGAGATAGCGATTGTGTCCATGACAGTGTTGCGTTTCTCCTTGAGGCCGAGCCCACGGACATTCCACAACAAAAGCACGAAAGTGAAGTGTTCTTGATTCATGGATAAGTGATTACAATAGTGGAGTTGGGGAATAGGATGGGAAAAATACAAGAACAAGAAAACAGTGGTGTCCCAATGGTTGCCACCCTCATGAGCGCAGCCAGAGAGGGCAGATAAAATGTGCTGCACGCTGATAGGCAAAGCTCTATGGTGGACATGGTTGGAGGAGGAACACTTCCAGTTGCCTACATCGGGGGCATGGACGATCTACCCGAGGATGTTGGGCATGGTGATCAGGGACGAACCACTAGCCCTATGGTCACCACCACCACAGCGCGGTGGCTAGAGCATGACAGGCCAATCGCATGAGCGAGGTGCCCAAGGTCTGAGCTCTGATGGGGTTCTTGCACTTGAGGAGCTTGCGGTCGAGCACCTGTTTTTTGTGGGAGGCCGAGTAGGCAGCAAGGCTCTCTCGAAGTGCCTTGCGATGGATTGCCTTGTCTACTACTGGGATGAAGACCTCCTCCTCCTTTTTAGTGAGGCATACGTGGCTCCTCTGAGGCACCATCTGTCTAGGCTAGCGACCTCTGGTTCTCGCCCGGGGCTCAAGGTGGACAGGGCTTGCAACCAGGGAAGGTGGTGGTGGTGGCAAGCCTCCTCCTCCTTACCATGGAGAACAAGGAGAGGGCACTTGGTTAACAGGGCAAGAGTGGGATTAGAGGTAGGAAGGGGGACAATAAATCAATTATCAGAGGAAAATAGGGGAGAGGTGGGAGATGGAAGGAAGGCACTGACCCATAGAAATACGCTCCAGCCCCGAGGAAAGGGCCGAGGCCATCCTAGCCATAGGCCGGAGGGCCCATTGGAGCACTGTGTAGCATCGGCCCGAAGAAGGGGAGAGGCCCATGGAGGCTAGGGGGCACATTCCTACCACCTCCATTTGGGTCCAGCAGAGGCCTAGGGAAGAATAGGCAGAGGTTCCCTAGGGCATCGAGCTGCTCGATCCGGGGCCAAACCCTGATCACCTCATTGTTGAAGGTTGAGCTTAGGCAGCACGCTCCATGCGCTCGGTCGGTGTTGGCCATGTACAGGGAGTCAAGGATGCCCAAGGGTTGGCGCCTGGCCATGACCACCTAGAGGACGGAGCGATCTCCCTCATCGAGGCAGGCGAGGTCGATGTCTATGACAGGCCCTAGCTTGGCGAAGCCAGCTTGAATCCCCTCCTTGTGCCAATGCTCCTCTAGGAAATCGACCGCCGAGATGGCAACCAACCATGGCTGGATAATCTCAAAGCGGTTGGAGGTCTCGTCCGATTGCTCCAAGGTGAGGCGGGCGCCGTCGTGGATGATGGGGCTCAGGTTAGCCATGGCATCGCAGTCACCATGGCTATCAAAGCGAAGAAGCATGTGTCCCCTAGAGGAGGCGCACAACCTGTAATGGACTATGGGAGCAACCAATAACAGAGCAAAGCGGATGTATGGTGCCGGGTTATCCTTCAAGCCATCAGCATTGATATAAGCATAGGCAACCTTATTGACCCGCTCCATGGCCCCTCCGACATCAAGATGACATCCTCCTCCCACCACTCACTACTGGTGGGTGGGCTACCCATCTAGAATGGGGAGCCATCCTCCTCTGAGCTAGGGTCTCCACCCTCCGAGGAGTCAAAGGCAGCATGCTCCTCAGCGAAGTCATCTCCCTAGGTGGGGGAGCGAGCACGTCATGGTAGGAAGGCTACAGCTAGTGCAAAGCGGTCCACTATAGGGCTGTAGAGGTTAATGACTAGTCTAGGGTGGGTGGGGGAGCCAGAGCGGTGAATCTCCAGTAACTCAATGAGGGGTAGATGGGTGGTGGTGGTGGTGGTGACTGAGGCTAGCGGAGGAGGGGTTGTGATGGGGGCCAGTCTTGGAGTAGAGGGGGGATGCAATGAGGGTGGGCTAGAGCTCGAAGCTCTAGGTAGAGGAGGCAGAGGAGTTGATGTGGTGGAAGGCGGAGGTGATGGATGGTAGTGAGGGGAGAACAGAGTTGGGCGATGGGGCTGGAGGCAAGTAGGTGGGAGGGCGGGATCCCAAGGGCATCTCTGGGTAGAAGGGGGCCACACACGCAAACATGCGGTGAGCTAGCCAGGGGGTGGCTGGGTGGGGTGGCCACCAAGGTAGCTTGCAGCACCTCTCCATGTGGCCTGACTTCCTACACCACCGGCACCGAACCGGATCACGTTAGTCTTTGATGAAGTGGTCAGGGGCAAGGCACTTGATGTAGGCAATGGCGGGTTGCCAAAAGTGAGGAGGGGCCTACTTAAATAGAGGTGGGCAGGCGGGGGGAGAGGAGCACATGTTTGAACAACTTGAGAGAGGGAGGAGCGGTGGCATTGGTCTCAACGACTGTTTCGGTCAAGTCATGACATCCATTAGTGGTGACATGTCGAGCACAGGCCAAGGGAGCAGCAGGGGGATATCCATTGGAGAGAGATCTAGCAGGTAAGTAGATCTCTTGACACCTTTCTTCTGAAGGAGATTTTTGACCAGGCTGCTGCTCACGGTGCTCGTCAGGGCGGAGGAGACAATTGAACTTGGCTTGGGACGTCTAAAGGAGTTGAGGACCGACAACTTATCTGCCTTGAGCACCGCAAGCCTATCTGCCTCAAGGGTCACGCTGCTGAGAGTCAGGTGGAGGAAAGTTTGAATTTGTCTTGACCCACTGGGCCCCGGAGGTAGACAATTGTTGCCATGTTGGCATTGGCGACCTCCACCGAGAAGATGTACCGGGCTACGTTGCCGACGATGAACTACACCAGTGGAGGCATCAGGTGGAAAGAGAGGACGTTGGCAACTTGGTGACAGGAGAGGAGGACGAGCCTTGCAGGGGTTACCCTGACGGTGGCCATTGTTCTAAGGGGAATGCCAAGAAAGTAGGGGGTGGCGGTGGAATGGAAACCATGAGGAAGGCGATCTTGGAAGAGGATGTCTGGTCTGGTAGGTTGGGGCCAGGGGGCATACCTAGACCATGTAGCTTGTGTCATCGGCTGCTTCAGCCTGCTGCTCCTTCCTGGTGTCATCAGCTTGGTGGTTCTCCTCACCTCCTATGGCATGGCTAGGGTTCTTGGTGTGGTGCCGTTCTAGTGGCGCAACCTTCGTACTTGGAGAGGCGGTTTTGTAGGGTCTCCTAGGTGGTGGGCGGAGGCTGTCGAGGTTATGGCATGGTGGTGGGTGTGGCCGTCGGCAGTGGCAGGTGGAGGGGCAGGGTAGGGTGGGGAGCTCCCTAGGAGGAGCTGAGTAGGAGCTTATCCGGCTTGCCTCAGCTACTTGAGCCAGTTCTTTGTCGCCATCCGCCTTCATTGCTTCTGCACACGTGTTTGTAGAGAAGATGCATATAGGGAGACTGGTGATCGCTCGCTTGCGCAGGAGAAGACTCGAGAGAAAAATCCCGAAGGCCAAGCAAAATATATAATCATGAGTTGTTATTGGGATGGGACGGATACATCAGCGGGCACTACTTCAATCTTGTGTGCCCGCCGCTGCTAGATTGTCCTGCTCCTCTTCATGGAACGAGACAGATACATCAACAATGGGAAGAATTGTAGAAGGACAACCCATTTGCTACTGCCAATCAAAACGAGAGGCGTGTTGGTGCTTCTTAGAGTAAGCAGAAAAGTCCACAAGCGCACGGAAGTATCGTTATAGCACTTCACCCAGTGGTATTCAGGGTATCGCATGTCCATAAGGAACAAAGGTGTAAGTAGTCTCTTAACTAGTTTTTCTAGAAAGATAAGTGTTGACGGTAGTTAACAACCATTATAAACCATCAATAAAACATGTATAAGGGCACAAATGAGATCACCAACAAAGGTTTAGGGTTTAAACTAACAAATTCCACGAGTTTTGGTGAATCTGTGATTTCTGCAGGGTGACCAGAAAACTGTCAAGTAGGACCTACATGTCAGAGTTAATTATGCAATTCCACCACGAAACCAATGTGGGAAGGTTCTAGAAGACTCAAGAGGACTCCACACCAAAGTAGGAGGCGAGACACTACCATGTGGGGCCGGTCGGCCCCACTTGTAGGCCGTCGGCCCCCCGGGGCCACCTGTCAGTCCCTCGTTGCTATGTGTTGACATTTCATACATCACTATACACTAAGTTGTCATCCCTAGCATGATGCTCAAAATGCTAGTAATTGTAACTACACTTGAAAACTCTAAATAATATTAAAACATAAGTATCCACAAGCACATAGATAAATCACCTATTGTAGCATTCTACCCAGAGTATTCTGAGTATCGTTTATTTATTTTAATCCCAAAGGAAGGACCGTGAGGCAAATGTTTATATGACTAAATACATGTGTAGACCTATGATAAATCAACCACTCTTATACTTTAGCAGGGGTAAGTCAAGTAAAAGATAAATAAATGATAAATAAGTTCAACATGATAATGGTATTCCAGAGATAGAAAGCGGAGACTCATTAAAAGTAGTATGACTAATCCAGAGATTCGGTCAAAGTAAGAATTCCTAAGTTATTCCTAAACACTAAGTCTTGTTGCTTACTCTAGCATATATATCTTCATCTACTAGTAAAACTGAATCAAGGCAAAATTATAAGGAACATCAACTAGTGAGAATCCGAAACACAGTCTTCATCTCCTTCGAGATCGGGCTCTACCAATTAATCTATATACGGGGGATGGACTGCAAAGGACTCAACGCAGCTGTCACCTACGCAATTTACCACCTCCCGGCACATAGCGGGCATTCGCAAGGGAATTTCATGTCTAAGCACCACGCTTACATAATCAAAGCTACTTAACTCTCGCGTGAATTGAATTAAGTACTCTACGAACATATGCAAATGCAAATTATCAAATAATACTATATCCAATACATAACTAGAGCAAACTAAGAACATAATAAAGAGGAACATAGTATTAAAATATAACAAAGTCATAAATGAGATACAAAGGCAAATTACCAAATCTCCAAACGAACAGATCTGGAATCCTGAGCAAATTGCCCAACTCTACTCCAAACTCTCTAGAAAGCTTATACTAAGAAATTGAAGAACTAGAGCTCTCTCTATCTAATCTCTAGAAACCCTAATATCTGGACTACTCTTGACTTATGATCAGGTGATGATGTCTCTCAGGAGGGGGGGTCTGGGTCTTTATTTATAGCCCTGAGGAAGAACTGTCAGCCCTTGGATCAAACCGACTTCATGAACAGTGGAGATGCATCCTAGGAGGTGGTGGAGGAAGTTTCTGGAAGAGTGTAGAGGAATCCCTCTATGGAGGCCGGGTGGCACTAGGGTGGAGCCAGCCGACCCCACCTGGCAGCTGTCGGTCCTCCGCTTTTCTGTCTCGTGCCTTCTGGTGTCTTCTGGAGTCTTCTAGTGCATATTTCGTCGTGGCTAAGTTTCATGGCCTTTTTGATAATTTAATCCTCTTTTCATTCTCTCTAAAATATCCCTGCTAAAAATAATAATTCACCAAAACTCGTGGAAATTGTTAGTAATAACCCCTAAGTTTCTATTGGTGACCATTTCTATGCATAAAGTTGACGGTTTGTGATGGATGATAACTACCGTCAACACTATGTCGGTTTCCCACCGCCTCCTAGGATGCATCTCCGCCGTTCCTTAAGTCAGTTTGATCCAAGGGCTAACGTTGCAAGCTCAAGCCTATATATATCAACCCCTGCCCTCTCTCCTGAGGCATCAAGTCATTTGAGAAGACAGAAACCCTAATCATGCTCAGAGCTCCACTATATTCTAGGGCTTAGCTAGTTAGGCTAGGTCTAGAGAGAGGTAAGCAGGCTTAGCTTGGATTCCCGATCTTGTCAAGAGCACGGTTTGGAATAATTCTTGTACCCCCTCTCTCTTTTGTATCTCCATTATTTTTATATGCTTGCTACAATTGTTATGACAATACTAGTATTCATCTCATCTATGTTCTTCATTATAATGTTCATCGTCTACTTTGATTATATACTTAGTATAGTTGGATTATCATCATATTCATGCATATGTCGTATAGCACTCACCCTAAGGTATCATGGGTGAGTGGTCGACATTGTGTAAGCGTGGTGCTTATACGTTGTTTGCTTGCGGATACACCCTATATTCTGGGTCATGTGGTAGATCACGGATGTGACACTCCCGTTGAGTCCTTTGTAGTCCACTCCCTGATATAGGTAGCACATAGTATAAAGTTATGAAGGAAGAGCAATCTCTATTCTTAATCTCCCTTAGTAACATCCCTTATGTGTAGATATGAAGATGATCTTTGCAATTATTACTAGGTGTAATTGCACTAATCAATGTATGCTTTGACTAGTAATTAAGAATGACATAGGAATGATTCCTCTAATATTCTACCTGACCATGCTAATGCCATAGAATGGAGTACTCTGAGTGATTTATACTTGAGCAATACTCATCATATATATATATATATATATATATATATATATATATATATATATATATATATATATATATATATATATATATATATATATTATTCTATGACTTACCCTTGTTGTGAGTAGAATATTGGTTATGGTTTTCTTCTCCATCAATAGTATAAGTTATCAATACATGTCCATGCTAGACCTCCCTGTGGTAAAATATAAATAAGGATACCTGGAATACTCTCGGGTGAAGTGCTACAATGGTATAATTATCTGTGAGCTTGCAGATTTCCTTTCATTCATATCTTTATATCCTTTCTAGTCACATGAAATAATGAAGAACTCCTTTGTAGTAATACTAAGTAGTACCAACAAGCATCTCTGGCACCATCACTAGAGATGATAACCTAGCAAAGTAATGATAGGAGATGTAGGTAAATAATAGGTGGCTACTAAAATAAGTGACAAGTTAATAAATACCAACAATAAGATGAAGAGTAGCTTGCGTAGTGAGGTTCTTCTAAGGATAGAACCTTAAGCGAAGATAACTATGCCGTTATAAACTTGCTTCGAGCATCGGAGATCACCTAGTTTGCCAAGTGATGCCGGCCTACAGCTCTACGCCGAACCCGAACGTGGGGGATTGGAAGGGACGGATAGGGCTGTGACCACGCCGCCTACCCCTCAACCATGGAGAACGAGGTAAACGAAGGTAACTTCTAGCTTAGACACCACATCTACGCTATTAGTTACTACTATAGCATTGGCCAGGAACTTTCATCTTTATAAGGAGTCATCTACTAGAGTATTCATCACGGGGATGGATGACGAACCCACATGCTTATAACAAACAAAGATAACTTGCTTAAGAAATCAATACCGAAGTTGAACACGAACTTCTTACACCAAGTAGTAAGTCGATCATAGAGGTACAAGTGAAGAGGAGACGGCAATCCCGGCACTCCTTTTGCTAAGTGTACAAGTGTGCCGAGTACACTAGTGGAGGTAGCCGACAATTCCGATACTTCTCCAACTTTTCCCTCTCTCACTCCCTACACTAATTTAGCTAGAAGCTAATGGAAATGTGGCTTGCTCTTCTTCTCCTCCAATGTGTATGATGCTCATGAATGTGAAGAGGGGGTCTTCTTATATAGCTTGAGGAGGTCGGTTTGCTCATGTATTTTAGGAAAGCACCCATGCAACCGACCTCCCTATGCATTAATTGTACCGCTTGAAGAAGGTGGGGCCAGGCTGTGCTGGGGGCGGTGCGGCCGCACCAGGGATGCGGCCGTGGACTGTATGCTTGGCCATCGCCCTTAGCGAGTGGGCTTCTGGCTGGGTCTGGGCCATGTCTATGCTGGTGTTTGCCCTTTGATTCTTCTGATGGATGGGCTTTTGCTTGTGTTTTGCTGAATGTGCCTTCTCGGTTGCGTATTTTGGTGTGTTTTCATGTGTTGCCCTGCAAAACATATAAATACCAAAACTCATAGAAAATGTGAGTTATAATCTCTAATTCTAAGTTTTGGCATTCATATTTGTTTATTTTGTTTAAATGTTGGCGGTAGAAATCTGAGTTAAGCACCGCCAACAAGCTCCCCCACACTTAGTCCTTTGCTCGTCCTCGAGGAAAGTGCTAAGGACTAAGCGAGTTCATCTCCTTGATTTGAATCGGCATACAAGTTATTCTAAGCTTCACCTGAACCTGTGAACTTTCAAGTGTCTACCAAAATACTTGGGTAATTGGAAAATGGAAGAGCAAGGATTCAAATCTTCTCACTCTATCCTTGCTCAGAAACTTGGGTTTTTATGGTTTTGAAAACATAGAGATAGCTTTTGTTCCCTTAATGATTCTCTCTAGTCACTCAAATTTTGTAATTGGTTCCTCACCAAGGCATACTTTGAAAGTTTGCCTTCTTTTGATCATCCTACTTCTAAAAGCTTATATGGAGCTTTGAGTAGGGATGAAAATTTTGAGGCACACTTACCTTGCATATGTTGTAAAGTCAAATTTTGGACCTCACCGGAGAGAAATGTCATACTCTTAGATCAAAACTATGCGAGTGTGTGGAACTTTGGTGGAAATATACTCCTTTGTTTTTTGATATGATCTCTAGCTTTTTATTTTGAGACATGGCTAGCTTTTTCTCTATGTGCTCATCATTTTTTCAATGCTTTCGGGACCTTCATGTGCCCCTATTTTTTTTCTATACTTTGGGACCTTCATGTGCCCCATTCTTTCTTTTTCTTTTTGCATAGCCTTTTTGTCTCTTTCTAGAAATATGCTAGTGAGATCATATTCTAGAGCATGGAGTATTTATTTGCTAGTGATGGAAACATGTTTTTAGCGTATCCCCTATGTAGGAATAGCTGTTTATTTGTGGCATGTACGTGAGTTTTGATCTTGGGAGCATAAAACATCTCTCAACAGGGGTCACAAAACTTGACCAAACTCAACACAAAGTAAGAGACATATGTGGAAGGTTTTCTCATGTATGATCATATATGGCCTTGGTAGGTATTTGTATATCATTCAAGGAACATGCTATTTTGAATTTTGTTTTGTAAAAAAAATTCCCAAGTACTTTGCAAGAATGAGCAAGCATTATGTCATCCTACTATATCTCATTCGTTAATCACTTAGATAAAATGGGGTCCCTATGACAAGTGTTCATAAGTTTTTAGGAATATTAGCATGGAATAAAGAGTATGCAAACTTCTTAATCATAGGAAGACATGGAGATAGAGTATTTCTTTTTAGTTTATTTTAAAATTTGTTCTTTTTATTAAATATGAAGAGAGAGTGGGAGTTGCACATACGGAGTTTTGAATTTGGCCATCTTTTATGCAACTTTGTTGGAGGTGAGTGTGGTGCCTCCCCCCACACTTGTTTTCTTTACTGCTTTTATTTTGACAACAAAAAGAGAATATGAAAACAAGTGCACAAATATTTCTATAATAATTCTTTATTCAATTATAAAAAAGATAGGCGAATTACATGATTGTAATTCAAAATGATTGGAATGAAAACTTAAAAAGATGCGCCTGATTATTTTTTGGGCGGCAGTATCCTAGAAAGGTTCATTTAGAGCATCTGCCCTCCTGCCGCCCTTGCCACCCTAGCGATTTTTTTGGCAAAACCCCAGCGAAGCTCATTGATCTCATCACTGAGGTCTTTTATCTTCAATAGACTCTTAGCGAGATGATCATTAGCCTTCTAATACTTTCGCACATGCTTTTGTTGCTAGCACTAAGCGAGGCAACTGTGGGGCCCTTGGGTAGCTGCTCGTCATCACTGTCACTGAAGAATCCAGTAGGCTACCCTCTAATAGGAGGCTTCACCATCCTCTTGAACCTAAGAGGCGCACTCAAGGATTCTGCCAACTCTTTTCCTAGCTTGCGTACCGGCTCTTTAGCCGGTTTGTGCATGAGCGCTTTCCCATACCGTCCATCAGGTTTGCGCATGCCTACTACGGTGTAGGAAGGACTAGACCTAGCGGTATGCATCAATGAGCTAGCGCGTGAGACCGAGTTGCCCAAAAGTGTTACAAAAGACTGTTTCTTTGGTCCACTAACTTTGGGTGCCTTCCTCTTGAGCCCAATGGCGCCGGTGGTTGGCCTTGTTGATGGCGCCTTCTTTTCCTTAGCGCCGCCAAGGGGCGCCTTGGAACATGCCGTAGACCTCAAGCTAGTGCCACCACTCATGGTGTAGCTTGGTGGTGGCATGATAGCAAAGGGTGTCTCCAAGATCGCCCATGCTTCTTCCCTCATGAAAGTACTTTTGGGCACTAAGTCGACAGACGCCGGTATGCTGTCAAGGTTGTAGGTGGAGCAGGAGCTCTTGTAAAAAGTGAGAGCATGGCTGGCAATGACTTAGGCTTGAGAGTGCTTAGAGTGGTCTTGCAGGTGAGGATAGGAATGCTTTGGAGCTTGGTGTGAGAAGAATGGAGGCCATGGGGTGGTTTATATAGGTGAGAGGGCCTCTACTACGAAGGAAAGTATCATAGCACCACCTATACCCACAATACACAGATCACTGACAGGATCAGGATTAGGTCTGTGAAGGATGGGAGCCAGCAGAGCCACGGGTGGAGCGGCCGCACTCCCAGCTCCTCCCCCTGTGACATGTTTTCGTCCAGATTCAAATGCTTGTGTGTGGATACGAGGGATGCCGGTGTCAGATTTTTATTCACTAGGATCAGTGCGTGATAGAGCAAGATGTGCATGATCATGGTGAATCAAAGGGATAATCAAAATGCAACATTCACATGATTTTTAATAATGAGGGAATATTCATGTGATCAGTAAGAATCAAGTAAAACTAAGCAAGAATCATGAGTTGTCGA
Organism: Saccharum hybrid cultivar R570; assembly: GCA_038087645.1. Classification (NCBI taxonomy): domain Eukaryota; kingdom Viridiplantae; phylum Streptophyta; class Magnoliopsida; order Poales; family Poaceae; genus Saccharum; species Saccharum hybrid cultivar. The sequence continues at coordinate 2,530,314 of JAQSUU010000423.1, forward strand.
GTGAGGGCAAAAAGGTCATTTAGACATGATAGCTTGCTTAGAGAGAAAAGCAATATTTTTACTTTTTTAAGTTAAATGAAAGAATATGTAAGTATTATCTATTTTAAATTTTCATAAATTTTGAATGAATTTATCAAAAGCGATTGAATCTATTCTATCTATTTCTTGGTTAGTGTTATAAGAAGGCTCTAGGAAAACTTTTAATCTTTGACTGTTGACTTTGAAAATGTTACCGTCATCGTCTTGGATAGTGATCGCGCCATGTGGCGAAGTGTTGATGACTGTGTACGGTCCTTGCCATTTACTTCTTAGTTTTCCTTCACCGAAGAGCTTGACTTGGGAGTTGAATAGCAGAACTTTGTCTCCCTCCTTGAACTCTTTTTGTTGGATTCGGTGGTCGTGCCATCTCTTCGTTCTTTCTTTGTAGAGCTTGGCACGGTGGTAAGCCTTCTCTCGCCATTCTTCTAGCTTGGCAATTTGTTTCTGTCTATTTTTGCTGGCCAGCTTGAAATCCATGTTCTAGCTTTTGATCGCCCAATGAGCTCGATGGTCAAGCTCAACTGGTAAGTGACAACTCTTTCTATAAACCAGCTGGAATGGTGACATGCCGATGGGAGTTTTCTAAGCTATCCTATATGCCTAGAGTGCATGCCTAGAGTGCATCAGGTAGCTTGTCTTTCCATCCTTTTCCCATTGCATTGACTGTCTTCTGCTGGATATTCACTACACAACACCGAGATTAGTACCAGACAATCTGACGCAAAAAGCGGATACAGCGCTGGACGATCTGACACTAAAAACTTATAGCGTCAGACTTCTGCAGACGCCGTAAGTCCTGACACTAAAGACATCACTTTTAGCGTCAGACAGTCTGTTGCCCTGAATATATATAGCGTCAGACAGTCTGTTGCTAACTTATAGCGTCAGACAATCTATTGCCATGTATTTATAGCGTCAGATTGTTTAACAAGACAATATAAATATGCTAAAAAAATAAATACAATTAGAATACATTTAGCACATATCATACCCGCATTAAAGCTTAATGTCATCACATAAAGATACATAAACATGTACATCACATCATGGAGGTCAATACATATATAACATACGATCTTGTGTTGCACCCTGTTTAAATCATCCAAAGTCAGGCACCAAAAGATTACATGAATGCACTCCCAGCAAGCAATACTAATATTTTGTGTTAAACATACTAAGGTTTATGCACACAATCATTTCTAGGAACTCAAAAACCAAAAGCAATAGCTTGCCAACACTAGAGCACATCCACCAGGTTATGTGGAAAACCACCTTCCAAGCTAAAGACTTGTGCCCAGCATTTCCTAAAAAATATAAAAATCTCAGCGGATGCACAAGTCAAAGTGGTGCAAGGTTCAAAACTTGCAACCAATTTATGTTTAAGATGAATTTTGCAAAGTGATACAATCCAGGAAAAGGACAAGTGTTTGTACCCATAGTCCAAGACTAAAGGATATATGTGAACTTCTTGTTCAACAATAAAGAGATGGTAATCCACCAGGGCAAACAAATTAAAAAAGAGAGTAATTCGGTGCACTGTACTTACAAAATTTCAGTATTAAAGCTATATTTGAACGATGGCTATAGTATCAGACATTTTGGATAAGAAGCATAGTATTTCCATTTCAGTCAATACACTATAAACCCTAAAACATGGGGCCAATAGCAACAGCTAGAAGTTATTGCAAGTAGACTAAAAATCAGTACTCTATTTATTTGTGCTCAGATGTACAACCATCAAGCAACCTTCATCGCTTACCTCATTTTCCAGAAACTCAAGCCAAAGGCTAGTGCCCAGCACTTCCTGAAAAATATAGCAACCATGTAATCAGCAAGTGTAGACAAGCTATGTAAAACTGACATACAATATGAGTTATCTAAAGCACTAGACCTCATTTGCGCCTAAGTGCGACAAATGCCTCTAATCAATTTAACTTTCAGTCAAGTTTTCACTTTCAGCAGTATCACATCAAAAGTGTGTAGTAATTTTAGTTATATGTAATGGATGTGCTAGCAGCCTAGCAGTACGATCACATGGAGACGGTGGTATTCATTCACTGCAAAATAGATGGAAACAGAGAGAATACAAGAACAATCTACAAAAGTTGTCGATGAAGTCAACAAATGCAAAATAGAGCCCTCTTCAGTTAAACTAGCTGCTTCAAACAAAATTCTCTTGGTAGCAACTTAAAACAGCAGAATAATGAAACTCAATGATTACAAAAAAATTAACAAATGTTCAGTCACGGAAACCTTTGTGCTGTTGATGGACATTCAGTAAAATTTAACATATGCCATTTATTCATTGACTTAGGTTTTCTCATCAGGATCCCTTAGGTGAAAAGGATACATAAATATAAGTGGCTGCTGCTAAATATCCTTGGAATTAATATATGTATGAAGATATCAACCAGTCAATGATTAAAAAAACTAGAACAAGTCAATGACAAAAGTGAAGTGATGCTTAGTTACATTCACTGCTGTTGACACTTCTTAGCATCACTCGCGTTAGGTTGTCATCCCCAACATGACACTAAGAGTGTGGTTGTATTGTACTCATGCCACTTAACTATATAAAGATATTAAAGTATATACCCACAAGCGCACAGATAAATACACCATATGCAGCATTTCACCCAAGTTTATCCTAGGTATCGTTATTTATATTTAACCAAAGGAGAACAAACAGAGGGGCACATATTAATTAAAGGCTACTCTACACATGTGATATGAATATTCAAAATCACTATCCTTTACTCTCAAACAGGAATCAATAAAATAAAAAGAGATAAAATATATGATAATCAGACCATTCAGATGATATTTCTTAGAGCAGTACTACTATGGCAAGTCATTGATCAGAATATAAAGTAAGAGAATAACTCCTAAGTAATCCGTTAACTATTAGTCATAATCTACATTGATTAGTGTAATTATATCAGGCAATCATTGGCTAGGTTATCTCATATCCATAAACAAGGAACATCTCCATTACGAAGCTGAGAAACAGAGTAACAACTAAGTAATGAGACCGCGTTCTACTAAGTTCTACACTCGGGGTGTGGACTACAAAGGACTTAACAGGAATGTCACACCCGCGATCTACCACATGGCCTAGAGTATAGAGTGCATTTGCAGGTAAACAGTGTATAAGTACCACACTTACACAATGTTGACCACCCACCCATGACTCAATAATGTGAGTGCTTTGCAAACATGTGTATAAACATAATGATAAACTATCTATGCCAAATATATAATCAAAGCAGACTAATCTCATAATAATCAAGGATATAATATAGATGAAGAACAAGATCATATCTAATGTATCAAGAATAATGATCAAGAACAATGAACTAGAACTAGACAATGATGAACTAGAACAATTACGAACTAGAACATAAACAATTAGAACATAAAGAACTAGAACATGAACTAGATCAAGAACTAGAAGAACTGATGAACTAGATGAATATCTGAAGAACAATGTTGATACAAGAGAGAAGAACTGGATTTACCAAGCTCCTCTTGACTAGATCTGGAGCCCAAGGCTGCTTGACTCCTCTACTTCTAATTCTAATCTAGCTATGCCTAGATCTGATGGAGCTCTAAGGAGATGAGAGTTGCTGGTTGGTCTTCTGCTTTCTGGTTGATGATTGATTGAATGAATTCCTCCTTGGAGGGGGGGTCTGGGGCCTCGTTTATATAGCCCAGAGCATGGAACCGTGACCCTTAGATCAAACTGACCTTCACATAGGGTTAGGATGCATCCTTGGAGGTGGTTGAAGTAGCTTGCAAAGGAAGGAGCCGAGGGGTGGTGGCCAGGGGCCGGTCGGCCTAGGGTTGAGGCCGGTCGGCCCCACCTGGCGGCGCCTCATGGTGGCCCTCCTCGTGGAATTCTCTGGTGTCCTCTAGAAGCCTCTTGCGTATTCGTGACGTGGAGATTAGGCCGATTGACATGGGTTCCTTCTCATGGAAGATATCAATTCCTGAATTATTCTGATAACCCCCTGCAAAATATAGATTCACCAAAACTCATGAAATTTTGTTAGTTGACACCCTAAACCTATGTTGGTGATCATTTATTAGCCCTTTATATATTTATTTTAACCCTTTATTATGGTAGATAACCATCGTCAACAACTGCTCACCTGAATGTCTACCTCACCCATGCAAACAGTCATGACTCAATCACCAGGGTCATAAAGACCCTACCGCAAAAAAACTAGCTGGACCATCAACTCTCGGCAGAAAAATACAAGTGCAATATGCTAATCTATTATACCTGTGGCATAATCAGAAAGAGTACTTTAGTAAAATATATCAGATTGTTCAATAATATACATGTGGCATAATCTTTACAGTTGAACTATCTAGAAACTGGCAAATTGGTTGCATGTTTATCTCAGAAACAAGTCATTTGCAGTTACTAGTGAAAATAACAAGGAATAGTTACTTGGTTGTAACAAGGAATAGTTACTAGTGAAAATCCCTTTACTACAGCATGTTTGTGATGAGCAGGTACGACATGTTTAAACTAGCCCAAATTAAATTGTTCACTAACAAGTCAAATTAACAGCTGTATTATAGCCAAAAGAACACACAAAGCTACTAATTCTCATCTCAGCTGATTCCAGCCAAAGCTTGAGCCCATTTTTTATATACCATCGAAAATTCATAGCAACTAAAATTAATAAGCAACAAGCATATTTAAACTAAAAAGGCATGGTCCTGGTTTCAAGAAGAGACAAGATTGGTGCACAAGCAAATGCTCTCAGCTCTGCTCTCTACAAATGAGTCAAACATTTATTTATGTTGATCATGCTCAAATAAACAGAACAAAAATTAACTATAAGACTTGTAAAGGTGCTGGTATAAAAATTTTCTATGGCATGTCTTTGTATATTGCAAGAAACAAAATTCATGGCATATTGCTAGAAGCAAAATTCATGGAAGCAGCAGGCTAGCAGCGTATCAGCTCAGAAGCAAAATTCACTTAAGTTATGTTGGCCGGTCAAGCAACAAAACCTCATGACAGCAAATTGGTCAAAATACATGTAAATCACTGAAGTTGTTACAAGCATATGAGCACATCCGCGACCTGATACTAGTGCAGATGTATATACTACATGGCATCTATCATCAAGCATTGAACAGCAGTGACAAAATTGACCATCTCCACATGAATGATTCATGCTGTTCCAGATTGGGCTAAATAGGTTGTCCGGCTTGAAGGTTAGATGTACATACCTACAGCATCGGAAGGCAGAGGCATGGAATCCAGCTAGGAGAAGAAATCAAAACCCACTTGACGATGATGAATGCTAGCGTGGGAGATCTGCCGGCTAGCACCACCGCACCATGGAGAGGACCCAAGCACGCCGGCTGCTGGCTACCAGCGTGGAGGATCCGCATCTACTGGCCCCCCGCTAGCACAACCGACGAGGGTTCACCTAGCTGGGTCAGCATCGGGGTCCGCATCTGCTAGCCTCGTAGAGTCACGGTCGGCAGACAGTCCTCGCTGAGTAGGAATTAGCGCAGGGCGCCCAACCCTATTCAGGGGCGCGGAGTTTGGGGGAGGCGCCGCCGAGCTCGCCCCCAGGGTGCTTGATGTCGTGGATCTGGCGAAGTAGCTAGGAGAGGAGGACGCGAGGGTGTGAAGGACGAGGGTGGCTGCCGCCTGTGCTAGGGGCCACGCCGACGCAGAGGAGGAGAGGGGGACGGGGGAGGAGCGAGAGTGTCGTTGGCTCACATTGCCGGCTCACGACTCTCGTGTGGCGTGGGGAGGGCAAACTCTACGAGGCCAGCGGCTCTAGCACGGTGCAAAGGAAAGACACCGAGACCTAGGGTTTCATGGAATAGGGAACATGGGCCTTTAGCAGGCCATGGCAAGCACTAGGCCACATGCGAGCTAGATGGGACCCACTTATTTTTTAGTGACAGACTAAGGGATGGCATACATATGTTTAGCGCTAGACGGTTCAACCCTACATATGAATACCTATGGCGTTAGATAGTAAATCGCTAAATGAGGATTTAGTGTCAGATAGTCTCTGAGTTGTCTTTAGCGTCAGATCATCCATTGCCAAATATAATTTTTAGCGTCAGATGTCTGACGGTGATGCGGTGTTGTGGTGTAGTGATTTTATTTTGATTTGTTTATTTGAAGTTTCTACCCAACTGCTGGTTTGAGGATGGTATGGGGTGGCAATGTTGTGCTTGGCCCCAAGCTCTTTCAGGAAGGCTCTAAATGTTTTGTCAATGAAGTGGATCCCCCATCGCTTATCACCATTCTTGGTGTTCTAAATCAAGGGAAGATCACTTCGTGGAACATCTTCCTTGCATGCCTAGCATCAGCTGCTCTACATGGTAATGCTTCCACCCATTTTGACACGTAGTCAATGGCGATAAGGATGTACTTAATGTCATGGGACTTTTGGAACGGCCCCATGAAGTCAATGCCCCAAACATTGAAGATCACCACTTGCAAGATGTAGTGGAGGGGCATTGCATTTCGAGCAGTGATGCCACCTTGTAACTGGCATTTTTGACACCTTCGGATGAATTCTTTGGTGTCTTCATGCATCGTTGACCAGAAGAATCCACACTGCCAGATTTTGGCTTGTGTACGGAACACTTCGTAATGACCTTTGTACGGTGCTGCATGGCATTTCTCGATGATTTGCAGGCTTTCCGCCGATGGTATGCACCTCCTCAAAAGTCTGTCAGAGCATACCCTGTCAGGTATGGATCATCTCAAAGGTGACATCTGCTCTCGGTTTGCAGTTTTCTCTTATTTTTGCCCGGTGGTACGTATCCTGAAACTATGAAGTTCATGATGTTTGCGTACCATGGGTTTGAATTTGTCACCTTTAGTAGCATGTCATCACGTAGGAAGTCATTTATTGGAAGCTCCTCGTTAGTGACTTGCATACACGATAGATGATCGGTGACAGTATTCTCTACCCCTTTTTATCTTTTATTTCAAGGTTAAATTCTTGGAGTAGAAGAATCCATATTATTAATCTTGGTTTTGCATCTTTCTTAGTGAGCAAATATTTTAATGCAGCATGATCAATCTAAATGATAATTTTTGCTCCAACTAAGTAAGATCTGAATTTACCAATAGCAAAAATTACTGCAAGAAGCTGTTTCTCAGTGGTAGCGTAGTTAAGCTAGGCTCCTGTTAGCGTTTTGCTAGCGTTAGTGATTGCGTGATGCTTCTCATCTTTGGTTTGGCCAAGGACTGCACCAACAGCATAGTCCTTAGCATCACACATGATCTCAAATGGTACCGACCAATCGGTAGGTTGGATGATTGGCGCTGAGATGAGTGCTTTCTTGAGAATGTGGAAAGCATCTAAGCACTCATCTATGAACTCAAAGGGTGTATCCTTATCTAGCAGGTTTGTGAGGGGTCTAGAGACTTGTGATAAATCTTTGATAAATCATCTATAACACCCTACATGACCTAGGAAACTACGGATCCCTTTTACGTTCACAGGGGTGGTAGTTGCTCGATAACCTTGATCTTAGCCTTATCTACCTCAATCCCCCTCTCGGACACAAGGTGCCCAAGAACGTTGCCCTCTCGGACCATGAAATGGCACTTTTACCAGTTAAGTATTAGGTCCTTTTCTTGGTATCTTTGCAAGACTTTGTCCAAATTCTCCAGACAGTGGTCAAAGGTTTTTCCAGACAATGGCCCTTCTATCATGTCTGAGAAGATAGACATCATGCACCATTGGAATGAAGCGGGTGCATTACACAACCCGAACGACATTCTACGATAAGCGTACGTTCCATATGGGCATGTGAAGGTTGTCTTGCTTTGATCATCGGGGTGGATAGGAATCTAATGATACCTCGAATACCCATCGAGGAAACATAAGAAAGAATGCTTCACCAACTGCTCTAACATTTCATCAATAAAGAGAAGTAGGAAGTGGTCTTTTTTTGTTGCCGTGTTGAGCTTTTGGTAATCAATACACATTCCTCATCCAATGATGGTACATTGTGGGATTAACTCATTTTTATTATTTTTAGTGACCTTCATTCCTTCTTTCTTTGGGACCACTTGGACGGGACTAACCCAGTCACTTTGTGGCATGGGATAAGTAATCCCAGCGTGAAGAAGTCTGAGGACTTCCTTCTTCATGACTTCCCGCATCGCATTATTGAGCCTACGCTGAGGCTCTCGAGAAGGTGTACTCGATGGATCTATCAGAATACGATGGATACAAAGAGTTAGGCTAATCCCCTTGAGATCTTGCAAGGAATACACGAAGAGTGGCCTTTATTTCTCTAAGAAGGCGATGAGTTTGACTGTCTCCACGTCAGTAAGCTTGTCGCTTATGATTACAGGAGTTTCTTTGTCACCATTTAGGAAAACATAATGTAGGCCAGCGGGCAGGGGTTTTAGCTCAACTAGAGGTCGTGCTAGTGCTTCCTATTGGGGAAGATCAATGGTTTCTCCTAAGTCATCCTCTTCTTCTATGAAGAGTTTCGCATCCTTTTCTAAGGATGACTCAGGAGAATCAAAGGGTAAGACCGACATAACTTCCTTGGGTAGGTCAGGATAGGGGAGGGGTTCTGCCATCAAGTTTTTAGCTCGAGTGATAGGAATGGAAAATGTGTCTCTCCGCAACTTTACGTCTAGATCCCCAGATGATGGTGGTTCTATGAAAAGCTTTTCTAGGGGATGCCCAATCAGGATGTCAAAGTCCTAAATGTTGAAGACATAGAAGTCTAGGATAAAGTCAACATTTTTATGGTATAATGATATGTTGTGAAGAATCCCTAGCCCTTCCAGTCTAGAATGAGGTGCAACCCTAAAGTTTCTGACTGTTGGAGCAATCGGTTCGTCACCTGGTGCGTGCAAAAGATGCGGACATGAGGTTTGCCCTGACAGTTGGATTGTAAGGCGTGTTCACCATGATCCTGCTGATATGGCATTGGATGGTTGAAGAAGGAGCACGAATCTAAATTTTTTCAGAAGAATGCTCCACTTCTTCCACCCATTCATTGCTCATGATAGCAGTCAACCCCTTTATGGATTCCTTAAGAAAATCTGTATCTAATGGTTCAAGAGGGGTAACAGGAACTAGTGGCTTCCTTTGGCATGAGTATTTCAAGGTGTCTACAAAATCTTCAAAAAGTCATCCTCAAAATACGGAAGATCTAAAAGTTGGAAACCCTCCTCCAGATCTTCTTGTTCGGGCAAGGGTCTCTCTAAGGGTGCTAAAGGTTCGGCCTCAGCCAAAGAGCCTTCCTCATGACTTGGCTCACGCTCTACACGGAGGGGTTCTACAGAGGAGTGTTCTCTAGAATGCGGTCTAGGAGAGCTTCCCCTTCCTTCGTGGTTTTATGAGTAAAAGAACCTTCGGCAGCTATAACGAGTTGTAGGGCAGACTCCTTCCTAAGACCTAGCCAAAAATGTTGTAACGGCACATGGCTTGGTATAGACAAGTCTGGGCCAAACCTTATTAGGATTGAAAAACGGTTCTAGGTTGCACCTATGGTTTCCTTCTCTTTTTGTTGGAAGTTGAGGATCTCTTGTCATAGGGCAGCAATTCGAGATATAGGGAAGAATGCGAGACATAATCTATTCCTTAGTTCTTTCTAATCGCCAGCTACCTTCCCTACGTTATGGGCATACCATTGTTTCACCCTCTCATCAAGTGAGAAGGGAAACAACTGCCACCGCAATGTTTTCTATGGCATGCCTAAAATGGTCAGGCAAGCACAGAGCTGCTCAAACTCCCTTAGGTGGTGGTAGGGGTTTTCATAATCTAACCCTAAGAAGGTATGTTCATGAACCATTGCTATGAAGCCAAGGCAGAGTTCGTAACTGGAAGCTATGATTGGCTACGATGATTGTGGTGGTTCAACAAACTCGCCCTTGGGAGCAGAAAGGTTTTGAATGGTAGGTTGCTCCATTGGAAAAGAGTAGAAAGAAAAGAAAGGTAAAAACAAAGGATACATGGGCGAACTAGGCTTGGAGACTAAAATGACAACCGTTTCTTGGTAACGGTGCCAGAAATGTCTGTTGGTGCTTCTTAGCGTAAGCAGAAAAGTCTGCAAGCGCATAGAAGTACCATTGTAGCACTTCACCCGGTGGTGTTTAGGGTATCATATTTCCAAGAGGAACAGAGGTGTAAGTAGTCTCTTAACTAGTTTTCCCAGAAAGATAAGATGAAGAGTAGCTTACGTAGTGAGGTTCTTCTAAGGATAGAAATCTTAAGCGAAGATAACTATACCATTATAAACTTGCTTCGAGCACTAGAGATCACCTAGTCTAGCAAGCTATGGCTCTACGGCAAACCGAACATGGGGGATTGCAAGGGACGGACATGGCTGTCACCACCTGCCGCCTACCCCTCAACCGTGGGGAACGAGGAAAACAAAGGTAACTTCTAGCTTAGACACCACATCTACGCTATTAGTTAGTACTCTAGCGTTGGCTAGAAACTTTTGTCTTTATCAGGAGTCCTCTACTAGAGTATCCGTCACGGGGACGGACGACGAACCCGCAAGCTTATAACGAACCAAGATAACTTGCTTAAGAAATCAATACCAAAGTTGAACACGAACTTCTTACTCCAAGTAGTAAGACGATCGTAGAGGTACAAGTGAAGAGGAGATGGTGATCCCGGTACTCCTTTCCCTAAGTGTACAAGTGTGCCGAGTACACTAGTGGAGGTAGCCGACAATTCTAGTACTTCTCCAACATTCCCTCTCTCACTCCTTTCACTAATTTAGCTAGAAGCTAATGGAAATGTGGCTTGCTCTTCTTCTCCTCCTATGTGTATGATACTCATGAATGTGAAGAGGGGGTCTTCTTATATAGCTTGAGGAGGTTGGTTTGCTCATGTATTTTAGGAAAGCACCCATGCAACCGACCTCCATACGCATTAATTGTACCACCTGAAGAAGGTGGGGCTAGGCTATGCTGGGGGCGGTGCGGCCGCAACCTGGGCTGCACGCCTGGCCACCGCCCTTGGCGAGTGGGCTTCTAGCTAGGTGTTGGCATTTCTTAGCGTCACTACTAGGATTGTAATCCCCGGCAACAGTGCCAGAAAGCTTTTTGGTATTTGTTAACATAAACAGATAAATCCGCAAGTGCACGGATACCGTTGTAACTTTCACCCAGGAGTATTCTTGGGTATTGTATTTATCCTTAGGGAAGCAATGGTTAAAGAAATTGATAGTTAACCATCATGTATCTACTAATTAGTATACCGACTAGACTAATATGGGGGTAAGCCATAAAAGATAAGAGTGATTGATAAGTGAGACACACAGGAGAACTTCATGATAAGATATAACAGTAGACAAGTTATGTTGGGAGGACAACGGGTGAGTTCAAGCTCCTATATACTTCTTTATTACTTACGGTTCCATTCTAGAGCAGACCAAAGGGATAATTAAGCAAAGGTCAGACATAGTGATCACACCATAACACTTCGGGACATCAGGACACTAGCCACGGGTAGGGATGAGAAGGGGGCTAGGAAGCTCGGACTACGGTCCTGCAAGCACCAACCCAAACATGGTGGAATACATCGGCCGTCAGGGCTGTCACCACCTGAGACTACCACAACTATCCGTAGGGTTAGGTGCCATCTCAAGTAACCTATAGACTAGACACCATGTCTAGCCTACCGATTACTACTCTAGTCACGATCTATAACTAGAGCACCCGATACGGTAGAGATCCGCTTAGCTAACCAACTAAGGTATAAGCTAGATAACCATGATAAACAATTCAAGTAATTATTAGAGAAGATAAATATATGAAATATTTAAGTCTTACAAAGGAAAGATATAAAGGCATAACAGACCTCCGAGGACTCCTCTGGAACCCGAACACGATCCCTAACTCCCAACAAGACTAATCTAATTCTACTACTAAAAAATAGAGTGGAGCTCTTTCTTCTGGTGTGTATTACAACTAAGGGTATACTCTTTTATTTATAGGATGCTACAGGTGAGAACCATTCGTTGGTGGTCGATATGGTACTAATCCAAACTGCCTTGACCTGCTGGTGCGCTGCTGCTTTGTGGCTTGTACTGCCGCCCGGCCTGTGGGCCAGCTGGGCCATGCCTCCCACGTCTCTAAGGCCTCGTGTAGTTTCCATCTCAAAACTTTACACCCTATCACATCGAATGTTTAATATATACATAGAGTATTAAATATAGACTAAAAATATAACTAATTACACAGATTGCGTGTAATTTGCGAGACGAATCTTTTAAGCCTAATTAGTCTATGATTTGATAACAAAGTGCTACAGTAACACATGTGCTAATGACGGATTAATTAGGCTTAATAAATTCGTCTCACAGTCTACTGACGGATTCTATAATTTGTTTTCTTATTAGTATCTGAATACCCTATACGATACTCCATATAACATCCTAAAACTTTACGCCCTAAAACTAAACGAGACCTAAATGGAATGCTCGCCTGTAGCTTTGCTGGCTGCTGGTGCTGGCTTCGGGGAAACAACTGTGCTGCCTGCACCTGCTCGCATGGACGTCTCTCATATGGGTGCAAGGTTCAGCTGCGCCTGCATGCTATTGCCTTGGCCGGCAGGCCCTGCCAACCCTGCTGGCTGCTGATCCTTGCGTGCAGCTTGGCCCGTGTTTACCCCTTGTTTAGTTCTTCAATTCTCCCCTAAATTCCACTATGCAAAAAAAAAATTTCCCGTTACATCAAAATGTCGGCAAATGCATGGAGTACTAAATGTTGATGAAATCAAAAACTAATTGCACAGTTTTGTTGTACTTTGCGAGACGAACATTTTAAGCCTAGTTAGTTAAAATTTGGATAATTTTTATCAAATACAAACGAAATGCTACAGGAATTCTGATACAGTGTTTTTCTCCCCAATTCACTGAACTAAACGAGGCCTTAGTTCCCGGATTCAGCGTCCCGAGTTGGAACAGTGACTACTAAATGCGCACTGTAGCATTTCGTTTGTATTTGGTAAAAATTATCCAAACTTTGACTAATTAGACTCAAAATGTTCGTCTCGTAAAGTACATCAAAACTGTGTAATTAGTTTTTAATTTCATCTACATTTAGTACTCCATGTGTGTGCCGACATTTCGATGTGATGGAAATCTTCTTTTTTATAGTGAAATTTGGGAGTAGAATTTGAGAACTAAACAAGCGCTTGGACAGGGCCCAAGCAACTTGCTGCTAGCTGTATGAGAGGCTTGTGGGGCCCAGCTGCCTCATGCAGCTTTTGCATGGCATGATGGTGCATTTGCTGCTGGCCGAGCAGCAACAATGCTACAGGTTGCTTCGGCTTTGGAAAATGATGATTCGTGCCTTCGCTGAAGTATGTATATATACCCTGTTCGTTTGAACTTATTAGCCCGGCTTATCAGCCATAGCCATGGTATAGTGTTTTTCTCTCACAACAAAACAGTACCAGCCAGCTTATCAACCGCAGAAACCATATATATATATATATATATATATATATATATATATATATATATATATATATATATATATATATATAGGGAGAGTATACTCTATAGTTAGCTACAAAATAAGTTATTTTGTAGCCATCTCTATTTACGATAATTTTATATACTAATTTACGACAATGTCAGTATATATTTACGATAGTTGAATTACTATAACACGTGGGGATATTTACCATAATATTATAGTAAATCACATAGTAAGGAGTTACTATAATCTCGTAAATTAGCATAACAATTATCGTAACTCAAAGTGGCTACAGAATAAGTTATTTTATAGCCAACTGTAGGGTAATAGCTCTCTCTCTCTATATATATATATGTATTTAAATCCCTTTTCCTACTTTTCCTATCCGATGTTTGCTTAACCCCTAAATATTCTATATAATATCCTTTGATGTATATTTTTGTCATATCCTGCAAAACAACTCAGCACATCAAAACTCGTGGAACTTGTTAGATAAAATAATATTTTGCGCTGATGTAGCATAGAATATTATCATTTTAGAATTTGGCGGTGAAATTATATGAGTTAAGGACCCCCAAAACTGAGCTTGGGCCACGTCTATGCTGGTGTTTGCCCTTTGATTCTTCTGATGGATGGGCTTTTGCTTGAATGCGCCTTTTCGGTTGCGTATTTTGGTGTGTTTTCATGTGTTGCCATGCAAAACATATATATACCAAAACTCATAGAAATTGTGAGTTATAATCCATAATTCTAAATTTTGGCATTCATATTTGTTTATTTTGTTTAAATGTTGGCGGTAGAAATATGAGTTAAGCACCCCCAACAAGACGCAACCACACAACAACAATGGAGCTACTCCACCCATTTCAAAAAGGGTGTCGCTACAAGTGGTTTGTACCGGTAAAACTTTCTTAATTTTAATTAAATTTGTAAAAATATTAACAATACTTGTATCTCTAGATAAGTTTGTTAGAAAAGTATATTAAATGAATCATCTAGTGATACCAATTATTTATCATAAATGTTAATATTTTCTATATATACTTAATTAAATATATAGTTGAAAATATTTGACTTCCTGGAGTGAGAATGACACTCTTAATAGGACAAAAGAAGTATATCAACGCTATGATAACACAAGCCTGCAACTACTCCAAGAGGCAAGAGTATGGAGTAGTAAAAAAATAATTCTTGTAGGTTGCCTGGACACTCATATATATGTGGACATTAAAAAATTTGTGGAAGACAACTATTATCTCGCTATTACTAATTAGAGGCTCTAACGGAGTCTTCATGTTAACTGCCATGGGACATGTTAAAAAATATAAATAAATTTTAAAATTTTCACAATAATCAAAGACATCTGGCTCTTAATTTTGTAAAGAGTTAAATGCACTAGTGGTTTTCGAACTTGTAAGCTTGTGTCATGTAGGTCCATAAACTTTGAAAATGCATTTCTAGACCCTTAAACTTGTCAAGTGGTGCATTGTAGGCCCATACCAGCCATGTGTCATCTTTTTGCTGAGTGGCATACTAGCATGGCATGTATTTCTCATTTAACCCCTCACAATTATTTTTATCGTTAAAAAAACTTTCCTTCTCTCTCATCCGCGTCGCGGAGCATTGCCGGGCTTGACCGATGCGGGACCCTAGCCCCATTGTCGTCGTCTAGGTCGGGGAGGTAGGCGCCGGAGCATAAGCGGTGGTCGCGGAGCCCGGAGTGGTCGCGCCTACTGTCAGACAGCGGCGGATGCCACGGGCGTAGGAGCAGCTCCTCCATGTGTTGAAGATCCTTCGCATCGGCGCCACCACAGTCGCCCTGCTAGATAGCCTGGAAAGGGCTACGTCCTTGCCTACCGCGGCACCCCAGTTGTCATCAAGATGGAGAACCCCAGCAGGTGGTCCATCTCCGAGATCGTGAAGACGATGATGATGGGTCACGGAGCTACTGATGACCTCCCGTATGACGAAGTCATCGGTGTCATCGTCGGAGTCGGAGTCCAACGCGCCACCGTTGCCACCACGTGCGGGTGCGGCTGGTCCCGGGAGATGGCGCGCATAGGTGACTGCGAGAGGAGGGGCAGCGCCTCCCGTAGTGGCAGTGAGGGCGGACTGTCATGGAGAGGCGGCAGCGTCGTCGGTGGCAACTGGAAGAAGCAAGCAACGTGGTACTGCGGCGCGGCTGCAGTGGGGTACAGGACGGTGTACGGGGAAGTGAAGGAAGGGTTTATTTTTTATTTTACAAGAAAAATAAATGTGAGGGTTTAAATGAAAAATACATGTCATACTAGCATGCCACGCTAGCAAAAAGATGCCACGTGGCTGGTATGAGCCTGTGGTGCACCACTTGACAAGTTTAAGGGTCCAAAAATACATTCTTAAAGTTCATGACCTATTTAACTGTCACACTCCAATTAAAGGACAATCTAGAGTGCATACATCTTATGTGCACCCCAGGAATAGTCGCACACATAAGCCGACAAATTAACAGAAGTATCATCACTGTGTACATACATCACGATATTACATCACGTAGTTCTTAACATAACAAGCAGAAAAGTAAATAACAACTCACAAATGAAGTCTCTGCTCCATAGGGAAGGCAGACTGGTTGACCCAAACCTAGTAATCTTCAGGGAAATCCTCATAGAAGTTGTCATCTGTTACCCATCCGGGATTTTTATCCAAAAATGAAATAATAACAAGTGTGAGTACACTCGTACTCCGCAAGTACAGTATGAGGATTCATGAGGCTCAAAAAGGATAGACACGGTTGACTGCAGTTAGCACTTTTAGTAGATCAATATTTTATTATTAATTATCATCAAGTTATGCATAAGCTCCCATTTAACCCACATGATCACCTACTAGAATTAAGGAGAGTAATTGATCATCATCATAATCTCATCATCATCGTTATAAGTCATCCACTTGTCAAGTAACCATTTATTCTGTGAGTTTTCCGGGCCGCTCGTCACCGTGAGCATGGCTGTTATAACAGTTTTGACACTCTACAGAGGTTGTGCATCTTTACCCGTGAGTCGTGTTTCCCATATGCCCGGGGCCCGTCGACCCCCTAACACTTCCAAGGTGAGCAGGCAGGGTACACTATGAAGCCTTCCATAGGCCTCTTCTAACAAGTTAGGGCCGCGAGGTTTCCTCGGCAGGCAGATATAGAGAACCCCCTTTCGATGGCACAATTCCCATAGGCTATACACATCAAAACAGAGGCAGTTCTATACCCAAAGTGGCAAGCCCCTCTTGCGCCCTTTCGGGTAACCTCTAACAAGCTAGAAAAGATCCTATTACTGAGCTAAAGTCAGAGCCATATAACTCTCACGGTTGCACTGTATGTCCCAGCTTTTGCCCTACAGATAAGTCCTTACGGAGGGTTTAGGGCAACATGATCAACATCATTTGCACCTTCACCCTATAGTTCCACTGTTACCATCATGTTTATCTATTGGTTCCATTAGTCATTGTGTAGATCATGTTTAGTTAGAGCACTAGCATTCTACCCATGTGCAATAAAACCCATAGGGATCAAGGTACAAGTCATCAAAGACTAGGATGTCCTTATAGTTGAGCAATATTAGACACATGCATAATGAGTAGATTATATAATGAATAGGACATCAAGGTAGGCCCATGCTATACTTGCCTTGGTTCATGAACTGCTGCTGGTCCTGCTGCTCCTCGTACGTGTCAGGATTTCCAAAGTACTCCTCACCGTCTGAACTCGAATGACACGAAGTACAACACGCATTCCAGAACAGACATACAAGCAAAACATTACTACGATTAGAATAGTACACCAACAATAAATAAAACTGTATAAAATGTTTACCAAAATAATCTACGACTCGCTACGATCATAACGACGCGAATTGCACGAAAAACGGGGCTACAACGCAAAAGTTACGAGCTATAAAAGGTTCCCAAAACTAGCTATTAAACTATACTTAATTGAGAAATTCAAAAGCTTCTAACAGGTGTAACAGTAGCACTAATGTGTAGATTACGAAATTACGAAACTAACGCAAGTTGAACGGGTCAAATCGGAGTTAAAACGACGATTTTACAAGCGTTTTACTGCAATGGCAAATCTGTAATTAATCTGAAAACATATTTTTCATTTAAACCGAAGAAACTACGTTTTCAAAATAGGAATGTGTATTTTGGGAATACGCCAAGGACGGCGGGTTAGATATGACAGAAACCGAGGGGCTCTTAAGCAGAAATTCCCTCGAAGGGGTATTGGCCATTTCTGGCCGTAGATCTCGAGATGAACGGTGGAGATTAGATGGAGGGGGAAGAAAGAGAGTGCGGCCACCGGAGTTGGGGGTGGATACGGCGGCTCCACCATTGGCGGCGGCGAGGAGCTCACCGGCGTTGCCCGTCTAGGCTCTACAGGCCACGGTTCGACGAACGGGTGGTACTAGGAGAAAGCGGAGGCGAAGGCGATCACGACCATGCCGTTAGCGCGGCCGAGGAAGGCTCGGTGCGGCACCTGCCATGGCCGGCAGTGGAGGGAGCTCACGGGGATAGCCCTAGAGGCCACAATTGAAGAAGATAAAGGCATGGGGAGGAAGCGGGGATGAAGGCGAGCTCACCGAGCGAAATCAACGGGGCGGAGGCGGCTCGAAGGTGACGTTCGCCGCGGGGGGCGGACGTCGTTGCACTGCACGGTACCGCAGCGCGGAATGAGCAATTGCACACACGAATTAACAAGAAAAGGGGCTTGGTAGCTTGCTTATGGCTTGAAGAAGGAGAACGACAGCCGAATCGCGGTCGTGGAGCAGTGGCACGCCGTTTTCACGGTGGCGGCTCTGGCGGCGCTGCCTTGCGGTTTCTGTACTGCGGTTTCAAGCGGGGGTGGAAGAGACTGCAGCAGCGGGGTATGAAGATGGAGTCACTCTCTTCTAAAGGGAGTCCAGGCACGGACGCTCCCACCTCTCGCGGAGAACGTGGGCGCGGGGACGGACGGCGGTTGCGGCTTGACCGAACGAGCGAGCGGAGGAGACGGTTGGGGGAAGAAGGTGGCGCCGACATGTGGGCCCGAGCCGTCAGCCGCTGAAAGAAAGGAAGGGCGGCAACAACGCCTGGCCGGCTGATTCGGGCCGGCCCAAGAAGGAGTGGAGGGGGAAAAAGAAGGGCACGCACGGGCGGCTCGGCGGGAACGACAGCAGGCCGATTCGGCCGCTCGGGCCGAACGGAGGGAGTGAGAAGGAATGGAAATTTTCCCTTTTCTTTTTCTGATTTGACTTTTCCAAAAACATTTTCAAAAGGATTTTCCAACCATTTAGCAAAGGGATAAAAAGCAGTCACCACCATAAATAAAATGCATCGGCATGAGTGCATAAACATGTACTAACCTTATGATAAATTTTAATTTCACAAAAATTTATTATTTCCTATATTTGAATGCACACTTAAATACATAAATAAATCATATTTAGCTATTTTTGAATTATGAAAAATTTAGGGTGTTACAATTCTGCCCCCTTGAAAAGAAATCTCATCCTCGAGATTGGGTGATGCTTACTCAAACAGCTGTGGATAAGATTTTCTTAGATCTTCTTCTCTTTCCCAAGTAGCCTCATCTTCTGAATATTGATTCCATTATACTTTGCACATCTTTATAGTGCGGCTCCTGGTAACTCTTTCTGCAGTTTCAAGAATCTTTATCGGATATTCTTCGTATGTAAGATCTTCTTTAACAACAAGTTCTTCCAAAGGAATATGCTCTTCTGGTATTCGTAAACACTTTTTCAACTGGGAAACATGGAACACATCATGCACACCTAACAAACTTTCTGGCAGTTCCAATTGATAAGCCACTTCTCCACGTCTCTCCAAAATCTTGAAAGGTCCCACATACCTCGGTGCTAACTTGCCCTTCATATTGAATCTTCTCACATTTCTCATTGGTGACACCTTCAAATACACATAATCACCTACTTTGAAGCTCAACTCTCTTCTTCGGATATCAGCATAACTCTTTTGTCTAGATTGTGCTACTCCTAAATTGTCCCTAATCATTCTCACTTGTTCCTCTGCATTACGTAGAACATCTGGTCCAAACACTTGAGTTTCACATGTCTGATTCTAGAATAGAGGTGTTCTACACTTACGTCCATATAAAGCTTCGAATGGCGCCATTTTGAGACTTTTCTGGTGACTGTTATTATATGAAAACTCAGCATATGGCAAACTCTTGTCCCAACTAGTACCATACTGTAAAGCACAAGCTCTCAACATATCTTCCAAGATTTGATTGGTCCTTTCTGTCTGTCCATCGGTTTGGGGATGATATGCAGAACTGAAATTTAACTTTGTTCCCAAAGCACTATGTACCTTATGCCAAAAATGCGATGTAAACTGAGTTCCTCGGTCAGAAACGATCTTCTTTGGAACTCCGTGTAGGCACACTATTCTCTCCATATACAACTCCGCTAGCTTTGCGCCACTATAAGTGGTTTTGACTGGCAAGAAATGGGCTACCTTAGTAAGTCGATCCACTATTACCCAGATCGAATCATATCCGCGTTGAGTGCGGGGTAATCTAGTAATGAAGTCCATACCAACTTCTTCCCATTTCCACTCTGGTATTTTCATTGGTTGTAGCAATCCTGCAGGTCTTTGGTGTTCAGCTTTCACCCTTTGACAAGTATCACATATGGCCACATACTCAGCCACATCTCTTTTCAAACCATGCCACCTATACTTCTCTTCAAGGTCTAAATACATCTTGGTGCTTCCAGGGTGTATAGAATAAGCAGAATCATGTGCCTCTCGCAGAATCGTATCACAGATAGATTTCACTTCAGGTACACATATTCTTTTCCCAAACCATAGAGTACCATTCTCATCCAACCTGAAGCCTGGTGCCTTTCCAACCACTACATTCTCTGCAATCTCCTTTAGTTTCTCATCCTCCAACTGACCTTTGCGTATATCTTGCTCCAACATAGGCTCTATGGCCAATTCCACTACATTATTGACAAAACCCAAATTGAGATGTTCTATTTTAGCTCGCAACTCTGTAGGTATAAATGTCAACTGAAGTCCGTTGGCATAGCTCTTCCTGCTAAGTGCATCGGCAACAACATTTGTCTTTCCAGGATGATAATGCACTTCCAATTCATAATCTTTAATTAATTCCAGCCAACGACGTTGCCTTAGGTTTAGCTCTGACTGAGTAAAAATATATTTTAAACTCTTGTGGTCAGTATAGATGTCACACTTATGTCCGATCAAATAATGCCTCCAAATTTTCAGAGCATGGACAACTGCGGCTAATTCCAAATCATGTGTTGGGTAATTCAGTTCATGCTTTCTCAACTGCCTAGATGTGTATGCTACAACCTTTCCTTCTTGCATAAGCACACATCCAAGGCCTAAGCGAGATGCATCACAATAAATAGAGAAACTCTTGCTTAAATCAGGTAAGGTCAACACCGGGGCTGTTGTCAACCTTCTCTTCAGCTCCTCAAAATTAGTCTGACACTTGTCTGACCATACAAATTTGGCATTCTTCTCTAATAGGGCTGTCATAGGCTTAGCTAGCTTAGAGAACCCTTCAATAAATCTCCTATAGTACCCAGCCAATCCCAAAAAGCTACGGATTTCACTAACATTGGTTGGGGCTTTCCAATTTAACACATCCCGCACTTTACTGGGATCTACGGCTATTCCACCATTAGAGACCACATGTCCTAGAAAAGATACTTCTTTCAGCCAGAACTCACATTTGTTCTTTTTAGCATACAATTTATGTTCTCTGAGTTTTTGTAAGACCAGTCTTAAGTGTTCAGCATGTTCCTCTTCATTTTTGGAGAATATTAGGATATCATCTATGAATACCACTACAAACTTATCCAAGTACTCCATGAACACCTTGTTCATCAGATACATAAAGTATGCAGGTGCATTTGTCAGTCCAAAAGACATCATTGTATACTCATAAAGGCCATATCTTGTGGTAAATGATGTCTTAGGTATGTCAGATGCACAAATTTTTAGTTGATGATATCTAGAACGGAGGTCAATTTTTGAGAACACACAAGCACCTTTCAGCTGATCAAATAAATCATCAATTCTAGGGAGTGGGTACTTATTCTTGATTGTTACTTCATTAAGGGACCAGTAATCGACACACATTCTTCGTGTGCATCTAATTCATCTGCCCCCATTCTATATCAACAAATATAACAGGTGCTCCCCAAGGTGAAGAACTAGGACGAATAAAACCTTTCTCTTGCAATTCCTTAATTTGTTTCTTTAGTTCTTCTAATTCATCTGCCCCCATTCTATATGGTCTCTTAGCTATGGGTGCAGTTCCAGGTAATAGCTCGATAAGGAATTCGATGTCGCGATCGGGTGGCATACCTGGCAGTTCATCAGGGAACACATCTGGGAATTCATCCACCACCTGATTCTCCTAGTTGGCATCATCACTCAACTGGTTTATAGTGGCGATTGGTTGAGCTTGTACTTCCACTTTGACACAGATTCTATCACCAGTTGGAGATGTCACAACAATGGATTTCTCCTGGCATTGTATCACTGCTCTATGCTGCTTCATCCAATCCATTCCCAAGATGAGGTCAATTCCAGCAGTTCTCAGAACAATTGGGTTTACTTTAAAAGCTACCCCCCTTAGGAATATACTAGTAGAAGGGCTCCAGTAATTTGCTGGCATGCTACCCCCCGATGAGTTTACTAGCATGGGATCTTTCATGGCACATAGGGGTATGCTATGCATTCTAACAAAAGCTTGTGATATGAAAGAATGCGAGGCACCAGAATTAAAAAGTACGGTAGCGGAGATGGAGTTGATGCTAAACGTACCCAGCATAACCTCAGGCGCCTCCTGAGCTGATTCAGATGACACATGATTCACCTTGCCGGTGAATGGAGGTCGAGCGTTGGGCCTCTGATTGCTCTGCTGGTTCTGCGGGGCCTGCCGGTTCTGCTTCTTTGGGCATTGGTAAGAATAGTGACCAACCTCTCCACAGTTATAGCATGCATTGGGGTTATTGCCTGGAGTGCCACTCTTGATTGGGCATTGTTGGGCACTCCCTGACGTGGTGCCTAGTTGCTAGACTGATGTTGCTGGGGGCGCTGCTGATTCTGGTTGCCAAACTGCTGTGGGTACTGAGGACGCTGCTGGTTCGGGTTCCTCTGGGGGTACTTGCCTTTGTTCCATTGGTTGGATGGCCCTTGGTTCCTCTGCGGAAAACCTTGCTATGGGAAAGCTCGCGGGTGAGTGTTGCTACCCGACGTCTGTCCCTAGAGCTTCCTCTTCTTGAGGTCTATTTCCTTACGCTTGTTATCTATCACAATGGCACGATCCACCAATTCTTGGAAACTAGCATACTTGTTGGACATCAGCTGGAGTTGGAGTCCGTCATACAGCCCCTTCAGAAAGCAGCACTATTTGTCAGAATCCCTGGCCACCTCAACCAGGGCATATCGCGATAGTTGGGCAAACTTGTCGCGGTACTCCACCACAGACATGGACCCTTGTTTGAGAGCCCGGAACTTTTCTGGCTTCAGTTCAATAAGTCCCTCAGGGATGTGATGGGACCTAAAGTTCTCCGTGAACTCCTTTCATGTGATCTCGGGAGCATTCTCTGGACGTCCATACTGGAATGACTCCCACCAATCCTGAGCAGCTCCTTGGAGTTGGCCTAAGGCGTACAAGACCTTCTCCAGGTCGTTGCACTGTGCAATGTTTAGCTGCTTTTCTATAGCTCTCAACCAATCATCAGCCTCCATGGGGTCAGAGGCATGTGTAAACACAGGTGGGCGTCCTTTCAGAAACTCCCCGCGTTTGTCACGGACCTGCACAGGTGGGGGTGCTCCTGCTGGTTGCTCACCAAGACGGTCCATCACTGTCTGCATGAGCTGCGCTTGCATTGCCATCAGTTGTTCAATCGTCACAGGCGGTGGCGGAGGTGGATCCATGAGAGCACCATGTCCACGACCACGTCCACGGCCTTGGCCTCATCCTCCTCTAGCGGCCATCTGCTTCCAAACAAATGTGCAAGACTTTTAGAAAGCTTCAAAAAAAATTTACAAATTATTTACAAAAGGTAAATAACATAGCTGAAAATTCCTGGACGGGTGTCAACAATAGTAGATCAGAAATTGAAGTGTAACTCAAGTTTCAGATATCCAAAAGAGACATGGCATACATCGTTGGAAAGCTTAAGAGGTCTGCTACAACTTTTATATAGAACTTTTTCACAGATTGTGACGGTAACATCATAAAAAACTGAGCTAAACAATTTCTATACTAAGTTACAGACTGCGCAGACTTGCCTGATTGTAGCAGGCATATCTCTCAAACCAAAACTGATAATGAGGTGATTCTAGTGGGAAATTAAAGGTACACAAGTATAGTTCTTTTCACAAAATTTTCATAATTTTTGGATGCAGAGATTTAGAGATATGAGATAAACATTTCAGACTGCTCCGAAAACAGCACATCAGAGAAACGACATTTTAAACCCCAACTATGTTAAACAAAGACTAACTTAAGGTTTTGATAAAAAGAACATGTGGACAAACCCACACTGTTCCAGCAATCACACAAACTCCAAATCAAACCAAGTTCATCAACACAGCCAACAAGGCAACTAAAGGTTCACATACACACATAAACTTAACAAGACTCTCGATCTAAAACGCATTCATTTCGACGGGGCTGCAAGCATCTAAGGAGCGCGATCCACCATGGTGAACTCCCTAGCCTTCTTCTTGTACATGGTAGGCTGTCCTAGCTGGACAGCCATCTCATCTATCTGCTTCTGAAGGCGCTTCTCGGACTTCTGCGCCGCACGAAGCTCTTCCTTGAGTGCTTCATTAGCCTTCTGCATGGCACTAAGGTGCCTCACTGTGGTATCCATGGTTGGATCAGAAGCTGAGGGAGCCAACACCACTCATGTCCTTTCCACATGGTCGTAGCGTGGGAGAAACCTGTAGCGATTATCCTGCATGGCCTCAAAGCGACGGCCATGGTAGTACAGGTAAGCCTCCTGCGCAGCATCCTCCATGCTGTCATAGGCGCTGGCACACCTGGACCTGTGACTGTGGGTAGTCTCTACATCATGGGAGTGGTCAGTGTTGTTCCATGCAGTGATGATCACATTGGTCTTCCAATATGTCGCCTCCACGGGATGCTTGTGCTCCGCGCAGTAGTACTTGACAGTAGCAGCAAGGTCTGGGTAGTACTCAGCTAGCACAGTAGTGAGCAAGTTGTGGTAGTGAGCATCCTCGGGGGCGTCCTTAAACTTGTTCCTGGTGGTCCACCCCATCTCTTCTGGTTCCTCTGGAGCAGCTGGGGAAGGCACTGGTGTTGGTGCAGAAGCGACCTGTGAAGCTGGTGGAGGTGTAGCAGCAGGGACTGACGCATCCACTGGTGGGATGGGTACGGCCACGGGGGTCGAAGCGGATCCATCTGATGCGGTAGCTGAATATGCCTCCACTTCCATAGGTTCCTCCTCCTCGTCGTCGGTGATGAGGATGACCTCTGGCACCACTGGTGGTACTGCTGGTGGTGCTGGTGGAGCAGGTGCTGCTGGAGTGAACTGAGTGACGTAGGCAGGCACTGAGGTGAGGCATCTATAGTTTTGATATAAAATATTATTAGTGTCAATATTTTATGCAATAGAATAAAGAATAGAGCATAAAAATTTTAATAAAATACTAAGACTGAGATAGTAGCAAGTAAATAAGTAAAACCAAAATCCTAGAAACGACCATTTCTATCTAGGTTTGCGTCCTACAGTCGACATGGCTCTGATACCAATTTGTCACACTCCAATTAAGGGACAATATAGAGTGCATACATCTTATGTGCGCCCCAGGAATAGTCGCACACATAAGCCGACAAATTAACAGAAGTATCATCACTATGTACATACATCACGATATTACATCACGTAGTTCTTAACATAACAAGCAGAAAAGTAAATAACAACTCTCAAATGAAGTCTCTGCTCCACAGGGAAGGCTGACTGTTTGACCCAAACCTAGTAATCTTTAGGGAAATCCTCATAGAAGCTGTCATCTGTTACCCATCTGGGATTTTTATCTAAAAACGAAATAATAACAAGTGTGAGTACACTCGTACTCCGCAAGTATAGTATGAGGATTCATGAGGCTCAAAAAGGATAGACACAGTTGACTGCAGTTAGCACTTTTAGTAGATCAACATTTTATTATTAATTATCATCAAGTTATGCATAAGCTCCCATTTAACCCACATGATCACCTACTAGAATTAAGGAGAGTAATTGATCATCATCATAATCTCAACATCATCGTTATAAGTCATCCACTTGTCAAGTAACCATTTATTCTGTGAGTTTTCTGGGCCGCTCGTGACCATGAGCACAGCTGTTATAACAGTTTTGACACTCTACAGAGATTGAGCATCTTTACCCATGAGTCGTGTTTCCCATATGAAAGGTCTTGATGGCTAGAGGGGGGTGAATAGCCTTTAAAACTTTCTACAAAGACAAGCTAAACAAGTTTATCAATATAACAAATAGCGAGATGCGAGTTTTGCTTAGCCTACGAGGTGTTTGCAAGCCACCTATCCAATTCACAATTCTAATAAATTTACACTCAACCGCACAAGTCAAACCGAGGAGGAAACTACTACAACAACTACCAAGCTACACAAAAGAGCTACTCTAGCAAAGCTAACTAGCTAGCAAAGGTAACTAAGAAGGTAATGCGGAGTTGAGTTAGGAGAATTTCACCGAGGGGCGAAGTATTGAGCCAACCAATATGATCAACAATGAATACCAAGACAACCGAACACCGGGATCAATCAATCACAATATGAAAGTGATGACACAAGATTTATCCCGAGGTTCACGTGCTTGCCGACACGCTAGTCCCCGTTGTGTCCCTCTTCACCACGTGGTTCGGTGGCTAATCGGTCTCACACCGAGCCTCTCAAAAGGCGCCACAAGAACCTACCAAATGGCAAAAGGTTGCAATGACACGAGCAATTTACTAATGTTGCCTTTGGCGCTTCGCCGAGGTAGGCACAAACCCCTCACAATCACCGGAGGTGGCCAAGAACAATCACCAACTCTTGCCAATGCCTCCAAGCTGCTCCAAACCGTCTAGGTGGCGGCAACCACCAAGAGAAACAAGAATCCCGCAGCAAATCAACCACCAAGTGCCAACTAGATGCAATCTCACAATGCAAATGCACTTGGATCACTCAATCTCACTTCGAATATGCAAAGAAGCAAGAGAGATGAGTGGGAGGGGAGTTGCTTAGCTCAAAGTGCTCACAAGTATGTCAAATGTCCAAGAGAGAGAGCTTTGAGCCGGCCAACGAGTATTTATAGACGTACCCCTTCGAATAGAGCCGTTAGTCACTTGAAACAGCTGAAGTCGCGCTGACCGAACACGCTGGTCGAATTGACCGGACGCGCCGATCACACAACGGCTACTCTCGCGAAACACCGACCGGACGCGCTGCACGCAACGACCGGACGCGCAAAGCTCGACCGGACACGCTGGTCCCGTGACGGACCGGACGCGCTGGTCAAGCCTGAGCAGCGCACAACGAAACAGCGACCGGACGCGCTGGAGAACTGACCGGACGCCACAGTGCCAGCGTTCGGTTGGAGTCCAGTAAGCTCCCTGATCGACCGGACGCGTCCGGTCGACTGTGACCGGACGCGCCATCGCGTCCGATCAAAAAACCGAAACACGCGCAGACGCTGAACACTGATCGGACGCGTCCGGTCAAACAGAGACCGCGTCCGGTCCAGCGTCCGGTCACCACTGTGACCTCCTTTCGCCTCCGTTTGATTCACCCTTTCACATATGAGCTAGACTAAGTATGTGTGTCACTTTAGCACATGTTTTAGCTCGTGAAACAACATGTGACAACGCCTCTAAAACTCGACATTGGCGTAAAGGAAAATAGGCGTTTCAATTCCTCGAAAACGCCTAAATCCCGCCTCGCAAGCTCGGTGGGAGGGAGAGAGGACCCCAAAGCCTCTCTACCGCTCAAACTCCAACGCCATCGCAAATGTGCTAACACCACCAAGTGATCACGTCATGTGCGAGTGTGTTAGCATTTTCACAATCATTTTTCGAGGCGTTATTAGTTCTATCCAAATGCATATGATTATGAAATGCACACCTAGAGGCACTTAGGAGTTCAATAGCCGCGTCATTCCCCTCTTTATAGTACGGCTATCTATCCTATAATGTAACCGCACCCACTAGGTGTCTTGGTTACTAAAACACAACCCTTAAGCAACTACCTTTGCCTTGATCACGTAGGGTTGCGTCCAAATCCAAGTGTGGCCATCATGATCACCATATCCATCTTGCCACCAACCTTGGAATGTACTAATCCTCATGTGCTACATACAACTTAGGCATAGGATTAGTACTTAGGCATTGTCACTAATTACCTACACCAAACATAGGACTTTCACCATATGCCTGGGGCCCGTCGACCCCCTAACACTCCCAAGGTAAGCAGGCAGGGTACACTATGAAGCCTTCCATATGCCTCTTCTAACAAGTTAGGGCCACGAGGTTTCCTTGGCAGGCAGATATAGAGAACCCCCTTTTCGATGGCACAATTCCCACAGGCTATATACATCAGAACAGAGGCAGTTCTATACCCAAAGTGGCAAGCCCCTCTTGCGCCCTTTCGATTAACCTCTAACAAGCTAGAAAAGATCCTATTACTGAGCTAAAGTCAGAGCCATATAACTCTCACGGTTGCACTGTATGTCCCAGCTTTTGCCCTACAGATAAGTCCTTACGGAGGGTTTAGGGCAACATGATCAACATCATTTGCACCTTCACCCTATAGTTCCACTGTTACCATCATGTTTATCCGTTGGTTCCATTAGTCATGGTGTAGATCATGTTTAGCTAGAGCACTAGCATTCTACCCATGTGCAATAAAACCCATAGGGATCAAGGTACAAGTCATCAAAGACTAGGATGTCCTTATAGTTGAGCAATATTAGACACATGCATAATGAGTAGATTATATAATGAATAGGACATCAAGGTAGGCCCACGCTATACTTGCCTTGGTTCACGAACTGCTGCTGGTCCTGCTGCTCCTCGTACGTGTCCAGATTTCCGAAGTACTCCTCACCGTCTGAACTCGAATGACACGAAGTACAACACACATTCCAGAACAGACATACAAGCAAAACATTACTATGATTAGAACAATACACCAACAATAAATAAAACTGTATAAAATGTTTACCAAAATCATCTATGTCTCGCTACGATCACAACGACGCGAATTGCACGAAAAATGGAGCTACAACGCAAAAGTTACGAGCTATAAAAGGTTCCCAAAACTAGCTATTAAACTAGACTTAATCGAGAAATTCAAAAGCTTCTAACAGGTGTAACTGTAGCACTAATGCGTAGATTACGAAATTACGAAACTAACGCAAGTTGAACGGGTCAAATTGGAGTTAAAACGACAATTTTACAAGCATTTTACTGCAATGGCAAATCTGTAATTAATCTGAAAACGTATTTTTCATTTAAACCGAAGAAACTATGTTTTCAAAATGGGAATGCGTATTTTGGGAATACGCCAAGGACGACGGGTTAGATATGACAGAAACCGAGGGGCTCTTAAGCAAAAATTCCCTCGAAGGGGTATTGCCATTTCTGGCCGTAGATCTTGAGATGAACGGTGGAGATTAGATGGAGGGGGAAGAAAGAGAGTGCGGCCGCCGGAGTTGGGGGTGGATACGGCGGCTCCACCATTGGCGGCGGCGAGGAGCTCGCCGGCGTTGCCCGTCCGGGCTCTGCAGGCCAAGGTTCGACGAACGGGTGGTACCGGGAGAAAGCGGAGGCGAAGGCGATCACGACCATGCCGTTAGCGCGGCCGAGGAAGGTTCGTTGCGGCACCTGCCACGGCTGGCAGTGGAGGGAGCTCACCAGAGCTCACGGGGATAGCCCTAGAGGCCACGATTGAAGAAGATAAAGGCATGGGGAGGAAGCGGGGATGAAGGCGAGCTCACCGAGCGGAATCAACCGGGCGGAGGCGGCTCGAAGGTGACGGTCGCCGCGGCGGGGCAGACGTCGTTGCACTGCACGGTACCGCAGCGTGGAATGAGCAATTGCACGCATGAATTGACAAGAAAAGGGGCTTGGCAGCTTGCTTATGGCTCGAAGAAGGAGAACGACAGCCGAATCGCGATCGCGGAGCGGTGGCACGCCGTTTTCACGGTGGCGGCTCCGGCGGCGCTGCCGTGCGGTTTCTGTACTGCGGTTTCAAGCGGGGGGAAGAGACTGGAGCAGCGGGGTACGAAGATAGAGTCGCTCTCTTCTAAAGGGAGTCCAGGCGCGGACGCTCCCACCTCTCGCGGAGAACATGGGCGCGGGGACGGACGGCGGTTGCGGCTTGACCGAACGAGCGAGCGGAGGAGACGGTTGGGGGAAGAAGGTGGCGCCGACATGTGGGCCCGAGCCGTCAGCCGCTGAAAGAAAGGAAGGGCGGCAACGATGCCTGGCCGGCTGATTCGGGGCGGCCCAAGAAGGAGTGGAGGGGGAAAAAGAAGGGCGCGCGCGGGCCGGCTCGGCGGGAACGACAGCAGGCTGACTGGGCCGCTCGGGCCGAAAGGAGGGAGTGAGAAGGAATGGAAAATTTCCCTTTTCTTTTTTTGATTTGACTTTTCGAAAAACATTTTCAAAAGGATTTTCCAAGCATTTAGCAAAGGGATAAAAAGCAGTCACCACCATAAATAAAATGCATCGGCATGAGTGCATAAACATGTACTAACCTTATGATAAATTTTAATTTCACAAAAATTTATTATTTCCTATATTTGAATGCACACTTAAATACATAAATAAATCATATTTAGCTATTTTTGAATTATGAAAAATTTAGGGTGTTACATTAACACACACTTATAAGTTCGAGGACTGCTGGTGCATTTAAATAACTCTTTTGAAAACTCTAATCATCTTTGTGAAAAATAACTATTGGATCTATTCTATTTTATTAAAAAATTACACTCCTCTGTTGTTACAAAAATACATAAAGTAACTCCCTGGTTATGTATTTAAATTAACCACCTCTATCATCATGAAAGATAATCAAAGAACCTCCTAAATTTGTATATAAATTATCCACCTCTATCATTATCAAAGACAGTTAAAAAAAATCCCCTCAATTTGCATCTAAGTTATCCTACCCTATCATTATAAAAGATAATTAAAAATAACCCCCAAACTTTGTATCTAACTTGGCTATGTCTCCATCATTATGAAAAATAATTTAAAATAACATCCAAATTTTTTTATGAACTATCCATATATATCATTATGAAAATGCTACAAAATAACCTCTACATTTGCATTCAAATTACCCATATATACGATTATAAAAAAATACAAAGTAACACATTTTTAATTTGTATCTAAATTATCCACTTAGTTGTCATACAATGATAAATTAAAATATCTCTCAAATCTGCATAAAAATACTAATATAAGGTATGACAAAAGATAATTAATATCCATAAAGTATGATATATATATTAATCAATTACATACCTCTACCACCATTAAGTTAAAAATAAGCATAATGTTGTCTTCACCATATAGAACAAGCAAACATGTATACATTAGGATAAATATTTATTTTAATAGCTTATAAAACATGGAAAAATATTCTCTTAACAAACCACATAGCAATAGCATTGATAATTCACTTCAGTTTATATAAATAATCCATGATGATAAACTTCATAAGTTATTATTTAAATATGTTTATAATTTGGACTGGATCATTTTTCCGTATCATAAGGATTCTTTGTTTTATAAAACAAAGCTACACATACACAATTTTGCAATTAACAAATTCCACACATTGAGTACCATAGTACATGTTGAAACGACTATTTATGCAATTGTAAGAACCAAGAGCACACCCCTCGTTGATCTCCACCATTGATTGAAGGTCAGTTTGATCCATTAGACACCATTTGGAGAACACGGATCTATGGGCCCATGTAGAGTTGCTATAAATACCCCTACCCCGTCACTCTCATTTATGACACGAAGGAGGAAATTACTCTCTAGTAGCTTAGGTGAAGCTTTGTTCTAGTAGTATGCAAATAGGGAGAGACTGAGGGAAGTCTTCTAGAGAAAGGCCTGGTCCGTTGGGAATCTTCTCCAAGGTGTACCTCGGTGGATGTGCTCTTCTTATCTTATAAGTAATACATCCGAGATTCTTTTATAGTAATTGATATCTAATTCTGGTAAAGTAGCTATATAGTCGTTTTGTCATTGGTACACCGCTTTACTTTGGTAGATTGCTCTAGCTTCGTTAAGGGAACTTAGTGGGCTAATGTTAGAGTAGCGAGATATAGTGTATATGTGGTGTCTAGACTACACCTTACCTTTGTATATTGCTTGTCGCACAGATTGTTTGTGGTAGCTAGTAGGTGGTGACTCTTTATATCCCACCACGTGTTATTATGGGCAAGTTATTAAAATAGTAGGGCCCCCATTAAAAGGTAGCCGCTTCGATAAGAGTTTTGCCTCATATTGTCTCACCCATCGCTCCCGTGAGCGACAATGTGTATACACCAATTTATCTATCTTACCTTACTGATATCATAGCTATAAAGATCCTTTCTTCCCACTATCATAACCTCCTTGTATCATCATAGGACAATCCTGATCCTTTGTTAGTTCACTTCACGTTCCCTATGGATATCAATACCTAGAATACTCCTGGTGAAGGCTACATTGATAACCGTACGCTTGAGGTTTACCTGTTTGCCACTTTAGGTATCAACAAGGTTTTAGGCGTCATTGTCAAGGAATGGTAGTTGCCTTCACATAGCATCGAGTCGTCTGTTATCTTTTTATCTTTTATTTTTTAATCTTTTTACACCATGGACAAAACTCCCATCTTTGAATTTTCTGCTCCAAAGGGCACTAGTTTGGAGCCACCAAAGTCATCAAAAGCCATTTTGGCTATACGTTATGAACTTCACCCTAGTCTCATAACGATGGTTCAAGAGAAACCCTTTTCTGGGGGACAAAGATGAGAACCCCTATATTCACCTACGCGATTTGGAGCAATTGTGTTCATGTCTTCATCTTCAAGGCATGACACAAGATACCCTAAAATAAAAGATTTCCCATTCTCTTTAACGGGAGTAGCTAAATGTTGGTATGCTCGATACATAGGAAGTGTAAATGGAGAGTGGGAAAAGCTTCAATCCAGATTCTGCCTAGCCTTCTTCCCTATCTCTCATGTTGTTCATCTTCGAATGGAGGTCCTAAGCTTCAAGCAAAAAAGAGAAGGAGCCTCTAGGTGCACCATGGGCCCATTTTCAATAAAGTAATATAGAGAGGTATCAAGAAACTCATTTGATATTTAGAAAGTCTCTCATTTGAGTAATTTTTGTATACATTTCTTATTGATTTATTGTGCTATTTGCGGTTCCCCTTGTTGGTTTATCCTAATAACTGTGTAAGCATTCATTGGCACAAGAAGCTTTTACAGATACCATGCTAAATATTAAACCTAGTGGCCCTTGATCACCTTCTCTGGTGAGGTTATTAACTAGATTTCTCAATGCACTTAACACACGAGGATTGCAGCTTTGTATTTCAACAAAGAAACTATGTTCTCATAGGAGAGAGATAAAGAGAAAGGATAGTTCTCAAGTTGACACACAAGTAATTTCGGATGATGAGGACATGAGGTTGATCCATAGCAAGGTCATAGAGCTTCTTTGATTGTTAATCCCTCACTTCTAAACTATAGGTCACTTCAATGTTATTCTAAGTCAAAATTCTCAAACTTTGACCTAATTTATAAAAAAAATGTACCCACATCTACAACATAAAATTAGTTTTATTAAATTCTCCATTATATATATTGCTAGGGCTTGTTTGTATTCATGAATTGAAACCAATGTTTAAAAAGTGCTTCTTATTTAATTACTTTCCAATTCCTAAGGACTAAAAGGTCCTAAGTTTATTTATTTGAACTTCTAAATACTAATGTACTTTCCTAAAAAGTTGGTCAATGTTAAAGACTTTTGAAATGGAACAAAAGCTTATAACTTACTCCCATAAATGATTTTATAGGTTTAGACACGAGAATTAAGGAGAAGTGAAAAAGTGTGATGCACAAAAAAACAAGGAGAAAGATAGAGAGAGGTAAATATAGAGATATTGTCCCATAATAGAAGGCATTATAGGATTCAACTTTTGTCCTAAAATACATGACCTTCTCACTTCTCATGCACTTTTCTTTTTTTTAGTACACCCTTCTATTTTTCCAATACATCTCTATCTCTAGTTCTCTCTATCTCTCATCTTCTTAATTTCTGTGCATCATACATTTTCTCTTCTCCTTAGTTTTCCTGTCCAAACCTATAAGATCTTCTATTATAGGACAGAGGGAGTATTATGAAAAGGGAAAGGTGTATTGAGAAAAGAGACATGTGCATTAGAAAGTGAGGTCAAGTATTTGGAGATAAAATTTAATAAGATTATGTATTTTGAGACGGAGGGAGGAGTATGTCCTTTTGACTTTTTAAGGTATGTAGTTTTTTTATATACTGAGATATACACTATATCTAGATATATCATAAAAATAAAAAAAATATGTACATAAAAAGCCAGAACGACTCACAATGGAACGGAGGGAGTACATGTTAGACGCAATTGTGTGGTATACATTCGATGACGCGCGTGCTGTCTTTGCCAGTCCAGTCCAGGACCTTTTATATATTCTGATTCTGATGCTAGTTTGCTCCACAGGATCGTTTACTCCAATTTGGCGGACCAGGCTGGCCGGTCGTCCATTCTTCATAAAACACTTGGCTTAGATTCACACTTCCTAGTTCCATTATTGTCACTTTATTCCTAGATCCTGTACGTTTGTCTAGTACCAAGTATATATGTGCCCAATTGCCGGCGCAATTATATATGTAGTAGTTTCTAGTTCTTGTTAGTGGCCTATTAATCATGCTTACATCAACAGGCAAGGTAGGTCCGGCATTTCGTATTTCTGCCCCCATCACATAAAGAAGAGATGGAAAAGAAAGCAAAAAAAGATGGAAAAGAGAGGATGACGAATGGTGGCGTGATAGCGTGACGGCGATGGTGGTGGTGGTGGACTGGTGGTGCGCGGTGCATGCATGGTGCTTCCTGACCCAACCCATCGAGAAACTAAGGTCGCAAGATAACATGGCTTTGGAATATGACGATATATATGCATATGATTGATGGAGAATGAGATAATACATGGATCAGTGGTGGTTACCATGAGTTTGCTGATGACAGGCACTAACTAAGAGAGAGATACGCATGGCACGGTGCAACAGTTACGTGTGTAGTAGTAGTAGTAGTGTTGTTTTTGGTTGCCTCTTCTATTTGCTTTTATTTAAACAAATGATCCCGTCGTCTCAATTAGTTCGTGTAAACTCGGTTATTTCCTCTACTTTGGTATCAGAGAGAGAGAGAGAGAGAGAGAGAGAGATAAAGTACTACTAGTTTTTATATTCTGAAATAAGATTGGGTTAACTAGATAGATATCGTGTTATCCAATAACACTCGATTACCGGCCGGCCGTGATGTGCTTTTGACATTGTATGGATCAAAGAGTTGGAGATGACAACTATGCATGTGCATCCACACATCATCACAAAAAGAGACCATTTATCAGTTAGAGGAGCACGCGCCATGCTTCAAGGGCAAGGTTCGAATATGCTGCAATAATAGTATTCGTCACGGCAGGTCAAGTACTCCATATTCAACTCACAAAGAACAAACGTTGATGTATACTTGCAGCAGCAACTGAGCTTTCTCACCAAAGTAATGCATGGTGAGCAAGAGCTGTATGTTTTGCACTGCAAGCTAGCTAGTGGCTTATTATTATTTCCTAAGGCTGATTTTTTGGACTACAGTAGCTATCATGATTAATACTAGTGTGTTTGTACTTTCTTTAAACTTTGTAGGCTGTGTGCATCCTGCTATGCAAAGTGCTTTCAAGATGATTGTATCAACTCGATGTAATGATCTTGAAACATAATAAAAGCTTCCTTGATCGAAAAAAATAATGTGCTTATATATATGCTTAGATAAAACTACATTCGTTATAGAAGTTTCCTGATTGACTTTTAGTATTGCATTATTATTCTTATCCCCCTGGGTACTGGGATAGCTTTGAGATGTGCGTGTTCAATGTTGAGGGTTTGAGGGACATAATGAGAAATTATTAATTCGATCAAACTAAACCTCAGTCCTGGGTTTGATACCCACACATGTGTCAAAGCACCATAAAATTTCTCATATATTTTTTAAGGAACCAAGAAAACATAAGCGACCTGTTAGGATCCTATCATTTGGTCTGAATTAATTGGAATCTATTTGCCTTCGAAACGATATTATACCACTTTCTAAATCTTATGGATAGACCTGTGTCAAAATTCAGAGGGTAAGAAATGGAAAGAGAGATGGTAAGAAAATGAAACTGAGATTCGTTGCCACCCCCGCGGCCTGATCTTTTTCACTCATCCCTCGCAAGTCCGGACAAAAGAACTACTTGTATGGAACCCTCATTGCTGCCATCAAGCTCTCACCGATGGCAACACTTTAATTAATTAAGATCTGAAATAGAATGTGATTCTTGATTCTTAAAATAAGATTCAATTCCACGGAAACAAATAGGCCAAGAAGAATCCACACACCACTAGCCTTGATTTTTCTCTAACGATTAGAATTTGAATCCACAAGCGAAGGACCAGAATTCATGTCTTTGGCCTAAACAGGACCACTATTAGAATTTGAGTTAGGGTTCAACAAGAGAACCCACAATCATAGAAAGCATGTATAGAGAACTAATATAACGTTATGAATTTCACAATATATAATATCCTTTAACACTATATGCACAAAAGAACCAAGTAATGTCACACATCTTGTCATCAACGACAGCAACAAAAAGCATCGGATGGGGTGAAGGTGATGAAAGAACATGAGACGTATATGCGGAACAAAAGCATGGCACCATGGAGGCAACTAAGTGCAAAAGTCGCCCCTTTCCACCGGGCATCGCCCCCAGATAAGAAAACTACGGCCATTAGTTTTGAAGGCCAACCAAGCCATCCATTGGATGTCACAAAAGGTTTCAACCAGTTTGTGTTTTGGTCCCTCTCCCTCCCACTATGGTTGGAGGTAGCCACACTCTCTCAAAGCTTTCCTTTGCAATTTCTCAAAAAGACATCCCAACTTTAGTAACTACCTTAAGCCATCAAAGGAAAGGAAACCTGCTCATTACTACCATAATAATACTTAAATAAAGCCATTAAAGATGCTGGACGAACAAGAGCTCAAATTATGCTACCAGGAACCGAAAGCATAAAAGGAGATCCTGAGAGAGTTGAGGTACAAGACTAGCTAGGATGTATGGTGTCTCAATTTGTCTACAGATAATACTACTTTTTATTCAAATCACAATACAGATGCAGGCATTTAACTTTTCTCCAATATGGAAAAGGTTTGCGCATCATTGTAATTAAGATAGAAAAGTTTAACCATACAAACAACGCACTTCGTGGGCACCCTAGGAATTCGATTGCTGGACCATCGTAGCACACACAGATACTTAAGCTTCGGTATTACATAAAAGATAGACAACCAAGATAAGGCAGTGATACAAGCATTTAATTAACATACACACATGTAAATAAC
The DNA here is from genome assembly GCA_038087645.1 of Saccharum hybrid cultivar R570. Taxonomy (NCBI): domain Eukaryota; kingdom Viridiplantae; phylum Streptophyta; class Magnoliopsida; order Poales; family Poaceae; genus Saccharum; species Saccharum hybrid cultivar. Next base: position 2,567,587 of record JAQSUU010000423.1, read on the forward strand.
TCACCTCTATAAACATAGTGTCCTACACGTGTGAACACCACGTCACTTATCCCTAGAATTAATTCAAGAGTACACATGCCAAGTTTATGACTTCAACTTGAATGGACAGGTTTCATTATAAAAAACTTAACCAACCAAGCTATAGTTGATTTGGAAAGCAGTAACGAAAAAGGGAAAATGGCTTAAGATAGATTTTTAGGACACGTTTGGCAGGGATCTAGATTCAACAAAACTGTTCTGAATCCGAATTTCCCATAGAAACGTTTCTCTTGGTGAAACGGGATCACTCACTAAAAACGTTTAGCTAGTTTCCTAGATTTGGATTCTCATAGAGTAAATGATGAGTAGGAAGTGATGAGAGATAAACACGCTTTTAGGTGATTGTTGCTCATGGATTAAACCAAAGAAACCATTCTCATCGTTTCTCATAGAACTAATGTTTCACCAAAATATTCATCTGGCAGGGATTCCAATTATTCACGTGAAAGCAAGAAACGTTTCTGGCTGCCAAATCGACCTTTAAAGAAACTAGCCATCTGCATGGAGTTAATAATTTTTAGGAAAAAAAAACAAACCTGTACTAAATTTGAACCATCATACGTACCAAATTGTGTTGCGCCATATTAACAATTTCCATAAATAAATGGAATCTATATATGCTTGAATATGTTGCTAATGTTCACCAAAAACTTGCATAACCCTCGTGAGGCACAGCAAATGATCTTTTGCTAACTGCATCATGCACTAAACACTAGTTAGCCTCTGATTTGGTGGTGATTAAACTAAGAGAGTCTATGTTTAGTAAAGGTATAAGATCGTGAGGGGAAGAGAAAGAGAAAGAGAAAGTTGGACTAATACAGACCGTAAACTGTGCCACTTTGACGTCAAATCATGCTTAACAGACTAATCAAAACGTGGCAATTGCTTTGCTTCTGATTGGTAGGCTGGATTGTTAGGGTTTTCTTATATGGAGAGGAGTGGAGAGTACGTAGTGGACACTTGCGTCATCTCCAACGTCCCAAAGCGTATTGCTTTCGATCGCCTGATCTTTTCTGCCTTTTTATGCACCTTGGTTGTGTTGTTAAGGTAAGTAACAGGGCTACGTCTAAGTTGAATGAGCTGTGTAGTACTATTGCTGAGGTGTCACGCCATGTCAAATGCCTTTTCCTGATGGAATAAAGCGATCGCCCACGTCGTGTAGGCCATATACATGGTGGACGTGGCGACAAGGACCTGCATCTGCATCCAAGCATATTTAGCTAGGCTCAGACTGCATGCATATAAAAAAGAACACCATTAGGGTGACATTTTAGAATTGTTTCAACTCATCCATTTCAAGATTGGACTACAAAATACATTTTACATGTGCAAGTTAGAATGCTTTGCAAGCAAAGATGCAAGTAGATTTATCTTTAAATGCTATATTTATAGATATATTAAGCGGTAATTGAAGTTTATCATTGGGTGACTTCATACAGCCTCAAAACATAACAAACTGCAAAAAAAAGGAGTCGGCCAAAAATAATTACTTGAGGCGGGCACGGGGCACCCTGTCCGGCTCCATGTAATCATCACTGTTGATCGTGGACAACAAAGGCAGTGCAAATGCCCGTCTCCAGAAATCAAATAAAAAAACAAAAAGAAGGGCCACCGAGCCCGGTAGGGAGGCCCGTGGCCGAGCCTGCTAGCTCGCCCGGCGCATCCGTGACCAGTCCAGTCGCGTGTCATCCTTGGTGAAGCCATCGAGGAGCCCACGACTACATCCGCGAGGAGCCTGCCTTGGATCTACTGAGGAGCTTGCTGCTCCATCCGAGCATGGATCTTGCTTCCACATCCACATCCACCTCCGCCTCAAAGGGCCACGCTGCCGTTGGGGAGCGGCTGTTGTGCGTCTGCACGCCGCTCAGGGGCTGCACCGCCGCTTGGGCAGAGGAGGTGCCCTGCTCTGTAGGAGCTCGACGAGGGTAGAGAAGGCAATAGTGGAGGCTTATGAGGGAGAGGCGCGGCTGCGAAAGAGTAGGAGAAAAATCCTAAGTCCTATATCTATACAAGCTCAATAAGAGGAATGAGCCACGATTTAAATGGGCTTGGCTGGTCCTCAGCCATATAACGAAGGAGGCCCGTCTCCGTTAATGGATTTTAGGAGGCGGTAGCTAGATTGCTAGACTATCTTCGCTGATGGATTTTAGGAGGTGGTAGTGTTGGTATTTCTTAATGCATACATAAATAATCCACAAGCACACGGAATTACTGTTGTAGCACTTCACCCAGAAGTATTCATGGTATCGTATTTTCCAAAGGGAACGGAGGTACTCTTCTAGCTAGTTCGTCCAAGGATAACACAAGAATAGGGTTGGCGAGGGTAGAGACAATTCTTATGATAGGGACTAATGACAGCTAAACTCTACTTCTACTTGCTCACTTCGGGCACCGGCGTACACCTGGTCTGCCAAGCGCTTCTGGCCTGTAATTCTACGCCAAACCCGAACGTGAGGGATTACAAAGACGGATAGGGCTTTCACTACCTGCTGCCTACCCCTCAACCGTGGGAAACGAGGCAAACGAAGGTAGCCTCTAGCCTAGACACCACGTCTACGCTATCGACTACTACTCTAGCGTCGTACAGGGTTATCTGTCTCTATCAGGAGCCCTCTACTAGAGTATCCGCTACGAGAACGGACGATGAACCCACAAGCAAATAAGAGTACAACTTAGCTAATCAAAAGACTTAATACCATAAGAATCACAAACCCTCACTTAGCAGAAGAATTCGTTGAGGTACAGGAGTTCATCGAGGTACAAGCGGGGGAAAACTACCAACAGGTCCAAAACTTCCCCGAACTCTCGCTCACATCTCTTCCTACACTACACAACTCTAGATAGTGTCGGTGTCCGGACCCGGGAGGCCCTTAAGCCAACGAGTGAATTTGTGCTGCGTGTTCCCTAATCCGGATGGTGATGCAAAGAGAATACGCAGGGGTTTATCCTGGTTTGGGCAAAGAAGGCCCTACGTCCAGCGGGGAAGAGAGGGTATTGTATTTCCTTGCACCTAAGTGCTTGCGTAGGGGTTATAAGCTGCGAGAGAGGGAGGCAGTCCCAAGTCTCAAAGAGAGAGTACAATGGAGTATTGCTTGGGATGTTGACCTCAGTAGTGAGGTGGTGTCTTGCAGTTTTCGTCCTTCGTCCTTTGCCCTCCCCTAGGAGGGTCCCCTGCCTCCCCTTTTATAGGGTCAAGTGAAGGCAGAGGGGTCGGTAAAACCCTAGGGCAGTGCCTTAGAGGTGAAGGTCCGACGTGCGCCCGTGAGGGCTGCTGTAGCGACGTGCTCCAGGAATGGTTGGCCATCCTCGGAGGACCATGGTGGCGTCAGGGATGGGACGGTGAAAGAACCTGAGTCCTGTGGCGAGCAGACGTGCAGGCATTATCCTCTTGTTGATCGGCGATTAGTCGAGGCCAGGTCGAGGCGTATCTGAGGGGGGTCGACAGGGAATGGATAAGGCCGGGCCCCAGAAATCCGGGATGTGACGGTCATCATTTTGTGCCTTGAGGGGGCATCGATGGCGGAACAGTATCTAGCATGGTGCGTACAGTGATAGCTTTTCACCGCCTATCCCAGGATGGGTGGTAAAAAGCAGGATTTGACGCTGGCACTGCTTCCATGCTGGTGGTGTTGTAGCCACGTAGGTAGGAAGTGGTTGGCGGTTGCATTAAATGTCTTGACTTTTGTCTGTAAGTAGGTGGGTGAGGAAGTGTCGGCCGGCTCGACCCAGGGTCGACCGGATCGACCCAAGGTCGTGCGAGTCGGAGATTCTTCTAGGGGGTCAAGGCGCATCGTCGAGCGGGCCTCGTGCGAGTCGGAACGCAGTCGAGGGTGTGAAAGCCCAAGTTTGGTTTTGGTAATTAATGACACCAAGTTGCTAATGCCATGTGTTAAGTGTTTTGAGTTAGGCATAAGCAACACATGTGATGAAGGTGTACTTGGCAAGGAGTGGTGGCCACAAGATCACAAAGAAATGGTGCATGGACATGAAATGACGATCATGGTGGAGATGCACATAATATGATGGACATGATGATCAAGTGGAGGAGAAGGATCTAAGAGCGCAAGGCAAAGGTATAACCATAGAGTTTTCCTTTTGCCGGTCTAAGATGAGTAGAGAAGTGATTGACCGGGTTTAGGATACATAGCCGACTATCAAGAGGGGCAATCACGGTTAGCTCGGGAATCAAGTGCCACTAGATCAATGTCTTGAGCATATGCATTAGGATCTAGTTGAGAGCTAACATAACGCCTTGAAAATATTTGTGAAATGCTAACACACATGCACATTGTGGTGTACACTTGGTGGTGTTGGCACATTTGCGAAGGCGGTGGAGTTTAAGCGGTAGAGAGGGGTTTGGGTTCCTCTCTCCCTCCCGCCGAGCTTACTGGAACGCGACCGGACGCTGTCACTGTCGCGTCCGGTCAAACGCTGGAGCACGTCCGGTCAGGGCAACGGCTAGTTCTGACGCGCACTGTTCACACTTGTCCTGTAGTGACCGGACGCGTCCGGTCACCCTGACCGGAGCGTCCGGTCAGCACGTTTTTCGCTGCGTCGTCCGTAACGGCTAGCTGCGTACCCCTTCGTTATAAATAGACGTTGGCCGGGGTTTGAGGGTAACTCTTGCACATTTTGAGACCTAGAGACATCCTTTGAGCTAGAGAACAACCCCTCCACTCATCTCTTTGCTTGGTTGCACATCTTGAGTGAGATTGAGTGAGATTCAAGTGCATTGCATGAGAGTTGCATTCTAGAGGCACTTGATCTTCGAGTTGCTGTGGATTTCTTGTTACTCTTCCATGTTTCCCGACACGGTAGACGGCTCGGAGCAGCGGAGGTGATTGAGCTCGCAATTGGAGATTGTTGGAGCCCTCACCAAGTGTTGTAAGGGGTTCTTGATCCTTCCCAGCGGGAGTTCGCAAATTGGATACTCTAGTGGAGCTCGTGTCTTGTAGGATCCCCATCTTGTGTGCGGTTGTGCGGCGCCCGCCGAGGGCTCGACTCTTGATAGTCGATTAGCTCGTGAACCGACAAGTGGGTGCATCACCACAACGAGGAGTAGCTTGCCGGGAAGCAAGTGAACCTCGGTAAAAAATATTATGTCATCTCTTTGCCGAGAATTTCTCTTGTGGTTGATCATTGTGATTGATTCTTCAAGTGCATTACTTCTCTACATCGTTGGTATAAGAATCAAGTCACTTGCTCTTTACTCTCTTGTATTAGTCCTAGTGTAGCTTTTATCACATAGGAGTAAGTAGCTTAGTGACTTAGTCTTGTTGGTGTGTATTAGAGATCATAGCCTTGCTTCACTAGTATTGTATAGGTGGCTTGCATAGTGTAGTTGAGCTAGTGCTAGAATTAGCTTAGCCATCTTTTATACTAACGTGGTTGTTTAGTGAAGCTTGTAGTTTTTTTAAATAGGCTATTCACCCCCCCTCTAGCCATTTGGACCTTACAAGTGGTATCAGAGCCGAGGCACCGTTTATTTGAGGCTTAACAACCTACGGTGAAGAAGAAATGGCTCAATTAAGTTTGCATATCAACAACACCAAGAAGGCACCTCACTTTGATGGCACAAATTATGCATATTGGAAGGTTAAGATGACCGCACACCTCAAGTCAATCAATAGAGAAGTGTGGAAGGTTGTTGGGCATTCTTAACGTCATTACCAAAAGTAGACTTAGTTTTCTAATTCTGATAACGGCGCCAAAAATGCCGAACCTATCCCTCATGCCACTTAAGCCAAGTTGTCATCCCCAGCATGACATGAGAGATGCGGTATTGAAATATGCAACTGCTCTTCTAAATAAATAATAAATAAAATCTGCAAGCGCACAGATTAATACCGATGTAGCATTTTAACCGGGAAGTATTCCAGGTATCGTTATTTATATTTTTACCACTGGGAAGGGATTACTAACATCAATGTTGATTATGGAATGGAATATAGGAATGAGTATCAATCATTGCATGTATAAGTGAGAGCATTCATCTATCTCTTGCATACAGGGGTAAGTGTCACATAAAATATAGATAAAGTATGAATGGTGACAAAGATAATTAATCTGATCAGCTAGCCACATATAATAATGATAAGCACCTCAACAGATATTCTAGCAAGTCATTAGCATGGTATTAGGATGAACTACAAGGATATTTCCTAAGTTATTCTTAACTATAAAGTCTAGCATATCATAGTTAGTGCAAGTACACTTGGCAATCATTGCGAGAAAGGACTACGCCCATGCATAGTGATATTATCAAGGAAGATGAGAAACATAGCAATCACTCCCCCGTAATAGTGTTGCTCTGCCTGCCTTACACACGGGAGGGGGACTATATAAGAACCAACGAAGCTGTCACCATCGCGGACCACCCCACGATCCGGCATATAAGGTGCAATCGCAGATAAATATGGTCTAAGCACCACGCCTACACAATATTTATCATTTACCCATGGATCCGATGGATAAACGCTATACGATCCTAAACATGTATATAATTCCAATCTAACTAAGCCAAGCGTATAACTACGATAAACTAAGAACAATATAATCGCAAACATAAACAAGTAGAGCATAGTCATAATCAATATATTGAAATAGAACAAAGTTGTATTCATAATATTGAAGAACAAAGATGAACAATGAAGAACAGTAAAGGAATTACCAAGAATCCTCTTGACAGATCCGGAAACCAATCGAAGATTGACTCCTTCTAGTTCTAATCCTATGTAGCTATGCTATACTAGAGATCTAGTTGATGTGGTGGCTCTAGGGCTTGATCAGAGACTCTCCTCCTGAGATTAGGGTTTGAGGAATTGAGAATGAGGGAGTGCCTCCTCCAGGGGCCAGGGGTCCTACTTATATAGCCCCCTCAAGTGAACGTGGGCCGTCGGATCAAACCGACATTAATCGCACGGTTTTCCTTGATCCCTTAGGTCGGTGGAGCATAATCCGCGAGACGGAGCCTAATTGGCTCTCAGGCCAGGGCGGGCGCCCTAGGGAGCAGGGCGGGCGCCCTGCCTCCGGGCCCGTTCGGCCTCCCGTTCGATCTCGTGGCTTCTGGAGTCTTCTAGATGATAGAAAATCGGTGAACACGTTATTATCTCTATGTAAACCCGACGTGTGGGCCTTTCCTCTGTATTTTCTGATAACCCCCTGCAGAAACAGACAAACACCAAAACTCGTGGAATTCTGTCAGATAAAACCCTAAGTCTAGGTGTTGGTTGCATTTGGATCCTTTTCTTTATTTATTTGATAACTATATTTGGTACTTAAGGACCGTCAACAAACTCCCCCAAGCTTACCTCCTGCTCGTCCCTGAGCAAGGATAGACTCATTATGGATCGGAAGTTGCTGCAACGCCTTTGAACGTTGACGGCACATATGCTTTCAAATAAGGTCTCATCCCTGAGTTAGAGTAAACTGTCAAGACTTAAAACTTACTCATTTTACCTTTCACCATGGGGCTTGCAACCGTCACTTGCATCTTGAGTGGTTAAAAGATAGAATGGTCTAGTCAAACGCCATGTCTCTTATTCTTGATCAGCTATAGCTCTGGAGTTTTTGCAAATTTTTCAAATAAAACTCAGAGATTCCTTGTATGACTTTCTCGGGTCTCTCTTTTGTGGTATTTCTGGATCCTTACCAAGGCAGTAATGGTATATGCCTTCTCTCTCAAAGTATGTGGTATTTATGGTATAAGGCGTAGTGACATTGCCTTCTCTCTCACCCTACTCTAATAAGGCTTTGATATCTGGAGCTCATAGGTGGGAGATACAGTATACATACTCATAGAACATTTATTGCATAGTCAAACCATGGATCCAGAGAAACAAGTCAATAAGTCAAATCAAGATGTGCATGTGTGGTGAATGAGTGGTGTATGGTGATGATGGTGATAACAAAAGTCTAATGCTCTTTTTGAGGGAATACATACCTTTCTTGCTTTTTAAAACTTTTGAGGGGAATGAGATGCTCTATATTTTTTTTTCTCTCAGGTGGGTATCTTGTACCCCTAATTCTACTGTCGGACACTTGTCCATTTTTACCTCTCGTCTCACTTTTTCTTTCTTCGAGGTTCCGAGCACTTGCTCCTTTTTATTTCCTCGTTTTTATTTTTTTTTAGAGCAATCTCCCTCTTTTGAAAATATAGCAAGTGGTAGTAGAAATGACTTGAGCATTAACTTCACAGGGAATAACAGGAATGGGATAATGTTTTTGGCTATTCTCTCCCGGGTCAGGAGTAGAATAATTTTGGGTGAATCTGGAGATGGAAATGAGTGGATATATGTGGATGCGTACTTCCGGAGTAGAAGCAGCATGTATGAGTGAACGTGCAAGTGAATCTTGATTTTAACCACATGACAAGTTCCTAAGGGTCTACACAGCTTGACCATACTCAATGCCCATAAGCAGTAAGTAGTAAAAGTGCGGCTCTTAATCTAACAAGCATGTATATATGGCTGTGGTAGGAATTTAAACTCTCATCATACAGGAACTCATCATGCAACATTTTAAAGATTTTCAAAGATAAAATTCTCCAGAATTCTAGCATCTCTAGGAACAGATAAACAGCAGCTCAACCTTCCCATATCATATCCGTTAACAACTTAGACTTCAGATCAAGTTCTCTTCCCACTAGTTCAGGTTTAGAGCCAGTTTTAAATTATAACAGTTATGTCTAAACTAGAGAGAGAACAAATTTGAAAATTAGGCAGAGCAACTATTCATCATATCCATGCTAGAGTTTTATTTTCAAGATTCAGTTTAGCATAGCTACTTTATTTATTTATTAAACTAAGCAAATATATATAAACACAAAATATTTATTTGGGTTTTCATGATTATGCATCTTTTTATTTTAATAAAGCATAGGTATAAATGTAGATAAAAATACTTATCGGGATAAATGGGGGTGCTCTCCCCCAAGCTGGATCTTGACGTAATTTCTTCTGATGTAGCTAGCAGGTGCAGAGGTGTATTTGAATGTCGGCAGCACCCTGACAACGATTAGGATGTCCTCCATCTGCTAGTCTTCCTGAATTCTGTGGAGCTCAAATAGACAACAAAGCTTCGTGGAACTTGATTAAGCGTTAGCATAAATATCTAGCCTTTATCATGTTTGAGCTTCCTTGATAAATGTCACTCTCTATTTTTATTTTCATTTTTATAGAATAGAAAAAATATATTATTATTTTTTTTATGCCACCACAGTGAATGTACTTATGGGTTTTATGCCACTCGCATACTCACATGGGGCTTACTGTTTTCAACACATTTTTTTAGACAGAATGAACATGATTAACTGAGCAATAATTAAAGGGAAAATGATAACTACCAAGTTTACCTCTTGGCACGGCGTTCGGTGTTTTTAAGTCCTCTGAACAGGACTTCTTTTCTTCTTAGTTGTCCTAGGATTTGGGTGGCGTAGACGGTGGTTCCGGCAGCGCCTCCTCTTCTTGTGTAACTGTCTTCACTTTCTATACCCGACTTGGTGCTTCGGTCTCCTGTTGTGTATCCTCGGGCCTTATGACCTCTCCTTCATAGTCTGCCCATACGTCCTTGATGGTTTGCCTCCTTTGGTTACGGTTACGTCGCCTTCTTCTTGTCCTGACCTGCTTAGAATCTTCAACTATATAGTTAGGGTCATTAAAGTAGCGGCGTACCTTCTCAGAGGGGAAATGCATATGGACTTCTCCGGTTCCAATGTAGATGATTGCTTTGACGGTGCCTAGGAACGGTCTTCCTAGGATGATGGGTGGATCATACTCGTCGTCTCCCATGTCAATGACCTGAAAGTCTGTATGGACAAAATGATCGTTAATTTTAACAGGGACATCGGTTACTATACCTTCGACCTTTCGGGATGTCTGATCTGCCATCTGGAGCTGAGTGTATGTTGGTTTTAAGGGCATGGTTCCGTATAAGAGCTGATAGGTGACTGTGGCCATTATGTTGACGCCTGATCCAGTGTCGCAGAGCGCCTTCTGAAAGGAGTATCCATTGATTGAGTACTCAATGCTTGGCATGCCTGGGTCGTCCTTCTTGATTAGGAACGGCGACTTGGGTCGTCGGTCTTGACCTCCTTGAACTGTAGTGACCATCTTAGCTGATTCGGTCCATCCTTGGTTGTTCTTGTTCTGCTTGATCCTCCTGTTGGTCCTCTTCCTTGGTTCATGTTGGGGTTGCTCTGGGATTTGTGTAATCTTGTTCTTGAAGGAAAACGTCTCCTTCCTCCCCTTGATGTTGAAGTTGATCTTCGCAGCGCTGGCGTAGATGACAGCTCCCGAGGTGTTCAGGAATGGCCTTCCCAGAATAACTGGTGACCTCTCATCGGACCCGGTCTCTATCACCACGAAGTCAGCTGGAGCATACGAGGTACCAACTCGGACACACATGTTCTTTAATATTCCTTTAGGAAAGCTTAGTGTCCGATCTGCAAGCTGCAAACACATAGTTGTTTCTGATAAAGGATATGTAAAGAATTTTTCATAGAGTACCCTGGGCATAATGTTGACGCTGGAGCCAAAGTCGCAGAGTGCTTCTGGGAAGTCCACCATGCCGATGGAGATCGGGATGACGGGGCGTCCTGGATCGCCTCTCTTGACTGGCAGAAGGTCATTATGTACTCCGACAGCGGGATTACTCCAATAGTTACCTGCATCAAACATGTCTACAAGATTTGCATATTCTAATCCTTCCGGTTGTGATGGTATACCGGGGTTAGTAGCAGGAACAGCAGCAGCTATTTGATTTAACTGAGATTCAATCATTTTATTAAAGCTAATTTGGTTTTTGATGGCAGTAGAGAAATTATCCATTCTATTATTTATGTTTTCTAGTATTTTATCATTGGATGCCAATTTATTAGACAAGTTATCCATTAGCTTTCCTTGATTAGACACTAACTCTCTCAGGGGTGGAAAATTATTATTGTTGTTGTAAGAGTTATTACCTTGATAATTACCTGAGTAGTTACTTGAGTAGTTAGGCCTCTGTTGATTCCAACCTTGATTTTGTTGAGGACGGTTGTAGTTGTTGTTGTTGTTGTTGTACCTTGCATCCTCAAGCATCTCAGGGCAGTGATTGCCTGAGTGTCCAGTATCTCCACATTCCTCACAAGTCATGTGAGAGTCGTAGACGTTCATGACTTCTCTTTTGTCTCCAGCTTTGTCATCGAGCTTTTTCATGAGTAGGTCTAACTTTGCAGACAGCATGTCTACCTCCTTGAGCTGGTGCATACCTCCACCCTTCTTGCGTGTTTGAGTCCTCTCTTCGTTCCAACCTTGGTTGGACGCCATCTTCTCCACAAGGGCTGTAGCTTGTGGTATGGTGAGTGATAGAAATGCGCCTCCAGCTGCAGCATCCATGGTCTCACGAGCACTAGTGATGAGCCCATGATAGAAAGTCTGCATAAATAGCCAGCTTTCCATTCCATGATGGGGACATTCTAGGATGTAATCTTGAAAGCGCTCCCATGCTTCTGGAACGGATTCATCATGTTGTTGCTGAAAACTTGTAATCTTCCCACGGAGAGCATTGGTCTTGCCCATGGGAAAGAACTTAGATAGAAAGTTCGTAGAGCAGAGTGCCCACGTAGTGTTCTTATCCTTCGTCGCGTAGAACCACTGCTTCGCTCTCCCCAATAGTGAGAATGGGAAAAGGCGAAGTAGTATGGCGTCTCTGGGAACATCTAATAAAGTGAATGTGCTGCAAATCTCTAGGAAGTATTGGAGATGAGCACTTGCATCTTCGTGCGGCTTCCCACAAAATTGGTTGGCTTGTACCATGTTGATGAGCCCTGGCTTGAGCTCAAAGTTCTTGTCGATGGCCGCGGCAGGTCCAGTGCGGATGTTGTCCGTAGTGGGAGCTGAGAACTCGCGGATCGTCTTGTTCGCCATGGCTGCGAACTCTGTTGACAAATTCCGGATGAAACTTCGGCGGTCTTCTGAATTGGATGAAGTGTTGCGTCGAAGTGTTGACTTCTTGAGCTTGGCTCTTGCCCCTCTGATTAATGCTTCGGGGTTGTCAACAAAATTTTCTGGAAGATGTCCTTTATTCATACATCACCCTGCAAAACAATAAGAATGGAAAAATACAGGGGTAAATCTGTATGGGAGAATTGATGATCTCAATCACTTAATGATGCGAATGATGACTCAAATTCCGTATTCATTCCTTGTTAGTAAATCAACCTTCCCCGGCAACGGCGCCAAAAATGCTTGTTGGGCATTCTTAACGTCATTACCAAAAGTAGACTTAGTTTTCTAATTCTGATAACGGCGCCAAAAATGCCGAACCTATCCCTCATGCCACTTAAGCCAAGTTGTCATCCCCAGCATGACATGAGAGATGCGGTATTGAAATATGCAACTCTTCTAAATAAATAATAAATAAAATCTGCAAGCGCACAGATTAATACCGATGTAGCATTTTAACCGGGAAGTATTCCAGGTATCGTTATTTATATTTTTACCACTGGGAAGGGATTACTAACATCAATGTTGATTATGGAATGGAATATAGGAATGAGTATCAATCATTGCATGTATAAGTGAGAGCATTCATCTATCTCTTGCATACAGGGGTAAGTGTCACATAAAATATAGATAAAGTATGAATGGTGATAAAGATAATTAATCTGATCAGCTAGCCACATATAATAATGATAAGCACCTCAACAGATATTCTAGCAAGTCATTAGCATGGTATTAGGACGAACTACAAGGATATTTCCTAAGTTATTCTTAACTATAAAGTCTAGCATATCATAGTTAGTGCAAGTACACTTGGCAATCATTGTGAGAAAGGACTACGCCCATGCATAGTGATATTATCAAGGAAGATGAGAAACATAGCAATCACTCCCCCGTAATAGTGTTGCTCTGCCTGCCTTACACACGGGAGGGGGACTATATAAGAACCAACGAAGCTGTCACCATCGCGGACCACCCCACGATCCGGCATATAAGGTGCAATCGCAGATAAATATGGTCTAAGCACCACGCCTACACAATATTTATCATTTACCCATGGATCCGATGGATAAACGCTATACGATCCTAAACATGTATATAATTCCAATCTAACTAAGCCAAGCGTATAACTACGATAAACTAAGAACAATATAATCACAAACATAAACAAGTAGAGCATAGTCATAATCAATATATTGAAATAGAACAAAGTTGTATTCATAATATTGAAGAACAAAGATGAACAATGAAGAACAGTAAAGGAATTACCAAGAATCCTCTTGACAGATCCGGAAACCAATCGAAGATTGACTCCTTCTAGTTCTAATCCTATGTAGCTATGCTATACTAGAGATCTAGTTGATGTGGTGGCTCTAGGGCTTGATCAGAGACTCTCCTCCTGAGATTAGGGTTTGAGGAATTGAGAATGAGGGAGTGCCTCCTCCAGGGGCCAGGGGTCCTGCTTATATAGCCCCCTCAAGTGAACGTGGGCCGTCAGATCAAACCGACATTAATCGCACGGTTTTCCTTGATCCCTTAGGTCGGTGGAGCATAATCTGCGAGACGGAGCCTGATTGGCTCTCAGGCCAGGGCGGGCGCCCTAGGGAGCAGGGCGGGCGCCCTGCCTCCGGGCCCGTTCGGCCTCCCGTTCAATCTCGTGGCTTCTGGAGTCTTTTAGATGATAGAAAATCGGTGAACACGTTATTATCTCTATGTAAACCCGACGTGTGGGCCTTTCCTCCGTATTTTCTGATAACCCCCTGCAGAAACAGACAAACACCAAAACTCGTGGAATTCTGTCAGATAAAACCCTAAGTCTAGGTGTTGGTTGCATTTGGATCCTTTTCTTTATTTATTTGATAACTATATTTGGTACTTAAGGACCGTCAACAAAGGTCACCGAAACAAAATTTGAGGTTGCTAATCCGGAAGCACCTACACCGGTGGAAGAGAAGAAGAGAAGAAGCTCCAATGCAATGATATTGCCATTAGTGCTCTTCATGAGGCATTAGATGACAAGACATTTGAGCAAGTGAAGAACATAGAAGTTGCACATGATGCTTGGACCAAGTTAGAAGAAACATTTGAGGGCACCGAAGGCACAAAGACCGCTAAGGCATATATCTTGCAAGAAAAGTTTTCTAGCTTCAAGATGCAAGAAGATGAGAGTGTACCGGAAATGTTTCATAGATTGCAAGTCATTGTGAATGAGCTCAAGGAACTTGGTGAGGAGGTCAAGGACAACCAATTCTCTATGAAGTTCTTGAGAAGCTTGCCCAAGAGGTTTGATACATTGATCACCGTGCTAGTGAGGACTACATTGAAGGATTCAACTCCTCAACAAATATTTCAAGAAGTGATGATCGATGATTCATATAGAGAAGATGATGAGAAGGATGAGTTGGTCAAGAAGAAGAAGAAGGAAAATGAGAAGAAGGATGATGAGAAGAAGAAGAGTGTGGCATTCAAAGCCACCACATCCAAGGGCAAATCCAAGATTGAATCATCAAGTGATGAAGACTCAAGCTCTTGTGATAGTGATGACATTGATGAGAAGATGGCTCTTTTTGTCAAGTAATTTGGCAAGTTCATGAAGAAGAAAGGCTTTTGTGCAAGAAGGAGGAAGAACTCATCCAAGAAGAATGAGCATACCATGAGATGCTTTAGATGCCATAGCAAGGACCATCTCATTGCAAAGTGTCCTTATGATAGTGATGATGAAGATGCTATCAAGAAGGAGAGGAAGAAGCAAAAGAAGAAGCAAGAAAAGAAGGAGAGCTCTCATAAGAAAAAGAATGATTCTCATGTTGCTACATGGGATAGTGATGATTCCTCAAGTGATGAAGAGGATGACAACAAGAGCAAGAAGAAGGGGCATGCTAGCATTGCTATTCAAGAGAAGAGCTCCATATTTGACACTCCATCATGCTTCATGGCTAAGGCCGCTAAGGTATCATCCGACGATGAGAGTGATCATGATAATGTTAGTGATAGTGATAGTGATGAAGAAGAATTCACTAAAGATGAACTAATCACTATGCTAGAAGATTGCACTCAATATTTTAAAGAATCTAGAAAGGAGTGCAAGGGCTTGCTTAAGAAAAAGAAAAACCTTATGCAAGAACTTGATGAGCTTAGAGCATCTTATAGAGTCTAAAGGTAGACCATAAGAAGCTTCAAAAGTCTCACACTAAGCTTGAAGAAGCTCATTCCTCTCTAGTTGAAAAATGTGAAAACATGCCAACTAATGTTGAGAAAGCTAAAACTTGCAACATAGGCATATCATGTGATATAATTGACGAATCTTTTCATAAGCCTATTGTTGTTGCTCCCACTAACCCTTCATGTAGCTCATCTACATCATCCTCATCTAGTAGTGATGGTTTCACTTATGACTCCACACTTATAGTTGAGAATGAAAATCTCAAGAAGGAGGTAAAAGAGCTCAATCACACCTTAGCTAAGGCTTATGGTGGTGAGGACCGCTTGCTTATGTGCTTGGGTAGCCAAAGAGCTTCTCTCTACAAAGAGGGATTGGGCTATAACCCCAAGAAAGGCAAGGCCGCTTTTGCTCCTCACAAGACTCGTTTTGTGAAGAACAATGGTAGCTATTGCAAAAGTTGCAAGCAAGTTGGTCACATAGAGCAACATTGTATGAACAAGAAATCCAATGCTAATGTATCCTCAATTAAGTTTGATTCTTTCTATATACTTACCAAGGGTACAAATGGTGTTCATGCTAAGTTCATTGGTACACCATGGATGGGCTCAAAGAAGAAAGCCATTTGGGTACCAAAGAGCTTGGTCACTAACCTTGGAGGACCCAAACAAGTTTGGGTACCTAAAAAGAATTGATCTTATCTTGTAGGTCAATTACAAAGCCGGAGGAAGGCATTGGGTGCACTCAACATATGACCGGGGATTCATGTATGTTCAAATCAATTGATACAAGTCAAAATGGTGGTTTTGATGCTATCACTTTCGGCAACATTAAGAAAGGCAAGGTCAAGGGGCTTGGTAAAATTGCTATCTCAAATGACATGAGCATATCTAATGTGTTGCTAGTTGAGAGCTTGGATTTTAATCTTTTGTCGGTGGCACAACTTTGTGATCTTGGCTTCAAGTGCATATTTGGTAGTGATGATGTTGAAGTCATAAGTGTTGATGGATCAAATTTGATATTCAAAGGATTTAGACATGGTAGCTTGTACTTGGTTGACTTCAATGATAGTGAGACACAATTGACATCATGCTTGCTTAGCAAATCTAGTATGGGATGGTTGTGGCATAGAAGGCTTGGTCATGTTGGAATGAAACAATTGAACAAACTTTTGAGGCATGACTTAGAGGCTTGAAAGATGTGACTTTTGATAAGGATAAACCATGTAGTGCTTGTCAAGCCGGCAAACAAGTTGGAAATACACATCCTAGTAAGAGTGAAATGAGAACATCAAAGGCATTTGAGCTATTGCACATGGACTTGTTTGGGCCAACAACATACACTAGTATTGGTGGCAACAAGTATGGCTTTGTGATAGTGGATGACTACACTAGATACACTTGGGTGTTCTTTCTCTATGACAAGAGTGATGTTTATGATCTATTTAAGTCTTTTGTCAAGAGAGTGCAAAATGAGTTTGAGACTACCATCAAGAAGATTAGAAGTGACAATGGTAGTGAGTTCAAGAACACAAGAATTGAAGATTTATGTGATGATCTTGGTATTGGACATCAATTCTCTCCAACCTACACTCCTCAATCTAATGGTGTAGTTGAAAGAAAGAATAGAACTTTGATTGATATGGCTAGATCAATGCTTAGTGAATACAATGTGAGTCATTTATTTTGGAGTGAAGCCATCAACACGGCTTGCTATTGTAGCAACCGTCTCTATTGTCATGGGAAGCTTGGAAAGACACCATATGAGCTATTGAATGGAAGAAAGCCCAACATTGCATACTTTAGAGTGTTTGGTTGCAAATGCTATATTCTCAAGAAAGGCACTAGATTGAGCAAGTTTGAAAAGAAATGTGATGAAGGGTTCTTACTTGGTTATTCTACCACAAGCAAAGCTTATAGAGTTTGGAATCTCACAAATGGCACCTTAGAAGAAGTTCATGATGTTGAGTTTGATGAAACCCAAGGATCTCAAAATGAAGCTCAAAACCTTGATGATGTGAGAGGAGATCAATTGTCAAATGCAATGAAGAATATGGACATTGGTGACATAAGGCCGAGGCAAGTTGATGATGATGATACTCATGTGATCAACCAAAATGTTCAAATTGATACAAATCAAGCAAGCTCTAGTGGTTCTCATGATGAAGTGCAAGATCAAGGTCAAGCAAGTGGAAGTAATCAACTCCCAATACTCCAACCTACTAGCATTGTAAGAGATCATCCATTGGACCAAATCATTGGTGGAATTCAAAGTGGTGTTCAAACAAGATCAAGATTAGCATATTTTTATGAGCACTACTCATTTGTGTCACTTGAAGAACCTAAGAAAATAGAAGATGCATTGAAAGATTCCGATTGGGTAAATGCCATGCATGAAGAGCTAAACAACTTCACTAGAAATCAAGTTTGGGAACTTGTTGAAAGGCCAAAGAACTATAATGTGATTGGTACTAAGTGGGTCTTTAGAAACAAGCAAGATCAAGATGGTGTAGTTGTGAGAAACAAAGCAAGATTGGTAGCACAAGGATATACTCAAGTTGAAGGTCTTGACTTTGGAGAAACATATGCACCGGTTGCAAGATTGGAGGCAATTAGAATCTTATTAGCATATGCTTGTGCACACAACATCAAGCTCTATCAAATGGATGTCAAGAGTGCATTTCTCAATGGTTACATCAATGAAGAAGTTTATGTTGAGCAACCTCCCGGTTTTGAAAATGACAAGAAGCCCAACCATGTTTACAAGCTAAAGAAGGCATTGTATGGTTTGAAGCAAGCACCTAGAGCATGGTATGAGAGATTGAGGGACTTTCTTCTCTCTAAAGGGTTCAAGATGGGAAAGGTTGACACCACTCTTTTCACCAAGAAGCTTAGAAATGACTTGTTTGTGTTGCAAATCTATGTGGATGACATTATTTTTGGATCAACGAATCAAGACTTTTGTGAAGAGTTTGGAAATATGATGGCAAATGAGTTTGAAATGTCTATGATTGGAGAGCTTAGTTACTTCCTTGGACTTCAAATCAAGCAAATGAAAAATGGCACTTTTGTTAGTCAAGGCAAGTACATCAAGGACATGATCAAGAAGTTTGGATTGCAAGATGCTAAGCAAATGAGTACACCAATGAGCACTAATGATCAATTGGGTGTTGATGCTAGTGGCAACATGATAGATCAAAAGCAATATCGGTCTATGATTGGAAGTTTGCTATATGTCACCGCTTCTAGGCCGGATGTTATGTTTAGTGTGTGCAAATGTGCAAGATATCAAGCTTCACCTAGAGAAAGTCACTTGAAAGCAACCAAGAGGATATTGAGATATCTTAAGGGCACTCATGATGTTGGATTATGGTTTCCAAAGGGGTCAAGTTTTGAGTTGATTGGATATTCGGACTCCGACTATAGTGGTTGCAAGATTGATAGAATGAGCACAAGTGGCACTTGTCAATTGCTTGGAAGGTCTCTTGTTTCATGGTCATCAAAGAAACAAAATAGTGTTGCACTATCTACCGCCGAGGCCGAATACATTAGTGCCGGTAGTTGTTGTGCACAATTGCTTTGGATGAAGGCCACTTTGAATAACTTTGGAATCAAGTTTAAGAATGTGCCATTGTTTTGTGACAATGAGAGTGCTATCAAGATGACACAAAATCCGGTTCAACATTCAAGAACGAAACACATTGACATAAGACATCACTTCATAAGAGACCATCAACAAAAGGGTGATATTAGCATTGAAAGCATTGGCACCGAAGATCAACTAGCCGACATATTCACGAAGCCACTTGATGTGAAAAGATTTTACAAGTTAAAGAATGAATTGAACATACTTGACTTCTCCAACTTGAAATGAGTGCACCCTCACATTCTTATATGACATGCCTCTCCTCCAACATAGCAAGGTAAAGTTGTTTGGCATATCATTCATACTTTGCTAAGGACATGGTTAGAACATATAGACATATTTGCATGACAAATAGGCTCATTCATGAAAATCAAATGAGTTTAATGTATATATGGTACCACTATTGCTTCTATGTTTGATTGATCTAGTGGTAGCATATGACATGTTTGTGGGCTTGCAAACCTAGTGTTGAATCTAGAAAATGAGCTCAAGATGTGTAATTCAACATGGTCAAGATAACCCTTATACTTTATGAGGTGTGAAGAAGCTTGTCCTTGGATCAAACCAAATTACATATTCTAGGCAAGTGATCTAGATTGAACCATAATTTGGACTCCCTCATATTGATGGACTTAATTCTCACTAATATTGGCACCTTTTTGGTGATTGTTGACAAAGGGGGAGAGAAAAGTCACAAAGATAGAAAAGTCACAAAGATAAAAAGTTAAGTTGCAAAGGGGGAGAGAAAGACATTGGAAAGGGATCAATTAAAATTGAGAACACAAGTAGGGGGAGCAAGCTCATGAATGATTTATTGCATTTGTATGTGCATTAACATGATGAATTGTTACATTGCAAAGCTTAAATTCATATTCATGATTGTATGGTGTATGCTAGAAATAGAACTTGAATGATGATTTGTTGAGAGTAGCTTTATAAGTGGTATCTAGACACCTTTGCTTATAATGTTGATCTCATGGGGCACTTTAGTGTTTGTGATCTTTACAAGTGATGAATTACAAGTGGTGTCTAGCTACATTGATGCTAAGGATGGTATATAAAGGCAACTCCGATTGGTATCACGCTTCAAAGGTCCATTCTATATACCTTAGCATCAATTTGATAGTAGTAACTCTCCCAAAATTCATATCCATACATATGTGCACAATTGAACCAAACTCATGGAAGCACATATGTAGGGGGAGCTAATACTATCGAAATTGAAAATTGTTTTTATTTCATATCTTTGTGGTGGTTGTCATGAATTACCAAAAAGGGGGAGATTGAAAGCCCAAGTTTGGTTTTGGTAATTAATGACACCAAGTTGCTAATGCCATGTGTTAAGTGTTTTGAGTTAGGCATAAGCAACACATGTGATGAAGGTGTACTTGGCAAGGAGTGGTGGCCACAAGATCACAAAGAAATGGTGCATGGACATGAAATGACGATCATGGTAGAGATGCACATAATATGATGGACATGATGATCAAGTGGAGGAGAAGGATCTAAGAGCGCAAGGCAAAGGTATAACCATAGGGTTTTCCTTTTGCCGGTCTAAGATGAGTAGAGAAGTGATTGACCGGGTTTAGGATACATAGCCGACTATCAAGAGGGGCAATCACGGTTAGCTCGGGAATCAAGTGCCACTAGATCAATGTCTTGAGCATATGCATTAGGATCTAGTTGAGAGCTAACATAACGCCTTGAAAATATTTGTGAAATGCTAACACACATGCACATTGTGGTGTACACTTGGTGGTGTTGGCACATTTGCGAAGGCGGTGGAGTTTAAGCGGTAGAGAGGGGTTTGGGTTCCTCTCTCCCTCCCGCCGAGCTTACTGGAACGCGACCGGACGCTGGCACTGTCGCGTCCGGTCAAACGCTGGAGCGCGTCCGGTCAGGGCAACGGCTAGTTCTGACACGCACTGTTCATGCTTGTCCTGTAGTGACCGGACGCGTCCGGTCACCCTGACCGGAGCTCCGGTCAGCACGTTTTTCGCTGCGTCGTCCGTAACGGCTAGCTGCGTACCCCTTCATTATAAATAGACGTTGGCCGGGGTTTGAGGGTAACTCTTGCACATTTTGAGACCTAGAGACATCCTTTGAGCTAGAGAACAACCCCTCCACTCATCTCTTTGCTTGGTTGCACATCTTGAGTGAGATTGAGTGAGATTCAAGTGCATTGCATGAGAGTTGCATTCTAGAGGCACTTGATCTTCGAGTTGCTGCAGATTTCTTGTTACTCTTCCGTGTTTCTCGACACGGTAGACGGCTCGGAGCAGCGGAGGTGATTGAGCTCGCAATTGGAGATTGTTGGAGCCCTCACCAAGTGTTGTAAGGGGTTCTTGATCCTTCCCCGCGGGAGTTCGCAAATTGGATACTCTAGTGGAGCTCGTGGCTTGGAGGATCCCCATCTTGTGTGCGGTTATGCGGCGCCCACCGAGGGCTCGACTCTTGATAGTCGATTAGCTCACGAACCGACAAGTGGGTGCATCGCCACAACGAGGAGTAGCTTGCCGGGAAGCAAGTGAACCTCGGTAAAAAATATTGTGTCATCTCTTTGCCGAGGATTTCTCTTGTGGTTGATCATTGTGATTGATTCTTCAAGTGCATTACTTCTCTACATCGTTGGTATAAGAATCAAGTCACTTGCTCTTTACTCTCTTGTATTAGTCCTAGTGTAGCTTTTATCACATAGGAGTAAGTAGCTTAGTGACTTAGTCTTGTTGGTGTGTATTAGAGATCATAGCCTTGCTTCACTAGTATTGTATAGGTGGCTTGCATAGTGTAGTTGAGCTAGTGCTAGAATTAGCTTAGCCATCTTTTATACTAACGTGGTTGTTTAGTGAAGCTTGTAGTTTTTTTAAATAGGCTATTCACCCCCCCTCTAGCCATTTGGACCTTACAGGGTGCCCCGTCCTTACACGTATGTGGTTTTTCAAGGGTTTTTGTGATGCGGAATCCTCAGGGGTTTTGGGTACCCCTGGTTTAGGTACCCGACAGTAGCCTCCGAGCCTTTGTGTGAGTGTGGGCACTCTTACAGAGGCTCAGCGAGTCATGAATTGGAGTCGTAGCATCGTTGCTCTTCCGGTGGGTGCATGCGAGCGCACCCACCGGGTGTAGCCCCCGAGGCCTCGGAGGAGTGTTTGACTCCTTCGAGGGCTATAGTATGTTATGTCGTGGGGCGTTCCTGTGTTCGAGTCCCCGTGTTGCGTTTGGTCCCCTTTTGTTTGAGGTTAGCTTTTTGCGTTCAAGCCCCCGAGCATCGCGCACGTGAGGTCGATCAGGATCTTGCTCGTCTTCATAATACGACCCTCACGCATCCTTTGGGATAGGAGGAGGGGTGGGAAATGTCGTACTACCCTCAATGGGCGAGTTTCGACGGTCTTCGGTGAGCTGCTAGCGGGGAATTTGAGTGGGAGCCCATGCCCCATCCGATAGGGGTCGGCTGGTGGCCGCAAAGGTGCTCTCCAAAAGTGCCAAAGAGTGGTCGTGTGGATCTCGGCTCCGTTCGATAGGATCCGAGGGCTCGATGCCTCCCTTCCGAGGGGATTCCACCGTCGTCCTCTCCTTTAGCCTCGAATATGTCTGAGGTCGTCTCGAGAAAGTGGCTCGGGCCCTGGCCTTGTACGGTCACGTCCTCAGTCATCCTGGACTCTGTTTACTCGAGGGCAGCTGTCGAACCCTGGTCGAGGGCCAGCTTTCAATCCCTCGAGGTTTATAGCGGGCTTGGAGCCCATGGTTCCTTTGCCTGGAAGCATTTGTACGACCCTCACGCATCCTTTTGATAAGGAGGAGGGGTGGGAACGCCGTACTACCCTCGATGGGCAAGTTTTGACGGTCTCCGGTGAGCTGCTAGCGGGGAATTCGAGTGGGAGCCCATGCCCCGTCTGATAGGGGTCGGCTGGTGGCTGCGGAGGCGCTCTCCAAAAGTGCCAAAGAGTGGTCGTGTGGATCTCAGCTCCGTTCAATAGGATCCGAGGGCTCGATGCCTCCCTCCGAGGGGATTCCACCGTCGTCCTCTCCTTTAGCCTCGAATATGTCTGAGGTCGTCTCGAGAAAGTGGCTCGAGCCCTGGCCTTGTACGGGCACGTCCTCAGTCATCCCTGACTCTATTTACTTGAGGGCAGCTGTCGAACCCTAGTCGAGGGCCAGCTTTCGATCCCTCGAGGTTTATAGCGGGCTTGGAGCCCATTGTCCACTCACCTAGAAACGTCTGTCTACAGGCCTCCCTTCTAGCCCATTGGGGCGCGTCTTTTTAGGAGGGGGCGAGATCGGCGCAGTAGTGGGCGACGTGGTGCAACGGTTGTGGAATATGCGGTGGACACGTGTCCTGATACGTGTGTTTTGAGGGAGTGGTTAGGTAGGGGCATTAAATGTGGAAATTGTTCCTACCTTTTTGCCGAGCATGTCAGTTTGCCTTCCGTCGGGGTATAAGTACAGAGCTTGGGGTCTCGTGTGCCTCTCACCAGCCCTTTGTGATTGCTCTCTCTTTTCCCTGCCTCCATCAGCCGCTCTCTGCCACCGCCGTCATCTCTTTCCCCGTCGCCACCGTAGTCCGATCCTCGACGCCGTTGGCGGGAAAGAGTCAAGTTCTCCCTGCGGACGCGTGGGTCCGTTCCTCGGTGACAGAGAGGAAGCTGGAGGACCTGGTACGTGATGGCCTCCTACGACCGAGGGCGAGTCGGAGCCAGCCGGAGTGGAGGGTGCCGCCGTCCAGCCACCGGGAGCCGGCGCCCCCGGAGGGCTACGTGGTGAGCTTCATTGCCTTCCATGAGAGGGGGCTCGGGATGCCACCGAGCCAGTTCATGCGGGTGCTCCTACACTACTACAAGGTGGAGCTCCATCACCTTGCCCCCAACTCCGTCTCACAGGCCGCCATCTTTGTGGCAGTCTATGAGGGGTATTTGGGGATGGAGCCCCACTGGAATCTGTGGCTTCATCTCTTTAAGGCGGAGCGTTTCTCCAAGAAGGTGGGTGAGCGGGGAGTGCGGCGTGCGGTGCATGCCGACAGCTACACCCTCCAAGTCCGGGTGGGTCGAGGCGAGCTCTACATCCCGGTGCAGCTCATCTCATCGAACAGTGGATGGCACGATGGGTAGTTTTACCTGCGCAACAACGACGACCACCTGCCGAAGTTCTCGGGCTGGGTCCTGATGTCATGTGAGGACAACTTGTCGTACGGCGTCGTTGAGGAAGAGAAGCCGAAGCTACAACCGCTCCTTGACACGCTAAGGAGACTCCGTCAACGTGGACTGACCGCGGGGATCGTGGCCGCCGTGTTCCACCGTCGAAGAGTGCTGCCGTTGATGCAGCGTCGACTCCAGATCGACGAGATGACATCGGGTGTCTCGTTGGAGGGGAGTCGGATGTCGCACGAGACCCTCCCCCTCGACGAGGTTGCCCGGCGCACGCGGTGGATGGTGGGTAGCTTCAAGCAGGAGGACATCGACAAGGTCCCTATGCGACCCAACTAGGGTTTCGAGCCTCTGGTAAGTGTTGTTTCGCTAGCCTTGTGCCCTTTTGCTTCTTGGCTCTCGTGATTTAGTCCATCAAGGCTTCCATGCAGGATTTGTCGGCGGTCAAGGACTCACGGCCACCAGTCCTGGAAGATCATGCTGCCCGAGAGGTGAGACGTCTTTCTGTGGCTCAAAAAAAGAAAGAGAAAGATGCCGCAAAGAAGCGTCAGGTTAGGAAGGCCCTTGAGCGCGAGGCGTTGAATAGGTGTTGCCGCCAGCAAAGGCTCGAGGGTCTCCCCGTCGAGGAATCCCCCTCTGAGACGGCCTCGGAGGAGGATGATGATGATGATAGCGACGATAGTGGCGCCGAGTCACGGTATGATATTGTGACCTTTCTCGCGCATCTCCCTGACGTGCGGTCCCTACAGGGGCCCGTCGGTGGGGGGTCGACCTCCCAGGCATCGAGGGCAGCCTCGGCGCCCGTTGAGGGGGAGGAAAAGTCAGCGGGAGGAAGGGTCCGAGAAGGGCCTTCAGAGAGGGGATCCGCCGCGCCTGGGGTCCTTCCGACGACATCGGTGGCACCGCGTCCGCTCGTCCGATCGCCACGGACCTCATTGGCGGGCGGGCCAACGACGTCGATGCCTGAAACTGGGGCACCGTCGTCAGGCATGAGGACTCGTGGCCAGATGGCCTCCTCGGTGCAGAGGACCTCAGGGGCCTTGTCAGCCCTGGCTCCAAGGAGCTCCGAGCCGAGCGGAGGCTCAATGGAGGGGGATCTCAAAAGCCATCGAGTGGCTCAGGGACGCTGGGGACGAGGCCCCTGATCCCCTTGTTTAGGTAAGTGTTTTGCTTCACCTTTTCGACAAGGTTGTCTTGCTTTCCGTTCTGACGTGGCTGTTTACTGCGCAGTCATAAGCGTAAGGTGGAGCTTGTGGCTATGACACCTATCAAGGCGCTCAAGGCTGGCGCCGGCCTGATGATGCGGACATCGACCAACGACATGGCCTAGGTCGCAAAGCGCCACGCCGCCACGGAGCGGCTCAAGGCGAAAGAGGCAGCTCCGAGCGGTACCGGGCATGACGAGCCCAGAAGCGGTGGATCAGAGCCGGGGTCAGCCACAAGGACCTTGGAGACCATCGAGGCCCCACAAGATGCGGGGGAAGAAGAGGGGCAGCTGGAGCCACAAACAGAGCGGGGGGAGCCGCAACGGCAGTTGCAGCAGCATCAGCAGGGAGAGCCGCAGCCAGGAGCGGAGTGGGGCGAGCTGGACTAGCCGGGGGAGCCGGTGATAGAGGTGGAGCGGGAGGTGGCCATGCTACCGCCCAACATACCGGTGGAGGTGCCGGCTGACGGGAGGCCAGTCCTGCCCCAGGGGTCGGCCTCGGTCGTGATCGATCTCACCATCGACGACCCTCCTTCCGATAAGGGGAAGCAGAAGGCGGACGTCGAGATGGTCGATGCCTCAGATCGGCCTAGGGCTCCCGTAGCGCCAGAGGATGACATGGCGGAGGCGTCCGCGAGGTGGCCTAATTTCGCGGAGCTGGCGCTTGTGTGGTCAGAGGAGGAGCTCCCGCGTTGGGGTCGATCGACCCTTGAGTTCAGGGATGCGGCCAATCCCAACGCCGGGCCCTTCTTCGCCCTCGACGACAAGGATGAAGTGCAGCACTGGGAGTACGTCGAGGGACTCCGCAAGCATTCCGTGCAATCCCTGCGGATGGTCACGAATACCCTGGTGCGGGAGATGTCAGAGGCCTTCGAGGTGAGCGGTGTTTGTTATTTTATTTGGCTCGTACCCCCTTTTGCCTTGGTTCTGACTTTGAGTTTGGCCGTGGTCAGGAGCTGAAGGAGCGATCGCACCGCAAGTCGCTATTCATCCGCCATGAGAGCGGTGTGTGGGCAGCGCTTCCGTGCCAATGGGCTCTGGTCGAGGAGGCCAACCAGCGGCTATCCAAGAAGAGCGTCGAGGCGGACGAGCTTCGTGTCGTCACCACAGCGCTCAAGGAAGAGGCGGCACGGGCACGGGATGCCGCGACCAAGGCGCTGGAGAACGCGGCCAAGGCTCGAGAGGAAGCGGCCAAGGCTCGCAAGGATCTTGCGCCGTTGTTAGCGCGCGTGAAGGAGCTCGAGGAGGATGTCGCTCTTGCCAGCGGCCAGCGCGATGCCCTCAATGTCTAGATCGAGATGGCGTCCGCTCGCGTTGGGACCCTGGAGAACAAGGTGGCGACGTGAAGGGGACCGTCCGAGAGAGGGACGAGGCTCTCTCGGGCACTGGTCGGGAGATCGAGACGTTGAGGGTGACCTTCCGCGACAAGGACGAGGCTCTTCAGGCGGCGGGGAAGGCGCGTGATGAGCTACGTGATGAGATCATGGGCTGGCAAAACCATGTGGAGGGTAAGCCTTTGCCGAGCTTTGACCTTGACTTTGGGCTCCTGTGTCTTTGCTGACTTGGTCTTTGTGTTTCAGAGCTGGAGAAGCAGCAGCGTGCGGCCCAGGCGACGGCTACCTCATTCCAAACCCTCCTCGAGGCCGAGGCCAGGCGAAACCAACTACTCTAGGGCGCTATCACCTCAGTGTGCGATGGCCTAGGGGTCGAACCTGATGCCGACACCGAGGAGGATGCGTCGGGGAACTCGTTCGTACGCCGGATGGCGGCGCTAGGTTGCCTTGTCCGTGACAAGATCCAAGGCGGGAAGAGGGCCGTGGTGGTCATCCGGTCTGGGTTCGAGTATGACATGGGCCTCATCACGGATGACTTCATCTCGGACCCAGACAGGACTGACGAGGAGAACGAGGCAGTCTGCCTAGGATTGATCAAGGCTACGGAAGAGCCCGAGGGTCGACTCGTGAGGCTGTTCGAAGACGAGGTGGTCCCGCCTGCCGATGATGAGGGCCTGTGAGCAAAACCTGGGCAAGAAGGCCCATGTAATAAGTTAGTTATTGTTCGTAACTCACATTGTCGTGGCCCCAGGGCCTTAAAACATTTAGATGTAAATATGTACTAAATGTCCTTTTTTCGTTCGAGTCTTTTGTCCCCTTTTCGCTCGGATCACGTTCTTATGCGATCCTCTTGGCACACGGTCGCACCCCTTGGCGTGGGGTGCGAGTGGAGATACCGTAGCCCGGAGGCGTGGGTGGTCTCACGGCTCGACTGCCCCTCGTCCTTAGGATGACCTTGCGGCCTTGTTGATCATATAAGAACTCGAATCGAAGCGTATGGGGACGCCAGACGTCGCTTTTTTTGAGATCGTAAGCTTTTTACAAGGTCTTAGCACGCGGTTGCACCCCTTGGCGTGGGGGAGTGAGTGGAGGTGTAGTAGCCTGGAGGCGTAGGCGATCTCGCGGCTTAATTGCCCTTGAACCTTGGGGTACTCTCGCTGCCTTGTTGACTATGTAAAAGTTTTTTGAAAAATGCGAGCTAAAACGTGAGCTTTTTAGAGACATAGGGGGTCCCTCCCTTGTTAGCCACCGAGGGAGGGTCGACCCTGAGAAAGCATGGTCGAGCCTACCTATTTTTTATGATAGAATGCTTTGTAAGTACAAAGCCTCAAGGCTCTAGGGGTAAAAGCGATGTAGTTGTTCGATGTTCCACGCGTTGGTGAAGATTTCGCCCTTTTCGTTTGATAACTTGTAGGTGCCGGGCTTCAACACCTCCGCGATGATGTACGGTCCTTCCCATGGCGAAGAAAGCTTGTGTCGTCCCTTGCTGCTTTGGCTTCGTTGGAGCACCAGGTCACCGACATTGAGGTCTCGACTGCGGATGTGTTTGTCGTGGTAGCATCGGAGATTCTGCTGATACCTTGCCGAGTGCAATAGGGCTATGTCGCGAGCTTCCTCGAGCTGGTCAAGGGCGTTCTCTCTTGCGACATCGTTGCCTTGCTCGTTGTAGGCTCTCAGCCTTAGGGATCCATACTCCAAGTCGGTTGGGAGCACGGCCTCGGCCCCATATACTAAGAAAAACGGATTGAACCCCGTGGCTCGACTTGACGTTGTTCTTAGGCTCCATAGGACCAAGGAAAGCTCGGCAACCCATTTTTTGCCATGTTTGTTCAATTTGTCGAAGATTCTCAGCTTTAGGCCTTGTAGAATCATGCCATTGGCACGCTCTACTTGGCCGTTTGTCTTTGGATGAGCTACGGCCGACCAGAGCACACGGATGTGATGGTTGTCGTAGAAATCCAAAAACTTTTTGCCAGTGAACTGGGTGCCGTTGTCCGTGATGATGCAGTTAGGTACCCCAAAGCGATGGATGATATTGGTGAAAAATAGCACGGCCTGTTCAGACCTGATGCTGGTAATGGGACGGGCCTCGATCCACTTGGAGAACTTGTCAATGGCAACGAGCAAGTGGGTGAAGCCCCCAGTTGTTTTCTTCAGAGGTCTGACTAAGTCGAGCTCCCAAATGGCGAACGGCCATGTGATGGGGATTGTTTGCAAGGCGTGGGCTAGGAGATGGGTTTGCCTTGCGTAGTACTGACATCCTTTGCAGGAGCGTACTAACTTAATAGCGTCGGAGACTGCGTTTGGCCAATAGAAACCTTGTCGGAACGTGTTTCCGACGAGGGTTCGAGGTGCCGCGTGATGGCCACAAGCCCCCGAGTGTAGGTCCTTGAGCAGGTTTTTGCCTTCCTCGATTGTGATACAGCGCTGTAAGATGCCCGTAGGGCTGTGTCGATAAAGTTCTTTGTTGTCGTCGTATATCACAAAAGTTTTTGCCCGGCGAGTGATCCATCGAGCCTCGGTCTTATCCAAGGGGAGCTCCCCTCGAGTGAGACAGTCAAGGTACGGAATACGCCAGTCGGGCTCGAGGTCGGCTGGTAGGGTCGAGCCTTCCGTCTGCATGACGTTAGCCCCGGTCGAGGGGGCTTCTACCTCAGGTGGGGGCCGAGCAATGGACTGTTGGCCCCCTTAATCGTCCCAGTGTCGACAGAAGGTTGATGAAGATCCCTCGAGAAAACGTCGGATGGAACCGTGGCCCTGTTAGATGTGATTTTTGCGAGTTCATCGGCAGCCTCATTATATCTGCGCGCGATGTGGTTGAGTTCGAGGCCGTGGAATTTGTCCTCAAGGCGCCGCACCTCGTTGCAGTAGGCTTCCATCTTGGGGTTGCGGCAGTTTGAGTCCTTCATGACTTGGTCGATCACGAGTTGGGAATCACCACGAACATCGAGGTGTCAGACCCCAAGTTCGATGGCGATGCGCAACCCATTGACGAGAGCCTCATACTCAGCTACATTGTTGGAGGCAGCGAAATGGAGTCAGATCGCATAGCGCATGTGAACTCCGAGGGGTGAGATGAAGAGTAGGCCCACGCCCGCTCCTGCTTTCATTAATGACCCATCAAAGTACATGGTCCATAGCTCGGACTGAATCCGAGCGGGAGGTAGCTCGGTGTCGGTCCATTCTGCCAGAAAATCTGCCAATACTTGGGATTTGATTGCTTTACGCGGCGCGTAAGAGAGGGTCTCACCCATGAGCTCGACCGCCCACTTAGCTATCCTACCTGAGGCCTCCCGGTTCTAGACTATCTCCCCCAGAGGGAAGGAAGAGACCACGGTTACCGAATGGCCCTCGAAGTAGTGCCGGAGCTTATGCCGGGTCAACACGATGGCGTATAGCAGTTTCTGAATTTGCGAATAGCGAACCTTGGTTTCTGAGAGCACCTCACTAATGAAGTAGACTGGCCTCTGAACAGGCAGGGTGTGTCCTTCCTCTGCCCTCTTGACGACTACGGCCGCGCTGACCACTTGAGTCGTTGCGGCGACGTAGAGTAAGAGGGGTTCCCCCATGGCTGGAGGGATGAGGATCGGAGGATTGGACAGCGTTGCCTTGAGTTTGGTGAGTGCCTCTTCAGCCTTGAGGGTCCATGAGAAGTGTTCTAATTTCTTCAGGAGACGGTACAGAGGGAGTGCCTTTTCGCCGAGGCACGAAATAAAGCGACTGAGGGCCGCGAGGCAGCCTGTTACCCTTTGCACACCCTTCAGATCTCGGATGGGGCTCATCTGAGTGATCACAGAGATTTTTTTCGGGTTGGCCTCGATGCCTCGCGCGAAAACGATGAACCCTAGGAGCATGCCTCGAGGAACGCCGAAGACACATTTCTCGGGGTTGATCTTGATGTTCTTAGCCTTGAGGCATTTGAACACGATGTCGAGATCATCAACCAGGTTGTTGACCCTCTTGGATTTGACTACGATGTCATCAATGTAGGCCTCGATGGTTGGCCCGATGTGTTCCCCAAAAACGTGTTGCATGCATCGCTGGTACATAGCCCCCACGTTCGGGAGACCGAAGGGCATGGTAACGTAGCAATACATGTCGAACGGGGTGATGAACGAAGTCACGAGCTGGTCGGACTCCTTCATTTTGATTTGATGGTAGCTGGAATACGCGTCTAGGAACGATAGGGTTTCACATCCCGTAGTAGAATCGATGATTTGGTCGATGCGTGGCAAAGGAAAGGGAACTTTTGGACATGCTTTATTTAAACTGGTATAGTCTACACACATCCTCCATTTCCCACTCTTTTTTTTAACTAATACAAGATTAGCTAACCACTCGGGATGATGAACTTCCTTGATGAACCCGGCCTCTAGCAGCTTATGGATCTCCTCACCGATGACCTTGCGCTTCTCCTTGTCGAAGCGGCGCAAGCGTTGTTTCACCGGTCTGGAGCCGGCTCAGATCTCCAAGGCGTGCTCGGCGACTTCCCTGGGTATGCCCGGCATATCCGAGGGACTCCATGCGAATATGTCGACATTCGCGCGGAGAAAGTCGACGAGCACTACTTCCTATTTAGGATCGAGGGTGGCGCTGACGTTCAACGCCTTTCCGTCCGGGTTGGCAGGGTCGAGGGGTACGAGTTTGACGTCTTCTGCGGGTTCGAAGCTGCCGGTGTGCCATTTGGGGTCGGGGATCTCCTTGGCCAGACCGTCGAGGTCCGCGGCCAAGGCTGCCGACTCCAAGATGGACTCCCCGTGCTCGACGCATTCAATGTCACACTCGTAGGCGTGCTCATAGGAGGGCCTGACGGTGATAACACCCTTAGGGCCTGGCTTCTTGAGCTTGAGTTAGATGTAGTTGGGGACTGCCATGAACTTGGCGTAGCAAGGACATCCAAGGATGGCGTGGTAGGTCCCGTGGAAACCAACCACCTCGAAAGTGAGTGTCTCCTTCCTGAAGTTAGTGGGGGTTCCGAAGCAGACGGACAGGTCGATCCATCCAACGGGCTCTGCTCGTTTCCCTGGCACGACTCCATGGAAGCCCTCAACGCTAGGTCGGAGGTACGTCCTCTCAATCCCCAGAAGGTTGAGAGTACGGGTGTAGATGATGTTGAGGCTGCTGCCCCCGTCCATGAGTACTTTAGTGAGGCGCGTGTTGGCGATGATGGGATCGACAACGACCGGGTAGACTCTAGGATTGGGGACGTAGTCCGGATGGTCATCACGGTCGAAAGTGATGGCCATGTCGGACCAGTCAAGGAAGAGTGGGGTCGCCAAGCGTACGGAGAAAACTTCTCGACGCTCCCGCTTGCGCTGGAGCGCTGACAGACGCATCGAGGGTCCCCCATATATCATGAAACAGTCATGGATCTCGGGAAACCCCTCGTCCTTGTCGTCACCCTTTTCTTTGGGGTCCTCCTTCTTGTCGTCCTTCTTGATGCACAGGCTTTCAAAGTATCTCCATAGCATGTGGCAGTCCTCGAGGTTATGGTTTGTGGGCCCTTTGTGGTAAGGACACGACTCTTTGAGCATTTTGTCGAAAATGCCCCCGCCGGGGGGTCCTCGAGGCTTTTTGCGATCGGCAGCAGCGACGAGGTCGTCAGCCGCGGCTTTGCGCTGCCCTACTGGTTCTTCTTCTTGTTGTTGTTGTTTTTTCTGGCGCCCCGGTTGGAGCTCTCGGGTTCCTTGTTCTTGTGCTTCCCCTTGTCTTGGTCGCCACCAAAGATGGCACCAACCGCCTCCTCGCCGGTGGCATAGTTGGTGATGATGTCCATCAATCCATTGGCAGTGGTGGGGGTGTTGCGGCCCAACTCCCGGACAAGCTCTTTGCAAGTGGTTCCAGAGAGGAAAGCCATGATGACGTCGGAGTCGGTGATGTTGGGAAGCTCGATGCGTTGTTTGGAGAAACGCTAGATATAGTCACGGAGAGACTCGTCCGACTTCTGTTTACAACTCCTGAGGTCCTAAGAGTTGCCGGGGCGCACGTAGGTCCCTTGAAGTTCCCCTCGAACACTCTCACCAAATCATCCCTGTCGTGGATCTGTCGAGGTGGGAGATCCTCGAGCCATGCTCGAGCGGTGTCCGATAGGAAGAGGGGGAGTTGTCGGATGATGACTTTGTCGTCGGTGGCGCTGCCCATCTGACAAGCCAAGCGAAAGTCAGCGAGCCAAAGTTCGGGTTGGGTCTCGCCGTTGTACTTGGTTAGAGTCGACGGGGGGTGGAACTGGACCGGAAGCAGAGTGTTTCGAATGGTCTTGCTGAAGACTTGAGGGCCCGGTGGCTCGGGTGATGGACTGCGATCCTCGGCGCTGTCGTATCGCCCGCCTCGGTGCTCGTGGTAGCCTCGAGCTGCACTATCACCATATTTGCACCTGTGGCGCTCATTGATGTTGTCACGGGCATCTCGGGGCTCGTGGTTGTCGACGATGCGTTCTCGGACAGAGGTAGCCTTGTTTCCTCAAGGTACCGGCTCGGGATGGACCGAGGCCTCCCTTTCTTGCCGGGAGGGTTCCGCGGGTTGCCCAGAAGCAAGGGCTCGGGGCCTCGAGGCGGAACTCTCGGCCTGCTGCATGGCCGCCGTCTCGAGGAGTCCTCGAATCTCATCACGGGCCCGACGGGCCTCAGAGGTAGATGGCTCGGGCATGTTGCGGAGAAGTATGGCAGCGGCGACGACGTTCTGGCTGGCTCGGTTGAAGACCGGGGGTTCACCCACCCGCTCCTCGACGATGCGACGGTTAACGTCGAGGGCTCTCTCTCGAGCTCCTCTGCCACGTACACACCCCGCATGCTCCCGCTCTTCGTCGAGCTTGGCCTGTAGTTCTTGAATCTGAGCAAGTTGCGCTCCCTGGTCTGCTTCAAAAGGTTGGGGTCCGCCCCGTGCGCCAGGGTGCGCTGCATGGGGTGGAGTGGCATTCCCCCCTCCGGCGGCAGCCTCAGCTTTCGAATCCGACGCGATAGCCCCATCGATTTGGAAGCACTCGCGGGTCGGATCGTAGCTGTCATCGGCAGAGTCCATGTGAGGTCGTCGATTGGTGAAGTCATAGTGGCGAGATGTGATCGCACGGAGCTCCGCGTCAGAAGTCTCCGTAGAGTCTAAGTACTCGGAAGCTGGCATGGATGTCACGAAGTTAAGGGCAGAACGTAGATGGTGCCCGGGGAGTTCCTCATAAGCGCTCATGCTGGCACTTACAGAGGAAGCATATGCCTAGGTAGCTGTGTTCAGCCCATACGGAAATGCCCACGGAGGCATCGCCATCGGTATCGGAGGAGTCGACCTTGGGTCAGATGAAGGTGGCGCCGCGCCGGTTGGTGAGGTGATGGGATGCCCCGTCGGCATCTTACCCTCAGCCAAGCTCATCCTACACAGGTCCTCAGCGAGGAAATCCATGTCGGCGTCTGGTTGAGAGGCACCGGATCGAGGAACGCCGTCACCCCCCGCGAGGCGATGATGGCGGCCGTGTTGGGCTTGCCGTCGCCCGACTGCACGGGCCCGACGAGAGCGATGATACCGGTGTAGCGCTCCTCCTGGCTGGGAGAGCTCGTGATCACCATCGGTCAGGTGTCTGGGCGGGAGGAGGAACATGTCATAGCCGTGGCCAAGGGACATGAACTCCAAGCTCCCAAACCAGATCACCATGGCCAACGGAAGTGGACGTTCGGTGTCAGCCATCTGGAAAAATGGCGGGAAAATGATGTCAACACGCAGCGCCCCTACCTAGCGCGCCAACTGTCGGTGTCCGGACCCGGGAGGCCCTTAAGCCGACGAGTGAATTTGTGCTGTGTGTTCCCTAATCTAGATGGTGATGCAAAGAGAATACGCGGGGGTTTATCCTGGTTCGGGCAAAGAAGGCCCTACATCCAGCAGGGAAGAGAGGGTATTGTATTTCCTTGCACCTAAGTGCTTGCGTAGGGGTTACAAGCTGCGAGAGAGGGAGCCAGTCCCAAGTCTCAAAGAGAGAGTATAATGGAGTATTGCTTGGGATGTTGATCTCAGTAGTGAGGTGGTGTCTTGCAGTTTTCGTCCTTCGTCCTCCGTCCTCCCCTAGGAGGGTCCCCTGCCTCCCCTTTTATAGGGTCAAGTGAAGGCAGAGGGGTCGGTAAAACCCTAGGGCGGTGCCTTAGAGGTGAAGGTTCGACGTGCGCCCATGAGGGCTGCTGTAGCGACGTACTCCAGGAATGGCTGGCCATCCCCGGAGGACCATGGTGGCGTCAGGGATGGGACGGTGAAAGAACCTGAGTCCTATGGCGAGCGGACGTGCAGGCATTATCCTCTTGTTGATCGGTGATTAGTTGAGGCCAGGTCGAGGTGTATCTGAGAGGGGTCGACGGGGAAT
Organism: Saccharum hybrid cultivar R570; assembly: GCA_038087645.1. NCBI lineage: Eukaryota > Viridiplantae > Streptophyta > Magnoliopsida > Poales > Poaceae > Saccharum > Saccharum hybrid cultivar. The sequence continues at coordinate 2,602,423 of JAQSUU010000423.1, forward strand.
GGATAAGGCCGGGCCCCAGAAATCCGGGATGTGACGGTCGTCGTTTTGTGCCTCGAGGGGGCATCGATGGCGGAACAGTATCCAGCATGGTGCGTACAGTGACAGCTTTTCACCGCCCATCCCGGGATGGGTGGTAAAAAGCAGGATTTGACGCTGGCACTGCTTCCATGCTGGCGATGATGTAGCCACGTAGGTAGGAAGTGGTTGGTGGTTGCATTAAATGTCTTGACTTTTGTCCGTAAGTAGGTGGGTGAGGAAGTGCCGGCCGGCTCGACCCAGGGTCGACCGGATCGACCCAAGGTCGTGCGAGTCAGAGATTTTTCCAGGGGTCAAGGTGCATCGTCGAGCGGGCCTCGTGCGAGTCGGAACGCAGTCGAGGGTGCCCCGTCCTTACACGTATGTGGTTTTTCAAGGGTTTTTGTGATGCGGAATCCTCGGGGGTTTTGGGTACCCCTGGTTTAGGTACCCGACAGATAGCTATGGCCTAAGCCTTGGAGTGAAGCTCAAATGTCATGTTGCTCTTCCTTGGTGTGTTGTTGTCTTTTGGGAGGCTCCCTCTTCCTTTTATAGTAGGTAGTTGGTCAGTTCCGAGGGGAATATTTGGGGGAAGCACCCCGCACCGCCCTCCTAGTCTTTTAATGCACTGCCTTGCAAAAGGATGGGTCCGAGGCACGCCCGTAGGGGGCTGGGCGCCCCATGGTTTCAGCTGCACCCTGAAGGAGCCGTCCTGGCCTAAACTTTATCTAGTGGACCTCTGGGGATGAATATGGGCCACGCCTGCATTGTTGATGCCAATTGGAGATGGTTTGCTTTTGGTTTCGGCTTGTTCTCCACGTCACTGGACCCTAATTTGCTGGTTGATTCCGAGGGGAATATTCGTGGGGAATCACCCTGCACTGCCCTCCTAGTATTTTAATGCACCACCTTGAAAAGGATTGGCCCGAGGCGCGCCCGTAGGGGGGTGGCTGCACCCTGGAGGAGCCGTCCTAGCCCAATCTTTGTCTGGTGGGCCTCTAGGGATGAATGGGGGCACGCCTGCAGGTGTTGACGCCAACTGGAGATGGTTTGCTTTGGGTTTGGACTGCAATAATAACTCAGAAAGGGAGAGAACCCCGCTGAGACAACCCAAGTGCGTCCCACATTTACCATATTCTGTCATTGTGTCCTCGCTCTCATATGCAAATGCCAAAATGGGGTTTCAGTTTCCTCTTCGCACGCCACCCACATGGTTGGATCTTGTCTCGATTGCGCTAGCTCACCCCCACCCCCACCCCACCTCCACCTCTAGTTGACTCCAATAGCGTTGCCACCCACAACCATGGCAAATCCTAATCTCTCGATGGTGCCGATGAAGACAATCAACAACGACCTTGTCACCAACTCCGTGAAGAGGAGCAATAGTGAAGATGACTTCCCCCGCCACTCTTGCCACTTCCACCATATATTGGTTGTCTCCTACCAACTCAGTTGGCAGCGCCGCCGCCACCACCGCCCACTATCCCTTCACCACCGTCTGTTATCATCCCTATTTCAATATGTACTTCTTACATCTCATTTCTTATTTCCCTTGTGGCCTCTCATTTGTTTCTTTTGTTTTAAATTACACAGTATAACGTAAACGTTCACAACACGCACGCACACTCATCCCTATAAATACACGTACACAGACCCTACCCCTATGAGCAACTCCGAAGGACTGAGTTGGCAGATCTCAAGATTCATAAAGTTACCATAGGCATCTCGTTATCAACAGAGACGTCGCCTACTACTGAAAACATAGCTTCATTAAATCTAAGCTTAAATCTAGGAAAATACGAACACCCGTGTAAAGTCGAGGACTTAACCCGAATGGGCAAGTTCCACCACGAGGGCTCAACCAACTCATCTATGATCAGTTCGTGCCTCTCATTTGTTTCATTTCAAAGATTTTTTTAGTTTCAATGCGTGTCCTTTCTAAAATCAGATGAATCTCGAGTTAAGCTTACTTACTTAACCAAAGAGGCCTCTAGATTTAGCTTTTACATCTTGAAAAAAAAGCGTGGGCGGCGCGCATGTATGAGTACTATGGCAGTTGACTGCGAGACACGACAAGCTAATGCCTCGGTGACGCACAGAAGATCCGGGCCGTTGGCTTCGCAACGGGGCACATCCACGCCGTAGGGCTCCCGGTCATGGGCCGTGACGTACGCGTCCGAATAGCGACGTCAACGGATGCCCCGCGCGCCACGTGGCCCACACCGTGCTTGCCTGGCGGGGCCCGCCCACGAGCAGCCGGGTCCTTGGCATGGTGAGCGGGGCGCTCGCCACGTTGGGGAGGGCCCGTCGAGCCGTGAGGCAGCAGTGACGTTGCACGCCTCTCCCACCGGCTACCGCTGCTGGCCTGTTGCCCACTGGAACGGGCGTGCGTCTGGTGGTGGGTCGGCTGGGAGCGCCGCTCGCCCGCTCTCCTCATGACGTCATCGTTGTTCCTTTCCGTCGCCATTGCCTCGTCAATCCTCAGGATTGCTTGGCACCGGAACCAGCGTAGCTCTTTTCTTTTTCTTATTGAGAATGATAGGAGATGCATAAACAAAACACTTGGTGTATCTATAGTCATATATATGTACTTAGGTCTTTTCTTTTCTTATTGGCAGCCTTCGGAAGACCCAGCGTACCTCGATACAGGAGATGATCAGACGCCCTGTTCGTTTCGCTGGTTCAGCGGAATCAGCAGCCATCCAGCAGTGTTTTTCTCTCACAATAAATCAGCGAACAGTACTTTTAGCCACAATAATCCAGCGAAACGAATAGACTGTCTAGAATTCGCAACGGCATGCGTGATACCTCGATACAGTTGAGTTAGAGCATTTCTAAAAGATTAGCCAAAATAATTATCCAAATTTAGTGATTTAGCTATTCACTAAAATGAATCTCACTCAAAAAAAACTAGACTACTGCAACAAACACTAGTACACAGGTGGGCTTCAATCCCGGTTGGCAACTGGGCATTAGTCCCGGTTTTCTAACCGGGATTGCGGATACGGGACTCTCGGGTCACGCAACCAGGATTAAAGTCCAGCTTTGGAACTAAAAAAAAATAGTTTAAATCCTGGGAGACCGCTCTTGCAGTGTGTGAGATTCGAACCCAAGACCCCTTTGCGTCGCGCATAGTTTCCTTACCAACTAAATTGCACACCACATCTAACAAAGTCTTGAACGCTCTCTTTTTTAATTCACTCGTGGAGGACCTTTAGTTCCAGGTGGGAGACCTTTAATCGGGGTTGGTGACACCAACCGGGGCTAAAAGGTCACCCTTTAGTCCTTACTAGTGTTACCAAGTGGGACTAAAGGTTAGATGACCTTTAGTCCCGGTTAGACCGGGTTGGTAACACTAATCGGGACTAAATGGTGGCTTTTAGTTCTTGTTGGTGTTACCAAACGGGATAAAAAGGGTATTTAGTACCTGTAAAATTTAGACCCAGGAACAATACTCACATTAGTCTCAGATCCTAACACAACCGAGACTAAAAGTGCGAACCGAAAGTTGTTTCTCTACTAGTGAAACTATCTAAATTGAGACGCATGAGATAGGCTATCCAAAAGTAGAGAGCGAATGAGGTGGGATAGAGAGCTGGTAAATTTGGAGAGTCATTTACAGAGTCTGTTGGAGACCTTTTTATGTTAATAATAGCCAAATTTACTTTTAGAAAACGATTTGGCTAACCATGGCGAAAGATTTTTTTTTGCTATCTTCATTCAAGAACCATCTAATGTATGAGGTAATAATGACTAAAATTAATTAGTACTTCCTTTATTATAAATTATAAGATGTTTTGACTTTTCTAAATATATGGTTTTTATTATGCATTTAGATATATAGTATGTCTAGATATATATTAAAAATGATGCATCTAAAAAGTTAAAATACCTTATAATTTGAAATGAAGGAAGTATTATCAATACAAGACATCTCATATTATTTCAAAAAAAGTAGGTACAATACCATTTGCAAGTAATATATTGATACAAAAGATGAACATAAGATCTATGATATTTCATTAACTTGGAAGACAACGTTAGGGTTCCAGATAAGGATGGAAGCGGACATGGGTGTGTACCAACGAAGTATGCAAGAGGGGGAGGCACCCCCAAAAGCAATTATGAACCATTATAGTATTCGTTAAGTTCATTGTAACCAAATTGTATCTCAAAACCTAATGTCATTCCAAATCCCATATTCATGTAGCTAGGACTACTACACAATAATATTTTACTAAGGGTCAAATACACTGATAGCCCTTAAACTCATAAGGGTGTGTCATTTAGATCACAAACTCGTTACAATTCTGAGACCCACATATTGATTTTCGGATCACTATAGATCCACAACGCTTAGTCAGTGATACCTTGCTTATGTAGCACACCAACGTGGTATGTATTTTTGCTATGGAGGAAAGATAGGGGAGGGAGAAAGGTTTGAGAACTAGTGTGGAATCCAACTCATTTAAGAACAAAAAATTGTATATAAAGTTGGTGATATAGACACATCTTAGTGCACATAAAGATAGTCCTATCTTCACAAGATAGGAATTGGCTGAACAAAAGTGATTTTAGTGTGTGTGGAATGATGAAGGTTGTGTGGCCAAAATTATGGCATTATCTAGACTATGTCCAAGAGCATTTAGGTTTTTGTCCCAAAATAAACTTTTAGGTTTAAATGATGTTAACTAGATCATGTTCTATTCAGAGGGACCACTGACCTTGGTTTTGGGTCCAGTTGCAACGGTGTGAGGATCGACAAGCGCTTATGGTGGTCACTTGTCGAACGTTAGAGACCACGGCAATGAGACTCTTTTGCGTCTTATGGATGGCGGCCTTCATTGTTTTAGAATTGGGTCTAGAGTTATTTTTGTCATAAAAGCTTTATTTACCTAGAGATCTTGAGTTGTAATAAGTTGTATGATTCCTCTTCATGGGAAATTGGGGATAAAATCAAGTACTACTTTCCATTATTTATAAACGGTTTTGGACCAAAATGTTAACCACATCCTTTTTTTCTTCCGACGCACTGTCATACTAGGAACTTGTTACATGGGTGTCCTTAGGGCATGTACCGCCGAACAAGCATCTAGGAAATTCTCTACCGCTATGTCTACACATATTAGAGCATAGCACAAACTGATGCAACGGTTTAGCTTCTCTCTAACAAATAAAATCACTATACCTATACCACACAGCAGAACCATCTTTTCTCTCTCTTTTCGCAGCTTAACATCTACTGGGGAGGGTCATTTTTTATTTTCTTAGTTCCTTCTCTCTCTGACACCTGTACTTGCTCCTATTTTAACTTTTCTTACCATGCCTTATCATGCATGCATTGCGCTAGTTCTCCATTTAGGCGCATTTGGGCTTCACTCTACACACTGTATACGTTTTGGGAGCGGCGTATGTTCAGGAACCAGTGCTCACTCAATAAAAAATATTTTGTTTGCTGCAAGTACTAGTACTAGATGCTTTCATGTCTCTGGCTCTCTTGCTCACATCGACACCGGTACTACTCCTTCCTTTTTTTTATTTGCATATTGGATGTTAGAAGTGATGTTCACCACTGCAGCTCAACGAGAGTGATGTCAAAAATCTATGGTGGGACTCGGTTTAGGCCCTGTTTAGTTCCCTAAAAATTTTGTAAAATTTTTCAGATTCTTCGTCACATCGAATCTTTAGACATATGCATGAAGCATTAAATATAGATAAAAAATAAAACTAATTACACAGTTTAGACGAAATGGACGAGACGAATCTTTTAAGCCTAATTAGACCATAATTGGACACTAATTACCAAATAACAACGAAACTTGCTACAGTGCCATTTTGCAAAATTTTTTGGATCTAAACCGGCCCTTAATTTCTAGCTTCACTCGACACTGCAGAAGGCCTCAGAGGAGCTAGCAAGTCTCGGTAAGACAAGAGTTGCACATGCCCTTACCCATGTATCTATGAGACTAACACAGTAACATTTATTTTTATCGATCTAACACCCCCCCACCCCACACACACACACAGTAACATTTATTTTGGTCTAGATAGTTCAGATGCCTTTCTTCAACGATTTTTGGGAATTGCGATTTGTCCCTTGAAGATTGCTCTGCTCCCCTCCACTTTGCTTCTTGGACTCAGCCAAGCAAAGCTGCTACTCCCAGTCGGTCCCTCCTCCATTCCCGTCCATTCACCACGTGACGCCATCTGGGCCCCACCGTTGCCCGTCACATTCCGCCTGACGTCACTCCCCCATGTGCGCGAGGTCCTATATATACGGGCCTCCCCCACGTCCTCCGGACCGGCCGGATCTTGACGGCGACCACCCTACCAGCCACTCATCAAGCGCTCACGCCGTGAACTAGTCGTCGTAGCCGCGGCGCGCTAACCACACATACACCGGCACACGCCCCCCCTGCAATCCCAAGTCCCAACCAAGGAGCCTGCCCAGCGGCAGCCCAGCGCATCCATCATCTCCACGGACATGCAGGGAGGCGGCGGCGTGAGCTGCGCGGTGGCCGGCGAGGCGCCGACGCCCGGCCGCGCGCCGCACCACCACCGCGTGGGCGCCGGCGGGCGTCTGGGCCTGACCATCGACCCGGCGGGAGGGGACGACGGGGAGGCCCCCGCGGAGCGGATCGGGCGGCTGGTCCGCGAGAGCCCCGTGGTGATCTTCGCCCGGCGCGGGTGCTGCATGTGCCACGTGATGCGGCAGCTGCTGCAGGCCGTGGGCGCGTACGCGACGGTGATCGAGCTGGAGGAGGCCGCCGAGGAGGCCGCGGCGTCGGCCGCCGCCGCCGCCGCCGTCCCCGCGCTGTTCGTGGGCGGCGCGCCCGTCGGCGGGCTGGACGGCCTCATGGGCCTCCACCTCAGCGGCCTCCTCGTCCCGCGGCTCCGGGAGGTCGGCGCGCTCTGCGGCTAGGCCGGGCGGCGTCGCCGGAGCGGAGCCGGAGCCGGAGCGCGCGTGCCGCGTGCGTCCATCGTCACTTGCTGCTGGTGGTGGTCTCTGTAGATACACGGGTACGTTACGTTACGTAATTTAGGGGAAGTCGAGGGGGTTGGAGCGAAATGGGCCGTGTGAGTGACGTTAGTAAGACGTCGTTGGTTGCTAGCTGTACTGGAGTGTAGTTCTTCTGTGTGCTTTGCTGTGGTGGGGCTGGGGTGAGTGGGTTGGCTAAAGTTGAGGACTTATGTGAGAAATGTCTGGGTCTAAATGTAATTAATACGTCTTTCCTGCACAAGTTTGTTAATTGCGTCTCAGCTGGTTCGTTCTCCTCTGCTCGTATGACCATGTGATTATTGCACCATTTTCCCACGTTAATACGTTATTATGCGTGTATGTTTGTGACTGCAATCGAAAGGGAGTTGAAAAAAAGCTAAGGAAGGGAATTCAAAATGGAAAAGTGTACTCCGATCATACTTTGTAGTTGGAGTGACCATGGACAAACTATACGAGTAGTAACTGGAGACCGGCGAGCGAGATAAGGTATTAAATTAAACGAGGAGGGTGGGTGGCGTAGACGTCACTGGGATCGAGTGAAGACAACTCCGCATATGCACGCTCACTTAATAACGTAGCTAGTTTATGTATCTCGGCAAAACTGAAATTATTTTTCTTTAGACAAAAAAAACAGGCGAAGGTCTCTGTGCAAATTGAACTTGTCCATCTTTACCGGCCGGCCAGGCATGCATGCCGACGCACTGGCCGCGCCCCATCTTTACGACAAGGATTGGGCGGTTTGAGTGGATGCATGGCTAAAGTTTAGCCGTGTCACATCCGATGTTCAGATGCTAATTAAGAAGGCTAAACATGAGATGATTATAAAACTAATTGCACATGAGTAGACTAATTAGCGAGACCAATCTATTAAGTCTAATTAATTCATAATTAGCAAATGTTACTGTAGCACTACCTTGCCAAATCATGGACTAATTAGACTTAATAGATTCGTCTCGCAAATTAGCCTCAAGCGGTCTAATTAGTTTTGTAATTAGCCTATGTTTAATATTCCTAATTGCTATCAAAGATTCGATGCTACAGGGCTAAACACAGCCCCCTCCCTGTGATATCGGATGTTTGAACACATGTGTGGAGGATTAAATATAGACTAATTATGAAACTAAATGCATAGATTGAAACGAAATTGCAAGACGAATTTTTTAAGCGTAATTAGTCCATAATTTGACAATATGGTGTTACGGTAAATATGTGCTAATGACGAATTAATTAGGTTTAATAAATCTATTTCGCGGATTACTGAGGATTTCTGACGAATTAATTAGGCTTAATAAATCCGTCGTGCGGAGATCTCTGTGCAAATTGAACATGTCCATCTTTTCCGGCCAGCCAGGCGTGCATGCCGGCGCAGTGGCCGCGCCCCATCTTACGACAAGGAATGGGCCGGCTCGAGTGGACTAAAATGCCAAGGTAAGCTAAGGGCCTCGCTCACAATTAACCAGCTAACAATTAGTTGTAGCCCTCCAATTTGACCTGCATGCCAACTCATTCATTCATCTGCCGACTGGTCGATCGCCAAACAGAGCGTAACACAGATAAGCACTGAACCAGCAGCCGTACACCTACGGCAGCAGTCAAGTTAACTACTGTAGTGGAGAAATCCTCGTCTCGGAGAGAAGGTAGTAGTAACACCGGACGCTGTAAACGTACACGTAACTAAAATTCTTCTTGACACGCATGTACGTACGCGCGCGTGGCTGTGCCCTCCGCCTCCTGCGCGCGGCTACCCAGCCAGCCACCTCCCCCAGCTGCGGCGGCCGGCACTGCTCTCCCGTGCGCGTCCAAGCAAGTTTCTACAGTATGAGCACGCAACGCAAGCCGACGACGCCCGAGAACTGCCAGTCAGCCGCATCTGTTTGTACGCATCCCGCCGGGCGGGATTCCTCGCTCGATCAGGACGCAGGACAGGAGGAGCTAGTGCAGCCTCAGCCAGTCAGCCTGCATTGTACTACGTACTATGGCCTCACTCCCTGCACCAGAACTCTACGGACCCGTACGTACTGTACATCGTTAAGTCAGCGTCGATGCGCGTAGCAGCTCCGGCTGACACGTACGCTCGCCTAATTACGTAGCTACTGTACCTGTACGTGGGTGCAGTTCAGATAGACTGATGGTGTGGCGCAGTAGTAAGTATAAGTACGTGTTTACAGTGATCCATTGGCCTTGACCAGCTTGTTCGTGAGAATGCAGGGAGCGAGGGGTCACCGTTCTTCCAGTTCGTGCTGCCTTTGTCTCTAGTGGTCTAACAACCTTTGCCCTGGCACTGCACGCTGCAGCGTGCTGCTCTTGCTCTGCCAGGCCGCCGGAACCCGCTAGAACGCACGAAACACATACGTAGGTCCGTCCATGCGGGACAGGACCAGGAGACGAAGATGCGCTGAAAGCCTCACCGCCGGGGCTCAAATTAAAGACACTGCTGGGCAGGGGCCTGATCAGTGGCCCAACTAGTATGACTCTACTAGTTAAGGCCCGGGTCATGAGCGAGCTTCCCACACTTTGCAACCTTGGAGAGTTTGCAGGCTATTACTGTTGACCTTTTTGGTGAATTCCAAAATATTTTGCTTGCAGCTGTTAGCATTTTACTCGCACACACAAACAGCATAAATTATTAGCTCATGTAGGTTTTAGTTGTCCAAAATATATGTCTATTGCTGGCCAGCACAGATATCTAATATAATCTGTATCCCATGGCTCCGCGACTTGTTTTACTAGGCTATTTACACAGTTTTTTGTTTTTGAGAGATAACCGTGTTATTTATGGCTTCTTGCATCTGTGATACAAGCCAAACTTGGGCACAATCTGCTGGATGATCAGTTATGGTTGGACAACCAAAGGCAACTATTTCTTATCATTTCTCTACCAATTCTGCCATCTTGGAGCATCTAATATGGTTAGAGAATCATTACAAGTTAAAATCTTGCATGTTGGATGTAAGAAATGCACCCACTCTGTACTGTGCTGTAGTTCACCTGTAAGTTTAAATTTGGTTTTATGTTATTCTCTTGAAAAATTAAATTTGGTTCAATCATAAGTGTGCCATGAGT